>OZ010612.1:24177968-24237968 GCA_963932145.1 Acanthosepion lycidas
TGTTTTTTAATCATATATATATATATATATATATATATATATATATAATCAACCAACCAACCCAATCAAAATATTTAGATTTCAGCATTAAATAACCCATAGAAGTGTTGTTATGTCTCTACACAAAATCAACCACCTGAAATACCTATTTATAGTATATATTTAGTTCAAGCGATAAAATTGTGTTCAAAATATTTAAATTTCGGCATTAAATAACCCATAGAGGTGTTGATATGCCGCTAAACAAAACCAACCAACCAATCTACAACGGTACATTTGATCAGTATGCTGACTACACAAGATTTTATATTTTGGTTTTGCTCTGTTAGCTATATGAAACTAGTATTACACTAAACAATGTCTAGGTATGTGAGCAGTGACCATACGTAGGTAAGTTGCGGCATTTAAATATTCTTTTATTATTACCAAATGTCCTAGAGTACACTAAGAAAATATTTTCCATGCCATTATACCAACACCAACACCACCACCACCACCACAACAACAACAACAGCAACAACTACTGTTAATTCAAGGCAGAGCAGCTCTATACTTTCATGTTTATGCTAAATTCTGTTCCGAGGATGTGAATGTTGCAGCAGAAATTGAGACAGCTTTGAGACTAGTCTTTCCAATCTGCCATCATTCATTTTTGGAGATCCTTAGTAGACTGTAGCACCTCCCACCCCGTTTCTTGTTCTTACCTAACAGGAATGGTGCCTGGCATGGCCTTCTGCTGCTATAGTGCATCTGCTTCAAGTTTTGACATATTGTGTATTGTATAAGTCCATTGTAAAAACTTTATTTTTAGCTCCTGTTGCCTTTTGAAATCAGCTTGAACCAGACCATCCATTCTCCTCTGACCTCTTTTGCCAACAAGGGATTTCCACCCACAGAATTACTGCCCAGTGATTTTTTTTTCTTTTGCTGACCATTATCTGTAAACCTGAGAGATGGTTGTGCATGAAAATCCTAACACAACGGAAGTTTTTCAAATAATTAGACTAGGCCATCAGGATGTGAAATTCAGCAAGTCACAGTGACTATGTTTAAGTGTCTATCTCAGTCTCTTCATGTCTATCTATCTCTTTATCTCAGTCTCTGCATGTCTATCTATCTCTTTATCTCAGTCTCTTCATGTCTATCTATCTCTTTATCTCAGTCTCTTCATGTCTATTTATCTCTTTATCTCAGTCTCTTCATGTCTATCTATCTCTTTATCTCAGTCTCTTCATGTCTGTCTATCTCTTTATCTCAGTCTCTTCATGTCTATCTATCTCTTTATCTCAGTCTCTTCATATCTATCTACCTCTTTATCTCAGTCTCTTCATGTCTATCTACCTCTTTATCTCAGTCTCTGCATGTCTATCTATCTCTTTATCTCAGTCTCTTCATGTCTATCTATCTCTTTATCTCAGTCTCTTCATATCTATCTCTTTATCTCTCTTCATATCTATCTCTTTATCTCTCTTCATATCTATCTCTTTATCTCTCTTCATATCTATCTATCTCTTTATCTCAGTCTCTTCATATCTATCTACCTCTTTATCTCAGTCTCTTCATGTCTATCTACCTCTTTATCTCAGTCTCTTCATGTCTGTCTATCTCTTTATCTCAGTCTCTTCATGTCTATCTATCTCTTTATCTCAGTCTCTTCATATCTATCTCTTTATCTCTCTTCATATCTATCTCTTTATCTCTCTTCATATCTATCTCTTTATCTCTCTTCATATCTATCTATCTCTTTATCTCAGTCTCTTCATATCTATCTATCTCTTTATCTCAGTCTCTTCATATCTATCTATCTCTTTATCTCAGTCTCTTCATGTCTATCTATCTCTTTATCTCTGTCTTTCATATCTCTTCATGTCTTCATATCTCAGTCTCTTCATGTCTATCTATCTCTTTATCTATGTCTCTTCATATCTATCTATGTCTCTTCATATCTATCTATGTCTCTTCATATCTATCTATGTCTCTTCATATCTATCTATGTCTCTTCATATCTATCTCTTTATCTCAGTCTCTTCATATCTATCTCTTTATCCCAGTCTCTTCATGTCTATCTATCTCTTTATCTCAGTCTCTTCATGTCTATCTATCTCTTTATCTATGTCTCTTCATATCTATCTATGTCTCTTCATATCTATCTATGTCTCTTCATATCTATCTATGTCTCTTCATATCTATCTCTTTATCTCAGTCTCTTCATATCTATCTCTTTATCTCAGTCTCTTCATATCTATCTATCTCTTTATCTCAGTCTCTTCATGTCTATCTATCTCTTTATCTCTGTCTCTTCATGTCTATCTCAGTCTCTTCATATCTGTAGAAGTCAAGTGACTTACCTGCCAACATGGCTGCCTCCTTCTATTTCCTTGTAAAAGCTGATTTTACCTTATTTTATAGGAGAGCGCCTAATACACCAGTTGGGTTGGTCCATTTTGCTAGAATGGACCTTCCCAATACATTTGCATGAGCGGTCTTTGTTCAGCTATATATTTCTTCATAAATGACTCAAGTCAGTTTTGGCTTTGGCTACATTTGCCTACTTGTGTGCTAAACCTCTGGCAAACTAGCTAATATTCAACATGGCGCTGCGAACAGGATACGAAGACTGGCAAGAGCTACTTATCAAAATTGGCATTCCTACCGACTCTGCCAAAACCTATGCTGAATCGTTTGTGAAAGAGAATATTACTAAGGATAGCCTCTCTATCATAGACCGGGAAATCCTTAAAGAACTAGGTGTCACAACCATGGGACATGCCCTAGCTATCCTTAAGCTATCAAAGGAGCAACCTTTGACATCAGACAGCTATACGAAGGCCCCTGCAGCCAAACTCCCCCAGCTCCATTCAGAGATGACATCACAACAATTCCGAAAGTTCAGAATTGATTGGGAGGTATTTGTGCAAATGACAAACATGCCCCCTACACAGACCAACATCCATTTATACAACTGTGCTGATGAGACTGTGCAAACGTCGATCATCAATACATACCCCAAATTTTTCTCGGAAAAACCAAACAGACTCCTGAACATGTTGGAGGCATTAGTTACCCAAAAATCGAACCCTATGGTTCATAGATTGTCTTTCGCTTCGATTTCCCAGGGACCAGGCGAATCAATCCAGCAATTTGTTGTCCGCCTTAAGGGTACAGCACAGGATTGTGACTTCACATGTCCCATTTGCAGTCATGACCTATCTGACATCTATATCAAAGACCAGCTGGTCAGAGGTACAGCAAATGATGCTCTCCAAGCAGATTTACTAGCAAAGGCCAGCTCATTGAAGACCCTTGACCAAAACATCAACCATGCTGAGGCATTCGAGGCAGCACTGCGTGACCAAGCACGAATGGCAGGGTCAACTGAAATGTCAGCATTGCGTGCATCAACCTATCGCAAAGAAAAAACAACACAAGTGGAAAAAAATCCCCCTCAATCCAGAAGCCCCAAAAAACTGATTATAAAACAAAACAAGTTCCGCTGTAGTGGATGTGGTAGCCACAAGCATGGCATCCCAGGAACCAGCACCCGCCAACAGGCATGTCCTGCCTGGAATCAGACCTGTGACTTGTGTGGCATCCAAGGTCATTTTTCAAAAGTCTGCCGATCAAGAAATCGCTCTAGTGAAGTGAGAGGCTTCCAAGACGATGAAGCTAACATGGACAGTTTGATTGCACATGTAGAGTTTGACCAGGAGACAGGCTCATATGTGTCCTCTAACAAAAATAGTGTTGTTCAGATAGAAGCAACACTGGTCCCATTCTCTCCAAAGCCAGACCCCAGAAATCCTGAAGATATTCCAGGTAATCAAAGCACTCGTTTGAAAATCTTCCCCGATAGTGGGGCCACCATTTGCCTTGGAGGACCCAAGCACCTACATAGCATGGGTCTCAAGGAAAGTAACTTGATCCCATCAAAGAAAGTTATTCGTGCTGTGGGTGGCTCAACCCTTATAAGCCAGGGATGGTTGCCTATTCAATTTAGTGTTGGAGAAATGTCGACAAAGCAAGCATTGTACATCTGCAATAACATCGATAAGATATATTTTAGCAAGGCCGCCTGTATTGATGTTGGCATACTGTCTCCTCACTTCCCCACGCCTATGACTATGACAACCCACAGCAAATTAGATTGGACAACCAACGATCACACAGCAGCTGTCGAGCAAAAGCAACTCAGAAGATTTCAGCTACCAGATCGCCCTGAAGAAACACCCTTTCCAGCAAGGAGTAGTTGGCATGAAAGCGCGTGCCAATGACTCAGTTTACTGGCCTGGAATGAATGCCTCAATTCGCAATTACAGGTATAATTGCATTACATGTTCCAGGAATGCCCCAAGTCTACCACATGAACCAATCCAAATGACACCTACACCTGAATGGCCATTTCAACAGATTGTAATGGATTTGTTCTATGTTAAATCCTTCACATATCTTGCTTGTGCAGACAGGCTCACTGGATGGCTCATTCTGTACCGCATCAAGCCAGGGCAAGCGGTTGCTTCCAGGTTGATTTCCATCTGCAGAGAAATATTCCAAACATATGGTGCACCTGAGGAACTTAGTACAGATGGTGGACCGCCATTCTCAGCTTACTCATTCCAACAATTCCTAAAAACCTGGGCTGTTAAGCAAAGAATTTCATCAGTGGCCTATCCCCAGTCTAACGGACGTGCAGAATTGGCAGTCAAGACTGCAAAAAGACTCATAAAAGACTGCACAGGACACCAGGGTTCCTTGGACAATAACATGGCAGCACAAGCAATCTTGCAATATAGAAACACCCCTATCCAAGGCATTGGCTTATCACCAGCGCAACTCCTGCTTCATAGACGTCTTCGAGATTTTATCCCATTGCACCCACAGTTATATAAACCACACCCTGAATGGATAGCCGCAGCGAAAAAACGAGAACAGAGATTATCCAAACGCAATGCAGACCTCATCGAGAAGTACAACCGTACTGCACATGCACTATCCCCACTTTATAAAGGTGACACAGTCTCCATTCAAAACCCAAATAGCCGTCGATGGGACATAGCTGGGCGAATAGTAGAAACACTTCCCAACCGTCAATATAGAATTAGAGTTGCAGGATCAGGCAGAATAACCCTGCGGAACCGTAGGTTTCTAAGGAAACTTGAAGCACCCATAATCAAGACCCCCATACCAAGCGCCATGCCTGTGTCACCTGAGCCGACAATTACGGATACATGCAGACCACATCAATCTGCCAAAGACTTGGAAAATGGTGACATTACATTACAAAATAAACCAGCGTCCCAGGGCCCTACTCAATCACAGCCATCAAGAACGAGGATTCCCAGGGCGCTATCCCGACTACTCTCGTACAATCAGCCAGGCAATAGGGAATTAATTCCTCCCCAACGGCCAATATGCTTCCGCAATGGGGAGAGGAGGGAGATGTAGAAGTCAAGTGACTTACCTGCCAACATGGCTGCCTCCTTCTATTTCCTTGTAAAAGCTGATTTTACCTTATTTTATAGGAGAACGCCTAATACACCAGTTGGGTTGGTCCATTTTGCTAGAATGGACCTTCCCAATACATTTGCATGAGCGGTCTTTGTTCAGCTATATATTTCTTCATAAATGACTCAAGTCAGTTTTGGCTTTGGCTACATTTGCCTACTTGTGTGCTAAACCTCTGGCAAACTAGCTAATATTCAACAATATCTATCTATCCATTTCAGTCTCTTTATGTCTATCTCAGTCTCTTCATATCTTTCTATCCCTGTCTGTTCATATCTATCTGTCCATCTATCTAACTGTCCTTGTCTGCTCATATCTATGTATACTTGTCTGTTGGTATCTATCCCTGTCTGTTCATATCTATCTATCTATCCTTTCAGTCTCTTCATATCTATCTATCTATCTATCGCATAAGAAATTATTATTTTTTTAAATTATTTTCCCTTAAAGCAAGACAATAAAGCCATTAGGATGCCAGTGGTTGCTGAGGTTGAAAGACAGTGAAGGAAATTGAAATGATGTTACTGAGCAGAAATGACAATAACAAGAACAGAGTCAAGCTAACAGAAGATGATGATTAATGTGTTTAAATTTTTGTAGAGTGTAGTTAACATGGAAAGCAAAAGGCTTCAAGAGAATTCCATAGGTTAGAAATGCGATCCTTTGAAGACCCACAACTTTTGGCTTTGCAATTTTTTAGACTTGCATGTTATCTTTCTGCCACAAGAGTTCTGCCGTGTTAGTTATCTCCCTTGCACTGGCAATGCCTCGTCACGATGTCTTATTCCAATGGTGGAGGTTTCTAACATGTTTATGAAGAGGGGAGGTAAAGAGACTAACGTTATGTAAGAGCAAAGTATGATGATAACTGGTAAAGGTGATGTAAATTTAAAGATTGGAATGAAGATACAACCATTCTGACGGTTTCTCTGCTCTAAAAAATGACCTACAATCTGTCTAGTGTTAACTGGGGCAAGGATTGGCATGTTAACTTTAACATCTCCAAAATGAAACTTCTATCTGTTAATACTCTGAGAGACCACTTTCTACTATCAGCATGGCTGATGCTAACCTCCAGGAGGGTGACTCATTGCACCTTCTTGGGCTGACTTTAAGTGGAACAATTATATCGAATCCACTGGTAGAGCTGCTGCTAAGAAAGTTGGTTCACTGTGTTATGCTAGACGCTTTTTCTCTCGAGAATCTATCTTTCATATTTATAAGACTACCATTCCGCCATGCTTTGAATATTGCTGCCGCATATGGTCTGGTGCACCTGCTGTATATTTGGAGATTCTTGATAAAATCCAAAGAAGAATTAGCAATATTGTTAGTCCTGACCTGGCATCTTGGCTTCAGTCACTTTCCCATTGGCATAACATACCTTGCTTGTACCTTTTCTATAAATACTTTCATGGTAATTATTTGGATGATCTCTTTGGTATGGTATATAGACTGTGAATTTAAGAGCAGTACCAGATTGGCAGCAAGGTTTCAATTTACAGTTGAATTGGCTAGATGTAACTGTAAATTCAATGCTAACAGTTTCTTTTCCTGCACTTACTCCTTGTGGAACATGCTTCCAGCTCTCTGCTTTCCGGCCAACTTTGATCTTCAAAAATTTAAGTGCAACGACAATCGTGATCTACTGACTTTGTCATTACACTTTTTCTATTGTTCTTGCTTCTTAATAATGTTTCTCTTTTTTCTTATTCTTTTACACTCAGTAACCCCTTGCATCTTAGTGGCTTTATAACCTTGTATTAGGTGAAATGATTAAAAAAACAATGTACTTTCTTCCGGGTCCACGCTGTCCAGCCAACTTTGATCTTCAAAAATTTAAATCCAACGTCAATCGTTATCTCCTGTCTTCTTGATTCCTTGTCTTTTATTGTTCTTGCTTCTTAATAATGTTTCTCTTTTTTTCTTATTCTTTTACACTCAGTAACCCCTTGCATCTTAGTGGCTTTATTACCTTGTATTAGGTGAAATGATTAAAAAAATAAAGTTGTTTTGTTAGAACTAGGTTGCAGTGTTTTAAGTAGAGGAAGAATGATGGCTTGGAGCCTGTTGCCAGACATGTTTGTTGTTCTTAAACATCTTGTCACCTAAACCAGTCTCAGTTCTGTTGGATCATGTTTGGTGCCAATTACTATCTTTCATGTGCATCTATGGAAAGAACAATGTTAAAGAGATTGTGTTGCGAGAAATTATTTCAGTCAACACCAATAAAATCATTGTTTATTTTAGTGAAAAATTAAAAACACCAAAAAACAATATAAATAATATATAATATAAAAAAACTAGCCTATTGGGTGGCATTTAAGCTAGCTCCTGTGGAGGGCTCTTACTTGGGCATTCAACTTGTTCACTAGTTTAAGACTCCATAATTGTTTGCATATTTTCAGCATTGGAAGCTCTCCTGGCTGCCGTTTGATTTGGGTTTTCATTTCCATGGGACTTTCTTTTCCATGCCGTATCCTTGTGTCTTTTGATTGCAATCTGTTCATCTGTTGGCGGACATTTCTTTTTGCAAGGCATACTGCTGCCGTATGTGATATGCAACAATAAACTACAGAAGCGTTTAAAATTAATCGCTTCATTTAAGTATTACATTAATAATTAAGCTTACCTTTTGAAATTTCATCGATAATTCTTCAGCCAACACTTAATTTAAAGACAATTTGATGTATGTAGGTCCTTACTTTCTGTACAAACAATTATTTTTATTTCATGGGTGACTTTTGCTGGATTTCACAATTAATTTCAATTATTTCCAAGTTAATAAAATTTGTTATTGCACAAAAAAATTTGTCACAAAAAATCACGTAAAAAATTGCTGAAGACAATCGCAGTAATGAAAACTTGGGAATCCATAATTTCGGGATTGTGGATCTGGATCCAGGCTGGAATATTTTTAATTTACTCACGGAGTCAGCCTGATTCCAAAATGGTACTTGTTAGGCTACGGCCTCTTGGAGTAAAGTTGAAAAAGTGTGACACTGACATTCGTATTTATTTATATGGATAATATCTAAAATAAACTAGTAGTAGACACCCTACTTGGCCCCAGTGCTCATTGGCATCAACTGCATCTGGGTACTCTCCCTCCCAGTGGGATTATCCATCATTGTTGAAATCTATTGTTGTTTTTGTTTTACAGGCATAGTATCTGCACTGCATACCTAGACTTCTTTGTAAAGCTTTGGGTGGCTGAGCAGTTGTGAATTCAGCGTTGTCCTTCTTCTAGACTGGTTGCCAACAATTGCTAGTATGAAAGTGAATGTAATGAACTTGGCTTAATGATTTCTATTAGGTTGGTGCAAAAATAATGACGTAATAATGTCGTTTTTTGACGTACATTATTACGTCATTATTTTTGCACCAACCTAATAGTTCCAAGCCACTAACACTACTTGCACGCGCACACACACACACACATGTATATATTCGGTTGTATGGATATGAGTTTGTAACCCTGGGTTTTACGTTTTTTGTGATCATGAGATGAACTGGTTTAGATTTGAATCTATTCATGTTAGTTTGTGTTTATGTTTGGTAGTGGTGGGGGGAATTCTCCTGTGTCCATTTTGGGATAATGGTCAGCTATGCCAACAGTACAATGCTTTCTAAACAGATCTGGGAAAATAAAAACAAATTACACTAAAAATATTGAAAATAAGGAAAACAATATCAACCTACAACAATCAATCACAAAACTGTAAACTTTGCCGGAAGGAAAAATAGCTATAATTACCTTCCCAGATCAAAACAAACTACTAAATAAATGATCAGAACTCATCTTAAAATGCAGGCATGAAAACAAATTTTTACTACATTATTTAAAATTAAAAAATTAAAAATGAACAAGAATAAATGAAAATAAATTAATAAAATAAACAAAAACAAGTAAAATAAATTAATCTAAAGAAATAAATAAGTAAATTATTATAACTTCCTTTTGTAAGGTTATTGTTATAACACACCCTTGTACTTGGCATAATGTAATTCATTATGTATTATTTATATGTAGCGCCCTGGGTATGACGATAAACTACATCCGTGTCCAGGGTAAGACGATAAACTACGTCCAACAGCAAGGCCTCTGATCACGAGGCTTTGAGGAGCATGGAATCTCCCCTTAATTGCTGGTGTTCCCAAGTCCACCCTGACCCGGGGTGGTAGCACCTATTAGGGTCCCAGCTATGGGCAAATAGTTAACCTCGAAACTGAGGTAAAAAGCATTATAAAAGTGTAAAAATATTTTTAATACCAGAAATACTTTGTAAAAAATTATTACCAGAAATAAATTTTTGAAGAAAAAAATTATTACCAGAAATAAATTTTTGAAGAAAAAAATTATTACCAGCAATATGTTTTTGAAAATAATATTAATAATATTGCCAGCTATACATTTTTGAGGAAAAAAATATTAACAGAAATTGACAAAACAAAAATATTACCAGGACAAAAAAAAAAAATTGTTGGCATTAAATGACCCACTGAGGTTGATATGCCATAAAACAAACCAAACCATTATCTATATGTAATGCTTTGACTATTGCCATAATGCGTGTATAGTTAGTATGAAGACTGACTCCAATGCAACTACTCACATCATACCATAGAACTCTTTATAGAATTGGATGAGTTCATAGAGTCACCGGGGGTGTAATCTTTATTCCACAATATCCTCCCTCTTGAGATTACTATTTTATTAAAAAAATATATTTTTTATTTTTATTTTGTATTAGTATCTTCCCCTCCTATTTCTGGAGAGTTCACCAACGCACTTTACTTTGTAGCGTTTCCATCTTGGATCCAATTTTAGTTCTTCTCTACATTTCCTTTTCTTTGAATTTCTCTCTTGTTGGTTCCATGATTTGTTTTGGTATGCTAAATCAAAAATGTAACACAGCATTTTAAGCAGTTCTTCAAGTCTTCCATCAGTTAATCTTTGCTTCAGTTGATTTATGCCTTTTATGTTGGAAATTTTTTCCTTCCAGTATGTATACCAATTTTCTGATTCTAGCTGCTATTATGTTGTCTTCCTATGTTTCTTAACCATCTTTGCTTGCTCTAAAGAATACTTTACTGCCGACTTTGAAAGTATTGGTATTGCTTTTATTAACTGTTTGTGATTTTTGACTTTGCTATGACTTGTTGAACACCAATTTCTCCCTTCTGGCAAACATTAATTCCACCGGTGACATGCCTGATCGTGTATTGGGGTTAGGTGTTAACTGGTACACTCTCAAAAAAATTTGAAGTGCATCCTCATTTAATTTATCCAGACTTTCTTTTTTCAGCACTCTTTTGAACGTTTGCTCAACTCGTTCCACTTGTCCGTTAGACCTTAGATGATATGACGTGGTTGTAATATGTTCTATAGAGAACAACTTACAAAAGTCTTGAAATTCTTTTCCAGTGAATTGTGTTCCATTATCCGATACTATGGTATCTGGTATACCACATCTTGCAAACAGTTCATATTCGCTGTCACTGAGGATGTAGGATTTTTGCATTTGTATATTTCGGCCATTTCGTAAAACTATCAACTACCACTAGATAATATGCTCCATCCAAAAGACCTGCAAAATTTATATGCAATCTTGACCACAGAGTGTCTGTCTTTGGCCAAAGTTCTTTGTTTTACTGCTAGACCACAACCTCTACATGCTTTTACTGTTTTTTTTTGATATCTTGGTCCATTCAGGTCCAATATATAAAACTTCTTGAAATGCCAGGATGTCCAGAATGGATCTGGAATCTCTCACTTGCAATTCGTGGTGTGGTGGTGATATTACCAAGATAGTGAAGTATCTTTTAATTCAGGGGTGTATGGTGAAGGAGGTCTTTCAATTGACAAATTATCTTCTCCACTTATTTTTTTTACTTTGGCCTCTATCAAGAAATTATTCATTCATCAGCTACTAAAAATAAAAAGTCAGCCACAAACAAATGCTAAATCCCAACTAATATATATGTCTGTGTGTGGGTATATATATATATATATATATATATATATATAATTATTTTTTAAAAATATGATTCTTCGCTACATAAGAGTTTTCATGTTTCAAAAACAGGAGCTGAAAGCTTCAATATAATTATTAAATTAAATTGAAGAATTAAAGTATCAAGCTCTGTTTCATACTCAAGCAAAATTTTTGGAATAACTAATCTTGAAATTTTTGTGTCTTTATAAGCATATTCATTCGTAAAATTAATTACTATGGAAACAGAAAAACAAAAATACTAAAGAACTTTGGATTATTTAACAAGTTCTTTCCTATTTTCTACATATTTTCACACACACACACACATATATATATTTTCACACACACACACAGAGAAAAAAAAAATTGAAGATGGAACAGAGCTTACTTTAATTCAATTTAATTCAAATAATAATATTGAAGTTTTCGGCTCTTGTTTTGAAACATGAGAACTCTTATGTAGCGTGTTGAATCATATTTTTAAATAAATAATATATATATATATATATATATATATATATATATATATATATATATATATATATATATATATATATATATATCCACACACACATGGACACATAATTGAATGAAGCAAATTAAAATGCAGGTTAAACAGTTCTGGTTGGGGGTGGGGTAGGGGGCAGAAGTAAAAATAGCAATGGACATAAGAAAATAATGCCAGAGAAAGAAGGATAAGTGAAAATATCAGAAACAACACCAACAAAAAAAAAATAAATAAATAACTTACACGCAAATACCCTTTGGAAATGTATAAATCCACCTTTTCTTCTCTCCCCGTGGCTATGGATTAATTAGTAATACTTGTATCACTAAATTATTATTATCTCCCCACCTCAAAAAAAAAAAAAAATCTTTATAATCTAAAAATATTTTCTGTCTTTAGATAACCTGGAAAGGTTTGATAACCGTTAAAAAACAAATCAATCAATCAAATACTGATTAGCTACACAGTCATGTCTTTTAGATTTATTTACATTCTCTGGAATATAATTGCATAGAAACTTGGCCACAAAGTGAGGGATCAGTTTATTAATTGATTGTAAGATAGAATTGATCCCCCACCTTACATCCACACTATAATTTCTTGTTTATCAAATACTGATTAGGTATGCAGGCATGTCTTTTAGATTTATTTACATTCTCTGGAATATAAATGTATAGAAACTATCATGGTCACAAAGTGAGTGATCAGTTTATATATTGATTGTAATATGGAATTAATCCCCCCACTTTATATCCACAATTTTTTGTTTATCAATTTCTGATGAGTTATGAATCCTCCTGTTCTCCCCACCCCCTCACAGCTATGGGGTATTTGTAAGACTTGTATCACTAAATCATCATTATCTCCCTGCAAAAAGAAAATTTTTAAAATCTAAAAATATTTTCTGGCTTTAAATAACCTGCAAAGGGTTGATAAGCTGTACAAAACAAATGAATGAATCATAGACTGGTTGCCAACCAAGTCTTCTCTTCTATTTAACCTCTTGCTGGGAGTAGGGAGAAAGACGATTCCACACCTTTCCTAGGTGAATATAATGAACACAACCAGAATTCAAACTTGTTTTGCTGATATTTTTGTTCTGAGCTGCTAACCCTTACATCACCTTCACATCCGAGATCTGAAATGAAAAAAAATAAAATATTAATTGAATTATTTTAAATCTACAATTTTAAAGTGAAAGAAAATTAAAGTCCAAAGACCAGTTTAACAGAAACCATGAATTAAATTTTTTTTCTTTTTCTTCCAGAATGGCTGCTGATGAAGAAATTCTTTGTAAGGAATGTGGCAAGAAGTTACAGATATACGAGTTAAATTTAACTGAGAAAATCCGTCTGTGTCCAACTGATGGGGTAGGTAAAACCTGCACTGTCTTCTTTTATAAGTTTGTATAAGGCTAAATTTTGTCTGTGTATCCTCACCTTACATCAGTCAAAGTTCCACTCGAGCATCTTTCTCCCACAAGCTGCTGCTTTTATATCTATTATAGTTACAATCTGATTGACAGCAGTGTTCATAGTAGCCATTGTGGTCGTCTGCCATTTCATATTACAGCAGAGTGCGATAGATAAATTGTCGTCTAAATTACACAAAAATGAAAAATAACACTGATATCTTATTTTAACAGATATATTTACCAAAATTACACAAAAATATCTTGAAATACTAAAGAGTAAATTTATTCAATAAAAATGCTATTGACTTCAACCCCAGCCTCCAGATAACTTCAGAATCTCCTGCAACTCTTCTGCACAGTCTCATTAAGTTGGTGAATGCTATCATGATATTTGTCTTCGGTTCTTATTTGATATTACAAGTTTTGTTGATCACTTGCTCAATCAAAAACTAACAATGTGTATGTGTGAAATTAAAAATTTAAAATGGCGACAATTTACCCATCGCGCCCTGTATATATTAGTTGAGTGGAGTGAAAAAATTTTATGGAATTATCTAAATAAGTCAAAATAATCTATTCGAGTAAATTATACTGAATTATTTAAAAAAAGTGAAGAAATAATAAGTTTGCTTTATTATTATTAATATAATAATTCTCTTAAAATTCTCAACTCTCTCAATGCTTCAAGTCACTAAATGACATCAATCAGGTCCACTGCCCTGTTACATTTGTAAATCTGTTATATGAACTGGATAAATGATTGCAACCCTTACTTATATAGCCATTTGCCTGAGGGGGATGACATTGATGTGGGTCTTAACCTTCCATAAAGACCCTTTTGTTCGGGAAGCCAATTGTTTCTTCTATAAGTACCTCCAATCAGATTCCGAATTTAGATATTTTGGTAAGAATTAATATAATTTGGGAGGATAGCCCATTAAATAAACAGTTCCCAGACTTTGCAGGATTTTAGCAAGCACATTAATCTTGTCACGCACAACTTGGGTTGTTAAGCAGGGTAGAGAAAATTCAGTCATACTGAATTTACTAAATCTAACTAGGTCTATTTTGGGTTCAAGTTCTCAAGATGCATTCTTCATAAACATTTTGTAGATTCTGGTTAATCCATCAGATCCCAATCTGGACTGTTAATCTTCCATATTTTGTATTCTTACTCTTTCACTTAGAATTTTCAAATCTCTGAATGCCTTAAATCACTAAATGCCATTTCATGCATTATTATGAGCCAGTAAGGGCCACTGCCCTGTTACATTGGTAAATCTGTCACATGAACTGGACAAACAACTGCAGTCATCACTTATGTAGCCTGGTGGGGGAGTTGACATTGTCACTAAATGACATTTCATGCATTATTATGCCTCAATCAGGGCAAGTACCCATTTAGAAAATAGAGTTACTCTTATTATTCAAGGATAGTTAGAGAACTTGTCCAGTTCTGTGAGTGTTTAGAATATTAAATTTTGGGTACCCTGTCATCTGTTTTTATTGTGCTGTTAAATTCATTTTTCCCCGGTTTGAAAAATTAAAAAATATAGAAATCTAAACAATGGTATGTATTTATGAGGGTAAGTAAAAGAATTATCTGCTCTTTCACCATAACATATTTTTAGGTCGGTAACACTGCCTTCTGATTATGTGTGCTTATAGTTGGTACTATTGTCGTCACATGATTGAAGTTTGAGCTTCATCGGGCAAGTTTTCTTGCTGCTGTTACAGTGTAAAATGTGACTGCTCTGCTAGAAGTGCGGATGAAGAAGAAACAGAACAGTGATCAGATTTCTCTGTTCGGAAGCTGTGTCAGGAGCTGAAATTCATTAGAGGCTTTTAACACAATATGGCGATAATGCACTACAGCAGAGAAGTGTGTATGAGTGAATCGAGAAGTTTAAAAGTGGCCAGGTAAGTGTGACACAAGGAAGGAGCAGGATGCTTGTCAACCTCCACCACTGATGAGAAGATTTGGCAAGTTTGAGAGATGATAATGGCAAATTGATGAGTTATCATTGATAAGGTAGCATGTTCTCTGCAGATTTGGATTACAGCTCTTTGTTCCTCTTTGGTGCAAACTGCTAGTGGAGTGGCCATGTTTACACTGTAACAGCAGCCAGAAAGCTGGCATGATCAAGCTCAAACTTCGATCATGTGACCATAATAGTATCAACTATAAGCACGTATGAGGATAAGGCTGTGTGACAAACCTAAAGGTATGTTATGGCAAAGGGCAACTAATTTTTGATTTACCCTTGCATATATAATAATATATATATGTATTTGTTTCTAAGCATGCCCATCAGCTCAGGCCTGGTTTTGTTTTTTCACCACCCACAGGATTTATAGGGCAACTATACTGAGCGGACCTTAGTTACAGTTTAAACATGTGCTCCACCAGGACCACATATTGGTTTTGAATTCAGAGTTGTATTTCTCTTATACTGGATGCAAAACAAGGCTAGCAAGTTAAGTTTGTCATGCTATTTAACCCATATCTGGGGAGATAGATTCATATCTTTTCCAAGGGTATTTGTTTGAAAAAGAATTTAATGATCTCAAATGAAATTCAAACACATCTCACTGATTTCTCATTGGCCTCTAACCATTACACCAGCTGCTGTCAAAATCTTTAAAAAAGTCTTTGCAAAATGTAAAATTAATAAAAATGTTTTTATTGATAAATATATTATTTTTTAATGCCTATTCTTTTGGCAATTCTTATTTGAAGACCCATAATTTTTTCTTTCCACGTTTTTGAAAAGATTCATTTTAATGCTGTCAAAATGTTTAAAAAATGTCTTTGTAAAATATAAAATTAATTAAAACAAAAAACCATGCATTTATTAATGAATGTATTATTTTTTTCAGTGCCTATATCCTCTGGATATATCTGACCACATTGAAATCATATCCAATGACAATGGGCAATCATGTGACAATTTTGTAACTCCAGAGCCTTGCCCTCCTTTAAACAATAAACCCCTACCTGCTCCAGTGCCACGCCCTGCACAGGAAAACTTCCAGCCAGTCCTTAATGCCCTTACTCACCACCATTCCAATGATAAACTGCATGATATTGGGCCACCAAAAACCCCCATGGTGGCTGGTAAGACAAATATGCAGCAAGATGCTTCCAGCTGTAACCCCTCGACCTTGCTCAACCTTCCAAAATCGATGGAGTCGATCATCCGGAAGGTGGCAATGCAAAACAAAACCTTTTCTGCTTTGCTGCCAACAGAGTTCCTGAACCCTGAAACTGCTAAACTGAACCCTCCAAAAAGAAAACTCCCCAATGCTGACACTAGCCCTGCTGCGGCCCCACTACCCGGTCATTTAGTCCAGAAAAAGACAAAAACCAAACAAACAAAATCAAAGTCGAAAGTTGTGTTACAGTGGCCCAATGCAGATGCTCTATGCTGGCTTGACGTCATCCTCTGTCTTTTTGTTCACAACAAAATTCTCAAGAGCAGAGTAAGCCAGTTGCATGAGATGGACACCTCCGTATTGAAGGCGCTGTTCACAGCCTATGAAGAAGCTTGTCTTACACTCACCCGATGTGAGAGAGACTTATCGTCACATTTTGGGTCAGGCCAAGCCCCGAATATTGGACCTAAGCAAGTGATGTCTGCAAAAAACCGGATCCGCAATGATGCTGTGAAGGTGGCTGTAAAGATTTTGGAAGGCGTTCGAGAAAGGGTTTGGAAACAAATTCAGAGTCGTGTTGGCTGCGAGAAGAACGTGGCAGACAGTCCGATATTTGCACTTCTTGCCCTAGAGAAGCAGGAGCAAGTGATTCGGGACGTATTCACTCTCTCTTACTGTCTGGACTTTACTTGTACCCTCTGTGGCTACCGAACATCTTCAAGGTAATTTGTTTCTATTTCAAGACAAAAAAAAATTCTCATTGAAATTGTGTGAGAAAGTATTGTCTTTTTGCATAAATTGTGATGGTTGTAATTTTTCATATCACAATGAAGATTTATTAAATATGTGAAAATTTTCATTCATTCTAATTACTAAGGATTTATTAAACAAATACAGTTTGCTCCCCCCCCAAAAAAAAATTTACACGCTCTTTAAATGACAATAAATGCAGTGTTTATTGACTTATAAACAAGATTAATGTTTAAAATTAAGAAATATTAAAGTTTGACTTACAAAGAAGATTAACGGTATAAATAAAATATTAAATGAGATTAAAGTGAACTTAGACGTTCGTGCACACAAAAGAAGAACAGTGTCAAACTTTTTCATTGACACTGCTATTATTTTAACTACCTTCCCTCCTCAGCCATGGTAATTGTTTTAAAAACGATGATTAGAATTGTTATAAAACCAAAACATATGAAAGTGAATTTATACATTTTCTTTGTTTTTTAGAATTTACAGCAAAAATAATAAACACTGTTTATTTTTTATTAATAATATCGGATTTTAATTTTTACAATTAATACTGGATTTTTATTTTAAATTTTATAATTAATACCAGATTTTGTAGACATTAATAGGTTAATGTAAAAAAAAAAAAAAATTTTATTTAATAAACCAAACTTTCTGACTACTCACTAATATTGAAAGTTTATAAATCCTAATTCACACGAGTTTTTAAATTCTGTTTCAACCTCTAATACTTTTTGATCAGTCCAATACTTTAGCAACAAATCACAATCAGTAAATTGCTAAGAGTAAACTTTGCATGATTTCCAAGCCTCAAACCATGACAGTTTTCAGTTTTTATTAGTAGTTTAGCTTTCTTGTGGAATAAAGTGTTTTTATGATGTAGCAACTCTTAAGATTTAGGGCTGAAACACAGACACAAAAGGAAATTAATATTGATAGTTCATATTTATAACAGGTCATCCCCTTAAACTGGGACATATATGCCAATGTTTAATAAAGTTAGTGTTGAAAATAAAAATATTTGACCTTTATTTTTACTTAATAAACTGGATGAACATTTTGGCTTTCCAAAATTTCATCTTTAATAAAAAAGTGTAAGTACTGCCAAAAAAATTAGCATACATCGTGAAAAAAATGATCAAAACTTAATAAAAACAAAGTTTTATCATCAAAATCTTTTTTATTATTAAGATCAAAGGATTTTTTGATGAAAAAATAATTTATTTTAATACTTTGGAAATTTTGGTTAAAAATGTTCTTTCTAGCATCAATGGGGTACCATAAATTAGTACAGGAAATTTGAATATCTTTTTGCTGTGAAAAAGACACTGACCTGGAAATTCTTGCAAAAATCAAATAATTGTTGGATTTTGATGCAAAATTTTCAAACTTATTCAGAAATGAACAAAATTATTTTTGAAATGTTTCCTTTTTAGAAAACATTTTATGAACTTACTTTATGAAATTTTGAGAAATTCTTTTTTGTAGAGCTTAAAGTCTATATTAAGGACAAGTCATTGAAAAATTTAAATCATCAAATTTTTTTTTTATTAAACAGGACCCCCAGTTATAGAAAATCTGCACTGAATCGTTAAATAAAAAATACAATAAAAGTAAAACATTTTTAATTAAAAAAATCTTTTAATTACTTTTAGGAGTAAAATATATTATGGGCACTATTGACTTATGAAAAAATTTTTTTGACGAATAATAAATTTTTGCAAGAATTGTTTTCATTTTTTCTTTTTAATTTTAATTAGAATGATGTATGAATTTTTAAATCTTTTAAAATTTTGTATTAAATTGTAGTGATCAAGTGATATTATTAAATGAAAACTATATTTACTAATCATTAATGGAAAAGCTTGCTATAATTCAGCAAGCTCAGTATTTTAAAAAGAATTTATAATTTTTACTGTGTTTATAAACGTTCCTATTTTTGTAAATATATATACCCACATACAACATTAACAGAAAAAAAGTGTAGTAACTATAGTAAATTTAAAATTGGTAATTTTCTAACATTTACACAAGAAGTATAAAGCCCAAAGTACCTAAAATTGAATAAAATATTAGAATGCTTAAAATATATAAAAAATTTTAAGATTATTGGGTAGTTAAAAAAAATTATATAAAAAAAGCATTTATGTTGTATTTGATATGTAATTTAATTAGCCAAAAGGTCAATAAATGTGTCAACACCTTATAAAAATGCTCACTTCCATGTTAAAAAAAAAATGATTTCTGTGATATTTTTAACTAAAAGTAGTATTTGTTTCAATTCAGATTCAGTCAGTTCTGTGCCATGTGTGATAAACGCTTAGGCGATCATGTATCTTTCAATACATGACTGACGAGGCAGATTTTTTTCATGCAGTAGATTGCCATTTATTTCTGTAGTAGACCAGTTGCCATCCAAGATTATAGAAGCTGGTCTGTCCTGCTATTCACTCATAGCTGGGGGGAGAAGAAGAGGATTCATACCTTTTCCAAGGGTATTAGCATGTAAGTGAATATCAGTCAGTTGTGTGCCATGCGTGATACACGCTTAGGTGATCATGTATCTTTCGTTACATGACTGACAAGGCAAATTTTTCCCACAATGGGTTGTCGTTTCTTTATGCAGTAGACCAGTTGCCATCCAAGGCTACAAAACCCAGTCTGTCCTGCTATTTATCCATAGCTGAGGAGAGAAGAAGAGGATTCATACCTTTTCCAAGGGTATTAGCATGTAAGTGAATATCAGTCAGTTGTGTGCCATGCGTGATACACGCTTAGGCGACCATGTATCTTTCGATACATGACTGACAAGGCAAATTTTTCCCACAATGGGTTGTCATTTCTTTATGCAGTAGACCAGTTGCCATCCAAGGCTACAAAACCCAGTCTGTCCTGCTATTTATCCATAGCTGAGGAGAGAAGAAGAGGATTCATACCTTTTCCAAGGGTATTAGTATGTAAGTGAATATCAGTCAGTTGTGTGCCATGCGTGATACACGCTTAGGTGATCATGTATCTTTCGTTACATGACTGACAAGGCAAATTTTTTCCCACAATGGGTTGTCATTTCTTTATGCAGTAGACCAGTTGCCATCCAAGGCTACAAAACCCAGTCTGTCCTGCTATTTATCCATAGCTGAGGGGAGAAGAAGAGGATTCATACCTTTCCCAAGGGTATTAGCATGTAAGTGAATGTAATGGATTCAAATGGAATCTGAACTCGGTTGTCCAATTTCTCAATCTGAGCTGAATTCAGATTAATTAAACTTTAAATCAGCTAATTTTTCTCAAATAATGTTTCATAAAAATATATTTTATTTTTGAATGGTTTTTTAATGAAGAGAATTATGTTGTGTTGACAGATTTGTTAATAGAGACAATTTTACTGATTTTACTGATAATCAGAAAAAAAAGTAATTACAATCAATTTAAATTTAGTTTCAAATGCAGCAAAGTATTTTGTGTATTGTAAATATTAAATTTAATCTATTAGTTTGAAATTAAAACTAAAATAAAAGCTTTTTTTCATTTTTAAAATGCATTTTAAACTTTAGGTATTGTTTTTTTTGTGGGGAGGGCAGCATCTAAAAAGTGTTTTTATGACCCAACACACCCTAAGCTTCAGGTTGATATTTTACATCTCTGTCGGGACACACATGGATAGACTGCCTCAAACAGGGTAAGCCTATATTTAATTAAGTTAATGTTATTACCAGCAATGAATTTTTGAAGAAAAAAAACTATTACCAGCAATACATTTCTGAAAAAAAATATTACCAACAATGTTTTTAAAAAATAAATATTATTAGGTTGGTGCAAAAATAATGTCGTTTTCTCACATAGTAACATATGTGAGAAAACGACATTATTTTTGCACCAACCTAATACTAGCAATACATTTGTGAAAAAAATATTACTGGCAATACATTTTTAAAGCAAAAGTATTACCAGAAATAGATTTTTGTCAAAAAATATTACCAGCAATAAAAATTTTGTCGGCATTAAATAACCCATTGAGGTTGATATGCCGTAAAACAAACCAAACCAAAATCATCTCTTTCCCCACCCCCCCAGTTGAATTTTTATTAATAACTTTGACTATTTTCAATTTTGTAGGTTTACATTTTACTATGTATTACTATGTTCTATAAACAGGGCACAAAATGTGATAAAAAGCAAAAGAAAAATTTTTAAGAAAATGTTTGAAAGAATAATGCAATGGAATTTCTAGCGGTTTTTCTTTTCTTTTTTTGTTTATCCACATGAACAAGGCCTTCCCAAAATCAACTCTTATGTTTGATGATTTGGCCAGATTTCAGTGTGATCAAACCATCCCCACTTTTTTTCCAAATATAAGGAGAAAAGAAAGTTTCACTCAGACAGCTTCCTCACTTCCCAGAATCTTATGCACGTACCCCTCCTTGAAGAATATAACCCCCCACTTCTAGTCAAGGTTCAGTCATTATCTATCCTCCATATCTTCATAATCTCTACTAACTCCTCTTTCATTCATCATTAACATTTTAACAGTGACCCTCTACCTTGAATGACTCTCATGGCTTTTATTGGGTGAATTTTAATGTTAAAAAAAGATGACCACTGTTATATATGCCACTGTGGTGAAACCATAAAGTGTTATTTGGTTGGAACTTAACTATTGTCAATTTTGAAATTGGTTTCATCCCTTCAGTTGCTACAGCTATGGACAAATAGTGAACCCCCCCCCCAAAAAAAAACTAAACATTACGAAAGTATAAAAATACATTTTTATAGTAAAAATACAAGCAATCGATTTTTATATAAGACAATTAGTAACAATTGAGGTTGCGATGGATAAATTGTCGTCTAAATTACACAAAAATGAAAAATAACACAAAGATCTTTTAACAGATATACAGGGCGCGATGAATAAATTATCGTCTATATGAGGCAGAAATGAAAATAACAAAGACATCTCATTTTAACAGATATCTTTACCAAAATTACACAAAAATATCTAGAAATATTAAAGAGTAAATTTATTCAATAAAATTGTCAATGGCTTCAACCACGGCCTCCAGACGACTTCTGAATCTCCTGCAACTCTTCTGGTTGGTCTCTTTGTTTAAGTTGGTGAATGCTGCCATAATCCTTGCCTTCAGTTCATCTTTGGTGTTACAACAAGTTTCGTTGGTCTCTCGCTCAACTGTACTCTACACATAATCAAGGGGGTTGCAGTCTGGGGAGTTAGGTGTAAAGGGTGATGTGGTCACAGAAATTGTCTCACATCCATGACTGGATTCTCCTGCTTGTGTGACATGGTGCAGAGTCCTGTTGCCAGGTATAGGGTCTTCCAGCAGCCACCCTCTTGACCCAGGGTAACACTTCCTCCTCAAGGCACTTGATGTAGGCCTTCGTGTTGAGTCTGAGACCCTGTGGGAAGATGAATGGAGGCATAATGTCACCATCACTAGTGATCACTGCAAACACCATGATGTTGACTGGATATTTGGTTTTCATCACTCTTGGTACATCTTTTGGGAGACACAGCAAACCAACGTTTGTTCTGTGTGTTCACCTTCTTATCCTGGTAGAGATTTTTCACTTTTGAGAAAAACCAAAGCATGTTTAGTTGGAGGGGATACTTGAGTTTGTTCAAAAGCTTCGTAGTGCTGTCTTTCCTATTGTCCTTCATGGCTTGGGATCAAAATTGGCCCTTTCTCGTCTTGTATGATAAATTCCAAATGTCTTCATGCACTACCTGCTTGATAAGAAACTCAGTACTGTGTCCCTGACTGTGGACCTGATTAACTTGGAGGGATCATTGTCAATCATGGCCTGGATCTCGCCAACAAATTTGGGAGTTCTTATCAGAATGAGTTTCCAAGCTGCCATACCTTTGTAATCACCATTAGACTCATCCAACTCTTTCAGAATCCACTGCACAGTTCATAGATTGACACCCAAACACTGAAATGTTCGTATTGGAGCTTTCAGTGTCAATGCCAAGCAGTAGAGCATGGTGTTTCCAAATTTCTGGCAGAGTGAATTGTGTCATAGTGCTCTTTTTCTCACCAACTGACTCTGCTATACTGTGCAGTTGACAAAAAAAAACAAAAAAAAACAATGTGCGTACACAAAATTAAAAATATAAAATGGCGACAATTTACCCATCGCACCTTGAATGTATTTAAAGCAAAATGGCCAACAATCCATTTTACCTGTAGTTAAAGGTATACAATTGTGTTCAATATATATTTAGTTGAAGCTATAAAATTGTGTTAAAAATATTTAGAATTTGGCATTAAATAACCCATAGCAGTGTTGATATGCCACTAAACAAAATCAACCAAACTGTATAGAAATGGTTAATTTCACTATTACACTTACTAAAGAATAGATGAATGATGTTAAATGAATGTTTGCCAAACACAAAATTTGTAAAATTACAAAAAACATTTTATTTTTTTATTTTCTAGTCATAATAAAATCTTGCCGACTTTGGAAGCAGCTCCAGAGTTTTCCGCATCGCATATGTTGCACATTGTCAAATGCGCCAAGTGCAATAGTCAGCAACAGAGAAGAATTCTGCAACCCAGCAAGTAAGCAACACTGAATATTATACTTTTCCAAGAGAACATTTTTCTATTATGTACATAAGGATTTCGAAATCATTTCAAGTAAACATTCTGCTGTATATTCTTTGAATTCCTAAATTTACTTGAATCCCTACTCCACATTCCTTGAATTTTAAATTCTCTTGAATCCATACTCCACATTGCATGAATTCTAAATTCTCTTGAATCCCTACTCCACATTCTTTGAATTCTGAATTCTCTTGAATTCCTATTCCACATTGCTTGAATTCTGAATTCTCTTGAACCCATACTCCACATTTTATGAATCCTTAATTCTCTTGAATCCCTACTCCACATTCCTTGAATTCTGAATTCTATTAAACGTATATTCTTCATTCCATGTATTTCATATTCTCTTGAATCTATATTCCATATTCTTTGAATTCAGAATTCTTTTGAATGTGTACTCTGAATTCAGTTTTTACTAAGTTTTATAGACAGTTCCTCCAGGAATTGCTCTGTCCACTCGACAGGAGATACTAGCAATTGACTATTTTCTCATTTTTATCATATTTGTATTGAGTTAAAAAATATTTTATGCTCTTTTCATTGGTGCAAGGTTGATTTTTTTTATTGTGTGTCTGCATGGGCATGTGTATGTGTATATGTGTAAAATGTTGTGGTTATTTCTCCCTTTCATTGTTTTTCTTGTCTCTTTAAACTGCTTATTGGTTTTTATACCTTTTTCTCTCTTTCAACTTTGAGTCAGAGTCAAATGTAGCAATCCAGCATCAAGTTTGGCAGACAGTCTCTGCTCTTAGGAATTCTCAAATGTTTTAGGGCTTTCTTGAGTTTGCAAAATGTAGGTGCACTTCATTATTTACTGAAATAATTTTTAGTTTAAATTGTTGGATAAATATTTATGTATGTCATTACTTTCCCATTATTTTATTTTTCTTATTTGATTTGGTGGTATTTTAAGTATTATGGTATTAATTATAGGAGGTTATGTTTATAATTAAATTTTATTTATTGTTGTTTGAATATGTATGCATATATTTACATTCATACATTCACACACACACATGTATGTACATACATATATACAAATGCATGTACATATCAAATAAATAGGAAACATTTATTAATTTAACATGATTTCCTGTTTCTTTGCTCCTGATTTTATCATTCCTTTGGATTCCAATTCATATTTGATCTGTACTTGATCCCAATTCATATATATATATATATATATATATATATATATATATATATATATATATGCACACTACTGTTCAAAAGTATGACACCACTCCTTGTAATTTTTTAACTTGGCCCAAAAGTAGTTTTTTGTAATCTAAATAATAGAAAATTATTATACATGGTTAAAAAAAAAATAAGACATAAATTTTTGTCAGATATTTTATTATGACAAAAAAGAAAAAAAAGCATTTTAAGATTAAATTTTGCTCTCATCAAAATATTCTCCTTTACCCTTGATTACTGCAGCACAAATTTTTGGCATTTGTTGCAAAAGTTTCTCAAAGTATAAGTTTGATATTTGATTCCATTTTTTTTCAATGACTATAGGACCTCTTTTCATTTTTTTTTCACTCTTCTGTCAAGTTCATCCTCTGGTGGTTGCTTCAAACTTTTGAACTGTAGTGTATGTGTGTTATAATTTAAAAAAAAAAAAATTCTGAAATTCTGGAATTCATTGATTACAGTGACAATGATTGCTCACTTTGAACATGCCTTGTATTATCATAACAATGGCTTTCTTGTTATTCAGTCAAGGGACCAGATTGATAACAGTGTCAATGGGTGAGTCTATTGTTATGGACAGAAAACAGTAGTTACAATATAGAGATGAATTTATTAAAAACTGAGGAATCACTATGTAGCATTTGAGATCATATAAAAACAATGTAGAGAATTATATTAAAATGTTTATTGCAGTTAATGTTTTATTTGAGTGCTACTTTTTTTTGTACATGACAGAAATAAAGTGATGTCTCTCCAAATTTCTTTTCTCAGGTTTAGTGACTCTCTTCTTGTACACTTTCTAAAAGGAGTTCCATTTGCTAACATTTCACATCTGGATTTTAGTATTGAGAAAGAACGCTACAAAGTCACGGGCCTAGTCCAATACACCCACAACCCTGATCACTTTGTGGCTTGGGTTAAATATACAGGTAAGTAAAAACAACTCTACCTCTTCTCAATAATGGTATCCCATTGTATATTCATTAAATATATTTGAGGAGATGCTGAAAAATTTCTTGGCCCAACCTACTTCCCTAAACTGATCAAATGAGCAAACCTTTCTTTTTTGGTGTGTGTGTGGCAACAGTGGAGTAATGGATAGGAACTCAGATTGAGAAATCAGAGTGCTGAGTTTGAATTCCAGTCAAATCCATTACGTTCACTTACTTGCTTATACCCTTGGGAAAGATATGAATCTTCTTCTCTCCCCACCCATTTATGGGTAAATAGCAGAACAGACTGGGTTCTATAGCTGTGGATGGCAACTGGTCTACCGCAGAGAGAAATGGAAACCTTACTGCAGGAGAAATCTGCCTTGTCAGTCATGTATCGAAACATATCAGGCAACTGTTCCAACAAGCCCATTGGAACAGTTGGTATGAGATTTGCCTGATAACGTTTCAATTTTCGGTAGTGGATGCGCACTGCTGATGAGTCCCAAATATAGGATGAAACGGCTGTCCAGTGCTTTCTGCATTCTGTTGAGGTTTCTTCTAGACTCAATGAAATATATATATATATATATATATATATATAATTAGAGAATTTATTCAAATGTTCTTGATAGTAATTAATATAGAAAGGCTAATGTTAAAACGTTTGATTTTTGTTCAATCTAAGTACATCCAAAAATTCCTATTTCAGTCAGTTAAGTGACATTTGTTATACACGCTTGAGCGATTATATCTCTTCCAATTCATGACCGACTAGGCAGAAGATTCTCCCGCAGTTGGTTCCTGTTTTCTTCTGTGGTAGATTGGTTGCCAACCAAGGCTACAGGACACAGTCTATCCTTCTGTTCAACCTATAGCAGCTATGGATTCATACATTTCCCAAGGGTATTTGAGCATAAGTGAATATAATGATCTTAACTGCAATTCAAACTCACCTTTCCATTATCCATTACACTATTCTGTATATCACAATAAAATATTTTCTTCGGTTTTTAAGATTATTGAGTAGTTAAAAACATATAAAAAAGGCATTCACATTGTATTCCTCAAATAATTTCTTTCAGTTTTGTCCCCCTAGTTTAAATTACACAAACATTAGCTTGTCAATAAATCACTCAACACATCAAAAATCATCTCCTTCCTGTTAAAAAACATACTTTTCCGTGATAATTGAAACTAATATTCAGTAATGTTTGTTTCAATTCAAATTAATTAAACTGTAAATCAGCTAATTTTCTTCAACATTTCAGAAAAGTTTTTTTTTTTTAAATTTTTTTATTAAATAGAATTACTTTGTGTTGACAGATTTGTGAAAATGGACGAATTTATAGGTTTTACTTTTATTTTTTTTTTGAGGAGAAAAAAATTCCAATCACTTTAAATTTGGTTTTAAGTGCAGCAAAATATTTTGCTCATTAGAAATATTAAATTTAATTTATTACCTTGGAATTTAAACTTCAAGAAAGATTTTTCAATTTTAAAAATTCATTTTAATCCTTAAGTATTGCTTTTTTGCGGGGGTACCAAAATAAATCTTCTATATTTAGTTCTGTATAAAAGACAAAACAAATCCCACATCAAAACAAAAGTGACTTCTATTTGAAATAACCTGACAATAGTTGATATATCATAAATTCAAACAAACAAACCAACCAACATACGCAACTAAGTCCATAAAACTTTGATGGGTTTTCTGCTGATTTAATGACATTAGTTTTTCTAATTATTAGTTTTTCTTTATTTCCAGAAAAAAAATGGGTTCGCTGTGATGACTTACAAAATCCTGTCTGCACATTTATGGTTGAAAAGCCCCCTGTACCACCTGAGGAAGTTCACCTGGTTATGTGGGAAAAAGTGTCCACTTCCCGGACATCTTGTCCACCTCCATTGTCCACTCAGCCAAAGGAGCCTCCCACAACGATCAAGGCATGTCTTCCTGTTTCGTCTCTTACAAAAGACACCTCATCTGCAAACATCAAGCCATGCATACCTACTGTATCTGCACCAAGGGAGACACTGCCAACTTTAAACCTGTGTCCTCCTAACGTGCCCCCAATGAGGGAGACGCCCGCCGACCCCATGTCAATGCAATTGAATCCAGGCATTCCCGAGATGATGTCCATTCAAAGGGAGACCCCCATGTACCCACCAGGTATTCCTGAGTCTGCCCCAACACCACTGACTTTTGCAGGCAGATTGAAACGGCCAACACCCATGTCTATCCCACAGACTGTTCCTCCAGTATCACCGATGCCACCCATGTTACCTGTCACCCACCCAAACTGTGAGAACTTTCCACAGGGTACCACCATTCCACGTACAGGTTCCAATCCCCGGACCAAAATACTTCCTGTAAACCTCCAGAGTGAAAACCGTATGGATCGACTGAAAGCTAACTTGGCCCTCATAAAGAAATTTAAAAGATGATGTGGATTTGGTGGCCAGGATAATGGCTGACTCTTGCTGAAATTTGAGGGTTGGGTGGATGGGGTCTGGGGTTTTCAAAAGGTGGAATTGGGATGTGGTGGGTGGTCATTGCAAATTGTCTTTCAGTCTCTGGCCTATACAAAGCATTCTGTGGTAAAGTATTCTTCTGGACTGTTGGAAAACATTAAAACGTTCTCTCTTTAACTGAGGGAGTTTTTTAAAAAAAATATTTAACAAAAAAAGACAATAAACAACAAAAAAATGTGAAATATGGCAAAGCCTTCTTCTGGCCTGTTGTAAAAATCAAAATTTCTCTCTATAAGTGAGGGGAGTTTTTAAATATATATATATATATATATATATATATATATATATATGAGAAAATATAATAATAAAAATAAACAAAAAAATGAAAAAAATCCTAAAAATGGGCAATGTTTTGAGAGAAGCAAGGGAGAGAACTCCAAAGGCGTCTGTAACTGGATCTTAAGCACTGTCTACACTTAAGATATATATATATATATATATATATATATATATATATAAATATATATATATATATATATGAGAAAATATAATAATAATAATAATAAAAATAAACAAAAAAATGAAATATAAAAAACAAAAAATCCTAAAAATGGGCAATGTTTTGAGAGAAGCAAGGGAGAGAACTCCAAAGGCGTCTGTAACTGGATCTTAAGCACTGTCTACACTTAAGATATATATATATATATATATACATATACATATATATATATATATATATATATATAGTATGAACGAATAGAATATAATTATAGGCAACAAACCCAGTGGGTTATGTTGTGTTAAAAATATTCTTTCAGGTTTCAAATACATCTATGAATGTTTTGTAGATGGAGTGTTATGTCCCTTGAGTTCCTGAATCCAAAGTACTAATTGATCTTTATTTGTCAGAAGTGGAACAGATGGACAAAACACAATTTGCTTAAGATGGCATTACCCTATGGGTTGTGTCATGTGAAGAGAGAAAGAAAACTGGACGGTGAGATTTCAAAGAAACATATTTAGTTAACAACGTGAACAAATTGACAAATGGTCAAAACCTATAGTTTTGTGTCAGGTTGTGCAACCTGGGATCTTTTTTTTCTCTTGCAGTAAAATTATTTGCTTACAATTCAGATCTTCAAATTGAATCTTTGTGTTTTTGTCATGTAATTTAAAGAAATTATGTTGTCATAAAGGGTATGTAAAAATGACACGCAATTCCCAATAACATTTTGTGGTTTTTGCCTGTGTCAAATTGTCTCAAATTTTGTCATCAACCAATTCCTTGTTCTCTACAATTGTGCTGTTTTTTTTTTTTTCGTTTTTTTTTTTTCGTTTTTGTTTTTGTTTTTTTTTGTTTTTTTTTTAGACTTATTCCAGACGAGACACTGCTTAAATAAATATGTATACATTTTAGGCAAATATAAGCAATTTCACTATATATATTAAAGAAAATCACTTCCATATATTAGTCATCAACAGCAAAACGAGCAATCTAACTCTGTATATTAAGGTTAAGAAATTGGCTTGTTGAATGGAAAGAAGGGTTGAGAAATTAATGTCATAAAGGTTAAGAAGCGTTGAGAAATTAGCATTGTGAAGGTGGAGAAGGGCAGAGAAATTAGCATCGTGAAGGTGGAGAAGGGCAGAGAAATTAGCATCGCGAAGGTGGAGAAGGGCAGAGAAATTAGCGCGGCGAAGGTGGAGAAGGGCAGAGAAATTAGCATCACGAAGGTGGAGAAGGGCAGAGAAATTAGCGCGGCGAAGGTGGAGAAGGGCAGAGAAATTAGCATCACGAAGGTGGAGAAGGGCAGAGAAATTAGCGCGGCGAAGGTGGAGAAGGGCAGAGAAATTAGCGCGGCGAAGGTGGAGAAGGGCAGAGAAATTAGCATCACGAAGGTGGAGAAGGGCAGAGAAATTAGCGCGGCGAAGGTGGAGAAGGGCAGAGAAATTAGCGCGGCGAAGGTGGAGAAGGGCAGAGAAATTAGCATCACGAAGGTGGAGAAGGGCAGAGAAATTAGCGCGGCGAAGGTGGAGAAGGGCAGAGAAATTAGCACGGCGAAGGTGGAGAAGGGCAGAGAAATTAGCATCGCGAAGGTGGAGAAGGGCAGAGAAATTAGCGCGGTGAAGGTGGAGAAGGGCAGAGAAATTAGCATCGCGAAGGTGGAGAAGGGCAGAGAAATTAGCGCGGCGAAGGTGGAGAAGGGCAGAGAAATTAGCATCGCGAAGGTGGAGAAGGGCAGAGAAATTAGCGCGGCGAAGGTGGAGAAGGGCAGAGAAATTAGCATCGCGAAGGTGGAGAAGGGCAGAGAAATTAGCGCGGCGAAGGTGAAGAAATTAGCATGGGAAAGGTTAAATAAAGGGTTCAATTAAAAATTTGATAGGCACCTGAAGAAGCCTGGATGACAGAATATTGTGACAATAACAACAAAGATAAGGATATTTGTCAGAATGTAGATAATGTAGATGCTTTTTTAAGTCTTTAACCTCAAGATTTTAGAGTATCAGTTTCAAGAATGTTGAGAATTTCTCATTTTTATTTTGTATGTAAGTAATTATGATTTCTGTGTGATATCATTATGAGTCAAGTATCTGGCATCTCAACAGCTATAGTTATGGACATTATAAAATCTATCAGTTATTGTTTCTTTTCCTAAATTTGGTCTAATTTTAATATCCTGCTTTATGAAGTGAGTGGCATCTGTTTCTTTTTTTAGTATCGATTTTTTTAAAAATAGATTTTTAAATTTCTGTCTAAATTTCTAGTATAAGGAGTTATCATTATTTATGTTTGGACTAATATCCTCATCTTTGTTGTTACTATCATAAAATTTCTATTTTGTTCCCCAGATTTCTTCATGTGTGCGTCCTGGGTATGACGATAAACTACATCTGCGTCCTGGGTATGACGGTAAACTACAAGCGCGTCCTGGGTATGACGATAAACTACATCCGCGTCCTGGCTACGGCAATGAACTGCATCCAACAGCAAGGTCTCAGATAATGTTTTCAGAAAAATAATGTTGCCAGCTCTAAGTTTTTGAAACAATAATGTTGCCAGCTCTAAGTTTTTTTGTAAAAAAGTAATGTTGCCAGCTATACGTTTTTTTGTAAAAAAGTAATGTTGCCAGCTATACGTTTTTGTGTAAAGGAATAATGTTGCCAGCTATACGTTTTTTTGTAAAGGAGTAATGTTGCCAGCTATACGTTTTTTTGAAACAATAATGTTGCTAGCTATACATTTTTTATTCCATACAAAATAGGCATTTAAAATTCATATAAACTGGATTTGGCATTAAATAACCCACAGTGGTTGATATGACATAAAACCCAAACAAACAAACAAATTCTTCATGTGTCTCAGTCTGGTTAAATTTCAGGCAATCTTGAAATGAATTGTTTATATTGAATTTGCGCAGCAGCAGTGGAAGCAGCAGGTAGGCAATAAGAACATAAGGTTCAAGGCTCCAAGTTCTAGATCAGGGGTCGGCAACTCGTTCGACCTCGTGGGCCGGATCGTGTTATAATGACGGGTTGCGGGCTGGACAAAGGCCATTAATGAAAAATTAAGGAAAATTGCATATGCAGACCCCTGTCAACCTAAATATTTAAAACCATAATGAAAATAAACATTGAGAAATCAGAAAAACAAAAGAAAATCTAAAATTAAAAAAAAACACCTAATAAAAATTACTTTTCCTCAAAGAACGACAAAATACTTCAAAGTGAAAAAAAAAATCAACCGAAGTGAAAATGGATGAAATTATGACGTGTAGGTTTGAAACTGTTATTGAAAATTGTTCCACAAACGAACCACACACACACACACACACACATCAAACAAAAACGAAGCACATATACCCATACATACGAGTACAAACAGTTGCAAACATATACACTTACATACGTACATATGCGGTATCATCCACACATTCATGAGGCATGTATGTATAATGCGCGTATGTTTAACTGTCTTTAGATTTTTGCTACCTCGCATGTCAGTCCCTCCCTGGCCTCTTTCACTTTATCGTTCCTTTCGCTTCTGTTATCTTTTAATGTAGCCAAGGGTCATCAGAAATATGTATCCATTATTTGACATTAAACGTAGGCAACGCAACTTGGTAAAATAAGTCTCATGAAAGATAACTGGCAGATGGTCTAATAATTTTAGTGCACTGAGATGTGTAGACATTCTATCGAAAATGATATATAACAAATTTCATTTGAAGATTGTCTCTCATATTAAAAATAGAGTCATTGGTAATCAGGCTCGCGGGCAGGTCAAAATGCCTTTGCAGGCTGGATCAGGCCCACAGGCCGTAGGTTGCCAACCCTTGTTCTAGATTCAGGATTGTCCCACAGGACAATAGCCTGATGGATTAAACTGCTGGTTTGTGAGTTTGCTGACATAGTAATTGTGAGTTCAATCCCTGGGCCATGTAGTGGAAACAAGGTGAAAAATAACTGAGCAGTATTAAAAAGAACAACATAGGATATATGTAAACATAGAAGAACAAAACAGTCTAATTGTATATATTAAAGGGTTCAGTTCAAAATTTGACAGATACCTGAAAAAAGGCTGGATGGCAGAACATTGTGATAATAACAACAAAGATAAGGATATTAGTCCAAATGTAAATAATGTAGATCTTTTTAAAGTCTTTAAGCTGCAAGATTTTAGAAGACCAGTTTCAAGAATAAATGCTGAGAATTTCTGGTTATTTTGTACATATCTGTATTTTAATAGATTTTCTGTTTATACATTATTTTTATAGATAAAAATGTTTAAGTAAATGCTCTGTTTATAATAAACAGTATTAACAACATTTACCAGCCTGAATTTCCAATAAATTTCATAGAAAATATGTGTCCTCTCCCAGGAATCGAACCTGTATCCTACAGGGAACAGTCATATAGCCTGATGTGCTATACCATTTAGCTTCCTCTGTAGTTAAATGGTATAGTACGTTAGCATAAATACCAAGTTGAGAACTGATGCCATCAGGAAAGTGATTGATGGAAATTAAGAACAAAATAGTTCCAAGGATAGATCCCTGGGGAACACCTGCATTAGTACAAAAGGATCTAGAAGAGTGGTCATTCAAGATAACTTTCATTTTGTGATTTAATAAGAAAGATTGAATTATTAGGTTGGTGCAAAAATATTGTCGTTTTCTCACATAGTAACATATGTTAGAAAACGACATTATTTTTGCACCAACCTAATAGATCAAAAATTTGTTCAGAAATGCCATAACCTTTCAACTTGTTAAGAAGACCTGTATTCCAAACTCTGTCAAATGCTTTCCAGATGTCCAAAGCAACAGCCCAAGCTTTCACCATTCTTATATAAATCTTGAGAAGCAATAACCATTAATGCATTAGCAGTTGATCTAGAGAAGTGAAAGCCATGTTGCTGTCTGAAATATGAAATGCTTAATCAATTCAGAGTTGCTTTTTCTAGATTTTGTCTAATTTTATTATCCTACTCTATGAAGTGAGGACAGAGGTAATATGAATTTCAATATTGAAAAGAACTGGTTACATATGGACTAATATCCTCATCTTTATTATAAAAATACAAAAACAGTTTGAATTTGTGATGGTATAAAATCTTTTGAGCTGAAAATTATTGTTTTACAGAATTTTTCCAGAACAATGGTGAGAAAAGATCAGTCTGGAACCCTCATTGTCATGCAAATATCTGCCTTATATAATTAGTTGCAATATTACTTAATTAACATGCATCTGGGATGGGTCCATAGAGCTGTGATTTAGTTGGATGTTGTCTTGAAGAGATGCTAGGTATAGCTCTCAGCATCCGAGTGTAGGTTCCATCATTCTCAAACTCTATAATTTTAGTTAATACCCAAGCAGTGGCACCATACATTAAACCAACTCCACAGTGGTTTGTAAGAATCTACATAGATTTCCAGATTGTGTCCATTTTATTCAAGGCAGCCAAGGCTTTAGCTATGTAAATTTTCACATCGTCTTTTGTAGAATTTATTTCACTTCCTCCATATGTAAAAGATTCAACAGATTTTATTGATTCATCTGCTACAGTTTGTATTGAGCCTTGCTGGTTGAAACCAATGAATTCAGAGTCATTGACATAGAGTCCAACATCATTAGCAGCATTTTTCAGATGATGTAGGAGAGCTGTGGCATGGGTAATGATGTCTGCAGTGATAGCTAGGTTATCTGCATGTTCAATATCAGTCAACTGTTTTGCAGGCTATCAACTTGAGAGTCTTGATGATAAAAGTAAAACCTAGAAGATGATGTTTGTCAAGGGAAGTTCTCAATATGTAGTCAAAGAGCAAAAGTGAAATGGTGTCATTCTGAAGAACCCCTATTTTGATAACACAAATTATCTTTTCCTTTTCTGCAAAGAAAATTTTGACAATGATTAACCTTCATGTCTGTAAAGAACGGGTGTATCAAAAGATTGGTTATTCCCTTGAAACCGTTATTAATTTATACACTGTTGTCTCCCTTGTTAATGTTTATTTAAAATATAAAAATGTGTAAACTGTAGCAATATGATTTCTCACACATCCTTAGATAAATAGATAAATTCTTTTTTTTAATTTAATGGCCAGGATTTTTCAGGAATCCTGACTTTAGCCCACTTTTGAATTGGCAAACATAAAAGTTTGTTAGTGATTTTAGATAATCATAAAAGTAGAGTCTTTTGAAAAACTGACCACCCAAAAGCTGAATCAGTGGTCTCCTTTTCCAGAACACAAGTGGATGGATAGGGGTGGTGGGGCTCCAGCCAGTATCCATATAATGTCAGGAAGTCAGCAGTGAGTGAGAAAAAGACCAGCAGTAAGTAAATCAGGAGTCATGGAGATGGTCAGGTGCTGAGTGTAAGGGTCCTTTTTCCATAGCTGGAAGTTAGTATGATAGCAGTTCACCTTCTCAAAGCTGAAGGAAACCTTGCCGATTAAATGAGAAATGGTATTGTTCAGTACTTCCCAACCAATATCTTGAAAAACATTTGTTGTTATTCTTTGTTGAATTTGATCTCGGCCAGTGAGACAAACCTGTGAACATAGTGAGCCAGGTGTATATGCATACAGATGACCTTGGGTGTCATCACAGCTTGTGCAGTGACATGTAAAAGTGCATCGTCACAAAACAAAATACAATGCAATATTCATTATTTACCTTTTATAAAGGAATCAGTTTAAAAAAAAATATCTTTTTACTAAAAAATTTATAGAAAATTACAAAATCATCAGAAAATATAAAATATCTATATAAATATAAATATATATAAATAAATATAAAATATAAATGCAATATTTATTATTTCTCATTTTATAAATAATTAAGAAAACAAGTTTTTTATTTAATCTAATAAAGTGTTTAACAGCTTTGTTGTCAATTCTCAAAAATAAAAAAATGTATAAATTCATTTTCATATATTTGGGTTTTATTAAAATTCTAATCATCACTTTAAAAGAATAAACATTGACGGAATCAAAAGTGTATACAATAATAGCAGTGTCAAGGGAATAACTGTCCTCTTGACACATTTTTTTGTGGACACAGTTTAAACATTGTTGAATTTTTCTTTTCATGGTACTTTTTTAGGTAAATATTGGTTTTGTTACCCGTGTGTAGTGATTTTCTGCAAGGAAAGTCTGTAAAAGAAGTAAATAGGCCAAATTTTCTTATTACGCTGGTGTAGGTATCCCACATTGGATCGAGGTTCATGATGGCAGTAATGGGGGACGAATGACCAACAAAAAGTCGATAACTCCAAAACAGTAAGTTTTCTTCATGGTTTAATTGTTAATTCAAGTTCAGCATGTACATTTGCACGGAATTATGACGATTTTGGAAAAATTTTAAGGGATATTAGCACATGGGTAACAAAATCAATATTTACCCTTTTTTATAGTAAGAGTTATCTTTTCCTTTTCAGCAAAAAAAAAACAACATTTTAATGGTGCATTTTAATAGGCTGAGTTATCTTTTCCTTTTCAATAATTTTTTTTTTTCAATAGCACTTTTTTAAAGCAATATGGCCAATGCCATCCTACTCACATTATTCATTTTTTTTCCTTTAGTTTAGTATTTTAGCCAATCTTTTCTATGAAAAGGGGCAACTTTTTACATATTTCCTTCAAATATTTTCCACTAATATTAAAAAATATAAAAACACAAGATGAAAATTGGCCAACCAGAGTCTTTCACTGCTGCATTGTTAAAACACTGTCTCCTGTCTGTGCTGGCCCATTTTTGGAAAAATAGCAAATTGCCATTTGTAGACATAGTAGGCAGATAAAAGAAATTTGAGTAATAAAAAAACAACAATAATTATAGTTATAATGATAATGATATTTATTATAATAATGATAATAAGAATATTTATTGTATATTAGTAGGCCTTTAAACAAAACAGAAGCTTGATAAGAAAAGATATTAAGAGTCTAGAATGTGTGAATTTATGTTTTAAATTTTACAATTTTATTATGAAACTTATATTGCTTGTTGTTGCTTGTCAGAAAAATATACGCCTCCAGCATATTTTTGTGACAAGATTTCTTGAATATTCAGGCTGGTAGATTTAGTTGGATAAAAAATACTGTTTAATTAAAAAAGGGCATCTACTCAAATATGAATATCCATAAAAAATAATGTTTAACCTATTAACTGCCAAACCCAGACAGGTGTCTTAGGAGTTTATTTATTCCTTATGTTTAATTTCAGTAGTTACCATTGTCACTTTTATAGAAACTAGAATATCAAATATATATGTGTATAAAACATCAAAAAATAATATTGATTAGAAATAATAAAAAAATTACTTTTCAAAATAGTCATTATTTTTCTACTAGTGAAATGTAAAATTACAATAGAAAGTGTCTTCTTACGGCTAATAATAAAACCTTTAAAGGTTAAGCGTTGTAAAATATACCTCTGCAAATGCAATATATGTAAGTAATTCAATGTAAATAGAAGGAATAACATGTAGTGAGTTTAATTTTAACAGATCCCCAAATGGGGCTTATGGCAGGTAATGGGTTTAAAATAACATATATTTTTGTTTTCTTTATGAAAACAGAGACCTTAAAAGATCATTTTATTTCATTAAAACTGATATGGTTTTAACTCATCAGACCAACCATTTTCACACTATATATATATATATATATATATATATATATATATATATATATATGCAGGGTGCAATGAATAAATTGTTGTCTAAATTACACAAAAATGAAAATAGCAGACATCCCATGTTAACAGAAATATTTAATAAAAGTACACAAAATTACCTTGAAATACTAACGAATAAATTTATTCAATAAAATCGCCATTGGCTTCAACCATGGCCTCCAGATGACTTTGGAATCTCTTGCAACTCATCTGGACAGTCATCTTGTTTAAGTTGGTGAATACTGCCACAATCCTTGCCATTAGTTCATATTTGGCATTTCAAGGAGTTTTGTTGGTCTCTTGATCTCATATATATACATGTGTGCATATATATATATATATATATACACACACACACACACACACAGAAGATGCAATGGTCATCTAAATTAAACAAAAATGAAAATAACACTGACATCTCATGTTAACAGAAATATTTACCAAAATTACACAAAAATATCTTGAAATACTAAAGAGTAAATTTATTCAATAAAATTGCCATTGGGCTCAACCACGGTCTCCAGACAATTTTTTAATCTCCTGCATCTCTTCTGGATTCTGTCCATGTTTAAGTTGGTGAATGCTGCCATAATCCTTGCTTTTAGTTTTTCTTTAGTGTTTTCTTTGGAGTTGCATTGATCTCTCACTCAACTGCACCCCACACATAATAATCAAGGGGGTTGCAATATAGGGAGTTAGGTGTCCAGAGAGGTAAGGGGTGATGGGTTCACAGAAATTGTCTGACAGCCATGACTCTATTCTCCTACTTGTGTGGTATGGTGCAGAGTCCTGTTGCCAACAGCCACCCTCTTAACCCGGGACAGTACTACCTCCTTGAGGCACATAATGTAAGCCTCATGTTGAGTTTGAGACCCTCATCAACAAATTCAGAAGTTCTTTTCTTATCAGAACAATCAAGGTGAGTTTTCCAAGCTTTTGTATATTCGTAGTCACCATTCGACTCATCCAACTCTTTCTGAATCCTCTGCACTGTCATCAGAGTGACACCCAAACACTCTGAAATGTTTGTATTAGAGCTTCTGGCATGAATGCCAAGCAGTACAGAATGCCGTTTCCAAATTTCTGATGGAGTGAATTGCATCATGATATTTTTTCCTCACAGACGGTGCCCAGCTGACTGCAACTACTGTGCAGTAGACAAAATAAGAAACAAACAACATGCATCTGTGAAATTAAAAATATATAATGGCGACAATTTATCCATCGCACCCTGCATAAATATATGTGCGTGTGTATTAAGTTGGTGCAAAAATAATGTCGTTTTTTTTACGTTCAACTTCAAAAGAAAACGACATTATTTTTGCACCAACCTTATATATATATATATATATATATATATGAAGAAAAATATATGGAAAAAACAAACAAAAATCCTTATATGCAATTATGCTGTTTTAATGTTAATATAATGTCAACGTCGGACGTTTCGGTCTAATAAACCATCTTCAGGACATTTATAAAATATAATTAACATTATAACATTAAAACAGCATAATTGCATATAAGGATTTTTGTTTGTTTTTTCCGTATATTTTTCTTCATACTGTCGGATCTATATCCATATATTTGCTTATATATATATATATATATATATATATATATATATGTACAGAGAGAAAGAGAGTTAATAAAAGTAAAAGTTTTGTCACTGAGCTGATTGATGTCACTTTCAGCATCACGATGCTAGATTTTCGTAGACGGTCCCCCCCCCCCCGGGAATCACTCCGTCCACTCGTCCGGGGTAAAAGCAGTTAACTGCTTATACTTCACGATTTTTCTTTTTTATATGCACTTTTCATTGGTGTACTTTTTTTTCATAATAATATATGTGCGTGCGTGCGCGCCAATCTGCGTTCGTGCTCGTGCGCCCGTTCTGCGCGTATGTGTGTACATGTAGTAGAATATCATGGTTATTTGTCTTTTTCGTCGTTTTTCTCACTTTATATTCACCGCTTGTTGACTTTTTTTTAATCTTTTCTCTCTTTTTCTTATCTGTGTGTGTGTGTGCGTGTATGTCAATAGCAAGCAATATAAGTGTCACAACGACATGTAAACACATCCACAGTGCGGCAATGTTAACAATTTTTCGGTGTCCACTTGTCGAAAATAATGACCAACGTCAAAAATACGATTAATAAAGGAATTCTACTTCTTAGCGAATAGACAAAAGTTAATAAAAAGAGCGCCAAAGTGTTAAAACTTTAGGTGACTTTAGACCGCCTTTTGGTGCAAGATTATCTACAACCTGGGCGTGTGTCCTTTGGCTGTAGTCACATATGACAATAATCCCGTTAAAGAAGTTCTTGCAACCCATTAATTCTTAATATTGCTTCGGGCATTAAAAAAAACTGATAACAGCTGCTAACACTGATGGGTAACTTCCACTATTTTGTACAAACTTTGGCCGCAGCTCTTGTCTACTGGTGTTTTGTCTCTTAACTTTCTCGGTGATTGCTATGAACAGTTGAACCCTTTTTCTTGGGTTTTCTCTCTGACTCTTTCTATCGCCAACGGACAGAATCCTTATCTTGTTCAAGTCTATCATTTTTTGACCCTTCTTCCGCATCTCCTTTTAAACTCACAGGTGTTTTCGAGACGTGAAATTTCTATTGGTACTGAACTCCCGCGTTCTTTCCTAGACCCGAGTACCTATCGACATCTATGAAGGGCTTCGAATAAGAAAAAACAAAATAGAATCATCTTGTCGGGTAATAGTGATACGATCCTCTGCTTTTAATTTTTCCCAACCAAAGTCTCACCAACATGTCTCGATTTCATAAATGTTGGATATATATTTTTTCATTATTTACATCCTTCAAACTGTTGTCCTCATCTTTATTGTCATATTCACGATGTTTCGGCCGTTGTACGCTCCGGCCTTCTTCAGAACCAAAGCCTTATTTAGTCCACTGGGGTAGATTGTTCTAGTTCCACATGCCAAGCCTTTTCTGGATATCTCAGTTTCAGTTAATTTCCTTTAGTAAATCTCTCTTCAAGTTTTTTTTTCTTTATTTTTCACCTCTGCTGTGGCCAGATATTGAATTCACAACTCTTTGGGTCAAGTCATCGAATTACTTCAACCAACGCTTTTATCCAATGGGCCATACATCAAGGACAATATCTGGCTACAGCAGAAGTGAACAACAAAAAAAAAACAAACTTGGAGAGTTGAGTTACTAAAGGGAGATAACTGGAACTGAATGAATATATTTCTTTTTAAATAATAGAGACATAACTTTAAATTTAAATTCATATCCTCGTTTCCAAGCCATTCTGACATTCACCCTAATCTTTATCTCATCTTACTATCAGTTCTTAAATATGGCAGTGAATGCTGCACAATCTCCTCAAAGAAGAAGAATAGATTTGAAACAACACAAATGTGGATCTACAGAAGAATGCTGAGATACTATGGAACGAACATGATGAAATTCTAGCTCCTAGGGCACATAGTGAGGAAAGAAGGCTTCAAAATCACAGGACAGATTGAACAGGGGAAACAAAGCATTTTTTTATCATTTTACCCCAAACTAGGCAATATACGATGAAGGATAGAGGACAACAGAAGAACATGAATTAAGAAGACCGAAGATAACGATTCACATTACACTTAAATTTTTGAAGATCAATGTTGACTGGGAAGCAAGAATGCAGGAAGAGAGTTCCACAAGCAAGAAGTTCAACAGAAGAATCTGTTAGCATAGAACTTACGGTTGCCTAGCCATTTCAACTGTAAGATAGTGAGACCTTTCTGCCAATCCAGTACTTGTGGTTAGAATGTTCGCATTCTGGCTATGAGACCCAGGTTTCAATCTCACCATGGTCGATTTGTCAGGAAGGAGACTTCTTTATGTTATCGGACTGGAGGGGTCGATCCCAGCGTGTGGCACCTTTGGAAAGTGCCTGAAAACCATACCACAGGTTGACCCAAGCCTTGGGCCCGTCGATAGCTGTGCTAGCACGAAGTCACAAGTCATCGTGGCCGAGGGCTTGAGCGTGCTGGCCTTTTTCAAACTATTGATTACGCTAGATAACACGCTCTTTCCTAGAAACTGTAATTAAGGTCTGCTCAGCATATTTGCAGTATAAACCACAGGTGGGCTCTGTGGGTGTTGAATAAACACAAAATGCACCTGAGAAAGTGTTTGCAATAGGGATTTGCTAGCCGCCCTAATAGACGGGTATCCTCGAATACGAGTGATCAGCTATACATACATACTGCGCTTAAATTCATAAAGTCTGGGTACCATAGTGGAACTTTCGTCAGAACAATTACCATGAAAGTATTTATAGAAAAGGCATAAGGAATCTATTTTATCAATACAATTGCAGATTCTTCTTTAGATTTTATCAAGAATCTCTAAATATATAGCATGAACACCAGACTAGATGTGGTATCAATATTCAAAGCAAGGGCGAATGATAGACTTATAAATATTATGAAATGGACAAAGTCCGACAATTATTTTAAGACATTTTTATGTTTATACTTTCTTTTTATAGATAAAAAATATTTAAGTAAATGCTCTGTTTATAATAAACAGTATTAACGTGCTTTTCTCTCACGTACATCCATATCTGCCATGAGCAGATATGAATGTACATGAGAGAATCATGGAAGATTGTAGTTTAGAAACAGTAAAATCGACGTTGCTAACCGAACGCTCCTCTGTGGCCAAATCGGTTAAAGGTACGTCAGGCTATATGACGGTTCCGTACAGGATACAGGTTCGATTCCTCTAGGAGGACGAATATTTTCTATGAAAATTTCTCGGACATTCAGACCGGTAAATGTTGTTTAATACTGTTTATTATAAAACAGAGCATTTACTTAAATATTTGTATCTAATGTATAAACATAAAAATGTCTTAAAATAATTGTCGGACTTTGTCCATTTCATAATGTGTGACGTCATTTGTTTACATTTGATATGCCATGAGCAGATATGAATGTACGTGAGAGATTCATAGAAGGGTGAAGTTCAAATACAGTAAATTCGACCTTACTAACCGAACGCGCCTCTGTGGCCAAATCGGTAAAGGCACGTCAAACTTGTAGTCGAGATGCCAGGTCAGGACCAATAATATTACAAATCCTTTAGAATCTGTCTATATTTCTGAGATGAGGTATTATGTACATTATTTACATTATTCGGACTATTGTCCTCATCTTTGTCGCCATATTTATTACAACGTTTCAGTTCGACATTCCAACCACCTGAAGAAGGCCGTAGTGTACAACGGCTGAAACGTTGTAATAAATATAGCGACAAGGATGAGGACAATAGTCCGAATAATGTAAATAAATCCTTTAGATTTTGTCAAGAATCTCGAGATAGATAGTCGGAGCAGATATGGCAAGAATATTCAATGCGCGAACAAATGGTAGATTTATAAATGTCCAAGATGGATTCTGACAAGAAAAAAAAAAATGGCTGGCACGACAAAGTGAACCAAATTTTTTAGCACTAGACCAATTCATTCAGTATAATCTCTCCACTTCACGCTAAGAAAGCTTGAGAGCAATTACACGGTTCATTCTAAAATCGAACATTATTTTCCGAACAACTTAATAAAGATACCCTACTACATTAAATTCGGCATTGTGCCACATCTGACCGCGTCGGGCGGTTGGTAGATATCCTGCAGTTGGAGATTCGTTGTTGAATTCACTTGACTCACTTCTAGCCGTTGACTACTTATTCTACGCTGGCGAATTTTATATGTGTTGTTCTTGTCCTAAGTATTATTGTTCATTACCAACTTTTGTGTGATTATTATATTCAGTAACCTTCCCTAAGTTACAACAATATATAAGTTGCGATAAAAGTCATTGTTATAAGTTGTTTAATAATAATAATAATAGAAACGTGGTTTTGGTTTTTATTGTAGCGACAGTCTTAATTCTTTAACATGTGGGCGTCAATAATAATGATTGCAGGTCACCAAGTTGTTTGTAGATATTTTGATTGGCCGGAAAATAGGGTGTGTCTATTTCTTGGCCAATCAAAATAGTTACAAATTGGTGACCGTCGTGATATAAGGAGTGACAATCATCACTCATCAAATCACTGACAGTTTGATTACCAGCAAAAGGCAACCCATTTCTCCACCATTCTCTTTTGCTACCAAAACAATCATCAGCTGTATTGACTAATAAAAATTCACATGTGTGGGGGGTTGGGAGCGAGGGTGGGTTTGGGGTGGTGGGTGGAGAAAGAAAGTAAAATAGAAAACATCTGCTTGGATACATCTTTATGCAAATTTAGTCTTTTCACCTCGAATCTATTTGTGGAGCTGAGAATAAATATGTAGCTGGCGAGTCGAATTCGATTCCGGACTGAAGCTGTCTGTGATCACTTCGTACCCTTAGAAAAGGCATGGACTCATATCTTCACATCTTTCTAAGCCAAAAATCCCTAACCTAGGCTACCTACACCCCTATATGGTGTGAAATGGAATAGGGTGTGACAGAATGGCTTGTGTCCTTGAGAGACTCGCCACTACTCAACCAGACGCCGCTTACGGCCATATAACGCTGAAACACCGGTTCCCGTACGGTCACCGAAGTTAACCAACGCCGAGCCTGGTCAGTACCTAGATGGGTAACAGCTTTGGAATACCAGGTGGTGTAAGCTTGGATGTGAGGGTGGTGTAATGGATAATGCCTTGAAGTTCCTATTGCGTTTGTTGTTGGTCACTTACACGCATTTACCCCTGGTAAAAGTATGAATCCACCTCATCTTCCCCCCAGCTATGGGTTAATTAGTAAGACCCATATTATTGTGAAAAATTCTTAGAATCTAAAATATTTTATGTCTTTAAATAACCTGCAAAGGGTTGATAAAACCGTAGAAAAATCAATCAATCAATAAAATATTACACAGGTATGTATTTTAGATTTATTTACATTTTCTGGAATATGAATGTATAGAAACTACTGTAGCCACAAACTGAGGGTTCATTTTTTATATTGATTGTAATATAGACTTGATGCCCCACTTTATATCCACATTATAATTTCTTGTTTGTTTATCAAATTCTGATTAGATATGAATCCACCTCTTCTTTCCCCCAGCTATGGGTTAATTAGTAAGACTTGTATCACTTAACCCTTATTATCTTTAAAAAATATCCTTACAATCTAAAAATATTTTCTGGCTTTAAATAACCTGCGAATGGTTGATAAGCCGTAGAAAACGAATCATTCAAACAATCAAATACTGATTTGCTACACGGATACAGCTTTTATTTTTATTTGCATTCTCTAAAATATAAATCTATAGAAAATATCGTGGCTACCAAGTGAGGGATCAGTTTATATATTGATTGTAATATTGAATTGATCCCCCACTTAATATTCACATAATAATTTCTTGCTTGTTTATCAAATTTTGATTAGGCATGAATCTACCTCTTCTTCCCTCCAGCTATGGGTTAATTAGTAAGACTTGTATCGCTTAACCCTTAACTCCTTAATTTCCTAATTGTCCCTAGGGGGCGCTCTCCCGACACTATAGATACTTGATGAAACCCTTCCTCGTTCTCTTTCTTTACTTGGTCTGGGGTGGTATACAGCTACCCAACCACATTTTTAGGGGGTCTACGGGGAATTTTTGCCCAAGCCCACGTGCTCGGTTTTAACCCCGCACTAAAAACGGCCTTGTGCCACATCCTGCCTCGTGGGAACGTGAGATAAATAACCTTTCTTCACTTCATTTATTTCAGCGGACAATTCAAAAATGTAATCTCTCGTGGAGATTTGCATTTTTCCCTTTGGGGTGGTGGAGACGCCATGAACATTATACACATACGCACACACATAGGTACGTACGAACGTTCACTTACGCATTTCTTGGAACACAAACTTTACTCAATTATTTGTTACACATTCTTGTTTTTGTAATTTCGGTGGAGTAATGGATAGCGGCCCGGATTGAGGAATCGGAGAGCCGAGTTCGAATTCCAGTCGCATCCATTACATTTACTTACGTGCTAAAACATAGGTATGAATCCTCTTCTTACTCCAGCTATGGGGGACAGACCGGGTTCTATAGCCTTAGATGGCAACTGGTCTACCGCACGAAATATCTACTGCGGGAAAAATCTGCCTCGTCAGTCATGTATCGAAAGATAGATGATCGCCTAAGTGTGTGTCACGCATGGCACATAACTGACTGAATTTGTGTCCGTTTGTTTCTTAATACACATATAATTGTATATATATATATATATATATATCGGTCTTTGTTGACTTTTATATTTCTTTTGGGTGGACTCACAACGCGTACAAACACACGATCTGCTACAAATCGCAGTGTTGTAACATACCTACCTACGAACAATAATAGATATGCCCCATTCACATAAATGCAGTAGTAAATACTGTATGTTGGTCTGCAGTCGGAGATTCGTCTCCGGCTGTGCTGGTCAAACTCTCCGCCTGCGAGCAGAGAGGATCCCCAGACGAGGATATATCGAAGGGCAGAGTCTTGTCTCAGGAAACAACTACCCGACCCCGATTTATACAGGATCTACGGACTCGGAAACCCCACATTAAATTCGATCTTGTGCCCCATCTGACCGCGTGGGGCGGTTGGTAGATGTCTTGCAGTTGGAGATTCATTGTGGAATTCACTTGACTCACTTCTAGCAGTTGACTTCTTCTACGCACTGCTGGCGAATCTTATATGTGTTTTTCTTGTCATAAGTATTATCGTTCATTACCGACCTTCCTGTGATTATTCTGTTCAGTAACTTACAACACGCATTCAGCAAGAAAACTCGACGTTTTAACAAAACCAGGAACGAGCAATATGATCGAAGTCAGTAAGATTTTTTTAAAGCATTTCACCCCTTAGCAAGGCAGGAGTGCTACTAGCACGCAGGGGGTTACGGAGAGTGAAAGATTAAAAAAGAGTGAGCGTTAGGGGGATTGAGGAAAGGAAAAAAGGACAGGTATCAAGGCGACAGAATATGGCGATTGACGTTGCATTTAATTTGTTGAAGATTGTAGTCATCCAAGGAAGCAAGTGAGAGGAAGAGAGTTCCAATGTCGGGAAGTTCGAGGAAAAAAACTGTTGGAGTAGAAGATGCGGTTACATTTAACTATTTCAACAGTAAAAGGGTGAGACCTAGATGCCAATCTAGTAGCACGCTTAAATTCTTGTAGTCGAGGCACCAGGGAAAAAAGCTCGTTAGAGCAGTAGCCATGAAAATATTTGTAGAAAAGACAGAGGGAAGTCACATCATGTCTGCGAGAAAATATCTGAAGTAGAGAAGCCAATTCAGGACCGATTACATTACATTTGGATTTTGTTGAGAATCTTGAGATGAACGACAGGGGCACTAGATCAGATGTAGCAACAGTATTCAATGCAAAGACGAATGGTAGATTTGTAGATATGTAAGATGGACTCTGACGAGAAATACCTTTTGGCACGACACAGTGAATCAATTTTCCTTGCAGTAGATGCAGCTATCGATTCAATGTAGTTCCACTTCAAAGTTAAAAACGTAAGGCCAATAAGGCACAGTAAGACGCTCTCAGGGAGAAGAGCATCAACCATAATGATGGGGTGGGGTAGGAACGTTTCTCTGTGGTGGTTAAATAAGAAAGATGGTTCCACTTTGGAGAAAATCATGAAAGAGATCTAGGAGCAAAGAAGTCTTTGAATTTTTTGTTCACATTTTTGATTCATTTTATGGTTTACATTTTTTTTTTAAGATTAAGACATGATACCTGAAATTTCAAGTTGCATTTGTATCGAGTTAAGAGCTTCTTTGTTAAGTTCACTTTGTACACGTGGGAGGTGGATCAGAAATCATGATTTAGACTTCTTCATTTCCAAATCTGATATTACTTTTTTTAGTAGATGCGAAAATGGATCCAACATTTTTCTAGAGCTGTCGGGAATAAAAAAAAATGTCGAATCGAAGTCAACAACAAAAGTCAACGTTTTGACAAAATCAGGAACTAGAAGAAACAAAAAAGTCAATTTGCTTAATTGTTTAAATTAAAGTTTAAATTAAAATTAAATTGTTCAATTTCGTTTTGCATTTATACCTATATTGATACCAGAACTAGATATGTTACCATCCTCTTCATACCATTCGAAAAGTATTCCATTTCGTTATACCATTTGAAAAATATCCCGTCTCTTTTCATGCATTTTGGAAAATATACCGTCTTTCGTATCGTTTGAAAAGTATTCCTTATCGTCATACAATTGGAGAATTATCCCGCCTCTTTTCATACTATTTGAAAAATAACCCATCTCTTCATAAAATTTAAAAACTATTCCCTCTTTTCATACCATTTAAAAGTATTACGTCTCTTCATATCATTTGAAAAGTATTCCCTCTCTTCATACGATTTGAAACGTATTCAATTTTTTCACACCATTTCAAAAGTATTCCGTATCTTTTCATACCATTTGAAAAGTATACCGTTTCTTTATACCATTGGAAAAGTATTACGTCTTTTCATACCATTTGAAAAGTATACCGTTTCTTTTCATACTATTTGAAAAATATCCCATCTCTTCATAACATTTAAAAGTATTCGGTCTCTTTTCATACTGTATGAAAAATATTTTATCTCTTCTTATAATTTGAAAAGTATTCCGTTCTTCATACCATTGGGAAAGTAATCTGTTTCTTCATATCATTTGAAATGTATTCCGTCTTTTCATATTATTTGAAAAGTATTGCATCTCTTTTCATGAAAGTTGAAAAATATCCCGACTCTTTATCCAATTGGAAAACTATTCACTCTCTTCATACAATTTGAAAAGTATTCCGTTTCTTCTGATCATTTGAAAGGTACTCCTTCATACTAACTGAAAAATATCCCGACACTTCATACCATTGGAAAAGTATTACGTCCGTTCATACCATTGGAAAAGTATTAGTTTTTTCATACTACTGGAGTAGTATCCTGACTCTTTGCATACTGAAGATTATCCCATCTCTTCATATAATTTGAAATATATTCCGTCACTATATACCATTAGACAAGTATTCTGTCTTTTCATAGCACTTGAAAAGTATCCCATCTCTTTACCATCTATAAAGTTGTGGCCTGTTAGGGGCCAGAAGGAAAGACATAAAAAGAAGAAGGTAGGTTGAAGAAGTGTATTGATATAAACAGAACATATACACAAAATAAGAGTGTTATTAGTCAGCAGATAGAAGTGTCCGTCCAAACGGTCAGGTTACACTGCGTCCCGACTGCCGATATTTAACAGCCCCCCCTCCACAAGGAATGTATGTGGCACAAGGCCGAGTTTAACGTGGGTTTCTCCGAGACCGTAGGGTCGGCCAAAAATATTCCCTTAGAACGCGTATAAGCGGGTTCGGGATCTGTCTACCTCCCCGGACGAAACTTTGCCCTTCGGCAAAACTTCATCCGGGTTCCTCTCTGCCAAAGCAGAGAGTTCGACAGAAGTCGCACACAGTCAGAGACTGCGGGTCGAATGCCTCCCTTTGGAAGTCTAGCAGGTTAATATTTACGAAGGAGGGAAAGTTCATTCTAATGTAGATAGGTCACCATAACACCCCCTCCTAAAATCTTAACTCCACAGGAATCTGAGGAAAAACATTTTTTTTTCTTTTTTATATTAAAGTTCTGAGGCTGTATATGTAGCTGTCAAAAAAAGTCTCACAAAAATTAATCCTGAGGAATATTTTTATAGAAAGTTTACCAACTTTTGAGTGCTTTTCCTTCGCTTGACTTGTTTAATTTAGAGAGAAAACAAGCATTTCCTTTTTTACAACTGGTTAGGCATTTAAACTTGGTTGATTTTTTTTACCAAGTTCAAAGTGGAACAACTTTGAGAACTTTTATTTGTTTGTGGTCTCAATACCTTTCACGTTTATCGTCCTGGGTATGACAATAAACTACATCCGTGTCCTGGGTAAGACGATAAACTACGTCCAACAGCAAGGCCTCTGATCAGGAGGTTTTGAGGAGCGTGGAACCACCTCTTAATTGCTGGTGTTCTCAGGCCCACCCTTACCCAGGGTGGTAGCACCTATTAGGGGTCCTAGCTATGGGCAAATAGTGAACCCCCAAACTAGGGTTAAAAACACTATGAAAGTGTAAAAATAGGTTTTAATACCAGAAATTTCCAGCAATAAAAAACTATTACCAGCAATACACTTTTAGAAAAATATTACCAACAATGTTTTTAAAGAATAAATATTACCAGCAATACATTTTTGAAGAAAAAATATTATCAGAAATAGATTTTTGATAAAGCAAAATATTACCAGTAATAAAAATCTTGTTGGCATTAAATAACACATTAAGGTTGATATGACGTAAAACAAACCAAAGCAAACCAAACCTTTTATGTTTAGGATTGACCACTATTAAATCAGTTGCTTTCTTTTTTTCTCTTAGAACGGCACATAATTTCTCGTACAACCACTGTTAAAACAAATTGGCAATTACACGTAGTTCTTTTACGAAAACTCGTTCGCCCGTGTTTTAAGAGAGTTCCTTTTTAATGCTGGTGATCCTCGTAAATCCTCGTCGCCAAGTTGTTGTGGCCTGTTAGGGACCAGAAGGAAAGAAGAAGGTAGGTTGAACAAGTGGATTGAAATAACAGAACATATATACAAAATAAGAGTGCTATTAGTCAGTAGATAGAAGTGTCCGTCCGAACTGTCACGTTACACTGCGTCTCGACTGTACCCCGCGCCCCGCCTTAGGAAGTCTCGCAGGTTAGTATTTATGAAGGAGGAAGAGTTCATACTAATGTAGATAGGTCACCATAAAAAGTATACTGTCAATTCATACCAATGGAAAAGTATTCCGTCTCTTCATACCATTTGAAAAGTATTCCATCTTTTTTGATACTATTTGAAAAATATCCCATCACTTAATACTATTTAAAACGTATTCCGTCACTTCATACCATTGGAAAAGTATTCCGTCTCTTCATACCATCTGAAAAGTATTCCGTTTCTTCATACCATTGGAAAAAGTATTCCGTCTCTTCATACCATTTGAAAAGTATACCGTCTCTTTTCATACTATTTGAAAATATCCCATCTCTTCATAACATTTAAAAGTATTCCGTCCGGCTCTTCTCATACTGAATGAAAAATATTTCATCTCTTCATATAATTTGAAAAATATTGCGTCCCTTCATACCATTGGAAAAGTAATCTGTCTCTTCATATGATTTGAAATGTATTCCGTCATTTTTCATACATTTTAAAAAATATCCCAACTCTTCATACCACTGGAAAAGTATTCTCTCTCTTCATGGCATTTGAAAAGTATGCCCTCTTTTCATAACATTTGAAAAGTATTCCTTCTTTTCATAGAATTTGAAAAAAATATTCCGTCTCTTTTCATACTATTTGAAAAATATCCTGATTCTTCATACCATTGGAAAAGTATTCCGTCTATTCATACCATTTTAAAAGTATTCCGTCTCTATATTGCATTTGTAAAGTATTCGTCCCTTCATACCATTTGAAAAGTATTTTCTCTTTTCGTACTATTTAAAAATATCCTAATTTTTTCATATCCTTTGAAAAGTATAACGTCTCTTTTCATACCATTTGAAAAATATCCCGACTCTTCATACCATTGGAAAAGTATTCCGTCTCTTTTCATATTATTTGAAAAATATCTCATCTCTTCATATAATTTGTAAAGTAGTCTGTCTCTTCATACCATTTTAAAAATATTCCGTTTCTACATATCATTTGTAAAGTATTCCTTCTCTTCATACCATTTTAAAGGTATTCCGTCTCTTTTCATACCATTTCAAATGTATTCTGTCTATTCATGCCATTTGAAAAGTATTCCGACAATCTGCCCCGTATCGTAAAATAAAAATGCAATAAAATTATGACATTATTTAATTCGAAAAGATTTTAATTTCTTTTATAAATAAGATTTATTCAGAACTCCATTGTTTTAAGAAAATAATTTTCGATGATTTTTACAAGAATTTTTTTTCATTTTTCAAAATTTTATTTAGAATATTATAAATTGTTTAAAATTCTGCATTAATTTAATCTGGCTAGATTTTATTAAGTGGAAATAAAAGTCGTTTACATCCAAGATTTTTTTAAAAGTTTTATTTTTTTATGGATATAAAATAGTAAGTAACTTGGCCCTGTTTGAAAGTATGGTCGACCGTATGTGACATGAAAATTATGCGATGACTATTATACATTTAAATTCAACATTCTTAAAATTAGATTACCGAGAAAATTTCCCACATTTTTAAAGATTACTGAGTACGTAACAAAAGGCGTTCAACCGTCATTTTCTTAAATTATGTTTTAACAGATAAAGCCTCTGTAGAACAACAGTAAAGATGTTGACAGATTTTATTATCACTTGTTAAGGGATCTACAAGTGGCATGCGATGGTGATAAGCGCGTAATCACCGCTAATGTTTGCTTTTAAAATCCATTTCTTATTTTAAACTTAAAGTAAATAATATTTTTAAATCAGATTAATTATACTTTAAATCAGGCAATATTTCTCAAATAAATAAAGTTTCAGAAAAGTATATTTAAGATTTTTAAAACCGAGAATTAACTTTTGTTTACAAGATGACCGGTATATTTTGTAATACTACGCAGTAAATTCTCCTTTTTATCACATGTACCATAAAAGAAATGGAACTAAAAAAAAATACAATCACTAGTACACACTAAAAATATAAATAAATTGTATGAAATTAACATACTATTTACCATGCTTTTCCTGTTAGTGTACGTTTTATTTCCTGTGATGTATACTTTTATCTCCGTGAACACAAGGATAATTTCTGCTGCCATGATGAATACCCCATAAGTTCCATAAACGAGATTTTTTTTATCAAAACTCTCTAAATATACAACAGGAGCACCAGACCAGACCAGACGTGGCACCAATATTCAAAGCAAGGATGAATGGTAGACTTATATGCAAGATAGATTCTAGTGAGAAAAATTGTCTACCACGACACAATAACCCGACTTTCAGACCCATCAATGGATTCAATATAATATTTCTATTTTATGTCGGCTGGGAATGTTAGATTCAGAAGGCCCGACGAGCCAGTTTGCTTTTCAATATACGATCTTACAGAAAAAAAAAAAAGAAAAAAAAAAAAGATCTTTCTTTTCAGCAAGGAAATTAAACACTCCTTTTTGTTGGTTATTGTTATCAACTTTAAAACAGACGATTTGATTTTTATTTTATTTATTTTCTTTAATTATTGTTTTGACGAAACAGCTTTGTCAGTGAAAAGGTGTCAACTTTACATCCGGGTAATTATTCTATTTCCACTGTTGTGATAAACGAGGCTATGAAGGTTTGTTCTTTTTCTTTTGTTTATTTATATATATTTTCTTTCTTTCTTTTTGGTTTCTTTATTTTCCACGATGTTATATTAAGCATTCAAATGCCAATGTGATTTCTTTTTATTTCTTTCTCTTTCTCCTCCCTTCACCGTCTTTATCATACTTTCTCTCCCTCTCATTCTTGTCCTCTCCGTCTTTTTTCCTCTCTCTCTCTTTTCTTATCTCTCTCTCTTTTCTTTTCTTCTCTCTCTCTCTCTCTTTTCTTCTCTCTCTCTCTCTTTCCACTCTCTTCCTTTCCCACCGCATTTCTCTCTTTCCCTTTCTGTATATTTCTATCCCCACCCCCTAAATCTCTCCCGTTTTCCTTTTCTCTCAGTTCATTACTCTCTCTTTCTCTTTCCCTCTCTTCGTTTCCCACCGCATTTCTCTCTTTCCCTTTCTGTATATTTCTATCCCCACCCCCTAAATCTCTCCCGTTCTCCTTTTCTCTCAGTTCATTACTCTCTCTTTCTCTTTCCCTCTCTTCGTTTCCCACCGCATTTCTCTCTTTCCCTTTCTGTATATTTCTATCCCCACTCCCTAAATCTCTCCCGTTCTCCTTTTCTCTCGGTTCATTCCTCTCTCTTTCTCTTTCCCTCTCTTCGTTTCCCACCGCATTTCTCTCTTTCCCTTTCTGTATATTTCTATCCCCACTCCCTAAATCTCTCCCGTTCTCCTTTTCTCTCGGTTCATTCCTCTCTCTTTCTCTTTCCCTCTCTTCGTTTCCTCATTCTATCTGTGTCTTTTTTTCTGCCTTTCAGCCTTTCTCTTTTCGCTCTGCTCCTTCCTCTCACTTTCTGTTTTCCTTTCTCCATCTCTCTCTCATACTCTCTCACCGTTTCATCATTCTGTTTGTATCTCTTTTTCTACCTTCTTCCCGTTTCTTTTTTTCTCTCTTTTCATTTCTACCTCTATCTCCCTCCTTTCGCTTTTTCTTGTTCCCTTTTTCTCTCTTTTTCTCTCTTTTTCCTTTTCTTTCTGTATCTTTATATTTCCATTTCTATATATCTCTCTGTCTATTTCCACTATTTTTCTCTTTCCATCTCTCTCTATATATATCTGTCTTCTTCTTTCTTTCCTTTTCTCTTTCTATATATATATATATATATATATATATATATATATATATCCATCTTTCTCCCTTTCTTTTCTATCGCTACCTCTCTAAATCACTCCCTATCTCTTTTTCTCTCTTTACCCTCTTTTCTCTCTCTCTTTCTCTTCTTCTCAATTTCCTCTTCTATCTCTCTCTTCTCGTTTCTCTTTTTCTTCCTCCTTCTCTCTCTGCATTGCTCTTTCTCTCTCTTTACCTTTTTACTCTGTCTTTCACTTTTCCCCTGTCTCTTTCTCTCTGCTTTATTCACTAACTTTTGTTCGCAATATAAAAAAACTTGGTATGGCCCAAGGCCAAGTCTTGGAGATACTGTCTACATGACTAGAAAATCAGCATTGTACCTGGGCTCGAACCTTTGATAAGAAATACAGTAACTATTTCAGATTCAAAGGAAATCGCATTTTTAAATGCCATGTTCGTTAAGTCGTAGGCTATCACAGTCCTCCACAACTTCTTCTTCTTCTTTATTATCTGTGAATTGTGTTCTTGGGAAAGATATGGGAGTAGTTTCCAGTTGTGTTCCCCACGGTTTCAAACTCAGAGTTTTCATTCTCTTAAACTGGTTGTCAACCAAAGCTATTTAACCCATAGTGGAGGGGAGAAGAAAAGAATTCATGCCTTTACCAAAGATATTAGTTCGAAAGTGAACGTAACGGCGAGGCCGGAATTCGAACACGGCTCGGACAGACAACAAAAGATAAAATTTATTAAGAGCTACAACTAATCTAAAAAAATTACCTACAATCTACTGTTAACTGCGGCAAAGAACAACTTATTAATTTTAACGCTTCCAAAAAGAAAACTGTTCTCTGTCAATCATCCTGGAGAACTCCTTTTACCTTCAATCAGTATGGCTGATGCTAACCTCCAGGTGTGTGACTCGTTGCGTCTTCTCGGGCTAACATTTTCAATTGACATGAAGTGGCAAGATAATATTGAATCAATTGCTAGGTCTGTTGCTAGGAAAGTTGGTTCACTGTGTCGTGCTAGAAAATTTTTATCTCCAGAATCTATCTTCCATATTTATAACTACCATTCGTCGGTGTTTTGAATATTGCTGACGCATATAATCTGGTGCCCCTGCTACACATTTAGAGATTCTTGATAAAATCCGAAGAATCTGCAATATTATTGGTCCTGACCTGGCATCTCGCCTTCAATTCAATCAGTTTCCCACCGTCCTAATTTAGCATTCCTATGTTTTTCTATAAACGCATTCATGGTAACTGTACGGATAAATTTTCCTTTATGGAGACTCTGGAATATTATGGCGGCTGTAATACGAATGGTAAGTAAGAATGTGCTGTTTTGATGCAAGGAATATTGCAGTTTGTTTGGGTCAGTAGATAAGTTTAAGATAAAACAGATTTAATACCAGCCTTCCCCTACCCCAACCCTTTTGAGCATTTGCCACATTTTTTTGTATTATTACACAAAATAAATATTACTTTTCTTCTCTGGTACCAAGACTTTATGCATTTAAGCGCAGTACTAGGTTGGCAGCAAGGTCTCACCGTTTTACATTTGAAATGGCTAAATGCAACCGTAAATTCTATGCTAACAATTTCTTCTCTCACACTTCTCATTTGTGGAACTCTCTTCCGGTTTTCAGTCAACTTTAATTTTCAAAAGTTTAAACGCAATGTCAATCACTATCTACTGCCTCCTTTATTCTTGTTCTTTTATTTCTCTCTCTCTCTCTCTTAATAGCATTTTTTACCCTTCACTCTCTAACACCCATTGCGCCTTAGCGGCCTTATTGTCTTGCTTGGGGTGAATTGATAAAAGCATATCCTTCTGCATTTGCATTGCTCTCTTTGATACTATTCTAATCATTTCCGGTGTCCTTGACAAGCATGCATTGTTCTTGTCCTATTTTCTGGTCTGATTCTGCTTTGCCCTCTACTTATCAGAATTCGGATTATTAGTTTGATTATGTGGCTCATTAAACTTACTGTCCAACAGAGCTCTCATTCAGGTCACATTAATTCAAAAAATATTGACATAAAATTTCGGACGGGTTACATTCCTTTGTTCCCCCAGGTCAGACCTACGCAACTAGGAAACGCCATACCATGTTCACGGGGGTAGACCATGTCCATCCCTTCGTGTTACTTTGGTAAGGAGAAAGTGCCACTCGTCTTCTTTTCCGAGAGGATGTTTCCCTGACAACTACAATCTTGGTCTCTTTAAGTCCAGGTTCAACCGATATCTATCCTACACGTCCTCATAATATGCATTTCTTACTTTCTCCTTCCGTCTTCCTTACAAAAGTCTTACTCTGTAACCTTTGGGCCTTGTATTGAGTAAATTACCATTAGGAGGGAAATACAAATATGAAATTAACGATACTGATTGGAATCGAACAAAAGCTTTAATAATACAACATGACTTCCTTCCCAAAGTTTTCTTTTTTTTTTAACGAAGTCACAAATATGGATTACTCAGTGAGGATCGAACTCACTGAATTGCGTCATATCTGGGATTCTTTTCTTTCTCTTTTTCAATCAGATTCCTTTCTTTCTATGTTTTCCTTCGTATTTGTGTTTTTCTTTCATTTTTCGTTCGTTTTCTTTCCTTCTTTCGTTTACCTTCTTTTCTATTTCATTCATTTATTCTTTTTGTTTTAGCACTTGCGTTTAATTCTTTCTTTTGCACTTTCTTCGCCATGGTTCTTTCTTTTTTTCTTTCTTTCTTTTTTTGCCACGGTTCTTTTTTTCTTTCTTCCTTTCTTTCTTTCTTTGCGATGATTCTTTCTTTCGTTCTTTCATTTTTGTCACGATTCTTTCTTTCTTTCCTTCTTTCTTTCTTTCTTTACCATGGTTTTTTCTTAGCCATGGTTCTTTCTTTCTTCTTTTGCCGTGGTTCTTTCTTTCACTCTTTTTTTCTATCGTTTATGTCACGATTGTTTATTTTTTTTTTCTATCTTGATTTCTTTCTTTCATTGCCACGGTTTGCCTTTCTTTCCTTCCTTCTTTCTTTCCTTCTTTCTTTCTTTCTTTCTTTCTTTCTTTGCATGGTTCTTTCTTTCGTTCTGCCTTTCTTTTGTCTTTGTCACGATTATTTCTTTTTTCTTTATTTCTTGTTTTTTTTTCTTTGCCCTGGTTCCTTCGTTTTTTCTTTTTCTTTCTTTCTTTCTTTCTTTCTTTCTTTCTTTCTTTCTTTCTTTCCCACGGTTCTTTCTTTCTTTCTTTTTGCAACGATTCTTTCTTTCCTTCTTTCTTTCTTCGCCACGATTTCTTCTTTTTTCCTTTCTTTCTTTGCCACGATTTTTCTTTCTTTACTCGCTATGGATCATTCTATCTTTATTTCTTTTTTTCTTTGCCACAGTTCCTTCTTTCTTTCTTTATTTCTTCACCACGGGTTCGTTTTCTTTCTTTTTTCTTTCTTTATTTCTTTCTTTCTTTCTTTCTTTCTTTCTTTCTTTCTTTCTTTCGTGTGCTCTTTACCATGGTTCTTTCTTTCTTTCCTTCGTTTGCTTTTTGCCATGGCTCTTTCTTTCTTTCTTTCTTTCTTTCTTTCTTTCTTTCTTTCTTTCTTTGGTTTGTTCTTTGCCATGGTTCGTTCTTTCTTTCTTTCGTTTGTTCTTTCTATCTTTCTATCTTTCTATCTTTCTTTCTTTATCGCGGTTCTTTCTTTCTTTCTTTCTTTCTTTTTTTCTTTGTCATTATTTTAATAGCGCAGTTCTATTCTCTTTTTTCGTATTTATATAGGATTGATTTCAATAAAATGGTTCTTTTTTAGAATAAAACATGTCCCTACAAACTTTTCCGTTTTAATTTTTATTTACCCATTATTATTCTAATATATATTATATTTTTTCAAAATATATATGTGAAGGTGGATCAATAGCTCGATATGAGGTTATTTATTGAATAAAGAAAAAATTATGTTGAAAAATAAATATTTGTTATGTAAAATAAATGCATTTGTTAGGTTTCAGATTTATTTATGTACTTACGTACATAAACAAAATATATGCTTCCACATACATGCCTACACACAGCCACAATATACATACATATATATATATATATATATATATATATATATATATATATATATATATATATATATATATATATATATATATATATATGCTAGACGCACCTAGCAAGCGACCTACCTCAGTGTGTCGTCTGTCTCTCTAAATGTATGTGTTGAACAAACATATCGGTCGCGATTTCCAGTAGCCAGTCCCTTATAAAAGAATTCAACTTCGTATATTCGGCTTATAACTCAGACAGAGTAGTCATGGCTTCCATTGGTAAGTAATTTTACTTCAATACTGTAATTGAATTTATTTCAATACTGTATCTATTTTTAACTACTTAAGACTAAATTGTTAGAATTTACTTTCAAGCTTGTCTTGGATGTTAGAATGGCGATCTGAACGACAGAGGTTTCAATTTTTGAAAAGAACGTAAAAAAGTCCATCCAACGGCTACCCTCTTAAATCAATCCAAAAGCGTCGTAAACTATTGGAGACATTAACATGTAATATCCACAATACCTACATAGGCATTATAATTACTTGAAACTACACAAGAAAAAAAAATCAATAGTTGGTTCCAGGCCCGGTGCAAGGATCTCCTGCACCCCCCAATCTATGATACAGCTCCAGTCGAATCCCCCCCCACACACACTTTACTACATTTCCATTTTCATGAGGTAGTATTCATATATTCATTTTCTAAGCGCGGCTTAGATGTGGCACATGGCCGAGAATATTGGGTACCCAGTGAGGATCGAACTCACTACTCAGTCGTAATTGATTTAGAAAGTTCAATCTTTCTAATCATTACACCACGTTGAGGCTCCCAAGGCAGTATACATATAAAATACAAATTTTATTGTAATCTAATTATGTACAATAATGGATCATCAGGTGAACAATTCGACGAGAAAAATTGAAAATAAATACAATGTATCTAAATACAAATTAGAGACATGTCATAATAGATCATTCCATCTTAAATAAATCAAGAATGCTTTGTGGTAATTTTTAACAATCCCTTGATAATTTTCTTGTTAAAAAGTTGAATAATTTTAACACATTTAACATTATGGATTAAAAAAAATAATGAATTTTATACAGTGTTTTTGTCGAGACTTAGCATGAACAAAACAAATTGACGGATTTAGACAAAAAAAAAAAAAAAACCCGCAAAAAAACAAAACAAAAACAACAACAAAAATACAAAAAAAAAAAAAAAAAAACCCACCTAGAATGACAAGAAAATCCGCGAAAATTTTTATACTTTAATAGTCAGTTGTGTGTAGTTTAATTCATAACGTATATAAATGTAGATAGAAAAAAGCAAAAACATTAAGTCTTAAGAAATGGAGAAAGTCCGACAATTTCTTAAAGACATTTTTTTTTATGTTTAACATTCTTTTTATAGATACAAGTATTTATTATAAAACAGAGCATTTACTAAAATACTTGTATCTATAAAAAGAATGTTAAACATAAAAATGTCTTTAATAAAAAAGCAAATGTTGATATGACAGCGAGGGTCACAAAGCATTGCCCGGGACACCCGTGGGAGGGGTAGTATTCACCGGCCCTGGGTGGTTATTATTAAAACCGAACAAAGAATCATAAATCTCATATTTAAAATAAGAAGAAAAAAAAAAATGCGCCTCGTCTGCTAGTAATGGTTAACAAGCTAGTGTCGAAAAATGTTTGAGTGCTCCAAAATTGTTGCGTGGCCACCTTTTGTGAATAAGTGTTGAAAGTTTCATTAAAATTCAATT
>OZ010612.1:24242968-24545468 GCA_963932145.1 Acanthosepion lycidas
CTTCACCGCCCTACACAACTGTCCTTTTCAGGTCAACGCGCTTCACCACCCTACACAAATGTTATTTTCAGTTCAACGCTCTTTACCGCCCTACAGAACTGTCCTTTTCATGTCAACGCTCTCCACCGCCTTACATCACTGCCCTTTTCTGAACAATGCGATTCACAGCCTTACACAGCCTTTTCGGGTCAACGCTCTTCACCGCCCTACACAACTGTCCTTATCAGGTCAACTCTCTACAGCACCCTACATAACTGTCCTTTTCAGGTCAAATTTCTTCACCGCCCTACATAACTGTCCTTTTCAGGTTAACTTTCTTCATCGCCCTTCATAACTGTCCTTATCAGATCAACGCTCTTCATCTCCTTACATAACTCTTCTTTTCAGGTCAACGCTCTTCACCGCCCTACATAACTGTCCTTTTCCGGTCAACTCTCTACACCACCCTACATAACTGTCCTTTTCAGGTCAAATTTCTTCACCGCCCTACATAACTGTCCTTTTCAGGTTAACTTTCTTCATCGCCCTTCATAACTGTCCTTATCAGCTCAACGCTCTTCACCTCCTTACATAACTCTCCTTTTCAGATCAACGCTCTTCACCGCCCTACATGACTGTCCTTTTCCGGTCAACGTTCTTCACCAGCCTACACAACTGTCCTTTTCAGGACAACGCTCTTGAACGCTCTTCAAAACTGTCTTAGTTCAACGCTCCTTCTCACATTCTACATGAATATGCTGAGATCTTTTGTCTAGTAAACTGTCACCATACTTTATCAATATATTTTTCTTTAACAACAATCCACTTGGCAATATATTTGTTTTATGTACTCAAGTCTTCGTTTTATTTTTTGTCTTGTGTCATTCAATATCTGTTTGCGGGTCAATCTAACGCTCGCCACCAGGCCAGACCTTTGTATTTGCGCGTTAAGACTTCTTTCGGCTTGTGAAGAGAAGAATAAAAGGGCAAAAAGAGAGAGAGACAAGGCTCTCTCGCGGCAGAAAACGATGCTAACGGTTCTACTTCTCCTGGCACGACTTCACATTGAAATTCCAGCGCAAACTAAGCACCCACGTAGTTTTATTTAATTAGATATCCGTTTGGGGCCCTTGGCACTGATGCATATTATCTTCAAACATAAAATCCTCCTGTTACAGACGCATATGACCATGCTTCTAAAACGTACATCTAAAACTTCTAAAGGACCAGACATTGTGTGTTTAGAAAGTATTTCGAGTCAGATTTCAGTCCAGACATTTTGGTAAGGAATAAATATGATTATAGCTGGATAGTACGCTAAATAAACATTTCCCAAATTCGTCTGGATTCTACAGAATTTTGGTAAACGCATTAATTTTGTTGCAGCAACTTCCTTAGATCTGTGAATTTGGGTGTGGAAAATTCAGTAGTACTTAATTTACTAAGTTTATTTTGAATTCAAATTCTACCAATATCGTTCCCATAAGCATTTTATAGGCTCCGGTTAGTATTTATAGATTCTGGTTAATATTTATATGTTCCAGTCATTAGTTATACGTTCCGGTTAGTATTGATAGGTTCCTGTTAATATTTATAAGTTCTGGTTAGTATTTATAGCTCCCGGTTAGTATTTATACGTCCTGGTAAGTATTTATAGGTTCCGGTATTTTTTTTTAGCTTCCTGCTAATATTCATAGGTTCGAATTAGCATTTATAGCTTCTTGTTAATATTTATAGGTTCCGATTAGTATTTATAAGTCCGGGTAAGTATTTATAGGTTCTGGTTAGTAATTATAAGTTCCGGTTAGTATTTATAGCTTCCAGTTGATATTGAAAGGTCCCGGTTATTAATTATAGGTTCTGGTTAATATTTATAGTTTCCGGTTAGTATTTTTAGCTTCTCCTAGTATTTATACGTCCTGGTACGTATTTATAGGTTTTGGTTAATAATTATAAGTTCTGGTTAGTATTTATAGCCTCCTGTTTATATTTATAGGTTCCGATTAGTATTTATAGCTTCCTGCTAATATTTATAGGTTCCGGTTTGTATTTATAGCTTCCTGCTATATGGCAGTGAATACTAGATAATCTCCTCACAAATGAAGCAGAGACATGAAGAGAAACAAAGAAAAGAGTGCTGAACTGTTATGTAATTAAATTGTGACTTTTTTCAGTGACTTTTATTTTCTAGCCAAAATTGTGTCTCTTTTTATGAACTTTTTTTTGTGACTTTATTACCGGTCACGGGAATTGCTATATTCAGAGAGCGGCGGCGGATGAAAGTATCCACGCCTGCAAAACATTACACATCACTTGGTATTTGGTGCTAGCGACGATAATGGGCAAAATTTGGCACGGCAAATGATTTTGGTACCACAACCAAGTGTAAGTATATGCATAGCTCCACGTAACAATCGATGATAATTTTCTTTATCCATGTCTCAATTATGTCAGTCAACGTACGAATTGAACTACTGACAATGGTATAACTGACTATGAATTTGACTAGACATGAAGTGGAAATATTATATTGAATCAACTGCTAGGCCTGCTGCCCGGAAAGTTGGCCCACCGTATCATAATAGACAATTTTTCTCTCCAGAATCTATCTTGCATATCTATAAGTCGACCATTCATCCATGCTTAGAATATTGCTACCACATATGGTCCGGTGCCATTGCTATTTACCTCGAGCGCCTTTATAAAATCCAAAGAATCAGCAATATTATTGGTCCTGATCTGGCGGCTCGAGTCACTTTCCCACCATCGTAAGGTTGCCTCTCTTTGCCTTTTCTATAAATACTTTCATAGTAATTGTTCGGATGAGTTCTTCACTATTGTAAATAATTATTGAGGCTAGTTTTTAAAATGTTGTTTTATTCCCACCCCGACAGACAACGAATTGTACATATGGAGGCTAGTTAGGATTTTCATAGGGACTATGTGGTAATATGGTGGATGCAATAAGAAATACACTTACACTTTTCTCCTTTCTCCCTTGCCTCTTTTTCCTCACATATACGCGCAAATAAATCACAATTGTTTTAAAATAACTACAACAATGATTATAAAAAAAACCCAGACACGCTACGAAAAAATTAGTTGCAAAAAGCACGAAAATAAAAATAGTTTATATATTTACATTTAAAAACCGTTTTAGCCTTTGTTATGGGGTCCACCCCTTTTTTCATATAAGTGGACTCTACCAAGTGTACCTGGACTGCTGCCGTTAAATACCCAGAGTCGGTAGTCGGTAGTCGGATAGAGAGAGGATATACGGAGAGTGAGAGAATATACGAACGGAGATAGTGTGAGATAACCTCTGGTAGAAGTCAGTTACAAGCACGTAGACTCTCAGGAAGTCCTACTTCGAGACTATATATATCTACCTGTATTTGCTGCTAACCACGTTCCTGGACTTACTAACAGTATTATTACTCTTTGTATGATTGTGTAAATACATTTTATTTCTTATATTTAATTATTGCGTTTGTCATTTCTTGGAGACCGAATTCATCTCGGAATCCACAACAGCCGTTTTCTTTGTTGTGGGTTGATTCAACTCCGCAACAGATATACCGAACATATGAATGTAGCATTGTTAGAAAACGTCTTTTACTGCTTAAATCTATCTTCATATACGATCTCCGTGGTTTGTTTTGTTTCAAATTTAAAAAGACTCTTCCAAAGGCTTTCTCAACCTAAAGTCGGGTTTTACGGGATACTAGGACTCCTTGGCTATGAAATATATCGAATATGTGGCAGTAGCTTTGTTAGAAAACATTTTTTAGGGGTTGGATCGATTTACAATGCATTTCTATAGTAAAGAGCGGAACTATAAATCCGTGAATTACCGGACAGAAATAGGTCTTTTTTGTACATAATTATATTTAGTGCATATATTGGATATTACTTGTTGTGGATTCCGGGTTGAAATCCGGTACCAATAAATAACAAACGCCAGGAATGAATATATGAAAATAATGTATTAACGTAATAATACAAACTGGTAAAGCAGGTTAGTAATTCCAGGAATACGGGTTAGTAGCAAAATATATATACAATCTTTGGTATTGAAGTATCGCTGTATGACTTCTTACTGAGCCTACGTGCTCGCTCACTGTGACTCCTACAACGCTGTTACCTCACCCTCACTCTTCCGGTTACCTACAACCTTTTACTCTCTCACTCTGTACTCGACGCTTCGGTCTTGCAGTATTTATCGATCCACCCACGAGGATTGAATGTGGCACAAGGCCGGTTTAATGTGGGTATCTCCGAGCCCGTAGGCTCGGCCAAAAATATAGCCTTTGAACCCGCCTAGACGGGTTCAGGCCCTGTCTACCTCCCCGGACGAAACCTTGCCCTTCGGCAAAGCTTCGTCCGGGCTCCTCTCTGCTAACTCAGAGAGTTCGACAGACGTCGCTTACAGTCAAAGACTGTATCACGACTCAGCTAGACTCGGAGGTCTTGCTCCCTCGGGTCTTCACTGGCAATAGTATAAGTATACACTGGGTGAGTCCATTTGTATAAAAAAGGGAGAACACCTCAACATTATTATTATTATTATTATTATTATTATTGTCTTAACTTGAATATCAAAATTTAAATTAAAAGTTCCTTGAATTTTTCAATGTTAAATTTGATTTTTATATAGATGAGACTTTTTATTTATGAATCTATAATTTGTCCACATTAGGGATAAAAGTCTGGGATTTTGTCCACTGGGTTTTTGTCACGGATTTTTATATATATATATATATATATATATATATATATATATATATATATATATATATATATATATATAGTTGCTTAAAATCCGCCCTATCAGGTGGCATTTAAGTTAGTTCCTGCAGAGGGCTCTTGATTGGTCCTTCATCATAATAGGTAGGGACAAGTAGATAATAAGGGTGACAATAAACTACAGAAGAACTTAAAAGTGATTCCTCGTTGCATCTTTGGCTCATTTGATTGCAGTCTGGTCTTCTGTCGGCAGAGATTTCTTTTTGTGAGGCATACTGCTGCTGTATATGATAGGCAACAATAAACTATAGAAGAACTCAAAATTATCGCTGCATTTAAGTATTGCATTAATATTTAAGCTTACCTTTTAAAGGTTCAACGATAATTCTTCTATCGCCACTTAATTTTAAGACAGTTTGATGTGCGTAGCTCCTTACTTTCCGTACAAAAAATTATTTCTATTTCATGGCTGACTTTCGCTGGATTTTGCAATTAATTTCTTTTATTTTCAAATTTATTTCCAAGTAATAAAAATTGTTATCGTACAAAAATTTCCTGGCAAAAAAAATCATGTATATAAAACGCCGAAAACAATAGCAGTAATGAAGAATTGGGAATCCAAAATTTCAGGATTGCGGGTCTGGATCCGGCCCCAAATGCTGTTGATTTGTTCACAGAGTTGGGCTACGGCATCTAGAAGTAAAGTTCAAAAAGTGTGACACACTAACATTCGCATTATGTATATATATATATATATATATATATATATATATATATATATATATATGTGTGTGTGTGTGTATTGTAGAATAGCTAGCAGCCATCCAGTACTCTACCAGATAGCCTGGCTCATAGCCTTAATTAGTCTACGATTGAGGATTTACAGTTGATTAATAAGTTAATACTAAGCTAATTAATATTCGGGCTAATCTTACTTCGTTTGGCTATACAGAATTTGACCCTCATCTATTCCTTCTAAGTTGTCTTGTTAATTGTTTTTTTAACTTATTGTTCTGTATTTTTTGTATGTATCCGTTAGCACCGGATATCGGTCCTGAATAAATATATCAAGCAGTCATTCTTCTTTGCGTATCGTTCAGCAATATAAAAATATACACATATATATATATATATATATATATATTAACTGATTTAAAATATGTTTTTCGCTACACAGTAATAACCGAGTTTCAAAAATGGAAGCTAAAAACTTCCATTTTTGAAACATGGTTATTACTGTTTAGCAAAAAAAAACAACATATTTTAAATCAGTTAATTTATAATATTTATGCCCTGTTAATTTACATTGAGCACTGTTTTGTAAAAATAAAAAATATCAATAAGAACACCGGATTATATATCTTACTGTTCTTTCTTATTATAATATATATATATATATATATATATATATATATATATATATATATATATATATATATATATATATATATATGTATATTGATTTTTTATTTATATATTTTATACATATATATTGATTTTTAAAATTTGTTTTTTTTCCCAGGTGTCGTAAAGATACTCCTTTTGTTGTATTTGCCAGTATGTGCCAAGGGTGAGTTCAAATTTACCATTTTTAAACATGATAGTTATCAATAAAATACAAATGCTACAATCAGTATATAGTGAGCAACAATTATCTTCTGTGCTGTACAACTGAAGCCTTTGCAAAATAAGAAAAAAATCAAACATAAAAGCCTGAATTAATGAAATGATTATTTTATAAAATATACAATGAGTTTCGCAACTTTTTATATTAAGAAAAATAATATATATTTATTTTTGCTAAACAAAGGAACATGTTATATGAGTATTGATTTAATTCTATTAAAAATTGGCTAGGATTTTTCTAAATTGAAAAAATAATTACGGAAATTCTCTGATGTACAAGAAACAAAGAACAAACAAATAACATAACTTGGTAAAAAATCAAAAGATTAGGGAGTAATAATTATAAGATTGTTTAAGATTAGTAAAAGTCATAAAATAATAGTAATAATGAAGAGTGTATAGAGACATAGTGTTTGGATAAAAAGCAACAATAATACGATGGAATAAAATTAGTAATAAAATAATAGTAATAATGAAGAATGTATAGAGCCAGAGTGTTGGGATAAAAAGCAACAATAATAAGATGGAATAAAATTAGTAATAAAATAATAGTAATAATGAAGAATGTATAGAGCCAGAGTGTTGGGATAAAAAGCAACAATAATAAGATGGAATAAAATAGTAATAAAATAATAGTAATAATGAAGAATGTATAGAGCCAGAGTGTTGGGATAAAAAGCAACAATAATAAGATGGAATAAAATTAGTAATAAAATAATAGTAATAATGAAGAATGTATAGAGCCAGAGTGTTGGGATAAAAAGCAACAATAATAAGATGGAATAAAATTAGTAATAAAATAATAGTAATAATGAAGAATGTATAGAGCCAGAGTGCTGGGATAAAAAGCAACAATAATAAGATGGAAAAAAATAGTAATAAAATAATAGTAATAATGAAGAATGTATAGAGCCAGAGTGTTGGGATAAAAAGCAACAATAATACGATGGAAAAAAATTAGTAATAAAATAATAGTAATAATGAAGAATGTATAGAGCCAGAGTGTTGGGATAAAAAGCAACAATAATAAGATGGAATAAAATAGTAATAAAATAATAGTAATAATGAAGAATGTATAGAGCCAGAGTGTTGGGATAAAAAGCAACAATAATAAGATGGAATAAAATTAGTAATAAAATAATAGTAATAATGAAGAATGTATAGAGCCAGAGTGTTGGGATAAAAAGCAACAATAATAAGATGGAATAAAATTAGTAATAAAATAATAGTAATAATGAAGAATGTATAGAGCCAGAGTGTTGGGATAAAAAGCAACAATAATAAGATGGAATAAAATTAGTAATAAAATAATAGTAATAATGAAGAATGTATAGAGCCAGAGTGTTGGGATAAAAAGCAACAATAATAAGATGGAATAAAATTAGTAATAAAATAATAGTAATAATGAAGAATGTATAGAGCCAGAGTGTTGGGATAAAAAGCAACAATAATACGATGGAAAAAAATAGTAATAGAATAATAGTAATAATGAAGAATGTATAGAGCCAGAGTGTTGGGATAAAAAGCAACAATAATACGCTGGAAAAAAATAGTAATATAATAATAGTAATAATGAAGAATGTATAGAGCCAGAGTGTTGGGATAAAAAGCAACAATAATAAGATGGAATAAAATTAGTAATAAAATAATAGTAATAATGAAGAATGTATAGAGCCAGAGTGTTGTGATAAAAAGCAACAATAATAAGATGGAACAAAATTAGTAATAAAATAATAGTAATAATGAAGAATGTATAGAGCCAGAGTGTTGGGATAAAAAGCAACAATAATAAGATGGAATAAAATTAGTAATAAAATAATAGTAATAATGAAGAATGTATAGAGCCAGAGTGTTGGGATAAAAAGCAACAATAATAAGATGGAATAAAATTAGTAATAAAATAATAGTAATAATGAAGAATGTATAGAGCCAGAGTGTTGGGATAAAAAGCAACAATAATACGATGGAAAAAAATAGTAATAAAATAATAGTAATAATGAAGAATGTATAGAGCCAGAGTGTTGGGATAAAAAGCAACAATAATAAGATGGAATAAAATTAGTAATAAAATAATAGTAATAATGAAGAATGTATAGAGGCAGAGTGTTGGGATAAAAAGCAACAATAATACGATGGAAAAAAATAGTAATAAAATAATAGTAATAATGATGAATGTATAGAGCCAGAGTGTTGGGATAAAAAGCAACAATAATAAGATGGAATAAAATTAGTAATAAAATAATAGTAATAATGAAGAATGTATAGAGCCAGAGTGTTGGGATAAAAAGCAACAATAATAAGATGGAATAAAATTAGTAATAAAATAATAGTAATAATGAAGAATGTATAGAGCCAGAGTGTTGGGATAAAAAGCAACAATAATACGATGGAATAAAACTAGTAATAAAATAATAGTAATAATGATGAGTGTATAGAGCCAGAGGGTTGGGATAAAAAGCAACAATAATAAGATGGAATAAAATTAGTAATAAAATAATAGTAATAATGAAGAATGTATAGAGCCAGAGTGTTGGGATAAAAAGCAACAATAATAAGATGGAATAAAATTAGTAATAAAATAATAGTAATAATGAAGAATGTATAGAGCCAGAGTGTTGGGATAAAAAGCAACAATAATAAGATGGAATAAAATTAGTAATAAAATAATAGTAATAATGAAGAATGTATAGAGCCAGAGTGTTGGGATAAAAAGCAACAATAATAAGATGGAATAAAATTAGTAATAAAATAATAGTAATAATGAAGAATGTATAGAGCCAGAGTGTTGGGATAAAAAGCAACAATAATACGATGGAAAAAAATAGTAATAAAATAATAGTAATAATGAAGAATGTATAGAGCCAGAGTGTTGGGATAAAAAGCAACAATAATAAGATGGAATAAAATTAGTAATAAAATAATAGTAATAATGAAGAATGTATAGAGCCAGAGTGTTGGGATAAAAAGCAACAATAATAAGATGGAATAAAATTAGTAATAAAATAATAGTAATAATGAAGAATGTATAGAGCCAGAGTGTTGGGATAAAAAGCAACAATAATACGCTGGAAAAAAATAGTAATAAAATAATAGTAATAATGAAGAATGTATAGAGCCAGAGTGTTGGGATAAAAAGCAACAATAATACGATGGAAAAAAATAGTAATAAAATAATAGTAATAATGAAGAATGTATAGAGCCAGAGTGTTGGGATAAAAAGCAACAATAATAAGATGGAATAAAATTAGTAATAAAATAATAGTAATAATGAAGAATGTATAGAGCCAGAGTGTTGGGATAAAAAGCAACAATAATAAGATGGAATAATATTAGTAATAAAATAATAGTAATAATGAAGAATGTATAGAGCCAGAGTGTTGGGATAAAAAGCAACAATAATAAGATGGAATAAAATTAGTAATAAAATAATAGTAATAATGAAGAATGTATAGAGCCAGAGTGTTGGGATAAAAAGCAACAATAATAAGATGGAATAAAACTAGTAATAAAATAATAGTAATAATGAAGAATGTATAGAGCCAGAGTGTTGGGATAAAAAGCAACAATAATACGATGGAAAAAAATAGTAATAAAATAATAGTAATAATGAAGAATGTATAGAGCCAGAGTGTTGGGATAAAAAGCAACAATAATAAGATGGAATAAAATTAGTAATAAAATAATAGTAATAATGAAGAATGTATAGAGCCAGAGTGTTGGGATAAAAAGCAACAATAATACGATGGAAAAAAATAGTAATAAAATAATAGTAATAATGAAGAATGTATAGAGCCAGAGTGTTGGGATAAAAAGCAACAATAATAAGATGGAATAAAATTAGTAATAAAATAATAGTAATAATGAAGAATGTATAGAGCCAGAGTGTTGGGATAAAAAGCAACAATAATACGATGGAAAAAAATAGTAATAAAATAATAGTAATAATGAAGAATGTATAGAGCCAGAGTGTTGGGATAAAAAGCAACAATAATAAGATGGAATAAAATTAGTAATAAAATAATAGTAATAATGAAGAATGTATAGAGCCAGAGTGTTGGGATAAAAAGCAACAATAATAAGATGGAATAATATTAGTAATAAAATAATAGTAATAATGAAGAATGTATAGAGCCAGAGTGTTGGGATAAAAAGCAACAATAATAAGATGGAATAAAATTAGTAATAAAATAATAGTAATAATGAAGAATGTATAGAGCCAGAGTGTTGGGATAAAAAGCAACAATAATACGCTGGAAAAAAATAGTAATAAAATAATAGTAATAATGAAGAATGTATAGAGCCAGAGTGTTGGGATAAAAAGCAACAATAATACGATGGAAAAAAATAGTAATAAAATAATAGTAATAATGAAGAATGTATAGAGCCAGAGTGTTGGGATAAAAAGCAACAATAATAAGATGGAATAAAATTAGTAATAAAATAATAGTAATAATGAAGAATGTATAGAGCCAGAGTGTTGGGATAAAAAGCAACAATAATAAGATGGAATAATATTAGTAATAAAATAATAGTAATAATGAAGAATGTATAGAGCCAGAGTGTTGGGATAAAAAGCAACAATAATAAGATGGAATAAAATTAGTAATAAAATAATAGTAATAATGAAGAATGTATAGAGCCAGAGTGTTGGGATAAAAAGCAACAATAATAAGATGGAATAAAACTAGTAATAAAATAATAGTAATAATGAAGAATGTATAGAGCCAGAGTGTTGGGATAAAAAGCAACAATAATACGATGGAAAAAAATAGTAATAACATAATAGTAATAATGAAGAATGTATAGAGCCAGAGTGTTGGGATAAAAAGCAACAATAATAAGATGGAATAAAATTAGTAATAAAATAATAGTAATAATGAAGAATGTATAGAGCCAGAGTGTTGGGATAAAAAGCAACAATAATAAGATGGAATAAAACTAGTAATAAAATAATAGTAATAATGAAGAATGTATAGAGCCAGAGTGTTGGGATCAAAAGCAACAATAATAAGATGGAATAAAACTAGTAATAAAATAATAGTAATAATGAAGAATGTATAGAGCCAGAGTCTTGGGATAAAAAGCAACAATAATACGATGGAATAAAATTAGTAATAAAATAATAGTAATAATGAAGAATGTATAGAGCCAGAGTGTTGGGATAAAAAGCAACAATAATAAGATGGAATAAAATTAGTAATAAAATAATAGTAATAATGAAGAATGTATAGAGCCAGAGTGTTGGGATAAAAAGCAACAATAATAAGATGGAATAAAATTAGTAATAAAATAATAGTAATAATGAAGAATGTATAGAGCCAGAGTGTTGGGATAAAAAGCAACAATAATAAGATGGAATAATATTAGTAATAAAATAATAGTAATAATGAAGAATGTATAGAGCCAGAGTCTTGGGATAAAAAGCAACAATAATAAGATGGAATAAAACTAGTAATAAAATAATAGTAATAATGAAGAATGTATAGAGCCAGAGTGTTGGGATAAAAAGCAACAATAATAAGATGGAATAAAACTAGTAATAAAATAATAGTAATAATGAAGAATATATAGAGCCAGAGTGTTGGGATAAAAAGCAACAATAATAAGATGGAATAAAATTAGTAATAAAATAATAGTAATAATGAAGAATGTATAGAGCCAGAGTGTTGGGATAAAAAGCAACAATAATACGATGGAAAAAAATAGTAATAAAATAATAGTAATAATGAAGAATGTATAGAGGCAGAGTGTTGGGATAAAAAGCAACAATAATACGATGGAAAAAAATAGTAATAAAATAATAGTAATAATGAAGAATGTATAGAGCCAGAGTGTTGGGATAAAAAGCAACAATAATAAGATGGAATAAAATTAGTAATAAAATAATAGTAATAATGAAGAATGTATAGAGCCAGAGTGTTGGGATAAAAAGCAACAATAATACGATGGAAAAAAATAGTAATAAAATAATAGTAATAATGAAGAATGTATAGAGCCGGAGTGTTGGGATAAAAAGCAACAATAATAAGATGGAATAAAATTAGTAATAAAATAATAGTAATAATGAAGAATGTATAGAGCCAGAGTGTTGGGATAAAAAGCAACAATAATAAGATGGAATAATATTAGTAATAAAATAATAGTAATAATGAAGAATGTATAGAGCCAGAGTGTTGGGATAAAAAGCAACAATAATACGATGGAAAAAAATAGTAATAAAATAATAGTAATAATGAAGAATGTATAGAGCCAGAGTGTTGCGATAAAAAGCAACAATAATACGATGGAAAAAATAGTAATAAAATAATAGTAATAATGAAGAATGTATAGAGCCAGAGTCTTGGGATAAAAAGCAACAATAATAAGATGGAATAAAATTAGTAATAAAATAATAGTAATAATGAAGAATGTATAGAGCCAGAGTGTTGGGATAAAAAGCAACAATAATAAGATGGAATAAAATTAGTAATAAAATAATAGTAATAATGAAGAATGTATAGAGCCAGAGTGTTGGGATAAAAAGCAACAATAATAAGATGGAATAAAATTAGTAATAAAATAATAGTAATAATGAAGAATGTATAGAGCCAGAGTGTTGGGATAAAAAGCAACAATAATAAGATGGAATAAAACTAGTAATAAAATAATAGTAATAATGAAGAATGTATAGAGCCAGAGTGTTGGGATAAAAAGCAACAATAATACGATGGAAAAAAATTAGTAATAAAATAATAGTAATAATGAAGAATGTATAGAGCCAGAGTGTTGCGATAAAAAGCAACAATAATACGATGGAAAAAAATAGTAATAAAATAATAGTAATAATGAAGAATGTATAGAGCCAGAGTGTTGGGATAAAAAGCAACAATAATAAGATGGAAAAAAATTAGTAATAAAATAATAGTAATAATGAAGAATGTATAGAGCCAGAGTGTTGGGATAAAAAGCAACAATAATACGATGGAAAAAAATAGGAATAAAATAATAGTAATAATGAAGAGTGTATAGAGCCAGAGTGTTGGGATAAAAAGCAACAATAATAAGATGGAATAAAATTAGTAATAAAATAATAGTAATAATGAAGAATGTATAGAGCCAGAGTGTTGGGATAAAAAGCAACAATAATAAGATGGAATAAAATTAGTAATAAAATAATAGTAATAATGAAGAATGTATAGAGCCAGAGTGTTGGGATAAAAAGCAACAATAATAAGATGGAATAAAATTAGTAATAAAATAATAGTAATAATGAAGAATGTATAGAGCCAGAGTGTTGGGATAAAAAGCAACAATAATAAGATGGAATAATATTAGTAATAAAATAATAGTAATAATGAAGAATGTATAGAGCCAGAGTGTTGGGATAAAAAGCAACAATAATAAGATGGAATAAAACTAGTAATAAAATAATAGTAATAATGAAGAATGTATAGAGCCAGAGTGTTGGGATAAAAAGCAACAATAATAAGATGGAATAAAACTAGTAATAAAATAATAGTAATAATGAAGAATGTATAGAGCCAGAGTCTTGGGATAAAAAGCAACAATAATAAGATGGAATAAAATTAGTAATAAAATAATAGTAATAATGAAGAATATATAGAGCCAGAGTGTTGGGATAAAAAGCAACAATAATAAGATGGAATAAAATTAGTAATAAAATAATAGTAATAATGAAGAATGTATAGAGCCAGAGTGTTGGGATAAAAAGCAACAATAATAAGATGGAATAAAACTAGTAATAAAATAATAGTAATAATGAAGAATGTATAGAGCCAGAGTCTTGGGATAAAAAGCAACAATAATAAGATGGAATAAAATTAGTAATAAAATAATAGTAATAATGAAGAATGTATAGAGCCAGAGTGTTGGGATAAAAAGCAACAATAATAAGATGGAATAAAATTAGTAATAAAATAATAGTAATAATGAAGAATGTATAGAGCCAGAGTGTTGGGATAAAAAGCAACAATAATACGATGGAAAAAAATAGTAATAAAATAATAGTAATAATGAAGAATGTATAGAGCCAGAGTGTTGGGATAAAAAGCAACAATAATAAGATGGAATAAAATTAGTAATAAAATAATAGTAATAATGAAGAATGTATAGAGCCAGAGTGTTGGGATAAAAAGCAACAATAATACGATGGAAAAAAATAGTAATAAAATAATAGTAATAATGAAGAATGTATAGAGCCGGAGTGTTGGGATAAAAAGCAACAATAATACGATGGAAAAAAATAGTAATAAAATAATAGTAATAATGAAGAATGTATAGAGCCAGAGTCTTGGGATAAAAAGCAACAATAATAAGATGGAATAAAATTAGTAATAAAATAATAGTAATAATGAAGAATGTATAGAGCCAGAGTGTTGGGATAAAAAGCAACAATAATAAGATGGAATAAAATTAGTAATAAAATAATAGTAATAATGAAGAATGTATAGAGCCAGAGTGTTGGGATAAAAAGCAACAATAATAAGATGGAATAAAATTAGTAATAAAATAATAGTAATAATGAAGAATGTATAGAGCCAGAGTGTTGGGATAAAAAGCAACAATAATAAGATGGAATAAAACTAGTAATAAAATAATAGTAATAATGAAGAATGTATAGAGCCAGAGTGTTGGGATAAAAAGCAACAATAATACGATGGAAAAAAATTAGTAATAAAATAATAGTAATAATGAAGAATGTATAGAGCCAGAGTGTTGCGATAAAAAGCAACAATAATACGATGGAAAAAAATAGTAATAAAATAATAGTAATAATGAAGAATGTATAGAGCCAGAGTGTTGGGATAAAAAGCAACAATAATAAGATGGAAAAAAATTAGTAATAAAATAATAGTAATAATGAAGAATGTATAGAGCCAGAGTGTTGGGATAAAAAGCAACAATAATACGATGGAAAAAAATAGGAATAAAATAATAGTAATAATGAAGAGTGTATAGAGCCAGAGTGTTGGGATAAAAAGCAACAATAATAAGATGGAATAAAATTAGTAATAAAATAATAGTAATAATGAAGAATGTATAGAGCCAGAGTGTTGGGATAAAAAGCAACAATAATAAGATGGAATAAAATTAGTAATAAAATAATAGTAATAATGAAGAATGTATAGAGCCAGAGTGTTGGGATAAAAAGCAACAATAATAAGATGGAATAAAATTAGTAATAAAATAATAGTAATAATGAAGAATGTATAGAGCCAGAGTGTTGGGATAAAAAGCAACAATAATAAGATGGAATAATATTAGTAATAAAATAATAGTAATAATGAAGAATGTATAGAGCCAGAGTGTTGGGATAAAAAGCAACAATAATAAGATGGAATAAAACTAGTAATAAAATAATAGTAATAATGAAGAATGTATAGAGCCAGAGTGTTGGGATAAAAAGCAACAATAATAAGATGGAATAAAACTAGTAATAAAATAATAGTAATAATGAAGAATGTATAGAGCCAGAGTCTTGGGATAAAAAGCAACAATAATAAGATGGAATAAAATTAGTAATAAAATAATAGTAATAATGAAGAATATATAGAGCCAGAGTGTTGGGATAAAAAGCAACAATAATAAGATGGAATAAAATTAGTAATAAAATAATAGTAATAATGAAGAATGTATAGAGCCAGAGTGTTGGGATAAAAAGCAACAATAATAAGATGGAATAAAACTAGTAATAAAATAATAGTAATAATGAAGAATGTATAGAGCCAGAGTCTTGGGATAAAAAGCAACAATAATAAGATGGAATAAAATTAGTAATAAAATAATAGTAATAATGAAGAATGTATAGAGCCAGAGTGTTGGGATAAAAAGCAACAATAATAAGATGGAATAAAAATAGTAATAAAATAATAGTAATAATGAAGAATGTATAGAGCCAGAGTGTTGGGATAAAAAGCAACAATAATACGATGGAAAAAAATAGTAATAAAATAATAGTAATAATGAAGAATGTATAGAGCCAGAGTGTTGGGATAAAAAGCAACAATAATAAGATGGAATAAAATTAGTAATAAAATAATAGTAATAATGAAGAATGTATAGAGCCAGAGTGTTGGGATAAAAAGCAACAATAATAAGATGGAATAATATTAGTAATAAAATAATAGTAATAATGAAGAATGTATAGAGCCAGAGTGTTGGGATAAAAAGCAACAATAATAAGATGGAATAAAATTAGTAATAAAATAATAGTAATAATGAAGAATGTATAGAGCCAGAGTGTTGGGATAAAAAGCAACAATAATAAGATGGAATAAAACTAGTAATAAAATAATAGTAATAATGAAGAATGTATAGAGCCAGAGTGTTGGGATAAAAAGCAACAATAATACGATGGAAAAAAATAGTAATAAAATAATAGTAATAATGAAGAATGTATAGAGCCAGAGTGTTGGGATAAAAAGCAACAATAATAAGATGGAATAAAATTAGTAATAAAATAATAGTAATAATGAAGAATGTATAGAGCCAGAGTGTTGGGATAAAAAGCAACAATAATACGATGGAAAAAAATAGTAATAAAATAATAGTAATAATGAAGAATGTATAGAGCCAGAGTGTTGGGATAAAAAGCAACAATAATAAGATGGAATAAAATTAGTAATAAAATAATAGTAATAATGAAGAATGTATAGAGCCAGAGTGTTGGGATAAAAAGCAACAATAATACGATGGAAAAAAATAGTAATAAAATAATAGTAATAATGAAGAATGTATAGAGCCAGAGTGTTGGGATAAAAAGCAACAATAATAAGATGGAATAAAATTAGTAATAAAATAATAGTAATAATGAAGAATGTATAGAGCCAGAGTGTTGGGATAAAAAGCAACAATAATAAGATGGAATAATATTAGTAATAAAATAATAGTAATAATGAAGAATGTATAGAGCCAGAGTGTTGGGATAAAATGCAACAATAATAAGATGGAATAAAATTAGTAATAAAATAATAGTAATAATGAAGAATGTATAGAGCCAGAGTGTTGGGATAAAAAGCAACAATAATACGCTGGAAAAAAATAGTAATAAAATAATAGTAATAATGAAGAATGTATAGAGCCAGAGTGTTGGGATAAAAAGCAACAATAATACGATGGAAAAAAATAGTAATAAAATAATAGTAATAATGAAGAATGTATAGAGCCAGAGTGTTGGGATAAAAAGCAACAATAATAAGATGGAATAAAATTAGTAATAAAATAATAGTAATAATGAAGAATGTATAGAGCCAGAGTGTTGGGATAAAAAGCAACAATAATAAGATGGAATAATATTAGTAATAAAATAATAGTAATAATGAAGAATGTATAGAGCCAGAGTGTTGGGATAAAAAGCAACAATAATAAGATGGAATAAAATTAGTAATAAAATAATAGTAATAATGAAGAATGTATAGAGCCAGAGTGTTGGGATAAAAAGCAACAATAATAAGATGGAATAAAAATAGTAATAACATAATAGTAATAATGAAGAATGTATAGAGCCAGAGTGTTGGGATAAAAAGCAACAATAATAAGATGGAATAAAATTAGTAATAAAATAATAGTAATAATGAAGAATGTATAGAGCCAGAGTGTTGGGATAAAAAGCAACAATAATAAGATGGAATAAAACTAGTAATAAAATAATAGTAATAATGAAGAATGTATAGAGCCAGAGTGTTGGGATAAAAAGCAACAATAATAAGATGGAATAAAACTAGTAATAAAATAATAGTAATAATGAAGAATGTATAGAGCCAGAGTCTTGGGATAAAAAGCAACAATAATACGATGGAATAAAATTAGTAATAAAATAATAGTAATAATGAAGAATGTATAGAGCCAGAGTGTTGGGATAAAAAGCAACAATAATAAGATGGAATAAAATTAGTAATAAAATAATAGTAATAATGAAGAATGTATAGAGCCAGAGTGATGGGATAAAAAGCAACAATAATAAGATGGAATAAAACTAGTAATAAAATAATAGTAATAATGAAGAATGTATAGAGCCAGAGTGTTGGGATAAAAAGCAACAATAATACGATGGAAAAAAATTAGTAATAAAATAATAGTAATAATGAAGAATGTATAGAGCCAGAGTGTTGCGATAAAAAGCAACAATAATAAGATGGAATAAAACTAGTAATAAAATAATAGTAATAATGAAGAATGTATAGAGCCAGAGTGTTGGGATAAAAAGCAACAATAATAAGATGGAATAAAACTAGTAATAAAATAATAGTAATAATGAAGAATATATAGAGCCAGAGTGTTGGGATAAAAAGCAACAATAATAAGATGGAATAAAATTAGTAATAAAATAATAGTAATAATGAAGAATGTATAGAGCCAGAGTGTTGGGATAAAAAGCAACAATAATACGATGGAAAAAAATAGTAATAAAATAATAGTAATAATGAAGAATGTATAGAGGCAGAGTGTTGGGATAAAAAGCAACAATAATACGATGGAAAAAAATAGTAATAAAATAATAGTAATAATGAAGAATGTATAGAGCCAGAGTGTTGGGATAAAAAGCAACAATAATAAGATGGAATAAAATTAGTAATAAAATAATAGTAATAATGAAGAATGTATAGAGCCAGAGTGTTGGGATAAAAAGCAACAATAATACGATGGAAAAAAATAGTAATAAAATAATAGTAATAATGAAGAATGTATAGAGCCGGAGTGTTGGGATAAAAAGCAACAATAATAAGATGGAATAAAATTAGTAATAAAATAATAGTAATAATGAAGAATGTATAGAGCCAGAGTGTTGGGATAAAAAGCAACAATAATAAGATGGAATAATATTAGTAATAAAATAATAGTAATAATGAAGAATGTATAGAGCCAGAGTGTTGGGATAAAAAGCAACAATAATACGATGGAAAAAAATAGTAATAAAATAATAGTAATAATGAAGAATGTATAGAGCCAGAGTGTTGCGATAAAAAGCAACAATAATACGATGGAAAAAAATAGTAATAAAATAATAGTAATAATGAAGAATGTATAGAGCCAGAGTCTTGGGATAAAAAGCAACAATAATAAGATGGAATAAAATTAGTAATAAAATAATAGTAATAATGAAGAATGTATAGAGCCAGAGTGTTGGGATAAAAAGCAACAATAATAAGATGGAATAAAATTAGTAATAAAATAATAGTAATAATGAAGAATGTATAGAGCCAGAGTGTTGGGATAAAAAGCAACAATAATAAGATGGAATAATATTAGTAATAAAATAATAGTAATAATGAAGAATGTATAGAGCCAGAGTGTTGGGATAAAAAGCAACAATAATAAGATGGAATAAAATTAGTAATAAAATAATAGTAATAATGAAGAATGTATAGAGCCAGAGTGTTGGGATAAAAAGCAACAATAATAAGATGGAATAAAACTAGTAATAAAATAATAGTAATAATGAAGAATGTATAGAGCCAGAGTGTTGGGATAAAAAGCAACAATAATACGATGGAAAAAAATAGTAATAAAATAATAGTAATAATGAAGAATGTATAGAGCCAGAGTGTTGGGATAAAAAGCAACAATAATAAGATGGAATAAAATTAGTAATAAAATAATAGTAATAATGAAGAATGTATAGAGCCAGAGTGTTGGGATAAAAAGCAACAATAATACGATGGAAAAAAATAGTAATAAAATAATAGTAATAATGAAGAATGTATAGAGCCAGAGTGTTGGGATAAAAAGCAACAATAATAAGATGGAATAAAATTAGTAATAAAATAATAGTAATAATGAAGAATGTATAGAGCCAGAGTGTTGGGATAAAAAGCAACAATAATACGATGGAAAAAAATAGTAATAAAATAATAGTAATAATGAAGAATGTATAGAGCCAGAGTGTTGGGATAAAAAGCAACAATAATAAGATGGAATAAAATTAGTAATAAAATAATAGTAATAATGAAGAATGTATAGAGCCAGAGTGTTGGGATAAAAAGCAACAATAATAAGATGGAATAATATTAGTAATAAAATAATAGTAATAATGAAGAATGTATAGAGCCAGAGTGTTGGGATAAAATGCAACAATAATAAGATGGAATAAAATTAGTAATAAAATAATAGTAATAATGAAGAATGTATAGAGCCAGAGTGTTGGGATAAAAAGCAACAATAATACGCTGGAAAAAAATAGTAATAAAATAATAGTAATAATGAAGAATGTATAGAGCCAGAGTGTTGGGATAAAAAGCAACAATAATACGATGGAAAAAAATAGTAATAAAATAATAGTAATAATGAAGAATGTATAGAGCCAGAGTGTTGGGATAAAAAGCAACAATAATAAGATGGAATAAAATTAGTAATAAAATAATAGTAATAATGAAGAATGTATAGAGCCAGAGTGTTGGGATAAAAAGCAACAATAATAAGATGGAATAATATTAGTAATAAAATAATAGTAATAATGAAGAATGTATAGAGCCAGAGTGTTGGGATAAAAAGCAACAATAATAAGATGGAATAAAATTAGTAATAAAATAATAGTAATAATGAAGAATGTATAGAGCCAGAGTGTTGGGATAAAAAGCAACAATAATAAGATGGAATAAAACTAGTAATAAAATAATAGTAATAATGAAGAATGTATAGAGCCAGAGTGTTGGGATAAAAAGCAACAATAATACGATGGAAAAAAATAGTAATAACATAATAGTAATAATGAAGAATGTATAGAGCCAGAGTGTTGGGATAAAAAGCAACAATAATAAGATGGAATAAAATTAGTAATAAAATAATAGTAATAATGAAGAATGTATAGAGCCAGAGTGTTGGGATAAAAAGCAACAATAATAAGATGGAATAAAACTAGTAATAAAATAATAGTAATAATGAAGAATGTATAGAGCCAGAGTGTTGGGATAAAAAGCAACAATAATAAGATGGAATAAAACTAGTAATAAAATAATAGTAATAATGAAGAATGTATAGAGCCAGAGTCTTGGGATAAAAAGCAACAATAATACGATGGAATAAAATTAGTAATAAAATAATAGTAATAATGAAGAATGTATAGAGCCAGAGTGTTGGGATAAAAAGCAACAATAATAAGATGGAATAAAATTAGTAATAAAATAATAGTAATAATGAAGAATGTATAGAGCCAGAGTGATGGGATAAAAAGCAACAATAATAAGATGGAATAAAACTAGTAATAAAATAATAGTAATAATGAAGAATGTATAGAGCCAGAGTGTTGGGATAAAAAGCAACAATAATACGATGGAAAAAAATTAGTAATAAAATAATAGTAATAATGAAGAATGTATAGAGCCAGAGTGTTGCGATAAAAAGCAACAATAATAAGATGGAATAAAACTAGTAATAAAATAATAGTAATAATGAAGAATGTATAGAGCCAGAGTGTTGGGATAAAAAGCAACAATAATAAGATGGAATAAAACTAGTAATAAAATAATAGTAATAATGAAGAATATATAGAGCCAGAGTGTTGGGATAAAAAGCAACAATAATAAGATGGAATAAAATTAGTAATAAAATAATAGTAATAATGAAGAATGTATAGAGCCAGAGTGTTGGGATAAAAAGCAACAATAATACGATGGAAAAAAATAGTAATAAAATAATAGTAATAATGAAGAATGTATAGAGGCAGAGTGTTGGGATAAAAAGCAACAATAATACGATGGAAAAAAATAGTAATAAAATAATAGTAATAATGAAGAATGTATAGAGCCAGAGTGTTGGGATAAAAAGCAACAATAATAAGATGGAATAAAATTAGTAATAAAATAATAGTAATAATGAAGAATGTATAGAGCCAGAGTGTTGGGATAAAAAGCAACAATAATACGATGGAAAAAAATAGTAATAAAATAATAGTAATAATGAAGAATGTATAGAGCCGGAGTGTTGGGATAAAAAGCAACAATAATAAGATGGAATAAAATTAGTAATAAAATAATAGTAATAATGAAGAATGTATAGAGCCAGAGTGTTGGGATAAAAAGCAACAATAATAAGATGGAATAATATTAGTAATAAAATAATAGTAATAATGAAGAATGTATAGAGCCAGAGTGTTGGGATAAAAAGCAACAATAATACGATGGAAAAAAATAGTAATAAAATAATAGTAATAATGAAGAATGTATAGAGCCAGAGTGTTGCGATAAAAAGCAACAATAATACGATGGAAAAAAATAGTAATAAAATAATAGTAATAATGAAGAATGTATAGAGCCAGAGTCTTGGGATAAAAAGCAACAATAATAAGATGGAATAAAATTAGTAATAAAATAATAGTAATAATGAAGAATGTATAGAGCCAGAGTGTTGGGATAAAAAGCAACAATAATAAGATGGAATAAAATTAGTAATAAAATAATAGTAATAATGAAGAATGTATAGAGCCAGAGTGTTGGGATAAAAAGCAACAATAATAAGATGGAATAAAATTAGTAATAAAATAATAGTAATAATGAAGAATGTATAGAGCCAGAGTGTTGGGATAAAAAGCAACAATAATAAGATGGAATAAAACTAGTAATAAAATAATAGTAATAATGAAGAATGTATAGAGCCAGAGTGTTGGGATAAAAAGCAACAATAATACGATGGAAAAAAATTAGTAATAAAATAATAGTAATAATGAAGAATGTATAGAGCCAGAGTGTTGCGATAAAAAGCAACAATAATACGATGGAAAAAAATAGTAATAAAATAATAGTAATAATGAAGAATGTATAGAGCCAGAGTGTTGGGATAAAAAGCAACAATAATAAGATGGAAAAAAATTAGTAATAAAATAATAGTAATAATGAAGAATGTATAGAGCCAGAGTGTTGGGATAAAAAGCAACAATAATACGATGGAAAAAAATAGGAATAAAATAATAGTAATAATGAAGAGTGTATAGAGCCAGAGTGTTGGGATAAAAAGCAACAATAATAAGATGGAATAAAATTAGTAATAAAATAATAGTAATAATGAAGAATGTATAGAGCCAGAGTGTTGGGATAAAAAGCAACAATAATAAGATGGAATAAAATTAGTAATAAAATAATAGTAATAATGAAGAATGTATAGAGCCAGAGTGTTGGGATAAAAAGCAACAATAATAAGATGGAATAAAATTAGTAATAAAATAATAGTAATAATGAAGAATGTATAGAGCCAGAGTGTTGGGATAAAAAGCAACAATAATAAGATGGAATAATATTAGTAATAAAATAATAGTAATAATGAAGAATGTATAGAGCCAGAGTGTTGGGATAAAAAGCAACAATAATAAGATGGAATAAAACTAGTAATAAAATAATAGTAATAATGAAGAATGTATAGAGCCAGAGTGTTGGGATAAAAAGCAACAATAATAAGATGGAATAAAACTAGTAATAAAATAATAGTAATAATGAAGAATGTATAGAGCCAGAGTCTTGGGATAAAAAGCAACAATAATAAGATGGAATAAAATTAGTAATAAAATAATAGTAATAATGAAGAATATATAGAGCCAGAGTGTTGGGATAAAAAGCAACAATAATAAGATGGAATAAAATTAGTAATAAAATAATAGTAATAATGAAGAATGTATAGAGCCAGAGTGTTGGGATAAAAAGCAACAATAATAAGATGGAATAAAACTAGTAATAAAATAATAGTAATAATGAAGAATGTATAGAGCCAGAGTCTTGGGATAAAAAGCAACAATAATAAGATGGAATAAAATTAGTAATAAAATAATAGTAATAATGAAGAATGTATAGAGCCAGAGTGTTGGGATAAAAAGCAACAATAATAAGATGGAATAAAATTAGTAATAAAATAATAGTAATAATGAAGAATGTATAGAGCCAGAGTGTTGGGATAAAAAGCAACAATAATACGATGGAAAAAAATAGTAATAAAATAATAGTAATAATGAAGAATGTATAGAGCCAGAGTGTTGGGATAAAAAGCAACAATAATAAGATGGAATAAAATTAGTAATAAAATAATAGTAATAATGAAGAATGTATAGAGCCAGAGTGTTGGGATAAAAAGCAACAATAATACGATGGAAAAAAATAGTAATAAAATAATAGTAATAATGAAGAATGTATAGAGCCGGAGTGTTGGGATAAAAAGCAACAATAATACGATGGAAAAAAATAGTAATAAAATAATAGTAATAATGAAGAATGTATAGAGCCAGAGTCTTGGGATAAAAAGCAACAATAATAAGATGGAATAAAATTAGTAATAAAATAATAGTAATAATGAAGAATGTATAGAGCCAGAGTGTTGGGATAAAAAGCAACAATAATAAGATGGAATAAAATTAGTAATAAAATAATAGTAATAATGAAGAATGTATAGAGCCAGAGTGTTGGGATAAAAAGCAACAATAATAAGATGGAATAAAATTAGTAATAAAATAATAGTAATAATGAAGAATGTATAGAGCCAGAGTGTTGGGATAAAAAGCAACAATAATAAGATGGAATAAAACTAGTAATAAAATAATAGTAATAATGAAGAATGTATAGAGCCAGAGTGTTGGGATAAAAAGCAACAATAATACGATGGAAAAAAATTAGTAATAAAATAATAGTAATAATGAAGAATGTATAGAGCCAGAGTGTTGCGATAAAAAGCAACAATAATACGATGGAAAAAAATAGTAATAAAATAATAGTAATAATGAAGAATGTATAGAGCCAGAGTGTTGGGATAAAAAGCAACAATAATAAGATGGAAAAAAATTAGTAATAAAATAATAGTAATAATGAAGAATGTATAGAGCCAGAGTGTTGGGATAAAAAGCAACAATAATACGATGGAAAAAAATAGGAATAAAATAATAGTAATAATGAAGAGTGTATAGAGCCAGAGTGTTGGGATAAAAAGCAACAATAATAAGATGGAATAAAATTAGTAATAAAATAATAGTAATAATGAAGAATGTATAGAGCCAGAGTGTTGGGATAAAAAGCAACAATAATAAGATGGAATAAAATTAGTAATAAAATAATAGTAATAATGAAGAATGTATAGAGCCAGAGTGTTGGGATAAAAAGCAACAATAATAAGATGGAATAAAATTAGTAATAAAATAATAGTAATAATGAAGAATGTATAGAGCCAGAGTGTTGGGATAAAAAGCAACAATAATAAGATGGAATAATATTAGTAATAAAATAATAGTAATAATGAAGAATGTATAGAACCAGAGTGTTGGGATAAAAAGCAACAATAATAAGATGGAATAAAACTAGTAATAAAATAATAGTAATAATGAAGAATGTATAGAGCCAGAGTGTTGGGATAAAAAGCAACAATAATAAGATGGAATAAAACTAGTAATAAAATAATAGTAATAATGAAGAATGTATAGAGCCAGAGTCTTGGGATAAAAAGCAACAATAATAAGATGGAATAAAATTAGTAATAAAATAATAGTAATAATGAAGAATATATAGAGCCAGAGTGTTGGGATAAAAAGCAACAATAATAAGATGGAATAAAATTAGTAATAAAATAATAGTAATAATGAAGAATGTATAGAGCCAGAGTGTTGGGATAAAAAGCAACAATAATAAGATGGAATAAAACTAGTAATAAAATAATAGTAATAATGAAGAATGTATAGAGCCAGAGTCTTGGGATAAAAAGCAACAATAATAAGATGGAATAAAATTAGTAATAAAATAATAGTAATAATGAAGAATGTATAGAGCCAGAGTGTTGGGATAAAAAGCAACAATAATAAGATGGAATAAAATTAGTAATAAAATAATAGTAATAATGAAGAATGTATAGAGCCAGAGTGTTGGGATAAAAAGCAACAATAATACGATGGAAAAAAATAGTAATAAAATAATAGTAATAATGAAGAATGTATAGAGCCAGAGTGTTGGGATAAAAAGCAACAATAATAAGATGGAATAAAATTAGTAATAAAATAATAGTAATAATGAAGAATGTATAGAGCCAGAGTGTTGGGATAAAAAGCAACAATAATAAGATGGAATAAAATTAGTAATAAAATAATAGTAATAATGAAGAATGTATAGAGCCAGATTGTTGGGATAAAAAGCAACAATAATAAGATGGAATAAAATTAGTAATAAAATAATAGTAATAATGAAGAATGTATAGAGCCAGAGTGTTGGGATAAAAAGCAACAATAATAAGATGGAATAATATTAGTAATAAAATAATAGTAATAATGAAGAATGTATAGAGCCAGAGTGTTGGGATAAAAAGCAACAATAATACGATGGAAAAAAATAGTAATAAAATAATAGTAATAATGAAGAATGTATAGAGCCAGAGTGTTGGGATAAAAAGCAACAATAATACGATGGAAAAAAATAGTAATAAAATAATAGTAATAATGAAGAATGTATAGAGCCAGAGTGTTGGGATAAAAAGCAACAATAATAAGATGGAATAAAATTAGTAATAAAATAATAGTAATAATGAAGAATGTATAGAGCCAGAGTGTTGGGATAAAAAGCAACAATAATAAGATGGAATAAAATTAGTAATAAAATAATAGTAATAATGAAGAATGTATAGAGCCAGAGTGTTGGGATAAAAAGCAACAATAATAAGATGGAATAAAATTAGTAATAAAATAATAGTAATAATGAAGAATGTATAGAGCCAGAGTGTTGGGATAAAAAGCAACAATAATAAGATGGAATAAAACTAGTAATAAAATAATAGTAATAATGAAGAATGTATAGAGCCAGAGTGTTGGGATAAAAAGCAACAATAATACGATGGAAAAAAATTAGTAATAAAATAATAGTAATAATGAAGAATGTATAGAGCCAGAGTGTTGGGATAAAAAGCAACAATAATACGATGGAAAAAAATAGGAATAAAATAATAGTAATAATGAAGAATGTATAGAGCCAGAGTGTTGGGATAAAAAGCAACAATAATGAGATGGAAAAAAATTAGTAATAAAATAATAGTAATAATGAAGAATGTATAAAGCCAGAGTGTTGGGATAAAAAGCAACAATAATACGATGGAAAAAAATAGGAATAAAATAATAGTAATAATGAAGAGTGTATAGAGCCAGAGTGTTGGGATAAAAAGCAACAATAATAAGATGGAATAAAATTAGTAATAAAATAATAGTAATAATGAAGAATGTATAGAGCCAGAGTGTTGGGATAAAAAGCAACAATAATAAGATGGAATAAAATTAGTAATAAAATAATAGTAATAATGAAGAATGTATAGAGCCAGAGTGTTGGGATAAAAAGCAACAATAATAAGATGGAATAAAACTAGTAATAAAATAATAGTAATAATGAAGAATGTATAGAGCCAGAGTCTTGGGATAAAAAGCAACAATAATAAGATGGAATAAAATTAGTAATAAAATAATAGTAATAATGAAGAATATATAGAGCCAGAGTGTTGGGATAAAAAGCAACAATAATAAGATGGAATAAAATTAGTAATAAAATAATAGTAATAATGAAGAATGTATAGAGCCAGAGTGTTGGGATAAAAAGCAACAATAATAAGATGGAATAAAACTAGTAATAAAATAATAGTAATAATGAAGAATGTATAGAGCCAGAGTCTTGGGATAAAAAGCAACAATAATAAGATGGAATAAAATTAGTAATAAAATAATAGTAATAATGAAGAATGTATAGAGCCAGAGTGTTGGGATAAAAAGCAACAATAATAAGATGGAATAAAATTAGTAATAAAATAATAGTAATAATGAAGAATGTATAGAGCCAGAGTGTTGGGATAAAAAGCAACAATAATACGATGGAAAAAAATAGTAATAAAATAATAGTAATAATGAAGAATGTATAGAGCCAGAGTGTTGGGATAAAAAGCAACAATAATAAGATGGAATAAAATTAGTAATAAAATAATAGTAATAATGAAGAATGTATAGAGCCAGAGTGTTGGGATAAAAAGCAACAATAATAAGATGGAATAAAATTAGTAATAAAATAATAGTAATAATGAAGAATGTATAGAGCCAGATTGTTGGGATAAAAAGCAACAATAATAAGATGGAATAAAATTAGTAATAAAATAATAGTAATAATGAAGAATGTATAGAGCCAGAGTGTTGGGATAAAAAGCAACAATAATAAGATGGAATAATATTAGTAATAAAATAATAGTAATAATGAAGAATGTATAGAGCCAGAGTGTTGGGATAAAAAGCAACAATAATACGATGGAAAAAAATAGTAATAAAATAATAGTAATAATGAAGAATGTATAGAGCCAGAGTGTTGGGATAAAAAGCAACAATAATACGATGGAAAAAAATAGTAATAAAATAATAGTAATAATGAAGAATGTATAGAGCCAGAGTGTTGGGATAAAAAGCAACAATAATAAGATGGAATAAAATTAGTAATAAAATAATAGTAATAATGAAGAATGTATAGAGCCAGAGTGTTGGGATAAAAAGCAACAATAATAAGATGGAATAAAATTAGTAATAAAATAATAGTAATAATGAAGAATGTATAGAGCCAGAGTGTTGGGATAAAAAGCAACAATAATAAGATGGAATAAAATTAGTAATAAAATAATAGTAATAATGAAGAATGTATAGAGCCAGAGTGTTGGGATAAAAAGCAACAATAATAAGATGGAATAAAACTAGTAATAAAATAATAGTAATAATGAAGAATGTATAGAGCCAGAGTGTTGGGATAAAAAGCAACAATAATACGATGGAAAAAAATTAGTAATAAAATAATAGTAATAATGAAGAATGTATAGAGCCAGAGTGTTGGGATAAAAAGCAACAATAATACGATGGAAAAAAATAGGAATAAAATAATAGTAATAATGAAGAATGTATAGAGCCAGAGTGTTGGGATAAAAAGCAACAATAATGAGATGGAAAAAAATTAGTAATAAAATAATAGTAATAATGAAGAATGTATAGAGCCAGAGTGTTGGGATAAAAAGCAACAATAATACGATGGAAAAAAATAGGAATAAAATAATAGTAATAATGAAGAGTGTATAGAGCCAGAGTGTTGGGATAAAAAGCAACAATAATAAGATGGAATAAAATTAGTAATAAAATAATAGTAATAATGAAGAATGTATAGAGCCAGAGTGTTGGGATAAAAAGCAACAATAATAAGATGGAATAAAATTAGTAATAAAATAATAGTAATAATGAAGACAGTATATATACTTATACATTTATTGTTTCAGCCCATGTCCGAGGAATGATTAGCGGCTATTTTGGTCGTGGTCGAGTAGATGTTTTTTACAATGGAGAATGGGGTTCCATCGGCAACAAAGGATGGGATGATAAGGACGCAACTGTTTTCTGCCGCAGTCTTGGCTATAGGTATGCTATCAAAGACTTATTCGTATTCCTTAGTTTCTCTTCCTTTCTTTTCTTTTTTGGTACCATAAATACTTAGGACGCAATAATTGGCCCAGCTTTTTCTTTTAAAAATTTTGACGATGAAATTGTCTTCTGAATAGATTGAAGTGTCATGAAAATAACATTTCAATCGTTTCATTATTCAAATTCGTTTTCGAATGGACTGATTTTTGAAAATCCTTTCACCCCAAGCAAGGCGATAATGCCACTAAGACGTAACGGATTCATGTCAGAAATTTAGAAATGATTAAATGTGAAAATGAAATATTCTTATTGATTACATCTTTATTGTTCTATTCATAACGCTTCGGTCGTCGTGCCCTCCAGCCTTCATCCGGTGTATATTGATACGGGTAACTGGGGTAAGGTTTTTCGACCTGGGCGATATCACCCACAGGTGGGCGATTTCTATTGAGTAACTGATGATTATGAACTTTTTAATATGATAATTATATGATCATAAATTCCAGTCCTAAATATTGTTTATGTATGCACATTAATAAGCTTTAGGGTAAGGTTTTCCAACCTGGGCGATATCGCCCACCAGTGGGCGATTCCAATTGTTGGCTGGGCGATGAGCATATAAACAGAAAATAGTGGGCGATTGATAATTTTGGTGGGTGATATGGGATTTTGAGTATTAAATTATTTTTTTCAACATATTCAACGCTAAACCTAACCATAAAACTAACCTTGACCATAAAACTGTATATAATTTTAAATATCATAATAGACTAGGTTTGTCTTTTGTCCTTACTATTTGCGTATTTAAAAGAAAGCCTGACGTTTTATAATAAAAGAAATTTAATGTGCTACATTTGTCTGTAAAGGTTTCTAAATTTACAATAGGTAATAATTTTTTCGACCAGAAGTTGTTACAATTATCGACAGAAGGTATTAGATTTTTCGACTAAGAAGTAACCAAATCTTTCGACCAAATCAGAAGTGACATGAAAATTTCGTCCTGAAGTCAGAAAAATAAAGGCTTAGAAGGAAAGGTCATATTTGGCAGTCATCTGGGAATGAGCTGGGCTATTTCTCACAAAAGAAACACCAGGGAAAAAGAAGTGAATCAAGCGACAACTGTGACTAGAACTGTGTTTTAAAAAAGAAGTAAAATGACAAACTTGGACGGGTTTTCCATTGACACCGCGATTATTTTAACTACCTTCCATCCTCGGAAATATTTATTGTTTTAAAAAGCTATAACTAGAAAGATAATAAAGCCGAAACATCTGATGAAATTGAATTTATACATTTTGACACTCAGTTTTTTGCGAGCACTATTATCTAAGTTTGTAAAAAAAAAAGATTGTTATAAGTCCTTGTGACACAAGTGAGCTTGTCAAAACCTCCTGTTTTTTCGTCTCTGTAAGGGTGGGTGCGCTGGGTTGGGTGAGTTAGGGAGATGGGAGGGTGGCAAGCAAAAACGAAGTCACTCGGTGGGTGTAGGGGTGGACTTCACTGAGATGCTTGGGTGACCAACCCTCTTTTAAACCCTTCAAAATGGCGACTTTACGATTCAAAATTGGTCCCTGAAATCGATATATATTTAGAGTCTGCCGCATTTTTCACTAAATGACCCCTGATCCGAGGTTAACAAGATTAACATAAAATTCCAATCGTAAGTAATAAGAATTCCTTTTTCCATGACGCAGTTTGGATGTATTTTTTATTTTATTTCGGACCTGTTAGGTTAATGTGTGGCAGAGAGTAATGGTCACCCTTGAAATATTAATAATTATAGTAATATAGAATTTTGTTTATAGATGAGAAAAATAATCTGTGGTGAAGTTTGTACCCAGAGAATCTGTGCTTCGTCAGAATTATTAATATAAAATGTCAAAACAATAGTATTTATATGAACTATGGAATACCAATTGAGAAGAGAATGTTCATTTTATCGTGAAGGAAGAGAGGTCAGTAATCAGTTAGTATTCTAAGTTTACCAACATCCCGAGTTTTGTCGATACCAACGCGTTTTTTATAGCGCGTGTTTGTGCGAAAACAAACAGTCGAAGTCGACCAGAGAGAGAGTGTGTGTGTGTGTGTGTGTGTGTGTGAAAGCGTCCGCTTGCTACTGTAAAAAGGGAGGAAGTGAACTCAAGTTATCTGCAATATTGGCACAATACTGCCAGTGACCCCCCCCCCATTCTGATAGTGAAATAATTACGGCAACTACTAAGAACAAAAAAAGGTGAAACCGAAAACTACTTCTCTCCTTTCAGAATTATTTTCAATATTTTTTTCTGGACTTTATTTCATATACACTACTTTCTTGTAAAAGAAGCATTATTCTTTTTGTACCAATTTCTTCCTTATATGCATATACATAAATTTTTCTTTGGACTCGAATCGACTTGTTCATATTTGATTTTTCTGCTTGGCTCGATTCTCTCCCCCAATCAACTTGCTGCTATACCAACTGAATCTCCCGGGATCTCCGATTTGTTAATTACTCTCCAGGATCAAAAAAATCACAACGTGGCTGGAAAGTAGAATCGAATCGACATTGTGAACCGGTGACTTTGATTGAACCTGTAATACAGGACTAGGACAGGACCAACGACCGGTCATGTAGAGTACATCGATTCAGTGGGGTCTGGATACGTGTTACAAATGTGCAAATTTAAATTTGGGGCATGTGCGCATACATATATCGTGTGTAGTCTGGCTTACTTCGAGTTTTTGGTGACTTGTGTAACTCTAATGTATTTCCTCTATAATCGCGTATAATTGGATTTATACTAAGTTAAAACTTAATTATAACTATCAACAAAAGATTCAGGAATGCAATGATTCACTGCAAACCCTATCTAAGTGCCGACTGCGGAAGCGGCCATCGCCCTGTTATATGTAAACTAAGAGTGAAACTACGGAAACTGTAGAAGCCTAACGCAGCACCCAAGTTGCAATACAACAAATCTGAGCGACCGGAACCTGAAAGAAGAATTTATGGACAGTGTGAAAAGAAGATACGACGAACACAATGGAAATGGAAACTCGAAATGGGACGAACTAAGAGGAGATTTAGTGACATAAGCAAACGATATCATCTCAAAGGAGAATGGACGAAGAAGAAAAAACGAATGGATTACTGATGAGATTCTCGACTTGATGCACGGAGGACAGAAAACTCTGCCAAGACACGGAACGGAATATAGAAGACTAGACAATGAAATAAGAACCAAATGCAGACAGGCTAAAGAAGAGTGGCTAAACAAAAAATGTGCAGAAATAGAGAGATTGAGTACCACAGGCAAAGGAGATATGCATGAACAAATAAACGAACTAACAGGACAGAAGACATGCTCATCAACAGGCTGCATAAAATCAAAGGATGGAACGCTCGTATTAGAGAAGGAAAAATTCTTCATTGCTGGAAGGAATATACCGGAGAACTCTTCCACAACGAAAGAGAACAAACAGCAATTCACAGAATTACTGACAGGCTTGAAATTCTAAAAACCGAAGTAGAAGCTGCATTGGCGAAATTGAACAGAAACAAGGCGGCAGGGCCAGACGGAATTATAACAGAAATACTGACAGCCTTAGATGATTTTGGCATAGACAAGATTACATAAATAATAAATGAAATCTACAACAGTGGTGATATACCGCAATATCTCAGCAGATCTATTTTCATAGCAATACCTAAGAAACCAGGCACAAACGAATGTGAACTCTACCAAAAATTATGCATAATGAGCCACATAACAAAACTCATCATCCATATTCTGATGAATAGAGCGTGCAGCAGAATCAGGCCAGAGATAGGACAAGAACAGTGTGGGTTCGTTAAAGACACCAATACAAGGAACGCGATAGTATGTTATCAGAAAAAATAAAAACAAATGCAGAAGGATGTGCGTATATTTTTTATAAACTACGCAAAGCCGCTCGACAAAGAACACCACAAAGATCTGTTGGAAATGCTCGGCAACCTTGATATATTTGGGAAAGATATTACAATAATCAAGAACCTAAACTGGCAACAAACGGCCTGCATACGGATAGAGAATGAGTTCAGCTGATATACAAAAATAGAAAGGGGCGTAAGGCAAGGATGTGTCTTCTCACCGGACTTATTCAACCTATACAACGAGGCAGTTCACCTTTGGCGGCCATAATCTTAACAACGTAGATACGCTGATGACAGAGCGCTGATAGCAGACACGGAAAATAAATTACAAAACTTCCAACAGAAGGTAGCGAAGGAGAGCAAGAAGAAGGGACTAAGCATAAACTACAAGACAGAATGCATGTCCATCAGTAAAAAGATGAGCCAGAAATGGAATTTATAGTTTGGGGACACTAAAATCAAGCCGGTGCAGAAATTTAAATAGCTGGAAAGTTTTCTGACAGAGGATGCTGAGATCCGAAGACGTATTGGGATGTCCAAAGACGCATTTCAAAAGCTAGGCAGAGTATTACGAGACAGGAGAGTTTCTTTAGTAACAAACAAAAGAGTACGGAACTGTTACGTGATATCTGTCCTCCTTTACGGCAGCAAATGTTGGACGGTCTCCTAAAAGATGAAGAAGAAACTCGAGGCAAGGAGGTATAGTTCTGCAGGTGGATGCTAAGGATAACATGAACAGAACATGCTAGCAAAGATGAAGTTTTGGAGAGGATGCAAACAAATAGGAAGCTTATATTTATCATTAGGAAGAGGCAGCTGAAATTTCTGGTATACGTAATGAGAAAGGAGGGCTTGGAGAATCTGATACTCATAGGGTGGATAGAAGGGAAAAGAGACAAAGGAAAGCAACGCGTGACACACCTAGCAGGCTTAAGCAAGAGAATAACGGAACACAGTTTGGGACATGTAGCAAAAGTATAAAATATATTGAGAGCTACAAGGGATAGAGGGAAGTGGAGAGCCATGATCATCTACGTCCTGAAAGGACACGGTACATACAAGAAGAAGAACTGTGGATGCACCTTTTTTTTTTAAAGAGTATTTTCAGCCATTTTGTATTATTTTCTCAAAAGTTTTTTCTTTACATTTTTTGGAAGATTTTATTGTAAATGTTTTTGAGAGCATTTATATATTTCGATTTGTGTAGGCGATCTGGGATCGCAAAGGAAATATTTGTCGCAGAAATACCGAAAGCTCGATTCGCAGGGACTATCTCACAAATCACAATGTACGTAACCAGTCAGAAAAATAACTCACTCTCCGACAAACGCAGTAGCCGAAATACACCAATTTTATTTTATTTTTTGCTTTTATCGACCGAACATTTTTTTCATTCGTCGACAACTGGGAGAGGACTCTCAATTTTTGCATATCAAAATACTTTTATAGCGACTGACTTGTTTCTAAAATATTCCGTCTTCAGCATGTCATGCGGGATACGTGCCCTTTCTTTTTTGGTAAGTAATTTTCTTTTTCGTCACATTTTCCGTCGTAGGATACACGCGACACGCTGTCGCTTGGTTTGACGAGGTAAGCCGCCGTTTTCTTCGCTATAATTTGTTATCTTGCCTTTTAATAAGGCGCACAAAATGGAATTTTTGTGCAAGTCTATTTTGTAAAGATTCTATTTTGTTATATTGTTTTAATATCTTGTAATAAATGTCTGTTCCTTTTAAATTTCACCGAATAGTTTTGAGTCTTGTTTTGCTTGCGTCTTTTTTATATAATCGGGAAAAGAAAGGTGACGTCCTTTCTTCTTTGCTCGCCCAGGACATTTTTTGTAATGTATTACTACTTTAAAGTATTATTACTACAAGCGTAAATTTTATTCGTCTCACATATGTATCTGTTTTATATGTAAAAGTGTTTTTTCTTCTCTTTTATTATGCTTTAGTTCAGGAACGGCCATTCCTTCTGCAGAGTTATACAACAGACGTGGCACCATCTGGTTGGATAATATAGACTGTAAAGGCGACGAGCTTAGTCTTGATGAATGTCATCATTTTGGTTGGGGCAAAACGGTTGTCGACGTGAACAAACCTGCTTCAGAAGTTATCGCTGGGGTTCAGTGTTTCGGCGGTAAGATGATTACAATGTTTCTCGCGTTTCAAGAGGTCGAAAGGAGAAATAATGAAGAAAGAGAGAGAGAGAGAGAAGGATTAGACTATAATGAAAGTGATAAGGAAAGAGAGAAACAGAAAAGGAAAGTAAGAAATATGAAAGCAAAAGATAGATGTTAATTTTAACGCTCCAAAATTAAACTTCTCTCCATTAATCATCTGAGAGATACTTGTCTGCCTTTCACCAGCATGGCTGATGTCAACCTCCTGGAGACAATGAGAGACAGAGACAGACAGACAGACAGACAGACACAGGCACAAAATGTGCGACTGAACTATAATGAGAGAGAGAGGGAGAGAGAGAGAGAGAGAGAGAGAGAGAGAAATATGATAGCCACAATGAAAATGATAATGAATAAATGAGAAAAACAGAATTGAACTATAAAGAAAGTTAGACTGAAAGAGAGAGAGAGATAGAAAAAAGTTGGATTGGGCTAAAAAGAAAAAAATATTGAATGATATTTATATATACATATATATATATATATATATATATATATATATATACACAGTGTAACCCAGATATAAGAGACCCGGATATATGAGAAAACCGGATATAAGAGAGATTTTCTCTGGTCCCAAATTAGAGCCATACTTACCTAAACAAAATAGACCAAACTCGGATATAAGAGAAACCCGGATATAAGAGAAACCCGGTATAAGAGGCTTCTTCTCCGGTCCCGACAACTCTCTTATACCTGGGTTACACTGTATATATATATATATATATATATATATATATATATATATATATATATATATATATAATATCCAAATGAGAGAAAGAACAGATGGAGTAAAATTCCACTGTTCGTAGCATTTACTTTTAAAATAGTGCCCAATACAAAGTAGGGCAATATATTATTACTGCAGTGTAACCCGGATATAAGAGAGTTGTCGGGACCGGATAAGAAGTATCTTATATCCGGGTTTCTCTTATATCAGGGTTTGGTCTATTTTGTTTAGGTAAGTATGGCTCTAATTTGGAACCAGAGAAAATCTCTCTTATATCCGGGTCTCTTATATCCGGGTTACACTGTATTATTTTTATTATGAGAATATAATAAAATATATATATATATATATATATATATATATATATATATATACATACGGATTACCTAGTTTTTTATAAACTAAATATATATATATATATATATATATATATATATATATATATATATATAGAGAGAGAGAGAGAGAGAGAGAGAGAGACAGAGAAAGAGAGAGAGAGGGATATATAGAGACAGACAAAACAGAAAAAAATGGGATTTCAATTACGACGGAAGAGGAATATGAGAGAGAGAGAGAGAAAGGGTGGGAGAGAGAAACATAGTATGTGTGGACTATACTGAAAATGTTTATGGATAGAGATAGATAGATAGATAGATAGAGAGAGAGAGAGAGAGAGAGAGAAAGTAAGAGAGTGGACACGGACTACAATGAAAGAGTTAATGAAAGAGGGAAAAGATTGAGATAGAAACTAGTAGTGGACTAAAATGAAAATATTGATGAAGGTGAGAGAGAGGGAGAGAGAGAGAGAGAGTGGGAGAGAGAGAGAGAGAAAATATTTCCAAATAATTAAGTAGTAAGACTATGAGAAAGCGAGTGAGAGATTTCGGGCACACGCACACACACACACACACACACACACACATTTATAATATAAACCTAAAGAGCCAGGTAAACCTACCTATGGTTTCACCTACACGGATTGTCAGGGTGAACTGGTGAATATATAAAATAGTCATTCAAAGAATAAATCAATAAAGTTAATGATGTTAATGGCGAATTCACTTCGTTAACAGATTAAGAAACCATTAACTTACTGACCACTCGCTGAACGACATGATCCTTGTTTTTATTAATTGTACAACAGATTAGATATTTGGTCCATATAGTTTGCAAGCGCTTTTGATGCATGAAATACAGACGAATTATCTTTTGTTTTCACAGTCTTTAGCGCGTAGTTAGAGCCGCGATTATTAGTAGAAACCAGTGCAGTCATAACGTCCACGATGCTGTAACTCAGTTTGAACCTTCTTGAAACTCGAACTTAAAGAGCTATTGTGTACAATAAATGAAACCTCCATGATTCGCTTTTAGGGAAAGAATACACAACCATTTACTCCTGCTTCGACAGTAAGGCTGATCAGTCCGACAAGTTCAAAATGGCAGCCGATGTCCAAAACAGCCTCAAGTCCGTTGTTAACTGGGGCAAAAGATGGCTTGTTAATTTTAACAACTACAAAACTAAACTTCTCTTCATTAATCATCTGAAATATCTCTGTCTGCCTTCCGAAAGCATAGCTGATACTAATCTCCAAGTGACGTTGTTGATAAAATCTAAAGAAGAATCAGCAATATTATTGTTCCTGATCTGGCGGCTTAGCTTCAGTCACTTCCCCACCGCCGTAAGGATGCCTCTATATGTCTTTTCTATAAATAATTTCAAGATAATTGTTCGGATGAGTTATTCACTATGGTACCTAGACTTTTTGAATTTAAGTGCCGTACTAGACTGGTATCAAGATCTCATCAATTTACAGTTGAGCTGGCTAGATGTAACCGTAAATTCTATGCTAACAGTTTTTTCTCGCACTTCTTGTTTGGGATCTCCATTCTGACTCCATACTTTTCAGTCAACTTTAATCTACAAATATTTAAATGCAATGTCCTTCTGATTACTCTTCTTGCTCATTATTAATGTTTCTGTTCTTGATTCTTCTACACTCTGTAACCCCTTGTGTCTTAGTGGCTTTATTGCCTTGCTTGTGGAATTCCCTTCTGACTCCATACTTTCAAGTCAAATTTAATCTGCAAAAATTTAAATACAATGTCAATCGCTATCTACTGTCCTCCTGATTACTCTTTTCTCTTCCCGCACATTATTAATGTTTCTGTTCCTAACTCTTCCACACCCAATAACCCTTTGTGTCTTAGTGGCTTTACTGCTTTGCATGGGGTGATTCTGATTTTTACAACAATACTTTATTATCGAATTGAGGCTGTCGCTCAAGACCTCCTAGGATGAGTGGGCTATTCAACACGGTGTCCCTGCTACTTAACTTGTGCTCCTTGATAAAATCCTAAGAATCAGCAATATTATTGGTTCCGATCTGGCGGCTCGGCTTCAGTCACTTCCACACCGCCATAATGTATCTTCCCTTTGTCTTTTCTATAAATACTTTCATGGCAATTGCTCGGATGAGCTCTTCGCTATGGTACCTAGACTTTATGAATTGAAGCTCAGTACTAGACTGGCGTCGAGACCTCATCAATTTTGAGTTGAGCTGGCTAGATATAGCCGTAATTTCTATGCTAACAGTTTCTTTTCTCGCATTTCTGGCTTGTAGAACTCCCTTCCAGCTCCATGCTTTCCAGTCAAATTTAATCTACAAAAAGTTAAATGCAATGTCAATCGCTATCTACTGTCCTCCTGATTACTCTTTTCTCTTCCCGCTCATTATGAATGTTTCTGTTTCTAATTTTTTTACACCCTGTGTTTTAGTGGCTTTACTGCCTTGCATGAGGTGAAACTAGTGAAAAAAAATCAACTCGGCTGTTATAAATTTCAGCTCAGTTTAAATAAATCACAGCTCGGTTCAGTTGTAAATTTCAGTTAAATTCGACTATCGCGGATTTAATCCGGATTCAAGGTGAATTGTCATAAATTTCAATGCAATTCATCTGTCCAAAATCTTAGCTCAATTTAGTTGTAAATTTCGACGGCTACTAATTGTCGGAAAATTTTGCTCATTCAAAGTGTTGTAAATTGATCATTGTCTCTGTTTCAGATGTTGTTCGTATTACCGGGAGTAAAACCCAAGGAAGAGCCGAAATACTTCGTGATGGAAAGTGGGGCTCTATAGCTGCGGACAACTGGGATGACAATGACGCCAAAGTCTTTTGTTCAATGTTAGGTTTCAGGTAAGTTTTTTTTTGATTTCTCAACTTTCCCAGAGATGAGTCGAAATATTTTGTGATGGAAAGTGGTGGTCTGTACAATGTTTTAATTCATTTCTAAATTTTTCTTGTAAGCACTCCCCAATTTGTGGAAACCCAGACTCACAGAGCAACGAGTAAACACATACATAATCGCTTGCGAGTTTAGCACTCTTAAAATTTTCTTTCCGGAATGCGCTCTCAAGCTTCCTCGGTGTTTAGCTTATTACGAGTGGGTGCTGAAAAAGCCTCAGCTTAGCATACTCCCAAAGATCATTTGTTGTGTTATGCTTGAGAATTTTTATGGACAGAATCTATCTTACACGATTTTACACATTTATAAGTCTACCTTTCGCCCATGCATTGAATATTGCTATCACGTCTAGTCTGACATATCTATGTATCTAGAGATTCTTGATAAAGTCCAAAGACGAATCTGCAATGTTATTGGTTCTGACCTGGCATCTCGGCCTTTGTCACTGCCCCACTGCAGTAATGCATCTTTCCTGTGTTTTTCCTATAAATATTTTTTTATGATAATCAATATAGTAATTTATTATTCTAATTCCTCAAAATTCTATCCTTATTTAAAGAAAAAGAAAAAAACAACTTTGACCTTAAATGATCTCTTGCTGATCGATGGGTCGTTAAGTTTTAAACAAACAAAACAAAATTCTATCACTTGTATATCCTTGCTTGACCCAGCTAATGCTCTGCGATGGAGAGGATAATAGTTAAGGAAAGACGTTGCTTTTGGAACACAATCCGTTGGGTTATGAATACTTGGATGAGTATCACCACGGAATTTGTGAGTATCGGCGCTATATCGAGTCTATTCAGTTCCCTCTACGTCAGCCAGGCCCGTTGGTACACTTGGTATGACGATTGCGTTGTATCGAAATGGTCCGGGGCCGGGTTCGGTTCTCGGTAGTAGATGCGCATTGCTGATGAGTCCCAAATAGGACGAAACGGCCGTCCAATATTTTAAGCATTCTGTCGGGGATTCTTCTAGACTCGATGTATTGCTATACTGATTATTCTAATTCTTCAAAATTCTATCACTTATTATATTGTGTATTTAGGCAGCAATCCCTCTTTTATACATGTTTCATTAAAAACGACTGACAAGGTACTGCGATTAATCTTTTTATTTAATTTTTATTGTGTTCGTAAAAGTTTTTTCCTTTTCCGAACACAAAATGTGTAAAAACTGTCCAAATGTTCTGCATTTCCGAGCACTTTCCGCTCTACTTTTAGCCATTATCAAAGATTATTTTATTTTTACTTTTTAACTGAATGTATGGATTGTGTGTAGAGTTATAGGGATGTTTTATTTTCCAAACACGGTCAGCACATTGTGTCTGTGTTCGTAGTTAATGTTATTGAGTGTTGGCTTTTTCTTTTTTATTATTAGGGCTTCCATTATTTTAAACCATTTTTTACATGTGGATGAGGTTGTTATGTTTGTATTTTTTACTAGTATGTTTCGGATGGAGTCTGGTAGGTTTGTGTGTGTGTTTAAATGAATTCTAATGGAGCTGTGGTCGGATAGGTGTAACGTAATTCATCTGGATATGCATGTATTACTATGACCGATGTAATTATTTATGGGTTTGGTTTGATCAAGAACACAGTATATATATACATATATATATATTATGAAATGGACAATGTCCGACAATTATTACCGGTCTGAATGTCCGAGAAATTGTCATAGAAAATATGCGTTCTCCGACAGTAATCGAACCTGTATCCTATACGGAACCGTCATATAGCCTGACGTCCTTTTACCAATTTCGCCACAGAGGAGCATTTCGGTTAGCAAGATCGATTTTACTATTTTTAAACTACAATTTTCCATGATTTTCTCACGGACATTCATATCTGCTCGATGCATATCCAAATGTAAACAAATGACGTCACACATTATGAAATGGACAAAGTCCGACAATTATTTTTAAGAAATTTTTATCTATAAAAAAGAATGTATAAACAAAATTGATTTACATGCATACATATACGCGCGCGCACGCACACACACACGCATACATAGAGGGAGTGACAGAGAGACAAATCTATTGAACTTTCAGATGTGGTTGGGAGTAAGTTTCTCGGTGAAAGTGGCTAGACGTTTGAAGACAGTTCCCTTGAAATCGCCGGTAGCGGAAACGGAATATTGTTAAAGCCAATGCGTTTACTTAATTCTTTGTTGCCGACTCCATTTATATTTCGTTTTACAGTATCTGTGCATAGGAGTTTGTAACGCTAAAACAGAGGTCCATCATTTTCCCTCTTTGCCATGTAGCTTTGTGCTACGTTCGTGTGGAAATGAATTAATTGAAGCTAATTTTGAAGTTTGCAAAATTGAGGACACAATTATTGTTTCTTGTGTGAGTATACCAGAGGCGGATCTTGGGGGCGCATAAACGGTGCACGCCCCCACTGAAATTTCAGAGAAATTTTTGTTGAGCGATCGAACTCATTCTTGAAGTTTATAAAACCCGAACAAGGCGCTCAATGAGTGAAGACAGATTTAACGCGTTTGTTCTTTTGTCTGTTCAGAAAGTCATTCAGTAAGAATTAAAATCGTGAACTTCTATGTAAAGAAGAATCCACGAAAATTGACTTTAGTAAAAATCCTCTTTCATAAACACTATATAATCACACTTTGAAATTAAAAAAAATTGTATTTGCAATTTTACATATCAAATAAATAAATAAATAAAAATCGCAAATGTAAATTTATCTGTATAATAAATGTCAGTGTGTCACTGTGTCACGCTTTTTCAATTAAAGGGACACAACTCTCTAACTTTCAATAGCTCATGTTACAGAAAATTTGGATTTCCAAATTTTCATTACTGCGATTTTTTTCGGCGATTTTTAACGTGATTTTTTTGCGACGATTTTTTTGTACGATAACAATTTTTATAATTGGAAATAAATTTGGAAATGATCGATATTAACTGCGAAATCCAGCGAAAGTCACCCAACTTTCGATAGCTCATGTTCAAATGAAAAAATACTGTTCTCAAATTACAGTGATTCAAAATAAAATTGTTTTTTCAACTTTACTCCTAGAGGCCGTAGCTCAACTTATCTTATCATTTTGGGATCAGGCCAACTCCGTGAGCAAGTTAAAAACATTCCGGCCGCAATCCGGAAATTTTGAATTCCCAAGTTTTCATTACAGCGATTGCTTTTTAGCGATTTTTTACGTGATTTTTTGCGACGATAACAATTTTTATAACTGGGAAATATATTTGGGAATAATTGACATTAACTGCGAAATCCAGTGAAAGTCACACATGAAGCAAAAATAATCGTTTGTACGGAAAGTAAGTACCTATGCACATCAAATTTTCTTTAAATTAAGTGGCTGCAGAAGAATTATTATTGAACTTTTAAAAGGTAAGCTTAAATATTAATCCAATACTTAAATGCAGCGATCAATTTTGAGATCTTCTATAGTTTATTGTTGCTTATCTCATACGGCAGCAGTATGCCTCGCAAAAAGAAATGTCCGCCAACAGAGGACCAGTTTGCAATCAAAAGAGCCATGGCTGCAGCGAGGAAAAGAAATTCCTATGTAAATGAAAATCAAGATCAAACGGCAGCCAGAAGAGGTTCCGATGCTGAGAATATGCAAAGACTTATGAACTCTTAAACTCCTGAACAAGCCGAAGGCCCAATTAATAGCTCTTCGCTGGAGCTAGTTTAGGCGGGTATTAAGCTAGTATTTGTGGGTCTGATGAATTGGATCGTAATTACGATTCCAATGTAATAAATTATAACCATGGAATATTAGTATATTATTTACATTATTCAGACTATTGTCTTCATCTTTGTCGACATATTTATCACAACGTTTCCACGTGCCATGTTTGATGGATGTCAGTTATCAGTTATCTCCTGTTAATTTCCCTCTGAAAGTTCTCCACTGCCTTAACCGGGTATTGAACTCACAGTCTTTGGGTCCTTTCACTGGATGTAACCAAAGCCTTTATACACTGTGCCATGTGTCCTTGGAACTAGAACAGTCTACCCCAGTGAGCGAAATAAAGGGTTCAGTTCGACATTCCAACCACCTGAAGAAAGCCGGAGCGTACAACGACCGAAACACTGTGATAAATATGGCGACAAAGATGAGGACAATAGTCCGAATAATGTAAATAATGTACATAATACCTCATCTCAAAAATATTGACAGACTCTTGAATATTAGTCTTTAAGCCTTTTTATTATTATATATATATATATATATATATATATATATATATATATATATAGATGTGTGTGTATTATTAGGTTGGTGCAAAATTAATGCCGTAATAATGTCGTTTTTTAGCGTATTTTTAACGTCAAAAAACGACATTATTACGTCATTATTTTTACACCAACCTAATAACATTCTCTACTCGTTTCTATAACTTAATATAATCAGAGAATTTAACATTTTGAATTGAGATTTTTACTGAGGAAGACGCCCCCACTCTGACTGAAAATGCTGGATCCGACACTGGTATATGCTTGTTTAGCCCACAAATTTCATCTTTATTTTTTTATTTTTCAGGAAAGGAAAAGCTACAAGGCTGCCAGCAATCCCTGTTGTCTTGGAGAAACTAAATTGCACCGGGCATGAAACGACAATAGATCATTGTGCAAAGGAAATTGCTTCAAAATGTAATTGCGGCGGTACAGAAGACGTTGCTGGAGTCAAATGTATAGGAGGTGAGAAATACGAACATAATTTTCGGTTTTTCACTTTGATTTATTATTCGATGTCAAGTTGATTTTTCCTTTCATAGTAATGTTAATGGCAGATAGCTGTTTCCATACAAGGAAACATTAAGCATTCTTTGACCGAACAGTTAGCATAAACATAACGTAGCTTCCCTCTGCCTTTTCTATAAATACTTTCATGGTAATTGTTCTGACGAACATTCCTCTATGATACACTATTTTGTTTACTTGCTTGCGTATAAATTGTAAATATTTTAAATATTCATTCGGTTTCTTTTTTAAATACTGTTATTTTTTAATCCCCACCCTTCACAGACAAATTGTACGTATGACAACTAGTTAGGAGTACACAGAGACTCTGAGGTATTATGGTGACTGTAGTAAGAATGATAAGTAAGAATGTGTTGTTTTGATGTAACGGGTCATTAATCGTGTCTAGCTAACTTTAAGATAAGATATATTGAAGATCAGCCTTCCCATTATCCTCCTTTTAGCCTTGTGCCACATTTTTGTATTACAGCAAAATAAATATTACTTTCTTCTATAGTATAAAATGTAATCATTTTAAATATTCACTGGGGTTTCTTTTTTAAATGTTGCTATTTTTATCCCCAACCAGGACAAATTGTGCATATGGGGACTAGTTACAACTACATAGAGACTTGAGGTATTACGGTGGCTGTAGTAAGAATGTTAAGTAAGAATGTGTTGTTTTGATGTAAAGGAACACTGGTACGTTTTGGTCTGTAGTCGTGGCTAGCTAAGTTTAAGATAAGACGTATTGAAAACAAGCTTTCCCCAAATTCACTGTGTGACACAATTTGTATTTACAAAATAAATATTACTTTCCTCTATGATACCTAGACTTTATGAATTTAAGCACAGTGGTAATTTAGTGGCAAAGTCTCTTCATTTTACGATTGAAATGGCTAGAAGTAACCGTAAGTTCTATGCTAACAGTTTCTTCTCTAGCACTTCTCGCTTGTGTAATTCTCTTCCGGATTCTTGCTTCCCAGTCAACTTTGATCTTCAAAGATTTAAATGCAATGTCAATCGTTATCTTTTGTCTTCTTAATTTTTATTTTTTTTATTGTCTTCTCTCTTTAATAGTAGTTTTTCTCATATTCTCTAACACTCAGTAACGCCATGCGGGCTAGTGACTTTATTGCCTTGCTTGGGGTCAAATGATTAAAAAAATACTGTCGGTTGAAATTTACAAAATATTTTTCTCCAAACAGTTTTTCAGGGAAATAGGCTTCTCAAGTCCATTAACTGTTATTGCACTTTCTATTACTGATGAGAGTTTCCTTCCAAACCTTATGTCTAATGTAGTGTGGAAAGTCAACGTCTTGATTATATCATTATTTTCTCTTCTAAAGATAGTGCTATCCATTTTAGTTTCTACTGTTGTTGAAAGTCTTCAAGTGATGTGGTTTCTGTTATTTGGTAAAATTCTTTGTTTATGATTATGTAGCACCAGTTTACAAGATTCGACGAAAAACTGTCATCTTTAAAACCCAAAAGTTTTATTCACTTAAGGCTATTTTTAAGAAAAAGACAATCAAAATTATCCTAAGCTTTTCGGGCACATTTAAAATTAATTTTCCAATATCGTAGACCAAACGTGACCGTTACTGTAAATTTGGATGTAACTAAAAATTAAATTAAAACATAAAGAGAAAAACTTTATTTTATACATTCAAGTTTTAGCCCACATTTAAAAGTTACAGTAGGAGATAAAGATGTATATATAAATCGGCAAAGTTTAACAAACGTATCCGCGTGAAAACAGTGTGTAGGAATACAAATGGCGATTATCTCTCTTTGATGGAGATAAAGTTACATGGGTCACATGACGTCTGTTTAGTAACGTCACTGCATAGTGACGTAAGTGGTAGTCCTTCAGTCAACTTCAAGGAGTCAAACTGAGCAGGGTTTTTTTTTGTTGTTTTTAGCCCAGGTGGAGCTAGGGGCTCGCTCGGGCGGAGGCTAAATTTGCCTCCCCCAGACAGCTGCCACAAGTATATGGCGCTGTTTCCCTTTGGGAACATATCTTCCCCAGATATAGTAAGAAACTAACTCCAGCCTGCAATCTTCATGTTGCGAAAATCCAAAGACTTGCCGTTTCCCCGTTTGCGGCATATGTCCTCACAACAGGACATAATAGATAAATCCGACGAATCTCTCGAATATAGAATCCTAAATATGGCTTCTCCGGAAACACAGAAGAAATTCAGTAGCATCTCCATATTATATGTAAGATCCTATCTTTTGGCTTCCCTTTCACTCTGTTTGTTGTGTGGATACGTATTATATTTTCTCTGTGTGGGAAACGTGTAAGTATATATATATATATATATATATATATATATATATATATATATGTTTGAATAAAAACAGATCACTTTAAGGCTCCATGTAATAAGTTATTTCACCACAACCCTTTTAAAGGGCTCTGGATCATCAGACTTTACTTCCAAAAGTTGAAATGAAAAATGAAAAGACGGACCGCACCAAGCGTATGTGAAATTAACGAAGTGGGGAAGTGAGGTGGGAGAGAAAATATGAGTGAGTTAGATGTACCATTTTCTATTCCTTATCCTTAACCCCACTCTGTGTAGGCTAGACGCCGCTTAACTTAACGCATTCTATCTAGATATAGATGGGTAAGGGGTGAGGGAGAGGACCGACTTAAAGGTGGAAGATACAATTGACAATAAAATAATAAATCATATCCTTGAGAACAGGATTCACTCAAATTCTTAGATGCTGTTATTTCGCATTACTTTAAAGGGTATCTTTGGGGGTTAGAGTTTGATATAAATCTAAATGTCTAAAGAATCTACGACGAATTTAATTTGAAGTTTGTTGGAGTTTTGGGTATTTTCTATGAAATAGTCGATTGGAAAAATCATAGAAAGTACATTGAAAGAATAATCCATTTTATATCTAGTAATCCTTTTTATTTTCCTAAACTTTTTTTCTTATAGCTTGTTAAGTTGACATCTATTCGTTTGATTCTTGTTCATAAATTAAATTCGTTACTGTTTTTAGATACCTAATTATCAAGGTTTATTCCAATTCAAATAATTTTATCATCAATAATGATTATTAAAGGTAATATATTTCCATTAAAATTACCAATTTAAAATTTACCTCCGTATTATTTAAACTCACTTCCAATTGGAGAGTCCTAGAGGAGAAATTTGGATAAAACACTACTAAGAGAAAATTAGGTCATTTTTTTATGAGGTTGGTGCAAAAATAATGACGGTTTTTGACGTATTTTTAACGTCAAAAACCGTCATTATTTTTGCACCAACCTAATACAATCCATACACATACACACCTCTACACATATCCTATCCCCTATCTATATCTACATCCCTATATCTCTCTATATACCTATGAATCCATATATACACATGCACACACATCTACACATAAATTATATGTATATTCCCATATCTACACATAAACACCTATAGAGAAATACATACACACATATCTACACGCATATACACATATACTTATATATATATATATATATATATATATATATATATATATATATATATATACATCCACACACATAAAGTTATATGTAAATCCATATACATATACACATATACACATAGATACACAAATGCCCATATGTACATCCATACATATGCACATATATACGCATACACATATACATTTACACATATACACACACACACACATATATATACGCACACACACCCTCACATACATCTATACATATATATACCCACACACACATGTATAATTTACACATATATTACCCGCTATCCCATATCTATGGCAAGACATAAATACCCATCTAGTTCTACCCATTCACACTTACAAAAAAAACCCCCAAAAACCCTTGTATGCCTCTCTTTCCATATAAACGCATATACATGTACGCATCAAAAAGTATATCAGTGTTCAAGTACAATACCATAGGCATATACATATAGCCATGTGTTCGCGCTCATGCGTGTATAGTAATATTTCCAACAACAAAAAGATCAAAGGTCATTCAATATTGTTCTTCCTATATAGCTATTTTTCAATGTATTTACTCAGGTTTAGGTTGTTCTTGTGTCTGCATTTAAAAACTAGTTCATTGTGTCTATTTAGCAACAGGTCTAGATCTTTATGTTTGATTATGAGGATTTTCTCTATCATGCATAAGTCGCATCTGTCTCTGAAATTTTTTGGAGTTCTGGCTCTCGATATTATTTTCCACTTTATTTGTGGGGTTAGGCCACCCTCCAACAAATCCCAATAATGTTTTGACAGTGCCGTTTGGTTCTTTTTACATTTATTTTTAAAGGATTGGCGATGATTGTACAGTCGGTGTTTCCAATTTCCCGCTGATGTTCCTATGTATATCTTTCTGTCCTCAACCTTCTCTTTGGGGAAAATTGTTGCTTGATATATTGTATTCTCCGCCATGCATATTCCTTCAACTGGGCACTCTGATCCTGTCCTGCAGTTGCATATTGATGCTTTCATTTGGGTTGTATTATGTGATCTGTTTTTATTCAAACATATTTGCTCTGAATTTACATTGAGCTCTCTCGATATCATCCTCCTTGTGTCTACCCATACAGATTACCTAGTTTTACATAAACTATATATATATATATATATATATATCCGAGAGAACGAAATATGAAAACACCCGTGGCTCTGTGTTGTCGTATTATTTAGCAGTCTTTAAAATATTGGCGTTTTCCACGGTAGTTCCAATATTTACCGTTTGGCGTCGTTGACAGCACCACTCGGAATTCCCGCAAAATTGATATCTGGTTTAGTTTAGACATACGCGCAGTATACGTCTGCTTATCGCCTACTCTCTCATTCTTATTTATTAGTGACTTTATATTTTGCCCCAATGGCTCCTAAGAAAATTCCTAGTGCAAGTGCTAAGCGTCATGGTATAATGCTAGACGATAAACTTACTATGATAAAACGCAATGAAAAAGGGGAAAAGGTTATATCGATTGATCGATCTTTTGGAATATGTCGGACAACTGTATCAACGATTGTTCACAATAAGGATAAAATTTTGGCACATATCAAATCTGATGCCCCAGGGATGAAGAATACTGTTATCAATAAGAAAGGAGGAAAAATCTTTGAAGAGATGGAACAACTTCTTTCTCTTTGGGTTGATAGGTTAGCGTTCTGCTATTAGTTAAGAAATCATTCAAGCAGAATTCTCATTCTTTGTTTGAGAACCTGAACAAAAATACCTAGATGAGAAAGATGTAGAGTTTAAAGTGAGTCAAGTCTGTTTTATGAGATTTAAAGAACGAAGTAGATATCACTCTATTAAGAAGCAAGATGAAAGTGCATCAGCTGACGAACAAGCAGCAGCCAATTTTCCTAAAGCATTGGCTAAGATCCCCGAAGAAACGGGTTTCTAACTGAAGAAATTTACCGCGAGTGGCTCTTGAGCCTTGTAAACGTTAATAAAAAAATCTGATTCTCTTGCAAATTATCCTATTCTAACTAATTTTGTTATGATGTTAAATACACATTTTTATTTATTTTCGCTTGTACTTACACTTAGTCTTTGTCGGCAATCATTCTAGAAGTAGGGCAACTCTTCACTGAAAACCTATGTGGTGGATTGATTTGGTTTTTTGGTTTTGCCCTTTGTCAAGGTATAGCACCTGGGAGCCACCTCTACCAGGCTTACAGAGCAAATGATTGGCATTGGACTGCAATAGTATCATGCAAAAAAAGATCCATCATACTGAAGAATTGATGTGACCTAATTATATTCTGAATGAGGTGAAAACTGCAGGAACACATAGTGTAGCGCCCTTTGTCTCCTAATATACGTGCAACCGATACCCCTAAAAAGGGGCGTCGAGATGTTTTTTTGTTTTTTTTTTAATTTCTGCACTTCTTTTCATTTATTTTTTTCTTATTCCTAACAGAAAAAGTTCGGATTGTCGGCGGATCAAAGAGAGGCCGAGCTGAAATCTTCTACGATGGTAAATGGGGTACCATCTGTGATTCTCCAGGAAACAATGATGCCGCAAGCGTTTTTTGCAGAATGCTAGGATATTGGTAAGTACTATGATCAATTCGGCAGGTTCGTTTATTTAAAAAATCTGTCACGCAGAAATAGTGTTTCCTTCTAGGAAAAAAACAAGAGATGCAAATTAGTCTATAGCGTTCCAACCTGCCGGGTCAGGATGTTTTAATTTCATTGCATTTTTTAAATTAATAACTATTAGGTTGGTGCAAAAATAATGACGTTTTCACACATAGTAACATATGTGAGAAAACGTCATTATTTTTGCACCAACCTAATAATTATTTTATCAAATATTTTATTCTTTTTTTTTAAGCATCTTGAAACATTTGCTAAACAAAATTTTGTCGATGGTCGGAGAAAATTATTTTCCAAATATGTTATCATTGTAGGAGGCTTGAAAATCTCTGGGAGAAAGGGATTGTCAGTGGTCAGGAATGAATGCAAGCATTACTGATAGAATAGGGCTATTATATGTATAATTATTATTTTGTAGCAGTGTTTTACTATAGGAATGCATTGCAAATGAGGTAGAAAGGGATTGTCAGTGGTCAGGAATGAATGCAAGCATGACTGATAGAATAGGGCTATTATATGTATAATTATTATTTTGTAGCAGTGTTTTAAAAACAAAAAATGAAGAATAAAAATTTAAAAAAATAATTAGGTAGTAAATTCCCAGTGGACTAAAAATGTCGATAGGGACAGCAAGCGACTGCCTACACAGACATAGTCCTGATATTCATGGCTGACATGAAGTGGAAAGACTATATTGAATCAATGACTAGATCAGCTGCTAAGAAAGTCGATTCACTGTGTCGTACGAGACAGTTTCTTTTTCAATAATCTCTCTTACATATATATAATTCTACCATTCGTCCATGCCTCGAAATATTGCTGCCACATATTGTCCGGTTCTCATTGTGTTTTCTTGGACTAACATTCTCGACTGGCATGAAGTGGAAAGACTATATTGAATCCATGACTAGATCAGCTGCTAAGAATGTCGGTTCACTGTGTCGTACGAGACAATTTCTTTCTCAATAATCTCTCTTACATATATATCATTCTACCATTCGTCCATGCCTCGAATATTGCTGCCACATATGGTCCGGTTCTCATTGTGTTTTCTTGGACTAACGTTCTCGACTGACATGAAGTGGAAAGACTATATTGAATCCATGACTAGATCAGCTGCTAAGAAAGTCGATTCACTGTGTCGTACGAGACAATTTCTTTTTCAATAATCTCTCTTACATATATATAAGTCTACCATTCGTCCATGACTCGAATATTGATGCCACATATGGTCCGGTTCTCATTGTGTTTTCTTGGACTAACATTCTCGACTGACATGAAGTGGAAAGACTATATTGAATCCATGACTAGATCAGCTGCTAAGAAAGTCGGTTCACTGTGTCGTACGAGACAATTTCTTTCTGAATAATCTCTCTTACATATATATAATTCTACCATTCGTCCATGCCTCGAATATTGCTGCCACATATGGTCCGGGTCTCATTGTGTTTTCTTGGACTAACGTTCTCGACTGACATGAAGTGGAAAGACTATATTGAATCCATGACTAGATCAGCTGCTAAGAAAGTCGATTCACTGTGTCGTACGAGACAATTTCTTTTTCAATAATCTCTCTTACATATATATATAAGTCTACCATTCGTCCATGCCTCGAATATTGCTGCCACATATGGTCCGGTTCTCATTGTGTTTCTTGGACTAACATTCTCGACTGACATGAAGTGGAAAGACTATATTGAATCCATGACTAGATCAGCTGCTAAGAAAGTCGATTCACTGTGTCGTACGAGACAATTTCTTTTTCAATAATCTCTCTTACATATATATAATTCTACCATTCGTCCATGCCTCGAATATTGCTGCCACATATGGTCCGGTTCTCATTGTGATTTCTTGGACTAACGTTCTCGACTGACATGAAGTGGAAAGACTATATTGAATCCATGACTAGATCAGCTGCTAAGAAAGTCGATTCACTGTGTCGTACGAGACAATTTCTTTTTCAATAATCTCTCTTACATATATATCATTCTACCATTCGTCCATGCCTCGAATATTGCTGCCACATATGGTCCGGTGCTCATTGTGATTTCTTGGACTAACGTTCTCGACTGACATGAAGTGGAAAGACTATATTGAATCCATGACTAGATCAGCTGCTAAGAAAGTCGATTCACTGTGTCGTACGAGACAATTTCTTTTTCAATAATCTCTCTTACATATATATAATTCTACCATTCGTCCATGCCTCGAATATTGCTGCCACATATGGTCCGGTTCTCATTGTGATTTCTTGGACTAACGTTCTCGACTGACATGAAGTGGAAACACTATATTGAATCCATGACTAGATCAGCTGCTAAGAATGTCGATTCACTGTGTCGTACGAGACAATTTCTTTCTCAATAATCTCTCTTACATATATATCATTCTACCATTCGTCCATGCCTCGAATATTGCTGCCACATATGGTCCGGTTCTCACTGTGATTTCTTGGACTAACGTTCTCGACTGACATGAAGTGGAAAGATTATATTGAATCCATGACTAGATCAGCTGATAAGAAGGTTAGTTTACTGTGTAGTTCTAGACAATTTTCCTCTCCAGAATTTATCTGTCATCATCATCATCACTACCACCATCGCCATCATCATCATCATCATCATCATCATCATCATCGTTATCATCATCATCAGGTCGAGCAAGCTCGGCATTCCATGACACGCTGCCTCCATCCATTCCTGTCACTCATTGCATTTGGAACCTCATCCAGTCTGCATCCTGTCTCTTCAATCAGATAGTTAATGTACATCGTCTTTGATAGACCTTGTGTTCTTTTTCCATGGAATGGTATCCAGAGTCGAACGTCTCCAGCTAGTTCTTTGCTACACCAGCAGTAACCAGCAAATCGTAGTCTTTGCTGATTTATTGATTTGCTGATTGGGGGGGGGAGTGATATTGTTCTTCCTTTGTTGCATGATCTTTCCAAGAGTTGTTTAGTGTTGTTCAAAGCATTCATGTGTAAGCACCATCTAACCTCTTTTCCAATTTAGCTGTTAGTGTCCAGATTAAAGTACCATATACAAAGATGGATTCTACTGAAAAAGTTTCTCTTAAGTTTGATCTAGTCGATTTGATTTCCAGATTTTGTTCATTTCATTAAGTGCTCCCCAGGCTTCTTCCCAGTGTGATGTTGACATTGTTGAGGCAATATTTACATATCTATAAGTTTACTCTTCATTCATGTTTAGAATATTACTGCCATATATGGTCTGGTGCTCCTGCTATATAGTTAGAGATTCTTGATTAAATCCAAAGAAGAATCAGCAATATTATTGGTCATGCCCTGGCATCTCGGCTTCAGTCACTTTCTTATCGCCATAAAGTTGCTTTTCTGTGCTTATTCTATAAATACGTTCACGGTAATTGTTCGGATGAACTTTCCTCGATGGTACCTAGACTTTATGAATTTAAGCTCGGTACTAGATTAGCAACCAGTTCTCATCAATTTACAGTTGAATTGGCTAGATGGAACCGTAAGTCCTATGGTAATAGTTTCTTTTCTCGCCTGTGGAACTCTCTTCCGGCTCCATGATTTCCACTAAACTTTGGACTTCTTTTGTTCCCGCTGCTTGGTAATTGTTATTATACTGCAAATAGCAGGTAGGCCCACATCAGTTAGTTGGTACTCATTTTCAGTATGTGTTGAGGACGAATATATTTGGTCTTGGATGAGCAGTGACAAGATCTTTTTGAAAGTCATAGTCCCAGACTTTCTTTGGTTTGTCTTCTTCCAATACGCTCAACAGTACGTGATTATACTATTTTTAGGGCGTGTTGTAACTATATTTTGGGAACAAGATCCAAAGTTAAGGCAAACACAGTCATATCATCTTTTGTACTCTCTCTCTCTCTCTCTCTCGCTGTGTCAGCATTTTACAGCCACTGATTATATATGTGATATTCTTTTGTTTTTCCCCCCAAACCTACACATTGGGAGCCATCTGTAGTGCGATACACGTTAATAATTATTATAGTTTCCTTTCCCACACCCCTCGATGTTAATTTTTGCTGTGGATTCCGAGATGAAATCCGGTCTCCAATGAATGACAAACGCAGGAATGAAATATAACAAATAAATGTATTTACACAATAATACGGTTAATATATATATATATATATATATATATATATATATATATATATATATATATACACACACAGTCTGGTAAATCCAGTCTCGAAGTAGGACTTCCTTAGAGTCTACGTGCTTGTAACTGTGACTTCTACAAGCGGTTACCTCACACTATTACTCTACCTCCAACTCAATCACAATCTCTGCTCTCTGTCTACTCTGACTGACTCTGGGTATTTAACGGCAGCAGTCCAAGTACACACTGGTCGAGTCCACTTGTATGAAAAAGGGGTGGACTCCATAACAGTAATGTTTCTGCTTTCTAATTCTTTCTCACCATGTAACCTCCTTGTGTTTTAGTGACTTTGCTGCCTTGCTTGGGGTAAATTTTATTAAAGAAAAAACGGACCTTATGTTACATCATCCCTCGAAGGAGGCGATAAGTTAGGCTAAACTTGCGAGGAGGATACATGTTTGCTAATTGTTATTTACTTCTTTACAGGACCGGAAGATATCCCAGTTATACGCAAAACAAGGCTTCCCCAATGACTCCGATTTGGTTTCAAGAATTTTCTTGCACAGGAAATGAGTCGACGCTTGCGCAGTGCGGTTACGGGAATTTGAAGAACACTACATGTACACACGATGAAGACATTGAAGTTTCTTGTTCTAATGGTGGGTATTACTATGAGTTCCTTTACTTTTTTTTTTTTTTTTAAGTAACATCTTTTAGGAAAGTGTATAAATAAGGCTTCCTAGCAGCCGGTGCCAAATAACTTCTGTCTAACTTAGTTGTTCATTATGTAATTATTTTCTTTACCTATCAATCTATTTTCTCTATCTATCTATCTATCTCATTCTGCTTAATATATATCTATGTATCTATATATCTACCTTATTCTGTTCAATATCTCTCTCTCTCTCTCTCTATCTGTCTATCTCATTTTGTTTAATATCTATCTATCTATCTCATTCTGTTTAATATCTATCTATCTATTACATCCCAGGTTGTTGGGATGAAAAAAGAACGAATGAAAATAAAAAGGCAAGTGTATTTTAATATATAATAAAATAACTTTTATTCATATATTGCCTGAGAACAGTAAGGATTGTTTCGATTTAAACCATGAGTTCCACGTGCGTGTTGGCTTATCACCATGTTGGATTCAGAAGTACCGCATTCCCACTAGCGGACAAGGGACGTAACTCCATTTTATTTTGAGTTATCGTTCTTTATAGGAGGAAGTAAGTAACATCCCCTAAAACTTACCCTTTTTAGCTTTGTGCTCGTATGACTTTTGTCGGGGATTTAATTGCAGTGGGTGGGGCTTACTTCGTAGTCGATAGGATTTCCTTGGTGCACTTTTTGCTGAAGTCCTAAATTTGTCTTTTGGGAACTTTGTTGAGGCAGTTCAAAAGTGTCCAATAGAATGTCCAGCGGTAATTTGGTCTCTGGAAGATTTGATGGTCATAATTAGTTTGCATGTCAAACCCACACTGAAGATTGTATACCCACATCGTATGTAACATTTCCAGAGCGACATATAATGTGTAATATCCCGCTACCACGTTTTTATTATCAATGTTGAATTTTGTACATTTTGTGCAAAACGTGGATCAGAGAGCCTACTCATCCTAGTAAATATTTTCAGGAAATATCAGCTTCTAATTGGTCAATAAACACACAAGTGGGCGTTGCAATCCACCCACGTACAAATATTTTTCCAGCGCGTAACCAAGTCAAGTTTTTCTGTGAGCCTGTCACGTGATTACATTAATTATAAATAGCAGACACAAGCTTGCTGCTTTCTCTTCTGTACTCTTCCCTTTTCCTGCGAAGATGTGATCTTAAGGATTCTCGTCTAGACCATGGGCGGTCTGACGTTAAAAGCATATTCACGCACGCACGTACGTACGAAATTTTCCAACCTACATTACAAACTCATGAAACATTTCCAAACATGCAACAAGAACTTTTCTCTTTGAAATATTCTTCTAAAGCTACAGTTTATTCAGCATTTCTCAGCTTTTTAATTAATTCAACTTTAGTGAGCTGAGATAAAAAAAATATTCACAGTCTAAGGGACGTAACTCCAACAGAACTTTAGTTTCTACGCATGTACATCAATACACAAAAATAAAAATATAAATGTTATTGTTTTAAAACCATTTTGTTTCTTCTTGTATTTCACGTTTTGTGGTAATTTTACATTAAATACAAATTGTGCGGCCATGTTATTCACGCAGCCATAAACCGACATCTACAAATTGTCCATTCTTATTACCTCTACCACAGCATATTGTGACCCCGAGTCCTCAACAAATGCGTGTTTAGATTCATTTTTCTTACCGTTGCGCTAATTACAGTTTGTCCTGGTACATATTTACGTTTCACTGATCCATGGTGACGGTTAAATTGTTCTTCCATCACATGTTCCTTTTTAGTGAATGGTTTCAAGTTGGATGGATGACATCTATGTGCAAAAAACGATCTTTACATTTCTTTGTTGCTTCTGCTGGTTAATTTCCATTAGGTGCGTTTGAACAGAAACAAATGGAAATAAAAGACAAGTCGATTTTAAAATATAATGAAACAACTTTTATTCCTTTACTGTCTGAGAACAGCAAGGATTTGTCTGAATTGAAACCATGAGTTTCACGTGCATGTCAGCTTGTTGCCATGTTGAATTAAGTGCCACTTTCCCACTAGCAGGTACGGGGCGTAATTATATTGTATTTTGAGTTATCGCTAGGGGACAGTAAGTAACCCCCAATGACACTAATTCTTTTATCTATCTATCTATCTATGTATCTATCTATCTATGTATCTAATTCTTTTGTCTGTCTATCTATCTGTATATATATATATATATATATATATATATATATATATATATATATATATATATATATATATACAGATAGATAGACAGACAAAAGAATTATATATATAAATATATAATGTGTGTGTGTAAAATTGTTTTCTATCTATCTATCTCACTGTTGTTTTTTATGGCAAGAAAAGAATTTCTACCCATTTCGTTCTTACTCCTGAAAAATTTTTTAACGTTGCAATTCATTGAGTTTTTCTTCTCTATCTCTACCCAGTACATAAATAAATTGTCAATAAATGCTTTCATATTGTTTCTAGTCCAGGCACGAATTTCAACTGACATTGGGCGAGCAGAACTTTTATTCAACGGACAATGGCTTCCGATTTGTGCAAACACAATGACAGAAGAAGTGGCCAGTGTCTTCTGCAGAACCATTGGCTTACGGTGAGCATCACTTAAGTTAAATCTGTTCATATTTATCCGTCTCTCACTGGCACATTTCTTGGCAGTAGCCAATGACTCTTTCCTCTAGAGAGCTGGGATTGTCAGCATGTCTCCTCCCCTAAAGTAATGACGCTTCTGCTGTCTCGGACACTTCGGCCGAATGGACGAACACCCCAGATCTGTCTCAGAGGACGCGTCCCGTGATCAAAATCCAACTGCGCTACAAAGGTGGTTGTAAAAGAGATCTGGGGACATTGAAAAACGCGTTTGAAGTTGCATAGGTCCAACAGTCAGGAGTGGAAAGGGTAACAAAGGAAAGGCAAAAGTATCAGTCAATTGCCGAAACGTCCTGAAGAGTGGACTGAATAATTACAGAAAAGTTCGTCTACAAAACTCTTCAGTCGAGGTACTGAATCTGCTAAGTGACTAATTTTATGTATATATATATATATATTTGAATAAAAACAGACCACGTTAAGGTTCCATGTAATAAATTATTTCACCATAACCCCTTTAACAGGGCTCTGGATCATCAGACTTTACTTCCAAAAATCTAAATGAAAAATGAAAAGAAATTCACACATTTTTGACGGACCTCATCAAGTATACGTAAAATTAACGAAGTGAGGAAGTGAGGTGCGAAAGAGGATATGAATGTGTCATATGTATCATTTCAAATTCTTATTTTTAATTTTTAACTCCAATGTGTCGGCTAGATGTTGTTCGAATTTATTGTGTCTAGTCTCAAGATATAGCTGGCTAAGGAGTGGAGGGGTGGAGACCGACTTTAAAGGAAGAAGCTACACTACTTTCACGAGGACAGTTTTTCTTTCAAATCTTTTAGACGCTGTTAATTCGCGTTACTTTAACTGGCATGTTTGGGAGGTTAAAGTTTTTTCTGTATCTAAATGTTTAAACAATCTACGAAGAAATTAATTTGAAATTTGGTGGAGTTTTTTGTTATTTTCTATGAAACAATCGATTAGAAAAATTCACAGATAGTACATTGAAAGAGTAATCTATTTTATATTTAGTAATCTTATTAATTAATTTATTTTTATCTTTTATTAATTAGACACATACACACACGCACACACATATATACATACATACCCATACATACACACACATATATATATATATATATATATATATATACATATATATATACACACATATATACATATATACATATACACACATATATATACATATATATATATACATATACACACATACATACACATAAACACACATACCAATATGGATATATATCCATATATATCCATTAATATGGATAGTTAATTAAATCATTTTATATTTAGTAACTTCAATTGGGTTAGATTACGGTATCTGTAATGTTTGAATCATCGGAATACATTTTTAAACACCACTAGACCACTTGTAACCCATTGGGTCAATTCTGTTGTGTTTACTGTTTACATTTAGTTTCATGAAGAGTTTGTGAATGTAGAGATATTTTAAAAATAAATTTAGTTGCAGTTATTGAAGTTGCTTTCAACATTAAAAAAATTGTAAGAAAGTTGAAATAAAAATACTTACTGTATAAGCAAATCGTATTTTTAAATCATATATATATATATATATATATATATATATATATATATATATATATATATATATATATATATATATTACCTGCTGAATATTCAGAATCATATAATAAAAACTATTAAAATTATAAAACACTGAAGTTGCTTTCAACATTAAAAAAAATTGTCTGTTTGAAGAAAGTTGAAATAAAAACACTTACTGTATAAACACCACGCACGGTGTTGCCGTAGTCTAAAGCGGTCACTTTGAAGTTTGTCAGCGCTGTCGCTTTTAGCATGAGGTTCACAAGCGAGTGTGGCGCGGACCTTGGTGACAGCTGTGCGTATCCTTTGGGGACGGATTTCGTGTGTTTTAGGCACTTTCTCGTAAGAAAATCTGCCCCAACCCTCACTTCCTAGACGATGATAAATGTACATCTTTCTTTTCCCAATTCTCCATATATGATTTGTTTATATCTTTCTTTCCCCCACTCTCTATATATCACTTCTGTTAAACACACGAGATACAAAGTTCACAGAATTTTATGTAGTAATAAGAATGAGATAAGATGAAAATACATACATAAGTAAATCGTTTAAGTCCGTAAGACTACGGCTTGTAAAATTAAAATATGAAAAAATAATTGTTGAAAACAGTTGTTTTGAGTTGTAAATGTATTGTTATTGGAGACATCAATGGTAGAAAGAATTATTTTTCCATATGCATTTCCCTCATTATGGGCATTATTATATCTGTAGTTCATGGACGGAACGGAATGGTTGAAGGAAAAAAGAATGAGAAACGTGCTTTATTCTCGGAGAGACTTTTATACTAGAATGACACTACACGTACATATATACACATGCCCCACGCGGAGAATAATATATCACATATATATATATACACAACAAAGCAGAGAGTAAGGAGAAACAAAAAGGATGTATCTTACATATAATATGGACATACTTCTGTATCTGGAGAAGCCATGTTTAGGACTCCAGATTCAAACGGACCGGATTCATCAGGCAAGGATATATTCATCCAGATTCAAAGGGTCAGATCATCACTTAACTAGATTACTTTCAAGGCAGCTCACAGTAAATAAAGCAGAGAAAAGACTTGTCTAAGGTCTAGCCAACCATTTTTGTGTTTGATCCAGACTCAAAAGGCCAGATCAAACCTTTCTTTCTTAATCAAATGGCTAGACCACTGATAAAAACAGAAGCAGCTCACAGTAAATAAAGTAGAGAAAAGACTTGTTTAAGATCTAGCCAACCATAATTGGGTTTGATCTAGACTCAAAGCGTCAGATCAAACCTTCGTTATTTAATCAACTAGCTGGAGCACTGATCAAGGCGAACTGGAAACAGCGAATCTTGGGTTTTCCCAAATTGTGGACTGCGAGCTAAAGTTTCTACACCTGGTAAGCGAAACGAAACGAAACAAGGGAAAACAGCACCATGAACTTGTAAGCTACAGGAGAGACAAATTTAGCCTCTACCCAAGCCATGGCTAAAGAAAGCAATCTACCTCTTTGGCTGCTGTAAACGAACTGAATTTGACCTCCGCCATGGTCACTATATGGAGTGACGTCATTAAGCGGCCGTAACGTAACCCACATGACTTATCTCCACCAAAGGGAGATAAGCGCCTTCTGTGATACTCTCTGGTGGTCGCAGCGCCAATCTGTGACGTCCTCTGGTCGCGACGCCAATATGTGACACTGCACAGTCGGCCCGTGGTCAACTCCCAGTTGCGGCGCGAAGCTGTGAGGTTTCTTCCACCAGCGTTTTCGGGTTGACTCTTTGTCGCTGCCACCAGCCTGTGTTCCGGTCGATCTTGTCGTTCCCGGTTCGATACAAGCTTTATCGTTCCCAGCTCACTTCCAACGTCTGGTTTCTTTGATCTCAAGTCTAACCTACCCACGTTGTGACTTTGATCTTAGGTAGATGAAATCAATCAGGCGTCGGGCCGTAGTGCAAGCTGAATCCGGGATAAAGGTGATATCTCACAAGCGTAAGAAAAAGAAACAATGAAACAAAATTCAACAGGCTCAAGTATGTTGAGAAATAACAAATTATCTTTATCCGTCTGTTATATACAGGAGTGTGTTTCTCTCCCAGCCCGTTTTCTATGGATTCGTGAAAACTTTTGCGTTTCTTAAGCGAGTTTTAGTATTTTAAACCGTTCGTCAATATAACTTGCTTTTGGTAGGAAGGCGAAGTACAAAAGAACGTGGAATCTCTCGGTCAGCTTCTGCGAGGCAACACACTGGTTCTCACTACTCTGGGGACGTTCGTTTATATGGGTACCGACCAAAACCCGGTGTGGGGCCTGATGTGGGTTGGGTTCCTCGATAATTCTCGATTCCGAAGAAGAATTAATTACTTCCCATTCGTGGAAGATTAATCACTTTCCATTTATGGTGGGGTTCTCCCTCGTCCGTGAGGGGAGGTCGGAGGAGAGTTACCCTCCTAGACTCTTCCTCTCTCACATTGGTATCTCATTCCAATCTCTTCAGTGGGTGTTAACAACTTCTCCGCCTTTCTCATACATTCACATCCGCCTATCACCCATGCTACCACTTGACCAGTGATCTCTCGGCAGTGTGAGTGGGACTAAACTGGCCCTCTTAAAATTATTATCCCGAATTTTGCTTACAAAATCCATTTTTTTTTCTTTTCCTATCGGCCAAAACTTTTTTTTACAAACCCCAGATTGCCAAATAATCCTTATCACATCTTTCTTTTGGGGACACCCAAAATTCACTTAGCCAGGACTCTCTACCGACTCATCAATCACTGTCAAAACCCGACATCTGGCTTCTCCGCTAAGTCAACTTTTAACTGGGGGTCCGTATTTACCTGAGAATTAAATTCTTTATTTTTCTCATGCCTTAAAATCCTCTTATCAGATGCCTATTTTCGACGACGCTGTGTCTGACGTCAACAGTTTGAAAAAGTAATCCACGATTTTCTTTCTCATGCCAAAGTTCTTACACATACCAGATGGTTTGCCTTCGCTGGACCCAAGGATCAAAATTAAATGATATCTTTGAAAGATAATTAATATTGATTCTCCGTCGTCCTGTATCACGCTCGTCTCAAGCCGAAATATTTTATGGCTGCCATGTGTCGACCGGCTTTGTTTTTCTTTCTGAATTCTGTTTCCCTTGGCAAGACATTCCCTCGCCATGGTATTAATCAAATTTGACAGAATCTCATATCTCGCTTCTTTTTACGGATTTTCTGTCTCGTGCGAATAAAATAAAATCTTCTTTTTAGCGTCGCTCAGTCTATCTTTCGATATAGCCCTTTCTCGCTTTGAGTCTTTCCTATTTTTAATTTCTACGGTTAATTAGTTAGCCAATTGCCATAGAGGAGACACGGTGGAGTAATGGATAGCGGCTTGGATTGAGGAATCGGAAAGAACAAGAGAAAACAATTATAAATTATAGCTAAGTAGTGTCACATTCTGTATCCTTCTAGTGTCTTAATTTTGTGACTTTGTTCTTACAGAAATGGAAAGCGTATAACCACGAGCCGAACTTCCACTGAGAAATTAACCCTGAAGTATGTGGATTGCTCCGGCAACGAAGACAGTATCCAGCAATGCAAGAATATAATGTGGAGCAGTGAAGGCTGTTATGAAAATTCGATTGCTTGCATTACTTGCTCAGGAGGTAAAAAAATACAATCTACATACACGCATACATACCCGTATATATATATATATATATATATATATATATATATATATATATATATATATATATATATAAACATAAAACATTAGGCAGCATATAATTTACATACAAAGAAATAATCACACATAGAATCAATTAGAAATATTAATGCGATTAATGGTGACAGTATTTAACAGTATTTTAATGCATATGTTATGTTTCTAGTGACGGATGTCACCATTAATCGCATTAATATTTCTGATTGATTCTATGTGTGATTATTTCTTTGTATGTAAATTATATGCTGCCTAATGTTTTATGTTTATAAAAAACTATTGATCCGCAGTACAGGAAAATTCCTATAAAAAAAACTACTACTAAGACATTACACTACATAATTGAACTATATGCTTAGTTCATGACATATAAACTGAATACACTTGTAAAAATAGAATACGTGGATTTAACACATCACAAGAAATATTTAAATAAAATTCTCACTTAAAATTTTGAAAAACTTAGCGTTGCGTCTTTGCACGTTCTGAGATTGTTCATAACCGTCATTAATATGCTTGTACCTTTGTAATCATCCAACTCTTTCCGAATCTTCCGCATTGTTCTCAGATTGGCACCCAAGCGCTCTGAAATGTTCTTATTTGAGTTTCCGGTGCGAATGCCAAGCAGTACAGCATGCTGTTTCCATATTTCTGGTGGAGTTAATTCCATCATGGTGCCCTTTTCTCACAGTGCCCAACTAACTACACTATACTGTGCAGTTGACAAAATGAAAAACAAATAACGCCCATGCGCTAAATTAATAATATAAAATGGCGATAATTTCCACATCACACTCTTATAGTGATTTTCCAAGCGTATATTAGATATGGCACAAGGCCGAAGGTATGGGTCACCTAGTGAGGATCGAACTCACTCCTCAGTGGTAACTGATCCGGCGAGACAAGCTTGCTAGTCATTACACCGCTTCGAGGAGCGCAAATGATTTTCAAAGCGTAGCTTAGATGTGGCACAAGGCAGAAAGTCGAGGGCTCCCAGTGAGGATCGAACTCACTACTCAGTCGTAATTGTTCTAGCGAGACAAGCTTGCTAAACATTACACCTCGTCGAAAAGCCCTTGAATGATTTTCAAAGCGTAACTTAGATGTGGCACAAGGCCGAAAGTCGAGGGCACCCAGTGAAGATCGAACTCACTACTCAGTCGTAATAGTTCTAGCGAGACAACCATTACACCGCCTCGAGGTGTTCTCCGTCGCATTCTTTATATGGAAATAGTTAAGCATAATTAGTAAAAGTACAGAGTTAATGAATGATATTTCTTTTAATTATTTCAGATATTGCAACGAGAGGACCTCAGAACAACGTTATTGTGTACCATGGCGACGCTACCGGTTCTGTTTGTGCTGATAAATGGGATGACATCGACGCCAGTGTTTATTGTAGAATGATGGGATTCAGGTAACCAGAATAACAAAACCAATTTGAATAATTTAATTTTTTTTTTTTTTTTAATCTCAAACAAAATGTTATACCGGCCTGAATGTCGAGAAATTGTCATAGAAAATATTTGTCCTCCGACAGGAATCGAGCCTGTATCTTGTACGGAACCGTCATATACCCTGACGTGCCTTGACCGATTGAGCCACAGAGGATCGTTCGGTTACCAAGGTCGATTTTACTGCTTTTAAACTACAATCTTCCATTATTCTCTCACGTACATTCATATCTGCTCAATGTGTATCCAAATGTAAACAACTGACGTCACACATTATGAAATTGACAAAGTCCGACTATTATTTTAAGACATTTTTATGTTTATACATTCTTTTTAGATACAAATATTAAAGTAAATGCCCTGTTTATAATAAACAGTATTAAACAACATTTACCGGCCTGAATGTCCGAGAAATTGACATAGAAAATATTTGTCCTCCGACAGGAATCGAGCCTGTATCCTGTACGGAACCGTCATATACCCTGACGTGCCTTGACCGATTGAGCCACAGAGGATCGTTCGGTTACCAAGGTCGATTTTACTGCTTTTAAACTACAATCTTCCATTATTCTCTCACGTACATTCATATCTGCTCAATGCGTATCCAAATGTAAACAACTGACGTCACACATTATGAAATGGACAAAGTCCGACTATTATTTTAAGACATTTTTATGTTTGCACATTCTTTTTTATAGATACAAATATTTAAGTAAATGCCCTGTTTATAATAAACAGCATTAAACAACATTTACCGGCCTGAATGTCCGAGAAATTGTCACAGAAAATATTTGTCCTCCGACAGGAATCGAACCTGTATCCTATACGGAACCGTCATATAGCCTGACGTGCTTTTACCGATTGAGCCACAGAGGATCATTCGGTTAGCAAGGTCGATTTTACTGCTTTTAAACTACAATCTTCCATGATTCTCTCACGTACATTCATATCTGCTCAATGCGTATCCAAATGTAAACAACTGACGTCACACATTATGAAATGGACAAAGACATTTTATGTTTGCACATTCTTTTTTATAGATACAAATATTTAAGTAAATGCTCTGTTTATAATAAACAGTATTAAACAACATTTACCGGCCTGAATGTCCGAGAAATTGTCATAGAAAATATTTGTCCTCCGACAGGAATCGAACCTGTATCCTATACGGAACCGTCATATAGCCTGACGTGCTTTTACCGATTGAGCCACAGAGGATCATTCGGTTAGCAAGGTCGATTTTACTGCTTTTAAACTACAATCTTCCATGATTCTCTCACGTACATTCATATCTGCTCAATGCGTATCCAAATGTAAACAACTGACGTCACACATTATGAAATGGACAAAGACATTTTATGTTTGCACATTCTTTTTTATAGATACAAATATTTAAGTAAATGCTCTGTTTATAATAAACAGTATTAAACAACATTTACCGGCCTGAATGTCCGAGAAATTGTCATAGAAAATATTTGTCCTCCGACAGGAATCGAACCTGTATCCTATACGGAACCGTCATATAGCCTGACGTGCTTTTACCGATTGAGCCACAGAAGATCATTCGGTTAGCAAGGTCGATTTTACTGTTTTTAAACTACAATCTTCCATTATTCTCTCACGTACATTCATATCTGCTCAATGCGTATCCAAATGTAAACAAATGACGTCACACATTAGGAAATTGACAATGTCCGACAATTATTTTAAGACATTTTTATGTTTATACATTCTAATATATCTTATCTATAAAAAAAAAACATGTGGTTGTGTAACCGATGTAAGATAATGTTCGTTCTTTGTAATTTTGACTTAACTGGTGTGTTGTTATCTTTGAGGATAAGGTTGGCTGTCTTAAATTTTTTATAATGGATAATTAATTTGATTTTTTTTATTGGGGTCAATTGGGGTAGTGTATTTCTTTGATATGTCTTAGTGAAGATTCGTCTTGTTTGTAATTAATGTGCATTTGATTTTTGTAATAAATGTGTATGTAATTTTTGACCGTGTGGACAATTTGGCTTTTTCCACGATTTGGACAATTTTGCTGTTACAACCGGTATATAAATTATTGTAATATATTTGTAATTTTTACAGGGAAGGCACAGCTTTCAAAGTTTCGGCGTCCACGAACACTTCGGATTTCCATCTCACATATTTAAACTGTCTTGGTCACGAAACCAGTCTTTTCGAATGTCCTCACGATCATTTAGCCAGCGACGTTTGTATGAATAATGAGATTGCTGCGGCAAACTGCACGGGAAGTAAGTTCATTTCTATCTGTTGTCTTAGATTTAAACGTGTAACGTAACGCGATTAGATTTGCAAGCTTGTCGATCGAGCAGATCAATTCGTCAGGGAAGTGAGTTCAACCATTAAGTACAGGGCCGGTTCGTACTAACTGTGACCCCTACATTTATATTCTTCTTTTTATGTTCCATGTCCTTTCAGGACGTGGGCGATCATGGCTCTCCGCCTCCCTCTATCCCTTGCAGCTCTCAGAAGAATTCTTTTTCTTTTTATGTGCCATGTCCTTTCAGGACGTAGGCGATCATGGCTCTCCACCTCTATCCCGTGCAGCTCTCAGAAGAATGATTTTTCTTTTTATGTGCCATGTCCTTTCAGGACGTAGGCGATCATGGCTCTCCACCTCTATCCCTTGCATCTCTCAGAAGAATTCTTTTTCTTTTTATGTGCCATGTCCTTTCAGGACGTAGGCGATCATGGCTCTCCACCTCCCTCTATCCCTTGCAGCTCTCAGAAGAATTCTTTTTCTTTTTATGTGCCATGTCCTTTCAGGACGTAGGCGAACATGGCTCTCCACCTCCGTCTATCCCTTGCAGCCCTCAGCAGAATTCTTTTTCTTTTTATGTGCCATGTCCTTTCAGGACGTAGGCGATCACGGCTTTCCACCTCCGTCTATCCCTTGCAGCTCTCAGAAGAATTCTTTTTCTTTTTATGTGCCATGTCCTTTCAGGACGTAGGCGATCATGGCTCTCCACCTCTATCCCTTGCATCTCTCAGAAGAATTCTTTTTCTTTTTATGTGCCATTTCCTTTCAGGACGTAGGCGATCATGGCTCTCCACCTCCCTCTATCCCTTGCAGCTCTCAGAAGAATTCTTTTTCTTTTTATGTGCCATGCCCTTTCAGGAAGTGGACGATCATGGCTCTCCATCTCCCTGTATCCTTTACAGCTCTCAGAATATTTTTTTTCTTTTTGTGTGCCATGCCCTTTCAGGACGTGGACGATCATGGTTCTCCACCTCCCTGTATCCTTTACAGCTCTCAGAATATTTTTTTTTCTTTTTTTGTGCTATGCCCTTTCAGGACGTCGGTGATCATGGCTCTCCACCTCCCTCTATACCTTGCAGCTCTCAGAAGAATTATTTTTCTTTTTATGTGCCATGTCCTTTCAGGACGTAGGCAATCATGGCTCTCCACCTCCCTCTATCCCTTGTAGCTCTCCGAAGAATTCTTTTTCTTTTTGTACCATGTCCTTTCAGGACGTAGGCGATCATGGCTCTCCACCTCCCTCTATCCCTTGCAGCTCTCAGAAGAATTCTTTTTCTTTGTATGTGCCATGTCCTTTCAGGACGTAGGCGATCATGGCTCTCCACCTCCCTCAATCCCTTGCAGCTCTCAGGAGAATTCTTTTTCTTTTTATGTGCCATGCCCTTTCAGGAAGTGGACGATCATGGCTCTCCACCTCCCTGTATCCTTTACAGCTCTCAGAATATTTTTTTTCTTTTTGTGTGCCATGCCCTTTCAGGACGTGGACGATCATGGCTCTCCACCTCCCTGTATCCTTTACAGCTCTCAGAATTTTTTTTTTCTTTTTATGTGCTATGCCCTTTCAGGACGTGGGTGATCATGGCTCTCCACCTCCTTCTATACCTTGCAGCTCTCAGAAGAATTCTTTTTCTTTTTATGTGCCATGTCCTTTCAGGACGTAGGCGATCATGGCTCTCCACCTCCCTCATCCCTTGCAGCTCTCAGGAGAATTCTTTTTCTTTTTATGTGCCATGCCCTTTCAGGAAGTGGACGATCATGGCTCTCCACCTCCCTCTATCCCTTGCAGCTCTCAGAAGAATTCTTTTTCTTTTTATGTGCCATGTCCTTTCAGGACTTAGGCGACCATGGCTCTCCACCTCCCTCTATCCCTTGCAGCTCTCAGAAGAATTCTTTTTCTTTTTATGTGCCATGTCCTTTCAGGACGTAGGCGATCATGGCTTTCCACCTCCGTCTATCCCTTGCAGCTCCCAGAAGAATTCTTTTTCTTTTTATGTGCTATGTCCTTTCAGGACGTAGGCGATAATGGCTCCCCAGCTCCCTCTATCCCTTGCAGCTCACGGAAGAATTCGTTTTCTTTTTATGTGCCATGTCTTTTCAGGACGTAGGCAATCATGGCTCTCCACCTCTATCCCTTGCAGCTCTCAGAAGAATTGTTTTTCTTTTTATGTGCTATGCCCTTTCAGGACGTGGGTGATCATGGCTCTCCACCTCCTTCTATACCTTGCAGCTCTCAGAAGAATTCTTTTTCTTTTTATGTGCCATGTCTTTTCATGACGTAGGCGATCATGGCTCTCCACCTCCGTCTATCCCTTGCAGCTCTCAGAAGAATTCTTTTTCTTTTTATATGCCATGTCCTTTCAGGACGTAGGCGATCATGGCTCTCCACCTCCGTTTATCCCTTGCAGCTCTCAGAAGAATTCTTTTTCTTTTTATGTGCCATGTCCTTTCAGGACGTAGGCGATCATGGCTCTCCACCTCCCTCAATCCCTTGCAGCTCTCAGAAGAATTCTTTTTCTTTTTATGTGCCATGCCCTTTCAGGAAGTGGACGATCATGGCTCTCCACTTCCCTGTATCCTTTACAGCTCTCAGAATATTTTTTTTCTTTTTGTGTGCCATGCCCTTACAGGACGTGGACGATCATGGCTCTCCACCTCCCTGTATCCTTTACAGCTCTCAGAATATTTTTTTTCTTTTTATGTGCTATGCCCTTTCAGGACGTGGGTGATCATGGCTCTCCGCCTCCCTCTATCCCTTGCAGCACTCAGAAGAATTCTTTTTCTTTTTATGTGCCATGTCCTTTCAGGGCGTAGGCGATCATGGCTCTCCACCTCCGTTTATCCCTTGCAGCTCTCAGAAGAATTCTTTTTCTTTTTATGTGCCATGTCCTTCAGGACGTAGGCGATCATGGGTCTCCACCTCCCTCAATCCCTTGCAGCTCTCAGAAGAATTCTTTTTCTTTTTGTGTGACATGCCCTTTCAGGACGTGGACGATCATGGTTCTCCACCTCCCTGTATCCTTTACAGCTCTCAGAATATTTTTTTTCTTTTTATGTGTCATGTCCTTTCGGGACGTGGGCGATCATGGCTCTCCACCTCCCTCTATCCCTTGCAGCTCTCAGAAGAATTCTTTTTCTTTTTATGTGCCATGTCCTTTCAGGACGTAGGCGATCATGGCTCTCCACCTCCCTCTATCCCTTGCAGCTCTCAGAAGAATTCTTTTTCTTTTTATGTGCCATGTCCTTTCAGGACGTAGGCGATCATGGCTTTCCACCTCCGTCTATCCCTTGCAGCTCTCAGAAGAATTCTTTTTCTTTTTATGTGCCATGTCCTTTCAGGACGTAGGCGATCATGGCTCTCCACCTCCCTCTATCCCTTGCAGCTCTCAGAAGAATTCTTTTTCTTTTTGTGTGCCATGTCCTTTCAGGACGTAGGCGATCATGGCTCTCCACCTCCCTCTATCCCTTGCAGCACTCAGAAGAATTCTTTTTCTTTTTCTGTGCCATGTCCTTTCAGGACGTAGGCGATCATGGCTCTCCACCTTCCTCTATCCCTGGCAGCTCTTAGAAGAATTCTTTTTCTTTTTATGTGCCATGTCCTTTCAGGACTTAGGCGACCATGGCTTTCCACCTCCCTCAATCCCTTGAAGCTCTCAGAAGAATTCTTTTTCTTTTTATGTGCCATGCCCTTTCAGGAAGTGGACGATCATGGCACTCCACCTCCCTGTATCCTTTACAGCTCTCAGAATATTTTTTTTCTTTTTATGTGTCATGTCCTTTCGGGACGTGGGCGATCATGGCTCTCCACCTCCCTCTATCCCTTGCAGCTCTCAGAAGAATTCTTTTTCTTTTTATGTGCCATGTCCTTTCAGGACGTAGGCAATTATGGCTCTCCACCTCCGTCTATCCCTTACAGCTCTCAGAAGAATTCTTTTTTCTTTTTATGTGCCATGTCCTTTCAGGACGTAGGCGATCATGGCTCTCCACCTCCGTTTATCCCTTGCAGCTCTCAGAAGAATTCTTTTTCTTTTTATGTGCCATGTCCTTTCAGGACGTAGGCGATCATGGCTCTCCACCTCCCTCAATCCCTTGCAGCTCTCAGAAGAATTCTTTTTCTTTTTATGTGCCATGCCCTTTCAGGAAGTGGACGATCATGGCTCTCCACCTCCCTCTATCCCTTGCAGCTCTCAGAAGAATTATTTTTCTTTTTATGTGCCATGTCTTTTCATGACGTAGGCGATCATGGCTCTCCACCTCCGTCTATCCCTTGCAGCTCTCAGGAGAATTCTTTTTCTTTTTATGTGCCATGTCCTTTCAGGACGTAGGCGATCATGGCTCTCCACCTCCCTCTATCCCTTGCAGCTCTCAGAAGAATTCTTTTTCTTTTTATGTGCCATGTCCTTTCAGGACGTAGGCGATCATGGCTTTCCACCTCCGTCTATCCCTTGCAGCTCTCAGAAGAATTCTTTTTCTTTTTATGTGTGATGTCCTTTCAGGACGTAGGCGATCATGGCACTCCACCTCCCTCTATCTCTTGCAGCTCTTAGAAGAATTCTTTTTCTTTTTATGTGCCATGTCCTTTCAGGACGTAGGCGAACATGGCTCTCCACCTCCCTCTATCCCTTGCAGCTCTCAGAAGAATTCTTTTTCTTTTTATGTGCCATGTCCTTTCAGGACGTGGACGATCATGGCTCTCCACCTCCCTGTATCCTTTACAGCTCTCAGAACATTTTTTTTTCTTTTTATGTGCTATGTCCTTTCATGACGTGGGCGATCATGGCTCTCCACCTCCCTCTCTCCCTTGCAGCTCTCAGAAGAATTCTTTTTCTTTTTATGTGCCATGTCCTTTCAGGACGTGGGCAATCATGGCCCTCCACCTCCCTCTATCCCTTGAACCTCTCAACAAGTTCCTTCCTTCTACTTCCTCCCCCAGACCACGTTCTGTCATCCACTTGCTTATGTCCGCCAGGTATGTCACGCCTTGTTTTCCTTTGCCTCTCTTTCCCTTATAGTGGGTTAACCAATCTGTTTTGGTTAAAAATACAAATAAAAGTGACCCTCTGCTATTTTTACTAAATCAAATGTCACAAAGACAACAACAAGAGAAATAATCAAGTAGAAGAATTTGTTCAACAATAAATATTTTTATAAAACAAAACAAATACAAAAATGGCAGAATCAGATTCCTACATTTTTTAAAATCTCAAATTCTGTGCAAGTTAAACACATAGAGGCTCCCTACCAAGTATAACAACTGATGCATTCTGATTGGTTGAAAAATATTAATTAGGTGTCGTCAACTACGTCCGAAGGTATCAACCCAAATTTTGACCTCTAGTTGACGCCATAAAATGTAAACCTGTTCACGATCCTTCCACGTGACCAAGAGAATTAATAAAAACGAAACTTCGACGCGACTTAGTCAGTGGAACTTTAAAATATTCAACTTGTTCACTTGACTTATTTGGAAATCGACAACGAACCTTCTCAACAAATCCAGGCTTAACGTTAATTACTTAAATTAACATAAACACAGCTTGCGAAAGAACGTATTTGTATTTATAACCAATGCAGATTGGCTAACTGTTATTGTCCGGTTCCTTGTACCAAGGTAGAACCAATAAAGAAGAACTCGAATACGGATATGGAATAACACAGATATATTACAAACAGGAATATATACAGAGAAGAAGAAAATGTTAGTACGAACAATCAGGTTTAGTAGTAATTGTCTGAACACTACTCTTTGTCGGACTGCCTCTGACTCGACTGACTGACTCGCTCTGTCTGACTGACAGACTTCTGACGGACTTCACTCCAGACTTCAGACTTCACTCCAGACTTCAGACGGAACAGTATTTAGTCACCCCCCCCCACGAGGACATCGTGTGGCACAAGGCCAGTTTAACGTGGGATCTCCGAGCCCGTGAACTCGGCCAAAAATATGCCCTTTGAACCGGTATAAACGGGTTCAGGGTCGGTTTATCTCCCCGAAAGAGACTCCGCCCTTCGGGTTCCTCCCCGCCCGAAGGCAGAGAGTTCAACCGATCAGCCGGTCAGCCGGTCGTCCGACTTCAGACTGAACGGTATTTAGTCACCCCCAACGAGGACATCATGTGACACAAGGCCGGTTTAACGTGGGATCTCCGAGCCCGTGGACTCGGCCAAAAATATGCCCTTTGAACCCGTATAAACGGGTTCGGGCTCGGTTTACCTCCCGGAAAGAGACTCCGCCCTTCGGCGTAGCCTCGTTCGGGTTCCTCCCCGCCCGTAGGCAGAGCGTTCAACCGAAATGCCTATCAGCCGGTCGCCCGACTTCGGACTGAACTCTCTGCTTCCTCTTGAGGCGCAGTATTTATTACGTATAGAATAGTCCATTATGTTATTATGGGTAAGGTCCCATAACACTAACCCACTATAAATTGGTGACCCCGAAGTTCAAAGCAATATTTTAAAAACAGCATTTTATAAGAGAAATACTTTAATTGTCACGTTTTAAACGAAAACAATGGAAAATTCTACCAGCGAACATATTGAAACAGCAATTTCCATCAGTCTACCGACGGACAACCACACCAATGTTCAAGTGTGGTTTGTGCAGTTAAACGCAATTTTTAATGCAAGAAAGATCCCGTCCCAACATGCTCGTTCCGCTTTCGTAGTTGAGAAACTTCCCTCAGATGTAGTAGTAGAGGTAGCAGTCCTCCTCAGCGAAATACTGGCGGAGAAACCGTATGATGCTTTGAAAGATGCTATACTATACCGCACGGGCGATACAGAGGAACGTCGGTTGCACGACCTCTTTAATAATCTTCATTTGGGATACTATAAACCTTCTCAGTTGCTTAGAAATATGAAAGTCTTACTAGGTGACAATACTATGTCTGACACAGTCCTCCGTAAACTATGGATGGATAAGCTGAGCCCACAAACGTCACAAATATTAGTGCCACTCCCGGACGATTTGGACCTACAGCGATTGGCAGAAATCGCAGACAAAATATATGAGAATAAACCTCCGGGAACTGCTTCTGCGACACCTTTACAAACTATTGTCTCTTCAGTCGGTGACTCACAAGAGTTATCGAAAATTAAAGATTGTATAGCCAAGCTGAGTTCACAGTCACACAAGCTCTACAAACTGCTATGCATTAGCAAAATCACACACCCAACAATTTCACTAGACGGTCACGTCCATCACATCATACTAGGCGAAGATCACGTTCCACATCCAGAAGCAGGCCTATATTTAATACCTGTTGGTATCATTTTGAATATGGACGACAGGCGCGGCATTGTACGAAACCGTGTAACTTCGACATTAATGCAGCTAAGAATAAACAACACACAACAGTCGAGAAACGATTATCCCGGCAACAAGTAGAGGCGTTTTCTGCAGGAGGGATGCCAAAAAGTCGTCTCTTTTACATCCTAGATGAGAACTCTGGCTACTTGTTTTTTAGTGGACACTGCGGCACAAATTAGTGTAATACCAGCCAAGCCTAATATGTCGACTAGAAAGACAGATTATACGTTACAAATGGCGAATGGATCTTCAATCCAGACATATTGCGAAACCTCTTTAACCCTAAATCTGGGATTTAGGCGATCTTTTCCTTGGGTATTCACGATAGCCCAAGTTCAAACCCCGATCCGAGGAGCGGATTTCCTCGCCCACTTTAACTTGTCTATTAATATGTCTTCCCTTTCTTTGGAGGATAAAACGACCAACATTAACATGATAAGAATTATATCTATCTATACGAGCACAAGTATCAGCGCAACTCTACCTGAAGCCCACGGAATGCAGGATCTGTTACAAAAGTATTCACAAATTACAACACCATTCCAGTATACAGAAACCATTCGTCACACTGCTGAGCACCATATTGATACTACGGGCCCACCCACGCATTCATCTCCACGGCGATTGAGGCCTGATAAATATAAGTTGGCTGGACCTCGGTATAATTAGACCTTCTTCGAGTCCTTACTCATCTCCTCTTCATATGGTTCCAAAACCGGACTCAGGAGCTTGGAGACCTTGTGGCGACTTCCGGAAGCTGAATGCTAATACAATTCCGGATAAATACCCCATCCCGCACTTGCTCAATTTCGCAGTGGGTGTGCAGGGCGCTACAGTCTTCACCAAACTTGATCTGGTGAAAGCATTCCACCAGGTACCAGTGACCAAGGAGGACATCCATAAAACAGCGATAACTACTCCTTTTGGTTTATACGAATTCGTTCGAATGCCATTTGGCTTAAGGAACACTGCATTATCTTTCCAATGGCTTATAGACGAAGTGCTGAGAGGTTTACCTTTCACCTTTGCCTATATTGATGACGTCATGATCGCCAGTAGAAACAAGACCGAACATCGTCATCACGTTGAGCAAGTTTTCCAACGTCTACAGCATTTTGGCCTTAAGATTAACGTAGAGAAATGTATTTTTGCTGTACCCTCACTTAAATTTTTGTGGCACGTCATTGAATAAAAGGGAATAACGCTCTTACCTGAGAAAATAGCATCTATTAGGTTGGTGCAAAAATAATGACATAATAATGACGTTTTTTGACTTATTTTTAACGTCAAAAAACATTATTACGTCATTATTTTTGCACCAACCTAATATTTCAAATTTCTCACAACCAACTTCACTCCGGCAGTTACGCCGATTCTTAGGCCTAATTAATTACTGTCGGAGGTTAATTCCTGGTTGTTCCCAGATTCTGATTACCCTCACAGATTTACTGCAACATCAGCGTCAGAAGAACTCAAAGATTACCTTAAAAGGCGAATCTTTTCACAGAGCCAAAGACGCCCTTGCCAACTTTACGAAGTTATCGTATATAACTGATGATGACTCAACGATCACACTGACAACAGACGCATCAGATAGGGGCTGTGCTTCACCAGGAACAGGGAGATGCTAAAAAACCTATTTCGTTCTGTTCTGTCAAGCTAAAAAAAAGCTCAGCTAAAAAAATGTACAGCGCATTTTCGAGGGAATTACTGGCAATATACTTGGCAATCCATCATTTCTGTCATCTTTTGGGAGGACGGAATTTTGTGGTCTATACAGATCATAAACCATAGAAAATATATCTCCGGGTTTGGCTCCGTTACTACAGCAACGATCCCGAGACTCTCTGATTAAAACGTGTATATGAGACGATTTGGAAAAGCTCGATTTTGACGCATTTTGTTAACGATCCGTCGTCGTCAGGAACAGTTTTTTTGTCTCAAAGGAACAAAATCTACATTAGCGAGAGAAAACTTGAATCACGTTAAGAGGCTGAGCGTTTAATTTTTTAATTTAACTGTATCTTTATAGAAATCTTAATTTTTTTATTTTAATTGTATCTTTATAGAAATCTGTTGCGTGTGGTGTGCTGGTCAGGTGTTTAGATGGAAAACACGTGTCTCCTAAAATGGTGGACTCGCATGTGAGTCCGGATAATAAAATACAAAAAACAACTAAAAACAATACATATATAAACAAACGATAATTTATTATTAACAAGACAGTTACGTTGTTGCGAGGGACAAAAAGAATGTTTGTGACAATACAGTGAACAATACATAAAACCATTTAAAGACTATTGGATTGTTTGCGTATATATAAATGTGTGCAGAGAAAATGAAACATTTGAAGTTGCGTACGTACGTGTGTGCGCTTCCCAGTGGGAAAAACGCGTTTTCACAATAGACCTATATCCTAGCGTGCCTAAGGTAAATAGGAAAATAAGAACAGCAATGGAAAGTGACGAGAAAAGTGCTGGTGCGCATGCACGCTTTTCTCCGCGTTCAACCTACATCTTACCGTCCCTGGGTGAAATAGGAAAAAGGTTATTTACTTCACCACCCCGCAAGGCAGGATGTAGCATAAGGCCGTTATTTAATGCGGGGTAAAACCGTGCTCGTAGGCTCGGACCAAAATTCCCCGTAGACCCCGTAAAAACGGGGGCGGGTAGCTGTCTACCACTCCAGACGATACTCTGTCCTTCGGCATAGCCTCGTCTGGGTTCCTATCCGCCCGAAGGCAGAGAGTTCGACTAGCTTAGCTGGAGACGAATCTCCAACCAATTGCCGAAGCAATTAAGAAAAAGAGAATAATAGAAAATATTACAATGTATTTATACGTTCAGAAAGCGTCCTCTAGTGGTGGTTTTTGTTTGTTAGGAAAGTAAGTAGGATAACTCCAAAAACCTTAATTTTAATTGTATCTTTTATAGAAATCTAATTTCAAATCAGTTTTTGTTTTACTTTAATTAATTAGGGTTTTCGTACCCCACATTAACAAATGAAGAGAATTAAAAATCGTTAAGAAGTTAATCCATTTCCCAAATTTCTTTTCAGGTCTTGTCCGTATCAAGGGTCTGACTGAAAATAAGGGGCGTGCTGAAGTTTTCCATAATGGTCAATGGGGTACCATTTGCAGCAACTATTGGAATGATAAATCAGCCAAAGTTTTTTGCCAAATGCTCGGCTACAAGTAAGTAAATCTCTAAATCAAGTAGATTTGGTAAGTGCTGTATTTACCGTGTGTTAAGACGCATTTCTTTACAAGAAAATACCTTCTTCGCCCTTTGTCTTCTTGCTTTCCAGTTAACTTTGACCTGTAAAAATCTAAATGCAATGTCAATCGTTATCTTCTGCCTTTTTAATTCCTGTTCTTTTATAGTTTTTTTCTCATATTCTTTCACGCTCATTGACCACCCTTAGGTGTTAGTGGCTTTATTGCCTTACTTGGAGTGAAATAATTACGAGAAACACAGAGAAGAATATAATACAGAGAACAACATTTTAGTAGACTTATCACTTTCTTCCTAACAGTCACCACTGGCATTTCTTTAGTACCTCGACTGTGCGAATTTAATATCAGTAATAAATTGGCAACAAGGTCTCATCGTTTTATTGTTAAAATTGCAACATGCAACCATAAGTTCTTTTCTCACACTTCTTGCATGCGGAAATCTCATTCCGACTTCTTGTTTTCCAGTCAAATTTGATCTTCAGAAATTTAAATACAATGTCAATCGTCATCTACTGTCCTCTTGATTACTCTTCTATTGTTCTCGTTCCTTAATAATATTTCAGTTTTTTCTAATTCTTTCACACTCAGTAGTTCCTTGTGTCTTAGTGGCTTTACTGCCTTGCTTGGACGGCGGATAGGATTTTAAAAAGTTCAGACAATTGAACTCTCTTCTGGCTTCTTGCTTTCCAGTTAACTTTGATCTTCAAAAATTTAAATGCAATATCAATCGTTATCTTCTATCTCCTTGATTACTATTCTATTATTGGCCTCTCTACTTAATAATTTTTTTTACTCATATTCTTTCACACTCAGTAACCTCTTGTGTTTTAGTAGCTTTATCGCTTTGTTTTGAGTGAAATGTTTAAACAATTTTTTATTAAAGATTCATTGTGAAACATTCATTCATTCTATGGCAGCAAATAATTGCAAATTAATTTTTACTAGAAGAATGCATTGCCAACGATCTTTACTATGGTAATACATTGTAAGTGATTTTTACTATAGAAATACATTGCCAATAATTTTTACTATAGGATACATTGGAAATGATTTTTACTAGAGGAATGCATCACCAATGATTTTTACTATAGGAATGCATTGCCAATGATTTTTACTATTGGAATGCATTGGAAATGATTTCTACTATAGGAATGCATTGCCAATGATTTTTACTATAGGAATGGATTGCCAATGATTTTTACTATAAGAATGCATTGGAAATGATTTTTACTATAGGAATGCATTGCCAATGATTTTTACTATAGGAATGCATTGCCAATGATTTTTACTAGGAATGCATTGGAAATGATTTTTACTATAGGAATGCATTGCCAATGATTTTTACTATAGGAATGCATTGCCAATGATTTTTACTATAGGAATGCATTGCCAATGATTTTTACTAGGAATGCATTGGAAATGATTTTTACTATAGGAATGCATTGCCAATGATTTTTACTATAGGAATGCATTGCCAATGATTTTTACTAGGAATGCATTGGAAATGATTTTTACTATAGGAATTCATTACAAATGATTTTTACTATAGGAATGCATTGAAAATGATTTTTACTTTAGGAATGTATTGCCAATGATTCTTACTTTAGGAATGTATTGCCAATGGTTTTACTGTAGGAATTCATTGGAAATAAGGAAGAAAGTTATTATCAGTTTTCTGGAATTAATCCAAGCATTACTGATAGAATTGGGCTATTATGTATTCACTTATTATTTTTAGTTATATTTCAATATTGAGAAAGAAAGGGATTGTCTTTGATCAGTAATTAATGTGTGTATTCCTGATTGAATAAGACTATTATATATTTACTTCATATTTCTAACAATATTGTAACATGGAAATGCATTGCAAATGAGGAAGAAAGGGATTGTCACTGGTCAGGAATAAATGCAAGCATTACTGACGGAAGAATATCATTATATGTATATTACCCACCCACACTCTGTACGAAACACTAAAATATGTGAAAAATTAAAAATCATATATAAACTATAATTTTTTATCTGTTAAATGTAGGAAGGGTGTCGTGTTCGATCCATACGACATGAACATTCCAGAAAGCTCTGGTCCCGTGTGGCTTTCTGATGTCACGTGTACTGGGAACGAGAGCCACATTTTGCAGTGTGGACATACTGACTGGGAAGATCATCACTGTATCCATGAATACGACACTGGAGTGGAATGCTCCTAAGATGTATAACAGGAAAACCACTCCCGTATTTTAGGATTACCGGTAAGTCACATAGATTGATTCGTTTTTTACGGTTTATCAATCATTTCCAAGTTTTTAAAACAAGAAAATATTTTAAAATTCTAATTTTTTTTTTTTTTGCGATAATGATGATTTACTAATTAACCTATATATGGCAGGCGAGAAGATGTGGAAATTTGTGTGACACTATTTAGCTAAGGTAATTGGCTAACTAATTAACCATAGAAATTAAAAACGGGAAATACTTAAGGCGAGAAAGAGCTATATCGAAAGATAGTCTGAGCGACATTAAAAAGAAGAATTTATTGTATTTACAAAAAATGATACTTTTCGCAAAAGACAGAAAATCCGTAAGAAAAAGCGAGATTGTGATTCTGTCAAAATTAATTAATGTCACGATAAGGGAGTGACGCGCCAAACGAAACAGAATTCAGACAGAGAGGCAGAGCCGGCCACACAGGGCGGCTATAAAAAAAACATTTTGGCTCGAACAAAGCCGCGGTACAGGCGGGGAGAATCGATATTAATTATTTTTCAGAGATATCATTTAACTTTAATTCCTGTTTCCAGCGAAGAAAGCCATCTGGTATATGCACGAATCTTGGCATGAGAAGGAAAATCGAAAAGGGAATCATTATTATTGCTTATTCAAACTGTTGACGTCAGACATAGCGTCTCGAAAATGAGCATCTGGTGACAAGAGAATTTTAAGGCATGAGAAAAATAAAGAATTTGATTCTCAGGTAAACACGACTACCCAGTTAAAAGTTGATTAGCGGAGAAACCAGGTGTCGGGTCGGTAGAGGTCCGGGCTAAGTGGATTTTGGATGTCCCCAAAATCAATATGTGATAAGAATTATTTGGCAATCTGTGATTTGTAAATGTTTTGGCTGAAGGAAAAGAAAAAAAGGATTTTGTAAACAAAATTCTAGATAATAATTTTAAGAAGGCCAGTCTAGCCACACCCACACTGCTGAGAGATCATTGGGCAAGTGGTAGCATGGATGATAGGCGGAGGTGAATGTATGAGAAAGACGGAGAAGTTGTTAACACCCACTGAGAGGATTGGTATGAGATACAAATGTGAGAGAGGAAGAATCTAGGAGGATAACTCACCTCCGACCTTCCTTCACGGACGAGGGAGGAACCCTCGAAGTGGAAAGTGATTAAACTTCCAAGAATGGGAAGTAATTAAAAACAAAGAGAAATCTTGTTGGGAATTGAGAATTATCAAGGAACCCAAACCACGTCAGGCTCTCACACCGGGTTTTGGTCGGTATCCATATAAACGAACGTCTCGAGGCAGCTAGGCAGACACGGTCGGAGTTACGGAGACAATGTGTTGCCTCGCAGAAGCTGACCGAGAAATTCCACGTCCTCTCGACTTAGTTTTCCTACCAAAATCAAGTTTTTATTGACGAACGATTTAAGATACCATAACTCGCTTAAGAAACGCAAAAGTGTCATGAATCCTTAGAAACGGGCTGGGAGAGAAACACACTCCCGTATTCAACAGATAGATAAAGATAATTGTTATTTCTCAACATATTGAACCTCTTCAGTTTGTTTTAGTATTTCTTTTACTTACGTTTGTGCGGTATCACTTTTACCTCGGATTCAGCTTGCACTGCAGCCCGACGCCTGATTGATTTCCTCTACCTAAGATCAAAGTCACAACGTGGGTAGGTGTGACGGGTATTAAAAGCAGATAAGCTAAACACGCATATACGCACATATGAAGGTTAATTTCCGCCTAGCAATAGAATAAAGATTACGTGAAGTCTTATGACATTTTGGGAAGGCGGATCAAAAGGGTCGACTGACCCAATTACCCGTAAAGGAAAACGTCTAGACAGAAGCTAGACAGGGGACGGAAGTAAGTTAGAATTCGCGCCCAAAACCTAAGTCACGTGACAGTCAAAGATTCACTTGAGGATCAGTTGTTCTCTGGACTTTGAAAAGGCAAGACCGAAGCCGAGGCGCTAGTGGTTCACGAACGGAAAGATAAGACGCATTTGATAGTGATGACTTATCCAGTTCGATCTAGGCAACTCCGGACAGAAGTATAAAGAAATATTCCTGTTCGAGAATCCCAATTTGAAGACGCGGATAAAAATATATGCTGGTGGTTCAACCTGCGTAAAGAAAGTGTACATCCCTGTTGCAAATCGAGCCGTCTACAGAAGAAAGGAAGGAAAGAAAAAGACGAAACAAAGAGAGAAAGAAAATGTATACCTCTATTACAGACTAGCAGTGTGTGAAATTGTGTTTGTGCCGAGAAAAGGAAAGAAAGGACATTGATATAAAAAAAAAGAAAAAAGAGAGAACTGAATACAAAAGATAAGTAATCACATTTTGGACCCGTAGTAGAAAAGATATACACACACACACATGAATATTATGTTTTTTTTTCGCAAACACCTTTCCACATATAAAACAATAATTGTAACTCCTCTCCCATCTCTTTTGTATATGTGTGTTGGCTTCTGCATTCAATTCATAGTAATTCATACTTGTATTTTGTATGTTCGGGTTCAGTTGAATCCATTTGGTGTTCGGCGAATTTGATATCCTAAAATAAGTTCGAGATCCGATCGTCGGATGTTTTAACTCATACTTATCTGTTCGTTTCTTTTTGATATATGTATATTTGTATATATTAAAATTATTTATCAAGCCTTATAGTTCATCCTTGTATTGTGGATCAGTACTCGTGTTGAAAACGAAGCGGACCTGGGAAAGATTACTGTTCGATTATCCCAATCTTAAAAATATTTTGTTTACCAATTGTCCACTCTCACGATCTGAGAGAGATAGCTTGTATCTCTCCACAGGTGTGAGAGTGTATATATCTCCTAGTCGGCGTATGATCGCCCTATAACCCATTCGTCGACTGGGGCATATGGCAGTAGGTTAGACTTGAGATCAAAGCAGTTACTTCGGTGACCAGGCGTTGGAGGCGAGCTGAGAACGACAAAGGCTAAAGCTGGTATCGACCAGGAACGACCAAAACGACCGGGACACAGACTGGTGACAGCGACAAAAAGTCAACCCTAAAATGCTGGTGGTAGAAACCTCACAGCTTCGCGCCGCAACTGGGAGTTGGCCACGGGCCGACGGCGCAGTATCATATACTGACGTCGCGACCAGTGGACGTCACATATTGGCGCTGGATTATAGATATAAAGTGGGGGATCAATTCTATATTACAATCAATATATAAACTGATCACTCACTTTGTGACCACCTTAGTTTCTATACATTTAGATTCCTGTGAATGTAAATACATATTAAAGACGTGTCTGTGTACCTAATGTGTATTTGATAAACAAACAAATTATAATGTGGGTATAAAGTGGGGGATCAGTTCTATATTACAATCAATATATAAACTGATCACTCACTTTGTGACAACATTAGTTTCCATACATCTATATTCCAAAGAATTTTTATGGTTATACATTCTTTTTTATAGATACAAATATTTAACTACATTTACCTGCCTGTATGACCGAGAAATTTTCATAGAAAATATGCGTCCTCCGACAGGAATTGAACCTGTATCCTATACGGAACTGTCATATAGCCTGACGTGCTTTTACCGATTGAGCCACAGAGGATCGTTCGGTTAGCAAGGTCGAATTTACTGCTTTTAAAACTTCAATCTTCCATGATTCTCTCACATACATTCATATTTGCTCAAATCGCATCCAAATGTAAACAAATGACGTCACACGTTATGAAATGGACAAAGCCCAACAATTATTTTAAGACATTTTTTATGTTTATACATTCTTTTTTATAGATACAAATATTTAAGTAAATGATCTGTTTATAAACAGTATTAACAACATTATAAAAGACATGCTAATAAGTATTTGATGGATTGTTTTTTTATGATTTATCTACACCTGTGCAGGTCATTTAAAATCAGAAAATATTCAGTAGGTGGTAAATACTATAGATTTTAGTTCTATATCGATGTCAAGGAATGGGATTTTGTTATTGACCAGGAGTTCATATGTAAATTTTAGAGGGGAGTTTTTCTTTTCGAAAACATTATAATTTAGTCCTTATTTTTTTTATCAAAACAAAAATGTCGTCAACGTACCTTATGTATATTTGTGTTTTGTCAGTTGTTTCAAGCACATAGTTTTCGATATATGACATGTAGAAGTCAAAGAAATCAGGACCTAATAGGTTTCCCATGTTGATGCCATTAGGTTGGATGTAGGTGTTATCATTATGGTCATAGAATGGGGTTTTCGTGATACAGGCGAGGAGTAGTTTCTGAAGAGTTGCTGACAGAATTTTGGGAGCGTCAGTTGCCTAGATGATTTTTATGGCACTTTGTTGTGGAGTTATTTCGCAGTGGAGGCTTGTATTTGTACTAAATCAGTCCTAAATAGATTCGACGTACAAAACGTTAGGAACTTGATATAATAGGTATTACGCAGAGTAATCTTGTTGTGGTCGCTGACTACTTTTGTATTTGACTGTCGACTACTGTCGTCCGACATCGACTAGTATTTAGTCACCCCCCACCCACGAGGGCATCATGTGGCACAAGGCCGGTTTAACGTGGGATCTCCGAGCCTGTGGGCTCGGCCAAAAATATACCCTTTGAACCGGTATAAACGGGTTCAGGGTCGGTTTACCTCCCCGAACGAGATTCCGCCCTTCGGCGTAGCCTCGTTTGGGTCCCTCCCCGCCCGAAGGCAGAGAGTTCAACCGTTCAGCCGGTCGTCCGACATCGACTAGTATTTAGTCACCCCCCCACGAGGGTATCATGTGGCACAAGGCCGGTTTAATGTGGGATCTCCGAGCCCGTGGGCTCGGCCAAAAATATACCCTTTGAACCCGTATAAATGGGTTCAGGGTCGGTTTACCTACCCGAACGAGATTCCGCCCTTCGGCGTAGCCTCGTTCGGGTTCCTCCCCGCCCGAAAGCAGAGAGTTCAACCGTTCAGCCGGTCGTCCGACATCGACTGATCCTCGTTTCTCTTACTAGTCCTACTTATATTAGGTGGGAAAGTCAATTAGCTATAGAATAGGTGTGTTTCACCATAACACACTTTGATCTGATAAATGACATGTGAGGTATCTACTAAATGTGGTGACAGTATGTCCGATATATGTGATTGATTTATGATGATAAACAGTCTTGTACTATGCAGTGAAATTGATGCACTATATTGGTCATCACTAGTTTAGATTGGATGGGGTTATTTTGATGAGTGACAAGGTTTACAGTTTTCCATTTTCTGTAATAAGTTATAAGTTTTACATGTTTTTCAGAATCTACAGCAGAAATATCGTTTTTAATGATTTTTCATATAATGAATTCTTCCTGCTTATAGTTTTTATGTGTCTGGCTGCAGTAAAATATATTGATGTTTAGTTGTGTACTATTTTTATTACTGGTGTCATGCATTTTTTGTAATTGAATTTGTTTATCAATAATGTGGTGAGGAAAATTATTGTTGACTAATGTTTGTTTTCTGTGTTTCAGTTCACACAGAAATATTCTTTGGGAAGAGTAATTTTGGTTTGCCATATTTATGAAGTTTTTTTCTTTTATATCACTGCTATTTTGTATCTTTCCGGGAATTGGCTATCATAGTTTAGAAGAATAAGAGTTTCAACTGGTGTTTTTTTTTTTTTTTTTTTTTTTTTTTTATATGGGTATGTGGTACGTACTGTGGATTTTATATCGACGTCAAGGAATGGGATTTTGTTATTAACCATGAATTCATATGTAAATTTTATCGTGGAGTTTTATTTTCAAAACTTGATTTAGATTTATAATTTTATCCTTATTTTTTAACAAAACAAAAATGTCGTCAACGTACCTTGTGTAGATTTGTGGTCTGTCAGTTTGTTTTCAATATGTGACATGTAAATTTAAAGAAAGTGGGGACCTAATGAGTTTCCCATGCTTACGCCATTAGTTTATCACCTTCCTGTATAAAAAACACACCAATTCTAAATTATGATAGCCAGTGACCGGAAAGATATAAAATAGCAGTGATAAAAATACTTCCTGAAACTGGGGTCAAAACAGGATGAAAGTATAAATATTTTGGGGGGTAACTATTTGCTCATAGCTGGGACCCTAACAAGAAGGATAAAAAAAATTATAAAGTTTTGAAAAAAAAACTCCCCTCTAAAATTTACATATGAACTCCTGGTCAATAACAAAATCCCATTCCTTGACATTCGATATAGAACTAAAATCTATAATATTTACCACCTACTGAATATTTTATTTTCTGGGTCATTTAAGACCGACACAGGTATAGATAAACCGTAAAAAACGAATCAACCCACTAAATACTTATTAGCATGTCTTTTAGATTTATTTTCATTCTTTGGAACATAAATGTATGGAAACTACTGTGGCCACAAAGTGAAGGATCAGTTTATATATTGATTGTAATATAGAATTGATCCCCCATTTTATATCCAGATTATAATTTTTTGTTTGCTTATCAAATACTGATTCGGTACAGAGTCATATCTTAGATTTATTTACATTCTCTGGAAGATAAATGTATAGAAACTAAAATGGTCACAAAGTAAGTGATCAGTTTATATATTGATTGTAATATAGAATCGATCCCCCACTTTATATCCACTGTATAATTTCTTGTTTGTTTATCAAATTTTAACTTCTCCCCTGCCACATATGGGTTAATTATTAGAACTTTATCACTAAATCATCATTATCTCAAAAAAATAAAATCTTACAATCTAAAATCCAAAGTATGTACCACCTTCCCATATAAAAAGCCCATCAGCATGAACATGTCTTCTAAACTATGATAGTCAATGCCCGAAAAGATATAAATAGCAGTGATAAAAAAACCTCCTAAATAGAACATACCTAAATTTCTCTCCCCAGAGAATATTTCTGAGTGAAACATAAAACAAATATTAGTCAACAATAATTTTCTCAACTACATCATTGATAAACAAATAAAATTATTCTTACAAAAATACATAACACCGGTAATAAAAATACAATACAACAAAACATCAGCATATTTTACTGCAACCAGATGCACAATAATTATAAGCAGGATGAATTTGCTATAAAAAAAAATCATTAAACACCATATTTCCACTGTAATTCCTGGAAAACTCACAAACTTTGTTGTCACTAATCAAAATAACCCCATCAAATCTAAACTACCGATGACCAATATAGTGTATCAATTTCACTGCATAGTACAAAACTGTTTCTTGTCATAAATCAGTTACCTATATTGGACATACTACCACCTTCTTAAGTAGATGCTTCACGTGTCACTTATCAGAACAAAGTGCTATGAAAAACATCTAGCCACCCACAATTTACAAGATCTCTTAAACAAGATTCTGGTCGAAAACACAGTCTAGATACATTACCTTACAGGAAACATCTCAGTGTGAGAGAGGCCCTGTATATAAAACATCTTGCTCTCAATATCAACCTCACCTTATTTAACAGTGGTAATGAGTGCTGTATTATTTCATTAGATAGAAAGATGCTCACTTGATTTCTAGTCTCACTCAACTCGGAATAAACGATAGTACTAGTATTTAAAACAACACAAAAACACATCTTAAACAGTCAAACATGAAGAGAAATGAACAACACCAAAAAAACAAAAAAAAAAAAAACAAACAAACCCGATTGCAAATGGATAAAAGAAGTGGGCAAATTGCTTGAGGCAATGAACAATATTTGCATTCGCTTACACACCCACTATTAAAAACTGTCAAATTATAAGGACCTACAAATCGAAGTAACAAAAATGTGGAAACTTAAAACTACGATTATCCCAGTTGGGATAGGGGCATTTGGTTGATAAAGAAGGGTACTGAAAATCATGCAAGTAAAATTCCTGAACATGTCAGTATCTCAGCGCTAGAAAAGATTACTTAGTGCGGAACTGCACATATCATCCACAAAACACTATCCATCTAAACGAAACGTCCCAAATGTGCATAGATAACTCATCTACAGTCGCCCTTTTTATTCATTGACCCCAGAAAGGACTTGGTATTTAGGCACTTAAAATTACTCTCTGGCAGGATGATACCACGAATAATAATAATAATAATAATAATAATAATTGCACGGTATAAGCACCCATCGAATATAAATCTCGGTGTGACAGGGTGGGTCAATATCTGCACTGGAAAATCTGCAACTTTCATAGAAAGAAAATTGCAAGTAATTTGTATGAACACCATCCAGATCTGGTTACAGAGATAGGTCTTGTAACAATTTTATGGGACTTTACAATACACACGACAGAACAATCATAGCTAATCGCCCAGACATCATGATCAGTGATCACAAAAACAGGATGTGGTTTCTTATTGACACGGCAGTCTCTACAGATTGTAATGAAAATCATAAAAAAAAAAAAAAAAAAACTATCAAAATACAAGAATCTACAAGTGGAAATCTAACAAATGTGACACTTAATTCCAGTTGTGGTTGGGGCCCTGGGTTTGATTAGAAAAGGTTCCGACAGATTTGATGAATAGCTCACAGGTTATAATAATAATAATAATAATAATAAATGTTGCACATAAGGACATCAATAACTCCTGTTGTAATTGGAGCCCTTGGCTTGATTGGAAAAGGTTCCAATAGACTCATTGAATTGGGGAGTGGGGGTGGGCTAGTAGCCCATATATGTACAGCTGACACATTACAAAGAGCTTTATCGAAATAAAATGTACGTGATCTTAGGACGTTTTTTCCAAAAATGATTGGGGGAAAATGTCATAAAGTCATTTCTGACCTTAGGTCTCTGGTTGGGACTCAGAAGGAAATGTGTATACAACAGAAATCAAAAGAAAAATAATTGATCACAGATAGATAGATAATGAACCGACTGATATATATATATATATATAGATAGATAATGAACCGACTGAGATATATATATATATATATATATATATATATATATATATATATATATATATATAATGAACAGACTGAGATAGATAGATAGATAGATAGATTAATTAATTTCTAGTGTGGTCTAGCTCCGTGAAGTGGGTGGCTCAGAATGAAAAACTAGAAAGCCAAGTACAAATTCAAGTCGAATTCATTACATTCAGTTATGATCAAATACCCCTGGGAAAGTTATGATCCCATCTTTTTTTCACCTCTAGATACGGATTAAATAGCTCTATAGCCTTGGTTAGCTTTGAATTCAAAACCTGAGGAGGGCTTGTTTAGATATTGTGCAGCTGTTCCAGTTTCTGTGGAAATAAGATGCGTCCATCGTACATTTGCTAACCAAGTGTGGAGAAGATGGTAAGCATAATGGTTAAGGCAATAATGAGCAGACAAAATGAAAGGATAGTGAAGTATATCTTTGAAGAATGCCTTCTAAATATTGTTTCTTTTGTCTTTCAGGATCTTACCAATGGATATCAGTCAGTTACTGCGGTGTAATGAAGATAAGAAAAATAATTTTCAGTTAATAGTGCTATAATTCCACATTCCAAGAATTATGACACTTGAACTCTCTATGTTATTTAACTTGTTTTGGTTGTTCCATTTTGTGACCTTCTTAAGGCGTACTAGTAAAACAATAAAAGGTATGGCAAAACAAAGAAAAAAAAAATGGCAAACATTGATAAACGTGCCCACAAAATAAGACATAATATCAAAAGGACGGTTTTTCCCATGACTTTTTTTTAACTACGTTCAATTGTCGGCAATGATTATTATTTTAAAAAAACAATTATTAGAATTGTAATAAAACCTAGATATATTAAAGTGAATTTATACATTTTCTTTGTTCTTGAGAATTGACAATAAAAATAATAAACACTATTAGATTTATTATTTACCCTATATTATTTATTGGAATGGTTGACAAAACATCGTCTGATTGCAAATTTAATCAAACTTTATAAAATGGCAAATAATAATTTCCTATTTTAATAATTTAGTAAATGTTTATAAATTTATAAAGATTGCTTCCGTATTTATTATAAATTGCTAAATGATAAATATTGTATTAGTCTTAATACAATTGTATTAGTTTTTAGGATGTTGTAAAAATATAAATTTTTTCCCTTGTCACCGCTATCATTGTTAACTACCTTCACTCCTCGGCATACAATGTTTATTGTTTTAAAAAAGTGATGATTAGAATTGGAATAAAACCTAAACATACGATGAAAGTGAATTTATACATTTTCTTTTTGTTTGTTGAAAATTTGTGATGTCAACGAACACTCATTACTACTTTTGTAATGCCAACAAACACTCGTTTGGCACTTTCGTAATGCTCATTGTAGTAGAGTCTTTGTAATCGCAGATATAACTATAGTAACGCCGTTGAACAATACTGGTGTCAGACGTCTTCTATTTTTCCTTTGACACCACTATTATTTTAATTACCTCCACTCCTTGGCCATGTTTATTCTAAAAATCAATGATTAGAATTGTAATAAAACCTAAACATATGATGAAAGTGAACTTATACATTTTCTTTGTTATTCAGAATTGACAACAGAAATAATAAACACTATTTATATATTGTTTATTTATACTAGTATATTATTAATTGGAATGGTTGGCAAAACATCGGCTAATTGCCATTTGATTCAAACTTTACAAAATGGTAAATAATAAAGATTTCGTTATAGTTGGTTCACATATTTTAATAATTTAGTAAATGTTCATAAATTTAGGAATAAAAAATTATTTTAAGATTTATTTCTTTACTAGCTTAAAAACCACCCTGTTGGGTTTATTGATCAGGCCTTCGGCTTGTTCAGGAGTTTGATAGTCCCTAAGTCTTTGCATATCCTCATTAATGGAAACTTTCCTGGCTGACATTTGATCTGGGTTTTTATTTGCATGGCACTTTCTATTCCTCGTTGCATATTTGGCTCATTTGATTGCAGTCTGGTCTTCTGTTGGCAGAGATTTCTTTTTGTGAGGCATACTGCTGCTGTATATGATAGGCAACAATAAATTATTGAAGAACTCAAAATTGATCGCTGCATTTAAGTATTGCATTAATATTTAAGCTGACCTTTTAAACGGTAATTCTTCTGACACCACTTAATTTAAAGACAATTTGACATGCATAGGTCCTTACTTTACATACAATTATTTTTATTTCATGGGTGACTTTTGCTGGATTTTGCAACTAATTTTGATTATTCCCAAATTTATTTCCAAGTTATAAAAATTACCAGAAAAAAAAATTTGTTGCCAAAAAATCACATCAAAAAATTTCCAAAAACAATCGCAGCAATGAAAACTTGGAAATCCAAAATTTCTGTAACATGAGCTATTGAAAGTTAGAGAGTTGTCCCTTTAATTGAAAAAAGTGTTACACAGTGACATTCACATTTATTATATATTAGGTTGGTGCAAAAATAATGTCGTTTTCTCACATAGTAACATATGTGAGAAAACGACATTATTTTTGCACCAAGCTAATAGATAAATTGGTAAATGGTAAATATTGCATTGCATTAGTTTTAATTGCATTAGTTCTTAGAATGTTGTAAACATAAAATTATTCTTGTAAATAAAAAATATAATAAATAGAGTTTAATAATTTTTTTCTAAATTCTCAAGAACAACAACAAAAAAAAAAAAAATGTATAAATTCACTTTAATATGTTTAGGTTTTATTCCAATTCTAATCATCACTATTTTTAAAACAATAAACATTGCCGAGGAGTGAAGGTAGTTAAAATGGCGGTATCATGGGAAAAAAACCCATCCTTTTCAAACTATGTCTAATTGCAGGGACATTTATCCATGTTTGCAGCGAAAAAAAATACTAAATAAATTCTTAGCAACGGAGTTCAGATGTTTGAAAACCTCTTGGAAGGAAAGCTCCATTTGTTCAAAAAATATTAAGATTAAAAATACTTTCTCAATCAAAATTTAATTTTTTGTGTTTGTTTATGTGAGCTTGTATTTGGAAAAATGATATATAAATTTGTTTGTAACAGAAAATTTTTTGAAAAACCTATGGAAAAGTGGACAATTTTTTTTTGTGTGTAATGCCTCATCCTTTAGGAGCTATGTCTCAAGAGATTTTTTTTTATAATGATATTCACCCTGTAAAAGGCTCGGGAGCCACTCGTGGTAGAGGGTTGCAGAGTTGGAGGACCAGCTCATTTGGATATGTGGAAAAGATAACAATTAACCCAAGACTTGAAACGTTAAAATTGTAGCATCCTCCTGGGAGTTGGTTCCACAAAGCAGTGGTTTGTGTGAAGAAGCTGCTCGATTGGAACTTAACATCTCACCAATGGTTTGGTTTGATTTGTTTTGTTTTACAGCATATTGACCTCAATGGATTATTTAATGTCAACAATTTTTATTGCTGGTAATTTTTTTTCTTTAAAAAATGTATTGCTGGTAATAAATTTCTGGTATTAAAATCTATTTTTTCACTTTCATAGTGTTTTGACCCCAGTTTGGGGGTTTATTTACCCATAGCTGGGGCCCTAACAGGTACTACCACCCCAGGTCAGGGTGGTCCTGGGAACGCCAGCAATTAAGAGGTGGTTGTACACTCCTCAAAACCTCTTGATCAGAGGCCTTGCTGCTGGACATAGTTTATGGTCTTACCCAGGGTACGGATGTAGTTTATCGTCTTAGCCAGGCCAATCTCACCAATGGAAGACAAAGGGAATGGAGTTGGTTTGCTACAATGTGCGTATAATGGTGGGTCTTAGCTGTGAACTTTAAAACTGGTGGCGATAAGGAATGTAGTGTTTACATTGATGTGAGTACACATGCACAGGGGAGAAGTCTTAATTTTAATTTAAATTTATTTTTTTAATGTTTTTTTTTTTCATACATAGTCTAGCCAATTTATTTTAGTTTCTCTGTGCATTTATCACTTTTGTTAATTAGTTGACTTCGCAATAGTAAAAATATGATATGTTGTAAGAATGTGGACACAAATTTACTAACGACCAAAACATATTTAAAAAAAATATTCATAATTTTAAATTTCAGTGGCCCCTCTTATCCATGCACATATGTAATCATATTAACGTAAACATCACTAAACGACAAAAAGCATCACAGAAACTTTTTTCCCCATTTTATCATAAATTTTACATTTTTTTTTTCTTAGTTGACTTTATTCCAAGGCAATAAAGCCACTAAGACACATGTGGCTATCGGGTGTGGAAGAACTGGAAAACAGAAACTTTACTAAGGAGCAAGAACAAAAGAAATGTAATCAGGAGGGCGGTAGAAAGCGATTGATATTACGTTTAAATCTTTATAGATTAAAGTTGACTAGAAAGCATGGAGCTGGAAGGGAGTTCCACAAGCGAGAAGTGCGGGAAGAGAAATTGTTAGCATAGAACTTATAGTGACATCTAACCAGCGCAACTGTATATTTGTGAGTCTAGTACTGCACTTAGATTCATAAAGTCTAGGTACTAAGGCGAAGTAATCATCTGAACTGTTGCCGTGGAAGTATTTAAAGAAAAGGCACAGAGAGGCAACTTTGCGGTGATGGGAAGGTGACTTAACATCAAATTGATAATTTTAACACGTTCAACTTCATGGATAAAAAAAGCAAATTTTATATAGTGCTTTTTTTTGAGACATAGCATGAACAGATGTGTTCATGACCTCATCACAGTCATAGGATCGAGCAGATTCATTTTTAACGGAAATTACTGATAACCTTTTTTATAAGTTTTAGTTTGCTGGAACTATTTTTGGCACCTGCAACATTCACTGGCGTAATAAGCAATACACGCAATGCAATGCACCCGTTTAGGTGTCAACTAAATGATTCTGAGAAATATAATCAAAAAAAAAAAAAAAATCATGGGTAGTTTTTATTTCTCTTTTTCTGTTTCTGATCTCTAACTCACATACAGAATTGCAGCAAATGTCTCTTCTCGTTGGGCAATTTTTCTAGTTCAACGTCAACCATTTTTTTTTTTTTGTGAAATTGATTGTACTGCTTGTTCAGATATCCACTCTTCACTGCATTCAAAAGTGAGTTTGAAATTCTGAAGGAATTTATCAATTTAATTCCACTTGGATAACTGGGAAAGCTGAGTATTAATTGAAAACAAACCTTGGTCCACAAGAGAGATAAATTGAAATATGTTTTTTTACTAATTTACTTTTTGTATGAATGATTCATTGTAATATAAACTGAACTGCGCCACATATTTGATTTAAAAGAACTTATCCAACATGCAAATTTTAGGGATAACAACTGAGGCATTACTCTATTGAACAATTTAGTTCATGCCACATTGACTGCTAAACTAAAAAAAAAAATCTCAAATTGCCATATTAGTAAAAAATGCACTCTCTTAAATTTAAAAAAAAAAAAAAAAAAAAAAAATCAACCTTAGCATTGCGACTGCACGCTCCAAAAGTTTGTATCGATTATCAATAACACATTTCAAAAAATCATATTTCGCTTTGCATCATATTTTTTCGTCTCGAATGCTACCTGAATTTTACCAAAAACAAAATAATTTCCATGCCTGAAGATGACTGAATGTACAGTCGAAAGTACTTGCGTATTAAAGAAAGACCGTATACAGCTTATAATTTAAAAAAAACAAGGTTCATAACATTCATCGATTGATTAATAGGTTAATGCATCTTTAAAATTTTGTTAGCAAAGGGATTTCGCTATTTTATCTCATTAACTTTACTAATGTACTTTTTGTATGAATGATTCATTGTAATATAAATTGAACTGCACTACATACTTGATATATATACATATATATATAATAACCGTTTAAAGCCCACACACACAGCATACACACATAATGGCCGAATACAGTATTTGGACCACATACACACACAAGTATCTATATACTAAATATATATACACATACTGGCAAAAACAAAAGACAATTCCTTATAATAAAACAATATATATGTATGGAGAAGGAATATATATATATATATATATATATACACAAATACTGGCATTACATGGGACAAGTAACTTTGACTGAACACCTTTGTATTTGCTACCCTCTATCTCACTTATCATTTATTTATATATATATATATATAAAAATGATAACACTCTCTCCCAGAAACTATAACTAAGGTCAGCTGAGCATAGTTGCAGTATAAACCAGAAGTTGGCTCTGTGGGTTTTGAATAAACACATGCACTTGAGTAAGCATTTGCAATAGGGATTGGCTAGCCGCCCTAGTAAGCAAGTATCCATAAATATGAGTGGCCAACTATACTATATATATTCCTTCTCAAAACATATATATTGTTTTATTAATAGTAATTATAATATATATATATATATATATATATATATATATATATATATATATATATATATATATATATATATTAGATATGTGTGTGTGTGTGTGTGTGTGTGAAAATATATAGAAAATAGCAAAGAACTGGTTAGGTAAATAATCCAAAGTTCTTTAGTATTTTTGTTATTATTTTTAAAAAATAGTGCTCGATACAAAAGTAGAGCATAAATATAATTATTTATTTAAAAATGATTCCAACACACGACATAAGAGGTCTCATGTTTCAAAACAAGAGCTGAAAACTTCAATATAATTATTTGAATTAAATTGAATTAAAGTAAGCTCTCTCCCATCTTCAAGCGAATTTTTCTTTTTCTTTTTTGAATAACTTATTTCTGAAATTTACGTGTTTTAATAGCATATTCATAATTGAAATGAAAATTTCCATGGTAACAGCCAGGGCGAATTGTTTAAATAGGTAGGGGTGTTGGGTGTTAATAATTTGTATCAGTATAGAGTTACTTTCATAGATGTCAACTCAAGGGTAAGGTGGGGGTGTCTAAATTTAAAACGGAAGATGTTTTCGCCTAGTCTGGTTTACGTGTCTATGGAGATTTATTTATTTTTTTTATTTTATTTCTTTATGAAAGGGTTTTGTGTATATAAAAACTGCCATAACATTTGTTTTCTGACGACTTCATAAAGGGTTATCTTTTTTTGTAGGGCATTTAAACTATTTATTTGGGCTATGGATTATAAAAGTTATTTTATTGTATGTTTGTTTTTAAGCTAATTATTCAATGCATAAATTTGATGATGTCGGCAAAAAACCGTTAACTCATGTCTATTGTTTAATAAATTTTTATTATTTAGAAACTTAATAATGTGCAGTTTCTCATGGAGGCACAAAGGGCATGGGTCATCCTAAGTTTTACAAGTTCTAGTCCTGTTTATAATTTTCCATTTTACCTTAGGTGTCCTATTTATTTCCTTCAGATGCCAAAAGTATTTAGATAGAGAAGTCTGATTTCTTTTAATTAGACCCAATGTATATCATATTAGTATTAGGACTCTCAGTGAATGAGATAGTACATTGGTATACCACAGATTTGATGCAGCATTTATTTTCTAATGGGCAGTCTTCTGGGTTTCTACAATCACACAATTTTTCACTGTTATTGTCGGATTTAAGTGTAGGGTTTTTATTAATACTATTCAGGCATGGAGGTTTGTTCAGGATTTTATTATTGTGTTTTTTTATTATACTTTCTAGATTTTCAGTGCAGCTATAACTCAATTTTAGGGTGTTCTTATTAAATATATTACTAAGCCTACTATTGGTGGGGAAGTGCTTATCAATTAAAGCTAAGAATTTCTGTCCTTATTTAATACTAACCATTTGGTTGAACGGAGGGGTATACCAAACAATTTTTCTTTTCCTGTTTTTTTTCTTCTGGCCAGTGCAATTGTTTCTATAGTTAATGTTTGCATTTTTGTAACCACTATTTTTTAGGTCAGCATTATAGAAGCTATTGTGTTGTTGGAATATTTCTTTGTTAGCGGAGTTAATGCTAATTCTATTGATGAGGGTATATGTTTAATTATGGATGGAGGGTGGTTTGACTTCGGGTGTATATATAAGGGGTTAGTATTTGGTTTTCTATAATGTTGGTATGTGTTGCTTGCAATCCATTACTCCATCGTGCCTCTTTAGGTCAGAAGAGTTGGATTCATGCCTTTCCCAAGGGTATTAGCACGTAAGTGAATGTAATGAACTCAACCAGAATTTGAACTCGGCTCTCCAATTCATGCCTTTGCCAAGGGTATAAGTGAATATAATGAACTTGGCTCTCAGATTCCTAGCAACTGCTGACCTACCCTAGCAACGGTTAGCTTAGTCTATGATACCAAAGATTAACTTTATCACTTCCTTTTTAAATTTCTTAAAACATTTACATTTTATCCATAACTGTAGCTATTTTTAAAATTTGTTTTTATTTATTGTTGATGTACAATGCTCATACTACCTGGTCAAATCCATTACTCGTACATCTTCCTCATGTTTTTTTTTTTTTTATAAATTTCCCGCTTTGCCTCAAACAAAATCATACATTTCGGCTTTTCACCAAAGCTCTTTACACCTACTTTCCTTGGACCCATGATTTCCCTAAAGGAATTTTGGAAAATAATGGCAAAAAAGACACAAGGTCCTTCCAGAGCAGAGCTGAACACCTGTACTGCAGATGACTAACTGAAATTCGCTGCTATGTCAAAATTCAGCTCATATCTCAAGGCAAAATATTCATCCAAACACTGGCTCATATCTCAAAAAACTCATATGTCAGCACGTTTGTGTCTCAAGGCATTACTGTAAAAATTATATATATATATATATATATATATTACTTCCAGCTTTATGAATAGGACGAATTCGATCATGGCTCTCCACAACTTCCTATTCCTTGTAACTATTAATAAACTTTGACTTTCTGTTATTTCTTCAAAGCCGTTCCACCATCCATTTACTCAAGCTCACTATGTTATGCATTATTTTCCTGTCCCTTGCCTTCAATCTATCCTGTGAGTATCAGATTTTCCAAGCCCTCTTTCCTCATATGCCCCAGAAACCTCAATTGTCTCTTCCTAATGTTGACTATAAGTTTCTTTTTTGTTTTCATTTTCTCCAAAACTGTTGTTTAAATGTATGTATGTGTATATATATATATATATATATATATATATATATATATGACGTGTTCAGTGGCGAAGGGGTGTATTCAACAAAATATTGAAAATTGCTTTTTTTTTTTCACTGCAAATTAATCATTATATATCATATCCAAGTATTTTATAAAAAATTAGAGCCAATTACACAATATTTCAAGCTCAATTCAGATTTATGTTTCGTAACAATGCAATGAGATGAGGTAACATAAACCGTAGATTTGTCTGTGGAATATCATTATATTATTGTTACATAATTATAATGAAATCATTAAGGTTTTTTGTTAAAAGCAATTTTATATTTGGTCGTATATTATTTTAAAATATTCCTTTTTACAGGCTTTATTTTTGAAATGGAATAAGATCATTTTAAATTTCAGAATTTCGCTATTGCCCATCAAAATGACTGGAAGAAAGCGATCTAAAAACAAAAGAAAAGAGTGGTAACAAAATGTAAACGAAATAGTTCCAGTTTGGTCAAACTTAGGAAACTTAGCATTGCAGCCAAATTATTCTAAAATGCTACCAATAATAAAGGAGAAAATGAAAAAAATACCTAACAGCAAATTGAATATAGCATCAAATTTATATTATTTTGATTTGTTATGTAACTAAATCCATAATTGTCAACAATGTTTTCGTAAAACTTGATATTTCCTGTAATAAAATCTTAATAAATATTATTGTTATTATTTTACTTAATTGTAAGGTAGACCTCAATTTACAATTCATTACAGTTAACCATGCAAAGAAATATTGATCAAAGCTTCCTAAAACCTCTAAGCGTGTATTGCCACAAAATTATCAAATATTGAATACGCCCCTCCTCGGCTGAACACGTCATATATATAACTTCTTTATGTGCTATCTCCCCTCAGAACGTAGATGATCATGGCTCTTCACAACTTCCTATTCCTTGTAACTCTTTATAAATCGTCTCTTATTTCTAAGCCCTAACCCACCATCCATTTACTCAAGCTCACAGTGTGTTTTCCTCTGCCTCTCTTGTCTTCAATCTATCCTGTGAGTGTTAGATTTTCCAAGCCCTCCTTACTCATTATGTGCCCCAGAAATCTCACTGTCTCTTTCTAATGTTAAGTATTAGTTTCCTTTCAGTTTTCTCTAAATCTCTATTGTTGCTCACGTTCGGTTCATTGGGTTTTTACAAAATATCATCTTTTCTGTCTTAAAGAAGTAATATAAAAAATATATACTGCTTAAACACGTTCAGTATTTTATAAATTTTTCATTTTAATCTTGTTGATTGTTCAAGAGTGCTCTAACATAACTGAATGCAACAAAAGCTGTCAGAGGACAGATCCCAGTCCCCAGGTAGAAGCATTTTGGAACTTCTTCCACACTTCAAGTCAGTACAGTTGCCTCTTGAATAAATGGGGAGCGGCTTGTACTGATTAAAATTAAGAATCTCCTCTTCTGTTTATTATTAAAATTCTATGTTGGTCAGCAAATAAAAAATGAATGTTTATTCATCTTGGTTAAAGATAATATTTTCTTAGAAATCTCATTCAGCTAGATATGTTTTAATAAGAGAAAGGAGAGAAAAAAAAGAGAGAGAGAAAAAAAAGAGAGAGAGAAAGAAAAAGAGAGAGAGAAAGAAAAAGAGAAAGAAAAAGAAAAAGAGAAAGAAAAAGAAAAAGAGAAAGAAAAAGAAAAAGAGAAAGAGAAAATTTTTCTTTTCACAAGAGAAAAAATAAGAGAAAAAAGAAAATGTGAAAATTCTTTTTCTTGTTTGTGAAAATAAAAAACAAAAGAAAAAAGTGAAAGAAAAATGTAAAAAGAAAAAGAATAATCATGTGACAATTTTTTTCACAAAAATGAAAAATGAATAAAGAAAAAAAAAGAAAAGTAAAAGAAAAAAATGTAAAAAAAAAAAAAAAAAAAAAAAAAAAAATAACGAGAAAAAAAGTTACCCACTTCTACTTCTAAATTGGATATTCTTCTTGCTTCCAGGTTAGAAAAAAGAAGTACCTCTGCTTTCATTTGTACCTTGCCATTTATTAAACTTAGAGAAAATGAAAGCACCTCATCATCATTTAATCAACTGGTGACAGAGTCACAACTGTGTTTGGTAACAGGTTATCCAGTGTTGTATATATATTAAAAATATCTTTAAATAAAAAATAAATTCATTCTTTTTCATCAGGCTTTATAAAAAAATAAAATGCACTCATTTCTGCTATTAAATTAGATACTCTCCTGTATTTCAAGTTAACATAAAAAACAAACAAAAAAAAGAAAAAGAAAAAGACAATGTTGTGAATGAGTCAAAATTAATGCAAACATATTACTTATGAAATATACAGCTGAGGAGTTTTCAAATGCAGTATACTGTACTGGTTGAATAACTTAAATGTTATTTCTTTTCAAATTTAAAATTAGGAGTAAAACTACAAAATTTTGTCCCTTCAATCTGGGGGTCTGGACTCAAACTGAAATTCTTTTAACATTTCAAAACTTTGACAACATCTTTTCCTGAATCCATGTAAGTAGATTCAAATGTTTTTTTTTTTTTTTTTTCTTAAAGAATATTTACCAAAATTTCCACTTCAAGGAAACATTCCAGGAAATTGTGGTGGCTGACTGAATCTGTGAGGAGGGTTCCTCATATAGTTATATGGACCATGGGGCCTTGGTGGCCCTTGAGAGCCAAGAGGCAGTCTTTGTGGCCCTCGAAACCATGGTTGGTTGGGAGGAGGTGGGACAAATGAATTCCCACTTTGAGGATAGTTAAAGGCTCCTGGATAAGGACCCATAGTTGATGGCCTCTGTTGAAAATTCCAAGGTGGTCTGAAAGGAGCCATCATGTCTGCTGGAGAATTGGGCTGTGAATAGTTTGGGGGCCATGTCATCTGGTTCAGTTGATTGCACCCTTCCTGAAAGACAGGATTATTTGGATGTGAATATGGATATGGTGGTGGTGGGGGAGGTGGTGGCGGCGGTGGCGGTGGTGGAGGTGGCGGCGGCAGCGACGGTGGTGGAGGAGGCGGTGGGGGCCAACTGCTAAAACTCCCCTGTTCCTTGCTTGGCGGCCATGTAGTACTGCATGCAAACATAGATTTCTGTGACATTTCCTTTGCACTCAAGAAAGTCAGTAAATCGACAGCTCTCTTCTGGTCTGTTAAAAAAAGAAAAAAAAAAAAAAGAAAAAGAAAAAAAAGAAAAGAGTTAGTTAAATAAATGTTAAATATTTTTTTTTTTTTTAAAACCTGTAGCCCTCTAGAGGAGGCACAGTGGAGTAATGGATAGTGGCTCAGATTGAGGAATTGGGTTGCAGTTGAATCCATCATATTCACTTACATGCTAATACCCTTGGGAAAAGTATGAGTCCTTTTCTTCTCCCCACCCCAGCTATGAGTAAATAGCAGGGCAGACCAGATTTTATAGCCTTGGAAGTCATGTATTGCCTAAGTGTGTATCACATATGGCACATAACTGATTGACTCCTGGGAAAAGTATGAATCCTCTTCTCCCCCTAGCTATTGATAAATAGCAGGACAGGCCAGGCTCTATCGCCTTGGATAGCAACTGGCCTACCACAGAAAGAAATGGCAACCTATTGCGGGAAAAACTTTGCCTTGTCAGTCATGTACCGAAAGATAAATGATTGCCTAAGTGTGTATCATGCATGGCACATAACTGACTGATATTCACTTACGTGCTAATATGTTTGGGAAAGGTATGAATCCTCTTCTCCCCCCAGCTATGGATAAATAGCAGGACAGACCGGGTTCTATAACTTTGGATAGCAACTGGTCTACAGCGGAAAAAAGATACATGATCACCTAAACATGTATCATGGCACAAAACTGACTGACTGAACCCTCTAGGTTTGTAGAGGTACAACATATACTGCCGCAGCAGTAGCAATGGCATTTCCTGAGCAAAGATGGCCTGACAGAAGCCCAACTCTTTCCAGGATTCAGAGTTTTTCCTTCTCTTAGACCGGATACCACACAAGGCCTATCCTGCTCGTTTTTCCTTCTCTTAGACAAGATAGATTTCTGGATCTATCTTAACAGGTAATGTATTTGTGATTTTTTTTTTTTTATGCGGGCATGTGTTCACTATGTAAACAAAGAAGATCCAAGTTTACAACAACTTGAGTTTCTGGTACAGACATTTATTCTTTTTATGGTGAGATAGGTCTAGTTTTCACTAGAATAAGAAAGGCATATAATAACTGCTTTACACTAGAATATAAAATTTCACCTGTCATAGATTTCTTAATGTTTTTCATATCTGCCCAATTTCATACCCAAATGTAGACAAAGAGAATTTTTTAGCATGGATTTTTTTTTTAATTGGAAAGATTTTTTTAATGAGATTTCTTGGACATTCAGTCTGGTAGGTGAAAATAAATATACTGTTTAATATATAATTGGAGTGCCTACTCAAATACGAGCATCTTCTAATAATTACGTTTAAAGTGAAAAAACTGTTGGGTTAATTAGTAAGACTTGTATCACTAAACCATTATTCTCTTTAATCCATTTTATTAATCAGAAGCTATTAAACGAATTTTAAAACAGATAGATATACAAGTTGTATTCTCCTCTTTCAACACAATAGGAATGACGCTCATCAGATTAAAAGATGAAAGTGCAGTTACAAGTAATGGCAATCTGATCTACAAAATGAATTGCATGAACTGCTCAACAAGTAATGTGGGCATGACTTCAAGATCATTGAAAGAACGACTGGATGAACATCGAATACTTTGTGATAAGGTAATTTTAAATGATAATGAAAAAATAAAATTGGAAAAAACTTCAGTAATTGCATTACATGCCATTACAGAAGGTCACAGAAAAGATTTTGACCATCTGGAATTAAAATTGACAAACCAAAATCATTTCAATCAAAGAGTAGCTGAACAAATGGTAATAGCAACTACAAAAAATGCCTGCAATAGGATAGATGCAGCACAACTCTATCCTGTCTGGACATCTTTGCTCCAAAGAGAAATATGATATGGAGAAAAAAAAATATATATTTTTTTTTTTTTTAAATGCTTTGACTCAGTTTGTTTTTGTTGATTTAAATTTTTAAGCATTTTGAACTTCTTTGTACTGTTTTACTCAATTTAAGAAGTGACCAAGATTGGCAACTGCTAGCCGAAATATTTCCATAAAAAAAATAAATCATTTGTTGGAATTATTAGGTTGGTGCAAAAATAATGACGTAATAATGTCGTTTTTGACATTAAAAAATACGTCAAAAAACGTCATTATTTTTGTACCAACCTAATACAAGTTTTTTTTTCTTTCTTTTAATTACAAATACTGATTAGTTACACAAACATGTCTTTTAGATTTATTTACATTCTCTGGAATATAAATGTATAGAAACTACTTTGGCCACAAAGGGAAGGGTGAGATTGTATATTGAATGTAACATAGAATTGATCTCCCACTTTATATCCACATTATAATTTCTTGTTTATCAATTTCTGATTAGGTATGAATCCACCTCTTCTCTGCCCCCCCCACCAGTTATGGATTAATTAGTAAGACTTTTATCACTAAAACATTATTCTGTGAAAAAAAAATTTACACTCTAAAAAATATTTTCTGGTTTATGAAAAATATAGGTTATCTCCCCTTGATTGATAAGACCCTGCCCTGAAGTCCATTTATCTGATAATAATGGGTAAGGCCCAAATTTAGGCACCAAAGTAGAGACAGTTGGGGAATGAACATGTCTTAACCGCCTCCAAAGAACAAGTCTAAATAATACATCAAGCAGACAAGAAGAATATGATCAACTTCAGATAAGCGTTTCAATCAATTTCAAACAAATACATGTATTTTGGACTTCATCCCCGATGCCATGACATTAACTGCTAAAGGAATATGTTTAGCAATTCTCTCTTCTCATTCACGTTGTATAATGTATTATTTATATAAAGTATGCCTTTTAAACTGCTCATTTGTTTTATTATTTGTTCCTCTGTTATGACTCATATGGGTAGTTGCTAATTTTCCTATAGGCTTTAAATAATCTATAATGGGTTGATAAGTATACAGAATGACTCAAGTAATAAACTGAAATTTTCCAATATTTTTTAATTTTTGATGTTTATAAATAAAAAATAAAAATAATAAATTTAGTCAAATAAAAAAAAAAAAAAGGAGAAAAAAAAAAGAAAGAAACCTGCATGAGTAACAATTCTTTTTAAATAAAAACCTACCCCTTTTTTTCCAGTTTCTTGTGTTAGAAGTGCCTGTTGTGCTGTAAAAAATAAAATAAAAAATATCAGCAAAATAAAAAAATAAAAAATCCTCATTTTTACTAAGAAATAAACGAAAGGAAACGAAAGGAAAAAAGGAAACGAAAGGAAACGAAAGAAAAAAAAGGAAACGAAAGGAAACGAAAGAAAAAAAAGGAAAAAGAAAAGAAAGAAAAAGAAAAGAAAGAAAAGGAAAAGAATGAAAGAAAGGAAAAGAATGAAAGAAAGGAAAAGAATGAAAGAAAGGAAAAGAATGAAAGAAAGGAAAAGAATGAAAGAAAGGAAAAGAATGAAAGAAAGGAAAAGAATGAAAGAAAGGAAAAGAAAGGAAAAGAATGAAAGAAAGGAAAAGAAAGGAAAAGAATGAAAGAAAGGAAAAGAAAGGAAAAGAATGAAAGAAAGGAAAAGAAAGGAAAAGAATGAAAGAAAGGAAAAGAATGAAAGAAAGGAAAAGAATGAAAGAAAGGAAAAGAAAGAAAGAAAGGAAAAGAAAGAAAGAAAGAAAGGAAAGAAAAGAAAAGAAAAGAAAAGACTCCAGTATTATTAAAATTTTAATTTTAATACTTGTGAAATTTGGAGGCTGTTTTTTAAATAGCCTGGTTAAGAGACCTAATTCAAAATTTAGTGACATTGGTCTTTCAAACAGAGCCCCATTCATTGCATGTAGCCAAATTTGGTCACCTTGATCAGAAGGCAGAAATATAACGAATCCTTAAATTCCCCAAGAAGGACATAGGATATGACAGGTAAAGGAATAAGAAAAAAAAAAAAAATGACACCAATTTAATGGAGAGGCAAATTGGAATCAGAGACGGTGCTACTAAATTTGGGATTTTGGCATTTTTCCTTTAATCCGTTCATCCTCAAGCAAGGGAATAAAACCACTAAGACACAAGAGGTAAGAGAATATGACAAAAAAAAAAAAAAAAAAAAAAAAAAAAAAAAAGAGAAAAAGCCTATCAAGGAGAACAATAAAAGAACAAAAATTAAGAGGACAGAAGACAACAAATGGCATTGCATTTAAATTTTTGAAGATCAAAGTTGAGTGGAAAGAAAGAAGCTGGAATAGAGTTCCACAAGTAAGAAAATAAACTGTTAGCATAGAGTTTAGTTACATCTTTTGCCATTTCAACTGTAAAATGATGAGACATTGCCACCAATCTAGTCATGTACTTAAATTCATAAAGTTTAGATACCAAAGCAAAGAGTTCATTTAGACAATTACCATGAAAGTATTTATAGAAAAGACACTACATTATTGTGGTGGGAAAGCAAAACTGAGATGCCAGGCCAGGACCAATAGCATTGCAGATTCTTATGCTTTATTTATTTTTTTTTTTAAATCTTTTATACTATTTATAAAAAAAAAGAAAATACAAAAAAAATGAAGAAATGGACTGTTGGTGGTGACTCTCAGGAGTTCTGGCATTGTCATGTCCGTCCACTCTTTGATGTTGTCTGACCAGCTCTTATCTTGTTGTCCCTTTCTGTGTCCGCCTTCTACAGTGATGGTCTTGCAGAGGTTGTTAAGCTGTAGCCAAATCATGCCACATCTTCTGATACTTAATACTGGGGTGTAGAGATTTGGCTCGCAAGATTTTCAATAAGGTTGAAAGAATTAAGTGCAATTAATTACAGACAGTACACTGGAGTAATGACTAGCAGCTCAGATTGAGGAATCAGAGTGCAGAGTTCAAATTCCAGCCAAGTTCATTGCATTCACTTATGTGCTAATACCTTTGGGAAAGGTATGAATTGATACCTTCTCCCCCAAAATATGGGTAAAATAGCAAAAGCAGACTGGTCCCTACAGCCTTGGTTGGCAATCAGTCTAGGAGAAGGAAAAGTTAATTCAAGCCACCAGCTGCCTTGTAGGCCTGCCTTTTTAACTTCTGAGAGGTGGGATGGATCTCCTTTCTGCTTTTTTTTTTTTTAATTATTAACGATCTGTCTAGAAACATTCTCAGATCATTAGTAAGTGTATATATATATATATATATATATACTAGCAGCGTTGCCCGTGCTTGATTAAAAAATCGTACGACTCATACAGCAATCACTATCACTTGACTTAAAATAGTTTTGCCCTTCCTTGCCTTTAAAGGAGTGCCCTTTGCCATGCTGATGTTGCTACATGCCTTACTTCTTGCCTATCTCACTGCAAATTTTTTTCTAAGCTCTATACTAAACATTAAATCTGTTACTAAACAAAATGAACACAAAACGATCAGCTTTAAAAAAGGACTCATAACTGGAAAAAACGAATGAAAAAAGAATATTAACAACAAATACTTCTTCACACCCAACCCAGTTCTGCGGAATCAGAATCAACGTCAAGTTTAAGCAAGCGAATGAGCCAATTGGAGTAAAGTGCCATGCAGATTTTAATTTTTCCCCACTTGTGACGAATGCAGCTATCGATTTTTTTTTGCATTCTAGCGTGCTAGTTAACATTTGTGTCAGTCAGCTGTTGGCTCTCATGCTGGCCAATCGAATCTTCCTGCCTATTCGTGGCAGCCAGCTATAGGCTCTCACTCTGGCCAGTAGAAAATGGCCGCAAACTACATGAAAAGTGCCATAGAAGCATGAAAAAAATCGATTATTTCCACTACCGATGGGAGTTGGGAAATGCAAAGTCGATCTTGGCCTTCCTGCTAACTTGGAGCATGTGCATGTAAGTTTTGGTGCAAATCCGTCGAAAATTGCGGCCGTGCATTCGTTACACACACACACACACATCCTGCCTTTTATGGATAGAGATTGTAATGGAATATTCCACTCTCCCTATTACCTATTGTGGACTGACTATATCAGTAATATATGTAGGATGTACCAGAGACTGTTCGTCTGTCTGTCTCTCTGACTGGCTTCAGGAAGTGTTAGTCGACTCCCTGTCTTTCAGTAGTGTATTCTCTTTTACAATAAACCTCTCTTTCTTCCATCTACGCCCGTGTTGCTGTTCCTGTTCCTTCCACTCGGGTACCACCTTTGTCTTTTTGTAACCTTTTTAAGGATACAACACTACCTTTCTGAGTCAATCCATTATCTATCTATCTCTTTCTTTCTATCTGTTGTAATAGAATGTTCCACTCTCCCTATTACCTATTGTGGACTGACTTTATCAATAATATATGTAGTATGCACAAGACATACCTGAGACTGTTTGTCTGTCTGTCAGTCTCTCTCTCTGACTGGCTTCAGGAAGTGTTAGTCGACTCCCTGTCTTTCAGTAGTGTATTCTCTTTTACAATAAACCTCTCTTTCTTCCACCTGTGACTGTTTGTAACCTTTTTAAGGATACTATATATATATATATATATATATATATATATATATATATATATATATAGATATTAGTATTTGGGTAGAAATTCAAAATATAGAGTGTTGGTAGGTAGATATTGGAAAATAAACTAAGATATTAGGTTGGTGCAAAAATAATGTCGTTTTCTCAAATATGTTACAATGTGAGAAAATGACATTATTTTTGCACCAACCTAATAGTAAGTTTAATAGGGATATTCATCTGTTAATGTATATTGAGTCAGCAGATAAGATTATTATAATATGAACTACTATTGGAGAGCAGAGTTTGAAATATACATGATTGTCTATGCGTGTATCACGCATGGCACATAACTGATATTATATTTATAATAATCTTAAACTTTGAATCCACATACAATTTAGTGTTGCTCCCATGAGACCCAGAAATTTACCCCCCCCAAAAAAACAAAACAAAACAAAAAACAACCATATTGAACAGTTTGTAACCTTTCGTACCTGATGAATGCGAAAACCATGAAACTCTTGAGTTGTACTGTTAATGTAGTGCCATATAAGAAGAAAATGAGTAACTAGCAATACCGAGGTTCAACTGTGACACACAGGACTTATGAATATGTTTTCCGCTAGGTGTATAAATAGCGGTGTCAGGCTACTGACTGCAGTGATTAATGAGTTACTGTTGAGTGTACCTATCCAGTCGAATTAGTGTGAATTATTGTGCATCGATGATTTGGCTTTTGAATTGGGTTTTACCGGATATTAAGCCGAGCTGCACTACTAACAAGGTATTCACTGAAATGGTTAATTATTTTTGGTTGATTTTTACTTCTTTATTCTTCTTAAGTATTTATTTGCGGTTGTAATTAAATACGGTTTTATTTTAACATTGAAATCTTGAGTTATACTTAATCATTAATGGCCACTGTACATCAGAGAGACAGAGAGAGAAATAATGAGAGACGGATATCTTAACACTGAAGTATTGGGTTATACTTAATTACTAATGGCCACTTTACGTTACAAAATGTAGGTATATGTGTAATTATTAATATATACTTTTTAGCTGTGTAATTAAATTTTGTCTAGACCACTGATTAAATAGTTATTTACTCACATGTATGTTTACATGATCAATCATGTCTCTTTATTTAGCTTTTATATATATTGTTGTAACCAAGGGTAGGTTACTGAATAGAATAATCACACGAAGGTTGGTAATGAACGACAAGAATACTTAGGACAAGAATGACACATATAAGATTCACCAACAGTGCATAGAAGTAGTAGTCAACTGGTAGAAGTGAGTCACGTGAATTCCACAATGAATCTTCAATTGCAGACCAACATACAGTATTTACTACACATTATTGCCCGCAGATATGCTACATTATATATATATATATTCTTTAATCATTTCACCTCATGAAAGGCAATAAAGTAAGATGCTGGGGATTACTGAGTGTGAAGAATATAAGAAAAAGAGTAACATTAAGGAGAGAGAAAAATAAAAGAACCAGAATTAAGAAAACAGAAGCTAATGACTGACATTTCTAAGTATTTCCCACCAAGCAAGGCAGGAATGCCACTAGTATACAAAGGGCTACAGAGAGTAAGTAAGGGAAAAGACTGGGTATTTTTTTTTGGGGGGGGGAGGTGGAGAAAGGATAAAAAGAAGAATAGAGAAGGCTAAAAGGAAGAACAGGGATCAGGGCAACAGAAGATGTTGACTGACATTACATTTAAATTTTTATTAGTTTATCAAAGAAGCAGGTAAGAGGAAGGGAGTTCCACAGTCGAGAAGTCTGAGAGAAGCTGTTGGAGTAGAAGAGGCGGTTACATTTAACTGTTTTGACAGTAAAAGGTTGGGACCACGATGCCAAGATGCTTAAATTCATACAGTCAAAGCACCAGTAAAAATAGCTTGTCAGAGCAGATGCCATGAAAATATTTATAGAAAAGACAGAGGGAAGCCACATTACATCAGTGAGAAAGTGACTGGAGTCAAGACCCAAAGTTAAGATCAATCACATTGCATATCTGTTTTTGGATCTTGTCAAGAACCTTGAGATGAACAGCGGGGACACCAGACCATATATGGCAACAATAATCCGTGCATGGTAGATTTGTAGATGTGAAGGATGGGTTCAGACGAGAAAAACCTTCTGGCATGACACAGAGAACCAACTTTTCATGTGGTAGATGCAGCTATTGATTCAATGTAAAGATCAAACTAGACTGAATATCCCTGGTGCAAAAGGAATCGGCAAGCCGCTGCATTATTCTGCCTTGAATGTCACCTTGAACTACAATTGTGAGATGAAGGAGAGTCATGACCTGGAATTGTCTGAGAGTTTGGTCATTAATAGGGTTTTAACTTGTATGGCTGAGCAAAATGAGGAGTAACAACTCCTCACTCCAAATCACTGCTGGTAAAACAACAATTCAGATAACTAGCTGGCCCAAAATCCAGTAACAGAATTTAAGTGAGTGAGTGAAGCCTGTGGGTTTTGGCAAAGACCACACTACTTCAAATGTTGTGAACTGGCAATACAGAATCATAAAGAACTGTACTAAATAACAGAAACCACATCACTTGAGGACTTCCAACAGCAGCAACAACTAAAATGGATAGCACATGTAAATCCCAGTGAAAACAATGACATAATCAAGATGTTGACATTCCACACTACCCCATTGTTCTACTACATTTATTGTTCTTTGTATTTTATCAAGAATCTCTAAATACATAGCAGACTTACCTGGAACGAGGCTTATTTTTGCGTTGAGATTTACCATTTTTGTCATTGGAATCATCACTGGAATCCTCATTTGCAGAATTTTTGCATTTGTGGTGTTTCTTTGTCCGTCGTTCTTGTTCATCATCAGAAAAATCAAGGAACTGTAGATATATGAAGAATTTATTAAATAGTTTTAATTTTATAGTATTTATAAGAAATTATAGGGAACAAGAACATTTTATATATAAGGGAAGTGCAGAAAAGATCCATATGTAGCCAAGAAGCCCTTCCTCACCTAATTGAGGATATCCATATTGAGAAAATTGGTTGAAAATAATTGTTCAAAAAACATTTATTTGAATTGTAAATTGTTTGAATGAAAATAAATAAAAGGACAATTATATTAAATGATAATTATTTGAAATCCCAATGTTTGAAATACATCTGTCGTCTTGCTTTGAGAGAGCCAATGCTGATTTACCTAGAACTAATAATGCCCTTGAAGGATAACGGAACCTTTTTGCAGCAAGTTCCATCTCATCATCCCACAATATGGAAATTCTTAGACACTCTTAAAAGAGAACAGGACAAGAAATTCATATTGCAAAAGAGCTGGTTGCCAAAATGTCAAGAGGTCCAAGAAAAACCGCAACGTAAATGGAAACTTTAAAAAATTAGTCGCATCCTTTAACAAGTACTCTTTAGTAGTTGACTATTTGCGTGCAGTATCATATAACTTAAGGTTATGAGGATTTTTTTCTTACTAATTTGTTTTATTAACGATATTTGTATTTTGAATAATTATCATTTGTGTATTTCCTCTTTTAATTTTTACATTTTTATTGCAATAAAGAATTTTGCATTTGAATAATTATCACTTAGTATAATTGTCCTTTCGATTAATTTTCATTCAAACAATTTACAATTCGAATAAATGTTTTTCAACAATTTTCGCATAATTGAAGATATCTGGTCATTGGGTTAGAATTTTGGAAATGGGTCAGAACAAGAATTTTTCAGCACATGTACATTAAAGAACCCTTTATTTCGTTCTTGGGGGAGACTGTTCTAGTTCTATGTGCCATGATTAATGGATGTCAGTTATCTTCTGTAAATTCCGCTCTCCAAGTTCTCCACCACCTTAACCGGGTATTGAACTCACACTCTTTGCGTCCTGTCACTGGATCTAACCAACGCCTTCACCCACTGTACCATGTGAGTGTGAGTTCAATACCTGGTTAAGGCAGAGGAGAACTCGGAGAAGGGAATTAACAGGAGATAACTGATATCCATTAAACATGGCATGTGGAACTAGAACAGTCTACCCCAGTGAGCGAAATAAAGGGTTCAGTTCGACATTCCAACCACCTGAAGACGGCCAGAGTGTACAATGGCCGAAACATTGTAATAAATATACAACAAAGATGAGGATAATAGTCCGAATAATGTAAATAGTGTACATAATACCTCATCTCAGAAATATAGACAGATACTGAAAGGCCGAAACGTTGTAATAAATATGACAACAAAGATGAGGATAATAGTCCGAATAATGTAAATAGTGTACATAATACCTCATCTTAGAAATATAGACAGATACTGAAAGGCCGAAACGTAATAAATATGGAGACAAAGATGAGGACAATAGTCCGAATAATGTAAATAGTGTACATAATACCTCATCTCAGAAATATAGACAGATACTGAAAGGCCAAAACATTGTAATAAATATGGCGACAAAGATGAGGACAATAGTCCGAATAATGTAAATAGTGTACATAATACCTCATCTCAGAAATATAGACAGATACTTAATGGCCGAAACATTGTAATAAATATGGCGACAAAGATGAGGACAATAGTCCGAATAATGTAAATAGTGTACATAATACCTCATCTCAGAAATATAGACAGACAACTGACAAGGTACTGCAATTAAGCTTTTTATTTCATTTTTCTTTTGTTTGTACAAGTGTTTTGTCTTCTGGACATAAAGTGTGTAAAAACAGTCCAAAACTTCTGCATATCCGAGCACTTTTGGTTATTCTTTTAGACATTATCAAGGGCAATTTTTTAATTTTTAACTAAATATGTGGGTTTTTTATGTATGCATCTGAAATTATAGGAATCTTTTATTTTCCAAATGCGGTTAGTAAATTGTAGCTGTGTTTATAGTCAATGTTATTGAGTGTTGGTTTTTTCATCTTTATTATTAGGGCTTCCATTATCTTTAATTTTTTTTTTTTTTTAAATATGTGACTGAGGCTATTATACTTATATTTTCTACTAGTATATTGTGGATAGATATTTTTAGGTTTCTGTGTGTGTTTAAAGGAGACCTAATTGAGCTATGGTCTGGTAGGTGTAACATGAATTGTCTAGATAGGCATGTAGTGGTATGACCAATATCTTTAATGAAACTCATACAAAAGAGGGATTGCTGCCCAAATACACAATTCTGTGTAAATATAAAGGTGTTCGTAGCATGGATTAGTCCAAGTACAATATTAAGATTAAAAGATATCTAAAATAAAAAGAATGAGATCAATAGTCTGAACATCTCTTGCAATGATAATGACTCTTCTCAAAATGATAGAAGGTATCTCAAACAAATAGAATGAGATCAATCATCCAAAGAAGTTAGAATTATAACTCTTCTCAAAATGATTGAATGCTGCTGAATGAGAACCCCCCCCCCCAAAAAAAAAACAAAAAAAACAAAAAAAAAAAAAAAAAAAAACTTACTTTCTCTGGTGGTTCTACATCATTTTCCCAAGAAGCATCTGATCCCTTTAAACTGGAAAGAAAAGGGAAAAAAAAAAATTAAGGAAAGGAAAATGTAAAAATCCTGGCAAGGTGAGAAAACACTTAATCTAATATTATCTGATTAGGAATAAAAAAAAGAAGACCCCCCCACTTCCGCACACACAAAAAAATGACCTTAAAAGTTATGACAATTGCTCCACATCTGAACAAGTTTTCACCCACAAGGACCCAAAGACAAGTCATTGTAAACACAATAAAAGAAATATAAAGTTTATTTTACAAATCAACGATTTAGAGAATTCTGAATTCTTGCTAAATTACACAAACAAGTTGAGAAATAATTATTTTAATTCAACAGTGAACACAAAAAATGATTTATGTTAAGTCATGGCCATAGATGGATGGCCTGAAGAAAACTGAACCTTAATAAAAAAAATTAAAAAAAAAAAAAAAAAAAAAATTATGATAATCAAAAATCAAAAATGAATAATGCTTGACAATTTTTCATCTAATAAAAAACAAATATATATATATATATATATATATATGTCTGTTAATAATAAAGCAAAAGAAATTAAAATGAAAGAAATACTAAGAATATTAATAGTTTAGAATGTTTCACCTAATGACAAAAGATGAAAAAAAAAAAAAAAAAAAAAAAAAAAACGGTCATAAATGAATAATGCTTTTGTGTATGGTTTTCTGTAGTAAAAATGAGTGAAGCACTTTCAATGAAAAATTAACTTAAATGTGTTTTTAGTATGGTGACCAGCCAAAATCAATATCTCATGCAGCCCACTAATTGGAGATTACCCTGTTCTATACAATATAATAATAATAATAATAATAATAATAATAGTTATACTTACTTTTTGAGATCATTCACAAATACATAATTTGTGTATTCTTTTTCTTCTGGGGCACAGTATATCTCTGTGTCGATTGGAATCATAGTGTATTTCTTATCAAGAAGAACTGTATAAAACGGTTCTCGTACAGGTCCAAATATATCATGAATCTGCCAAATAGAAATTGAATCACTAGAAGTATTTTTTTTTTACTTTTTAAATCAATTCACCCCAAGCAAGGGGTTTATACAAACCAAGTCATAGTTAGAATGAGCAGAGTTTCCAACCGCATATTGGAGTAGTTTTGGAGTCAAACATCATGATTTAGAAATGGGCAAGAGAGTGATAAGGGAGAGATGGACTCATGCCTTTTCCAAAGTAACAGTATGACATGAACACACTATCTTTACTGGAATTTGATCTCTGTTACTGGCAGTTTTTTTTATCATTTCATCCCAAGCAAGATGATAATGCCACTAAAACGCAAGGGGCTACTGAAAGTGTAAGAGAAAAGACTTTAGAAGGAACCAGAAACCCAATCCTAAACTGGAAACAAAGGATAAACCTCTACTCCTCTTCAAAGATCAAGAAGTGAGATATATATATATATATATATATATATATATATATATATATATATATAGAAATATAAAAAAAAAATTATCAATCTCTGCCTTATATGGTCAGCTAAGTATAAATTTGTATAGGGCTCGTTCTTGCAGATCATTAATAATCTGGCAAGTTTGAGACTTAACTGCAACACTTTTATGGCCAGGTCTTCTGATGTTATGAACACAGGCAAAACTTTAAATTAGCTAATATTCCTCAAATAAAATTTCAGAAAAGTATATTTTATTTTAAAAAATTTTTTTAATAAAGAGAATTACATTGTGATGAAAGGTAGCTAATAATGTTGCTAAAATCAGTGATTTTTAGTGATTTCAAAACAAGTCTCCTTCCAGTCAATATAAATTAATTTTGAAATACAGCAACATATTTTGCTTATTGTAAATATTATATTTAATCTACGAGCTTGAAATTAAAACAAAAATAAATGGTTCAAGATTTTTTTTTTCATTTCTTTCTGCAGTAGATCGGTTGCCACCCAAGGCTATAGAACCCAGTTGGTCATACTATTTACCCATAGCTGGGGGAAAAAGAGTTGGATTCACACCTTTCCCAAGAGTATTAGCATGTGAGTGAACATAATGAAAATGGCCAGAATTCGAACTCAGCTCTCCGATTCCTCAATCCAAGCCGAAATCCATTACTCCACCGTGCCTCTTCAGACCAGAAGAGTTGGATTCATGCCTTTCCCAAGTGTATTAGCACATAAGTGAATGTAATGAACTTGACTGGAATTCAAACTCAGCTCTCCGATTCCTCAATCCAAGCCGCAATCCATTACTCCACCGTGCCTCTTCAGACCAGAAGAGTTGGATTCATGCCTTTCCCAAGAGTATTAGCATGTAAGTGAACATAATGAAAATGACCGGAATTCGAACTCAGTTCTCCGATTCCTCAATCCAAGCCGCAATTTATTACTCTATTTTTGGAAGGAAATAATCATAAATATTTAGGTTTAGTGATAATAGTCAATACTTTCAGGGATAAGTCATCATTTTAACTAGTAACTTTTAAAAAAAATCTGACAAGTTGACCATGGTGAGGTTTGAACTAGGGTCCCATGGTTGGAAAGCACCATTCTAAGCACTCAACCATGCACCATCCCTACACACACACACACACTATATATATATATATATATATATATATATATATATATATATATATATATATATATTTTTTTTTTTTTTTTTTCATGTATCATGCAACTTTTGATGCTAATTTTAAGGTGGGGTCATATCATAGATGAGATATGAAATTAGTGTATATACTGCTAGCCCTGGCTACGCTGTTGACCAAACTATATATCCATTTACTATAGTCTGAAAGTACAGCTGTATTAAAAATAAACATGATTTTGATAAAACTGATTTTTTACTTAACTGTATATAATAATAATGCATGTAATATTCACATATTAGTATTATATTATAAAATACAAACATAGCAAATATACATCTTTTCCATTGTTTACGTTTAAGATGTTTAGCTGTTTATGGCTGTATGTGTTTACACAATGAGTATAGTGTTACTAACGATACTTCTATCATTCTCTTTTACTTTTTTAACTTATTAACTAGAAGATGGGATAAAGAGACTGATAAATAAAAAAAATTCAATACATTATATATATATATATATATATATATATATATATATATATATATATATATATATATATACATTAAGAAATGGACTTTGATATTTTTCATGGAAGATTGAAGTTTATAAGCAGTAAATTCGACCATGCCAACCGAACGATCCTTTGTGGCCGAACAGTTAGGCACATCAAGCTAAATGGCGGTTCCGTATAGGATGCAGGTTCGAATCCTGTCAAAGGACAAATATTTTCTATGAAAATTTCTCGGACATTCAGGCCGGTAAATGTTATTTAATACTGTTTATTATAAACAGAGCATTTACTTAAATACTTGTATCTATAAAAAAGAACGTTAAACATAAAAATGTCTTTAATATATATATATATATATATATATATATATATATATATATATATATATATATATCTCCAGGAGATCACTAAAAAAAGAGCATAGCATGACATGACATGATGAAAAAAAATGCCAAACTTGACAAAAGCAAAATTTTATCATCTAACTGTTTGTTATTATGTTTGTTATTATTAAGAGGAAAGGTCAAAGTATTTGGGGAGTATTTTTTTACATTTTTTTTTTTTAATTGTTCCTACCACGCCTGAAATTTTTGTTCGTCAGCAAAATTGGCAAAATCATGTCACCATTTTTTTTTTCTATTTTATAAAAAAAAAAAAAAAAATTAAATCTCAGTTTCAAATTCTTTTAAAAATCAATTATAATTTCTTCAAAACCTATTTTAAGAAAATTAGAAATTATAATGTTTATTTAAAATATTTTGAAACAATCATTACTTAGTTTCCACATCAAAAACATGTAGTTTAAAAATAAGACAAAGCAGTTAATAATATTTGGTGTCACTTTGACAAGTGATCAGTGATGATTTCATCACGTATTGACAGCTTACATGAGGAAAAGTTATCGTACAGAAGGACAGAAGCGACAACTATTTACATTTAAATGAACCAATTTATTTACCTCATTATTTTTAAAACTTTCAGGGATCTATTTTCTTTTTGTACTTAGCTTTCACTTTTATGCTTATGATGCTTTATGGAAAATATATTATAAAAAAAATTAAAATAAGAAAGGTATCTAATTAATTTATAGGTACCTTTCTTATGAAATTTTATCAAAAGTGTACATAAAATACTATAATTTTATGTACATTTATTACATTTTACTGTGCTATTTGTATTTCCATTCATTTTATTATTAATTTTGATATTTCATTTATGGAAAAGTGTCATAACTGAGATTAATATAAAAATAAGATCATATAAATTTCATAAGATAAGTACCTAATACTTGTAGGTACCCTTTTCAGTTGAAATTGAAAAATCAAATTAACTTCTCCACATGTTTTGCAAAAGTAAAGGCCCTAACATCAGAGAACAATGCTTAACCCAAATAACATGACTTTTAATTGTATTCTTGCTGGTCTTCCATACTTTTTAATTACAACTATTTTATGGACACAAAATTACATTTCTTCATTAGTGCGTGTCTTCTGATTGTTAGATGCTATACAATTTATAATGCTGTAAAAATAGATCTATTTAATAAACACCATTGACTAAACTGAATGCCGTTTTCACTAATTTTAGAACATTTAACAATTTTAATAAGATAATTTAAGAACTAACAAATAATTGTTTTAAAAATTCATTTTTTAATTGAAAAAATTTTCCGCTTTCAGACAATATTATGCATATTCATAATAGCAATTAAAAGCATTTGAAATTAAATAATATCTTTGTTTTATTGAGTTTTGTATGTTACAATTCAGAGCTGATTTTCGGGGGGGGGGGGGGAATCCAATTAAAAAAAAAAAAACAAAAAAAAATATAATATATGATTTGCTTTCCTTTTCGCAAAGCCTTGTGCTTTTAATATAATCACTAAATTGAATGGTATTGAATTTCTAGAGTTTTCATAAAAGTAGTTATTGGAGGGGGGGGGGAATATATATATATATAAAAAAAATTTTTTGCCATGACTTTAAAAAAAATAAAATAAAAATAAAACAGTTATAGTAATTCCTATCATTTGTGAATACTTTCTGAAAGTTTCATTAACATCCAACAGTTATTTTTATTTTTGCAAGATTTTCCAAATTAATGTCTGTCATACAAAAAAAACGTGATAAAATTTTATGTGTTATTTAGTAGTTCCGTTGATACAAAGAGAAACAAGGTTGTTTTTAATCAAAAGTTAGAATGTTCTAAAAAGAAGGAAATTTTTTTTTTAAAATAATTAAAAATTACTTTGTTCTTTCCTCTTAATAATAACAAACATTTAGACGATAAAATTTTGTTTTCGTCAAGTTTGGTGTCTTTTTCATCATGCTATGCTCTTTTTTTTAGCGATTTCATCTGATCTTAGCCGAAAGGCTGAGTAGCAATCATATTTTCTTCCCGCCCCATTCTGGCAGACTGTGACACAAGGTCAGTTTAACGTGGGGAATCTGAACGTGTGTATCTGAGCCACGTTCAAAAACAGCCTAGTGCCCTCATTTGTCAGTTGTGCTGTAATCAGTATTAATACCAATCCCTCTTCGTTAGATGTACAGCTGAGAGCAGCTGCTTCCTGAGACCAAGCATGTCCCAAAAATATTTTCAGTTGTGCTTTGTCCAAAGACACACCAGAGAAATGAAATTTAGTTTATCTGCCTGAGGGCAGATACTGCACTGAGCCCATCCAAAAGGTCAAGAAGTGATAGCGACTGCGATAAAATTGCCATTTTTCACACACCTGGTATCAAACAGAAACCAATTAAGGTAATCACCAAAAATCCAGTTACCATAAATAAAATACCATCTGCTAAGTTATTTTCAAAATGTTAAGAGAAATGTTCATGAGACGGGAATTTGGCTAGAAAGAATGAGAGAAAGCAAGGAGAGAAGCTAGAAGCGTTTAATATCTCCTGACAATACCTCATATATAATGGCTGTTCCATTTTGAAAGGATAGTCAAATAAAAGACATACACTACTTAGTTTCAGTGCGAAAATGAATGAAAGAAGTTATTGTTAGACGCTATTTATATAGACACAAATATTCAAGTAAATGCTCTGTTTATAATAAACAGTATTAACAAAATTTACCGGTCTAAATGTCTGAGAAATTGTCATAGAAAATATGCATCCTAAATATTTGTATCTATAAAAAAAGAATGTATAAACATAAAAATGTCTTAAAATAATTGTTGGAGTTTGTCCATTTCATAATGTGTGATGTCATTTGTTTACATTTGGATACACCATGAACAGATATGAATGTACGCGAGAGAATCATGGAAGATTGTAGTTTAAAGACAATAAATTCGACGTTGCTAACTGAATGCTCCTCCGTGGTGAAATTGGTAAAAGCACGTCAGGCTATATGACAGTTCCGTATAGGATACAGGTTCGATTCTTGTCAGAGGACGCATATTTTCTATGACAATTTCTCGGACATTCAGGTCGGTAAATGCTGTTAATACTGTTTATTATAAACATAGCATTTACTTAAATATTTGAAGAAAAAAAAGCCTCATGATCAGAGGTCTTGTCGGATGTAGTTTATCGTCATACCTCGGATGGTACTATGCTCAGTACATCATATGTGATGCACAGGTTTTTATTATGTGAAACACTATATATCCACACATTCCATTTGCTAAATAAGCCGAGTTGTCTTGCAGTAGTTATAAATCTGAAAAGAGGCAAACACCCTTGTAGAACAATCCTGTTGTCAAGATAAACACTCAGTTGGGGAACATGCTGAGAATAGACCCCTCCACCTTCAGAAAGAGAGCTATTTATGGTGCTTTATTTTTGCCTGCCAGCTGGATGCTAGCTGGGACCCTTTACGCCGGTAAGTGTTGTTATTCTATTGTTATTCTACAGCCCTGTGGTCATATATGATGCATAAAATATTAGATTAGGCCTTTCCTCAGATGCCCTGCTCAACAGCAGACACTTTTCTTAAGCGTCCTTAAAATCATGACTCATGTGCATAAAAAGGTCACGTGATTTGTGTTGTCTGGCACCGCAGTTATTTCTCTTCTCTGTCCCGTTCAGATCCACATTGTTAACGTGTTTGCAGAAATTCTTTTCAAATTTTAAAAGTTGTAATTATTTTTAATTGCTTTTTATTTAATTAAAGAATTATCTAAATAATAAAAAAAAAGTTTAAAGAATTATCTAAAAAGTTTAAAGAATTATCTAATTAATAAAAAAGTTTAAAGAATTATCTAATTAATAAAAAATTTAAACAATTATCTAATTAATAAAAAAATTTAAACAATTATCTAATTAATAAAAAAATTTAAACAATTATCTAATTAATAAAAAAATTTAAATTATATAATTAAAAAAATAAAGAATTATCTAAAAAAACTTTAAAAAATTATTATCTAATGAAAAAGTTTGAATATGAAAAGTTTATATACAATTATCTAATTAATAAGAACAGTTTAAACAATTTATGTGATGATTTAAAAAATTTAAACAATTGTCTAATTAAGAAAGTATGAAATAAAAAAATAAATAGTACATAATTGCTGAATAAAAATGTTAATATTTAAAAAGTACTAATTAAAAAACGAAAAACGGCGTTCGCCTACTTTTAAAAATTTGTCAATTTTGATCATCCATAGCTGTGTCATTGCCTCGTCAATTCCGAACGAGATGAAAGACATGCAAAAAATTCAGACACATCGATAAGAAATTTTTGGATACAAATTTTTTAAGCTATAAGTACTGTTTGTGTCATATCAAATTATTTTAACTTTAAATTTTCTAATTTTACTCAAATAATGTGTCAAAAATATATAAATTTATTTTAGGAAGAAGTTTAAATTCAAAATTTTGTTTGTTTACAAATTTCTTAAAATTTAAGAAAATGGCCACTTTTAAGAAAATTAAAAAAAAAAAAAAAAAAAAAAAAAAAAAAAAAAAAAAATCGAGCATATATTTGACATTGCAATCTATATAATTTCTATCTGAAAGACACCAGAATATGTTACTTACTGTAAATAATAAATTTAATGCTTTAGCTTTCAATTAATAACAACATATTTAAACAAAACTTTGTTTTCGTTGATTTATGAGTCTTTTTTCATCGTGATATGCCGAATTGAATGGAGGTACCTATTTAAGTATATAGTACCTGATATTTCCAACTGGTCACTCATGTAGGTGCTGAACAGGTTTGATACTGCTTAACTTTGGTGATCATATAAAAACTGGAGTTTCAACAGAAAACTTAAATCCTCATCATCATTTTACTTTATTGTGTATTTAAGTGAAGATATTAATTCAAACAACTCATTAAAAAATGCTAACACACGAGACCCTTACCTTGCCGATACAATTCCGATCCTTAAGAAATATCATACTATCCTGATCTATGGGGGATGAAAACTCTGCTCGGGCAACAGCTGCAAATAAATAAAAATTAAAAATTAATTTTCAAAATAACAAAAGATTAACATTTTCAATTGTACGGCAAGTGAGAATAAATTAATTTTATTTAAGCAACTGTGCTCCTGGATTTATTGTGAAAATGCAAAAGGAAGAAAATTGTGTCTACATCCAGGATATCCTTCAACATCTCAACCTAAAGAGAATCTATTGGAGAAAAAGATGGTGACTGGAGATGAAAAATGGATTTATTATGATCTATAGTTAGTTGTAGGACTATAAACAATGTAATATTCAACATTTAGGTTGTAAGAAACTTACTCAGGTCAACAAGTACCTGAAAAAGGTCAGAGATCATAACCCAAATCAAGAAGCACCTGAAGAAGGCCAGCTGGCACGACAGCTGAAATGTTGTGATAACAACAGCAGGCACTATTCTGAATGTAAATAACAATAACTCTTATCTAAAAAATTCAGATAGTAATTTTTTTTATTTAGTTTTAAGCTTAAAAAAAAAAAAAAAAAAAAAAAAAAGGAAAAAAAAGAAATAAAAAGAAAAGAAAAAGAAAAGAAAAGAAAAAGAAAAGAAAAAGAAAAGAAAAAAACAAACGAAAAAAAAAAAAAGAAAAAAAAAAGAAAAAAAAAAGAAAAAATGAAAAGAAAAAAATGAAAAGAAAAAAGTACACTGACGTGCCAAAAGTTATGAGATCAATAAATGTTAGATGATGCCCCCATACCTTTATGTCATGGAAATGCCCAGCTAGTTTGCTCAGGGTAAGGGAACAAATTATTGATGTTTGAATGCGACATTTTATTTCAGAAACTGTGGGGACATTTGACATCTCCGGAACTACAGTATTGCATATATACCAGGAATATATTTACCACCCACCATGGACAATGCAGCAACCAGTCACAGATGATCAAAGATCCAATTATTTACAGATAATCTAACAATAGATACTATTATGTTAAAATTTCAAGGATTAAATACCATTTTTCTTTTCCCTGACATTGATGTACAACTAATTTCTAATTAATCTGAATTTCTCAAAATGCTATGCCTGAAAACCAGATACCCCTAATGCTGACATGTGGCCCAAGAGAGGATTTTGGTTTTTGTTTTCTATGGCTTATCAACCCTTTGCAGATCATTTAAAGCTAGAAAATATTTTTAGCTAAGATTTTTTTTTTTTTTTAAAATGATAATGGCTTTCGTGATACAAGTTTGGGGTGGAGGGGGTGGAGTGGTGAATTTATACCTAATCAGAATTGCAACAGCAAACAAAAAAAAAAATAAATAAATAAATAAAATAATAATTTGTATATAAACTGGGGGATCAATTCTTTATTACAATCAATATATAAACTGATCCCTCACTTTGTGGACAGGGTAATTTCTATATATTTATATGCAGAGAAGGCATGCCTGCGTAACTAATCAGTATTTGATTGATTTGTTTTTTGCAGGTTATTTAATGCCGGAAAATATTTTAAGTTCTAAGAATGTGATTACAAGTAGATAGTAATTGGCAAACTGACCCAGTAGGCTGAGTACAATGAGGAATATGAGCTCACGCATTTCCATAAAGCATACAATTATAGCATACATGGTCCAGAAACTTTTGGATATCATCTCATGAAATATACAATATAACTAAAAGATAGTCTAATGTCATTAAAATAATAAAAAAAAATACTTGACTGAATAATGATGCTATGAATTTAGGAAAAATAAACAAAATCTATTTTAGTGTAGCCGTCAATCAGTGTGTAAATAGTTTTCATTTCCCACCTAACAAAGTTTGTCGTCTATCGATGGAATTTGATATTAGAAATATTCTTTATTTTTATTTAATTTTTTTTTTTTTTTTAAAACTAGGATTTTGACCAGTACTCCAAGAACCACATCAGACAGCAAAACCGAAGCAGAATTTGACGGGTTTCTTCCTGAGGAAAAAGGACTGACAGAGAAGAAAATTTTTGCTGATGAATCAGATATTATGAGTGATTAGGATACCCCCCACCCCAACAATGAGTTATTTTCCTAACGACTATGCAACTTCCTGAAAATTATTGATATATATAAGAAATCTATATATAAAGTCCTACATGAATTGTAATCAAATATGGATTAAAATCCAACAGAATGGTAGTTGTTGGTTGATTTTGTTCAGCAGCATATCAACACCTCTATGGGTTACTGAATGCTGAAATCTAAGTATTTTGAATGCAATTTTATATGCATTCAATTTTGTACATAATTTTACATTTTCAGGGTAAATGTATGTTTTTTAGATATATAGTTTGTAGATCATAAAATGTATTGTTGGTAATTTTACTATAAAAATGTGTTGGTGGTAATCTTTAATTTTCTTTAAGCTTTATCGGAATTTTTGGGGAATGAGTTATGGAAAGGAAAGTTCTAATACTTTTAGTTCTGTGTTTGTTTTTCATTGGTCACAGTAGACATTAGAGCAGTGATTCTCAACTACCATGCCATGACACACTAGTGTACTGCAAAATATTGTCATGGCATACATATATACATACACGTATGTATGTATGTATGTATGTATGTATGTATGTATGTATGTATGTATGTATGTATGTATATATACACTCTTGTGCAAATTTATTGAAACAAAACGAATAATCCCGTTATTATTTACATTTTTTTTGTATTTTTCCAATACTTCGTTAGTACTTCGTATGTCCATTTCATGAAGTTGTTCCTTGCAGACTGACCACAGCTTCTCGATTGGATTTAAATCAGGAGAAATTCTGGGTCAGTCATTAGTACTTTGATTTGCTCACTGGTAAGGCTTGCCAGTGTGTTCGTGCAATTTTTACATGCTACCTTGGAGTAATGTTCATTGCAGACAATGGCCGTAGGACAACTAATCGACAGTCAAGACAATAAAAAATCTGATCCAATCACAGATGACACAATATTTTTCAAGGCTAAACAAATTTTATCATACACCCCAAAAATAGATTCATATTACTGCACACAACAGCAAATAACCTAATCTGAGAAAAAAATGGAAATTGATTACACCCTGTCACTCCAGTGGATCTAAAACTGACCGTATGATGAAAGAAAGGAAACTAAGGTGGTTGTTTCAGTTAATTTGCACAAAGGTGTGCATGTGTGAAAGTAGTAAAGTTACCCATTCAAAAGTGCTCGACGAAAACATTGACCATTATTTTCAGTCACTGAGCACAGAAAAGTATGATTGATTTCAAAATCACTTCATAAATCTTCCTTCTAATATTGGACTTCAGTTATGTGAAGAAGAATTGGGCACCATTTCTAGGGCTCAAATAAAACATTTGACAATATCCATTGATACATTTTGGATTTCAATACAAAAGGAATATCCCACATTAGGTAAAAAGGCTTTATAAGTTATATTGCAATATTCTATTTCTTATTTATGTGAATTACGCTTATCAACCCTAAATAACATAAAAATAAGAAGCAAGAAAGATTACAATCAACTGAAGAATAAATGGTGGTCTGCTTATCATCCATTGATACATTTTGGATTTCAATACAAAAGGAATATCCCACATAAGGTAAAAAGGCTTTATCAGTTATATTGCAATATTCTATTTCTTATTTATGTGAATTACGCTTATCAACCCTAAATAACATCAAAAATAAGAAGTGAGAAAGACTACACTGAACTGAAGAAGAAATGGGGGTCTGCATATCATCCATTGATACATTTTGGATTTCAATACAAAAGGAATATCCCACATAAGGTAAAAAGGCTTTATCAGTTATATTGCAATATTCTATTTCTTATTTATGTGAATTACGCTTATCAACCCTAAATAACATCAAAAATAAGAAGCGAGAAAGACTACACTCAACTGAAGAAGAAATGGGGGTCTGCTTATCATCCATTGATACATTTTGGATTTCAATACAAAAGGAATATCCCACATAAGGTAAAAAGGCTTTATCAGTTATATTGCAATTTTCTACTTCTTATTTATGTGAATTACGCTTATCAACCCTAAATAACATCAAAAATAAGAAGCGAGAAAGACTACGCTCAACTGAAGAAGAAATGAGGGTTTGCTTATCGTACATTCGACCAAACATTGAAGAATATTGTGAAAAAAATCAGGCACAGGTTTCACCTTAAATAAGTTGCACAAATAGTTGAATAGAAACATTGAAATAAAGTAACTTCAGATTTGTGAGGGCATTTTTTTAATCTATAGTTTTATTTCATAACATTTAAATGTTTATCCTTTAAAAATTTTGCTAAGTGTCCCATGATGTTCTCATTTGCTCCTAAGTGTGCCATTGCTTAAAAAGGTTGAGAAACACTGGATTAGAGTAAGAACTTCATTTAGGGTTGTATTTTTATTTTTTAAGAAAATGGCTTTGACAAGATTATACTGTTTAATTTAGAGAAGGTGAAAAAAAGGGTAAAATTCAACTTAATATGCATCAGTACAAACAATGGTAAAATATAAAATACAAAGCATTACTGAAACTCAAAAACATTTTGTTCCTTACCAATATTCTTTATAACTGAAGTAATTTTTCCAAGCAACTTTAAGTCAACATTATCATCAACAGAAACGTTGAGGTTTTCAAGGGCAGGTAACTCCTTAAAAAAAAAAAGTTAAAATATAAATTATATAGTTATTGAGAAGGGATTGTTTGGAAAATAAAGAGGAAAGAAAAAAAATGATTTTCCTTGAAAATTAAAAATGGTTAAATTTTCAGTGGAGTTGTACAATAATTTTGCTTTGGCTTCCTTATGTGTGTGTGGGAGGGATATTTATAATGAATTTACATAGCAAACTGGACCCTCACTTTTATCAAATTTATTAAAAACAAAAAATAAATAAATAAAAATAATTTTTTTTAAATTGATATCTGTGATCTTGAGTGCTTAATATGAAGCAAATATGGAAAAAAATAAAGAAAAAGAAAAAAAAGATTTTCTCATTGCACAAGGCTGCCATTGTACAAATATGTTCAGTTTTCTTTGCTAGAAAACACTGGTCAAAACAGGTTTTATCACAATTCTAATCATCACTTTTTAAAACAATGAACATTGCTGAAGAATGAAGGTAGTTAAAACAAAAGTGGTGTCATGGAAAGAAGGGTCCTTTTGACACTACGTTTTTTGTGGGCATGACGGTCCATGTTTGCTGAAATTTTAACACATGGTATGAATAACAAAGAATTCAGATAAACACATTTTTCAATATTTAGAGAAAAAAAACAAAACAAACTGACCTCTGGAAATATTTCTCCCTTTACCCGTGGCCTGGATGATCGGTCTTCACTGGAAAAGAATAAATTTAAAATCAAACATTGTAATAAACTTTCATATTTACTACATTTTTTTTTTTTTAATCATTTCACTCCAAACAAGTCAGTAATGACACTAGTACACGGCCCGGGGGGGGGGGGGTCACAGGGAGCGAAAATAAGAGAAAACAGAGAAGAGAGAAGCAAAAAAGATGAACAGGGGTTCAGGCAGCAGATGACGATTGAAGTTGCGCTTACATTTTTGATGATTGTAGTTATCAGGAAAACAAGTAAATGGATGGGAGTTCCCCAAGTTGGAAGTGTGAGAAAAGAAATTGTTGGAGTAGGAGTGGCAGTAGCATTTAGCTATTCCAACAGTAAAAGGGTGGGACTCTAGTAGCATGCTTAAATTCATGTATTTGGAGTACACAAAAAATAATGTTTGAAGTGATAAAAATCTGTCGGATTAATAAATAAAAAATCCATTACTTCTTTAAAAATTGCTTTGTTTACATTAGGATATGAAATTGAGCAGATATGGATGTTTTGAGACTTGGAGGGAAAGATTTATGTTTATGAAGCACTATTCTGCTTTGATCAATCAATGATACATTTTGTGGTCGAGTTGGTCTAAAGTATGTTGGATCTAATGATGCTTTCTACTGGTAAGGAGGATGCGTGTTTGAATCTTGCTACAGGGTGCATCTTTTCTTTAATAAGATTCCTCAATATTCAGGCCGGTAGAAGGAAATAAATATATATATATGGTTTAATAAATGAACAGAGTGTCTACTTAAGTATGGGTATCCACTAAAAATAATATTTGAAGTGATAAAAATCTGTCAGATTAATAAATAAAAAATCCACTACTTCTTTAGAAACTGCTTTGCTTTTGTTTTGAGGTGAAACTGCGTGGATATGAATTTCAAGAATCTGAAAAGGACTTGCATTTATAAAGCACTGATTGGCAATGTAGTCCAGGCTGAGCAGCCTTGACAGTTGTTCCTTGGTTGTAACCTTTCATGGCCTTGTAGGCTATGGTATCGTGAATTAGTGGAAAGGGGGCTCGCGAGGGACCCTTTTTGTGGCTGGCTCAGCTTGTCAGCATCAGGGTCGCATTCTTTCTAATCTTGGGCTCCAGTGGCAAACTATCTCAGCAACCCTGAGTTTTCTCTTACGTGGTGATTGATTTGGAACATGCTATCTCTCAATGACGTAGCCTTCAGATGGGGATGGGGTAGATTTGCCTGGCTGTCATCAGGGTGACCTTGGCTTAGAAGAAACTGCTGTACATGCCGTCTACCACTGTCCTCAGATGCACACTTTCTGGGACTATGTCAGCAAGTTGATGGCTCGTATCGCTCCTGATCAGCTTGTGTCCATCGATCTCATGTACGAGTGTGACGATGCATCACCCGTTCTCTGTGGTGAAACAGATGGTTTTTCTCATGTTGTTAGTCGTGGCAAGAATGGTGGTATGGACATCACGAATGGAGGGAATATTGCAATATGGGAGTTAATCTCATCAGAATCTGGTTGGATTCTTTGTGCATCAGCTCAGGATGAAGATCAGATCTGATAGAAAGCATTTGGTAACAACGGCTTTCAGTAAAAGGTGGGTATCTATGGTGAGCCTGGTTAATGTGAATGGGGGTAGCCTTGATTTTCTCTTTTAAGTCCCCTTAATTCAACAGGGTAATTTCCTGTGAATCCTTTCATGGTTAAGCTAGACACTATTTGTTTTCCTAGTTAATGTGAATAAGTTATATTCCGGGCCTGTTCCTGGTGTGATCCATGTCGAGATTCCAAGCCTCCCCAGTTTGCTTTTGTCCCCTTTTTTCATCTTGGCTGGGTCAGACTTTGATTTTTCCCTCTCTGCCATTTAATTTTTCCTTCTCACTCCATTAGTGAGTGTGCTGCTTGATTCTGTCAAACGGCAGAATACAGTGGCCACTCTTATTATTTTGAGGGCTAGACAGGTCCTGCTAACATCTGTTTTGTTTTAGTTTGTTTTTGGGTCCGTTCCCTCCCCATCAATTTCAATGTGAATTCCAATGAGTGAGCATGCGTGTATGTATGTCAATGAGTGAGTGTGCATGTATGTATGTATGTCAATGAGTGAACATGTATGTATGTTTGTGTAAGTATGAGTGGCATCCTGACAACAATTTTTCCTTCTACTACCATAAAAACACCGATATACGCAACCATATATAAATCCCAAATTTAAAAATTAATCAGTTTGTTTGATGATCACAAATATTGTGAAATCCAGGGTCACAAACTCACATCAATCCAACTAAATATATATATATATATATATATATATATATATATATATGTATTGTGTGCATTTAGGCAGCTTCTTTTCATTCATACACGTTTCATTAAATAATATAGACAAGTGTTGTCTATTTATTTTATGTAAATTATTTTCGTAACATCTGATAAGTTTAAAATATAGGTAAATAGCATGACAGACTTGATTCTATAGCCTTGGTTGGTAACCAGTCTAGGAGAAAGACTACTCTGAATTCAAAACCTGGAAAGGGTTGTTTGCAGGCCTTGTGGCACACTGTGCACCAGTTATTTGTATTTGGTTCTCCCAAAAAGTGTGGTCGTTTGGTTGGTTTTGCACAAGACTTTAAGATTATGAACAAATAATTTGTGCAGGTAGTCTGACTGTCGGTTTCAAGGAACTGAGTTGCTTGATACTCATATGTCAAAACTGACAAGAGAGTCCAGTATATATATATATATATATATATATATATATATAATATAAATGGCTCAAAGACTAATATTCCATGGTTATAATTTATTACATTGGAATCGTAATCACAATCCAATTCATCAGACCTACAAATTCAAAAAGTGATCGAAAAAGATAACTCCAGGTTTAAAAAAAAAAATTTTAGTGAGAGTGCATGTGTGGGAATGGGAAACAAGTTTGAAAGTGAAATGTATGAAAGCTCTAGAGAGAGAGGGTGTAACAGAAGAAAGAAGAACAGGAAGGCCTAAAGGTGAAGGCGGGGATTAAAATTTTACAGAAGTTTTAAAGAGAGGAGTTAAATAACAGTTTAAATGAGTGAGATACAGATAAATATGAATTATTTTCCAATGCATAAATCAGTACTGATTTTCTGGCTTAAAATTAAAATTAAAAAAACAGACACCGGAAATGTGTGGATACATTTTTGGTAACATTTCATTCAATAAAAAAACGATATGATCTAAACTTAAAATTTTTTCATACCTGGACTTATACTTTCCAATTTCTTTTTTGTAGGTCTGATGATTTGGATTGTGATTACGATTACAATGTAATAAATTATAACCATGGAATATTAGTATTTGAACCTTTTATATTATATTCTTTCTCTGTCCTGGACATTGAGGTCTACCTGGATTCTATCCTCTTGGAAATTTATATTGACCACTAATATTATATATATATATATATATATATATATATATATATATATATATATATATATAGAGAGAGAGAGAGAGAGAGAGAGAGAGAGAGAGAGAGAGAATATAAATAAAAACAGACCACTACGGTTCCATGTAATAAATTATTTCACCACAGCCCTTTTAAAGGACTGTGGATCATCAGACTTTACTTCCAAACAAAAAATGAAAAGAAAATTTACACATTTTTGACAGGCCGTATTAAACATATGTAAAGTGTGGAAGTGAGGGGGGGGGAGAGAGAAGACATGAGTGAGTTAGCAGATACTGACACATTTTTATATATATTTTGACTACTAATATTATCTATGTATGTATGTATATATATATATATATATAGTTGGATAGATCTCTGATATTGAGTGCTCTCTAATAAGTACCGCGCATATAATATATAATTATATATATATATATATATATATATATATATACTCAATTTTCTAAATCTATCAAGAAATGAATTCGCGAACTTGAGAGGGTCACAACAAAAACTAGTCGACATGATATGCCTAAATTATTTAACGAATGAAAATATGCTATACACAACACACACACTAGCAGCCATACGCAGCTGGTTAATCAGAAAAAGCATTCAATTAGAATGGAGCAAAAACAGCATCAGGTTTAGATGTAACAGAGTCTAGCTTCTTCAATTACTTTAAAGTACTTTCATTAAAAAACATTTTGAATTAATGCAGTTACTGATATAACAGAAGTAGTCTGTATTTATTTAATCAAATTTAGCCGAGGACATGAAGTGGTAGAACAGGCAACATGAAGACCACTACAGGCCACAATTATTTTGGAGTTTTTGAAATTCAATTTGTCACTATGCTATCAGGGATGTAAAAGAGGATACATTTATAAAGCAATTGTTAAGTTTGATGAAAATTGGTTGAAAGATCAAGAAAAAATAAGAAAGAAACCAGTAAAAAATAAAAAAAAAATAAAAAATATCGCCATTTTCACTATTTATGCGAGTTTTAACTATATGGGGGGACTCAATTATCAAGTTAAATGACTGCTAAAGGATCAACTTATTGTTGGCTACAATCAAGTGAAGTTTGCATTAGATTGCTTGAAAATTGAGAGAGTTTTTAGTTTAAAATTTGTGTTGAAATCGATTTTTCATTTTTTGCTAAACACAGTGGTGTTGAAATAAAAATGAAGTATTGTTGAGCTTGTCGTGATGTAAGTAACCTACATACCAAGTTTGAATGAAATCGGAGGAAAAAAGTTCAATTTATCGATTTTTGATCGGCTTTATCGATTATTGATTTTTGAAAGATTATCAATTTTTTCTTAAGCTAAGAATGTATCTCTTACATCGTTTAATGTATATTCCAAATTTGGTCAAAATTGGTTGAATGGATCTCAAGTGAAAAGATATCAGAAACACAGACATACTGTTTTATATAGTTCTATTAAACAACATTTCTTAGAAAAAGATAGCCATGTACATAATATTAGGTAGATATTAGTTGATAACACAATAATACTCATGCATACACACAGTAAAAAGAAACTTCAGATATTGGAGACCATCTACATTAAAACGAAGCAACCCACACTCAACAAAATCACATTTCAAATTAGTCACAACACATTGCATTGCATCTAGACATTTGCTTCTGTTGCAATACTTCAGTCTATCGTGTGGTATGACGTCATAGAACCGCATCTTGAACTTATGATCAGCATCTGCTATTCTGCGACCATTGTTGTTGCATAGCAATTTTCTATGTCAAAATAATAAAATATTATCTTTGATGGTGGATATCTTTGTTTCAAGTATGAATAACCACCCTGAGGTTGGCTTATGTGAGCTGAAAGCTTAGGACCAACTTAATAATAAAAAAATAAAAAAAAAAAATAAAAAAAAATAAAAATGTTGAACAATTTTTGTCTATATTTTCACCCAAAATTAAAGCAAATATTTGAACATTAAAATGGCTCATGATCAGACATTCATTGTTTGTTATATTTAATATGTTTTATATATATATATATAGATATATGAATTTATTGAAAACAAAGTAACTATTAACAATAAATAAGTTTTTTTATAAATTCACGTCGTTTTTGCCTTGAAAAGTCCACATTGGACAAAACGTGTTGGTTAATAATACAGTTTTCCATATAGATATAATTATAAAACTAATAATAAATATTTTGTTGCTCACCATTGAGTTTTACCAAACAGTGAAGAACAAAATGTATATTAGTATAGATTTTAGCTTTGTTATTATACATTGAGCACTTTTTTTTATTATTACTATCAGCACTCACTGACAACATGCTATTAAAAGTTGGATACGCAAAAGGAAAGAAAATGTCTAAAGATAAGCAATTTCTGGCAATATTTAACTGCTCTGCCAGAAAAGAAAAAAAAAAAGAAAAAAAAAGAAAAGGAAAAGGTGTTAAAAGGACAGTTATTCCCTTGACACCACTATTACTGTGTACACTTTTGACTCCCTCGGCAATATTGTTTTAAAAAGCGATGATTAAAATTTTCATAAAACCCAAACATATAAAAGTGGATATCTACATTTGCTTTAATCTTAAGAATTGACAACAATGATATTAAACACTATTTTTTAGATTGATTAAAAGAAAAATCGTTTTCATATTTACCGCATTTATCAGCATCACTGATTTTTTTTGTTTTTTTTTCTTGAAATAAGTCTCAAAACTTTGCAGTATGTTCTTGAGGATGTAGGTTAGGGTTTCATAAGAACTATGCTGACCCCCAAGAAAGGTTATGTATGCCAGAATTCTTAATATTATGCAAATTTTCGAGACTTATTTCAGGAAAAAAAAAATTACGTCCTTGATGCAGGCAAATATGGTATTTAAAATGGTAAATAATTATAAATATTACATATTTTGAAAATTTTGTAATTTTTTTTTTTTTTAAATAAAAAGATTTCTCAAATTCATTTCTTTATAAAATGGTAATAAATCTTTAAAAAGGTAAATATTAGGTTGGTGCAAAAATAATGACGTAATAATGTCGTTTTTTGACGTTATAAATAGGTAAAAAAAACGACATTATTACGTCATTATTTTTGCACTAACCTAATAATAAAATTTATTATTTATGTTTTAAAGATAAAATATGTGAATCAAATACAATGCAATATTATGAGACAGGAAAGTTTCGTTGGAAACATAGAAAAGAGTACTCTACTAAAACTCTCCTATATGGCAATGAATACTGAACAATTTCCTCAAAGACGAAGAAGAGACTTGAAGCAAGAGAAATGTGGTTCTACAGAAGGATGCTAAGGATACCATGGACTGAACATGTGAGCAACAAGTTTTTGGGGCGAATGGAAACAAAGAGGAAACTCATCAGGAAAAGGCAGTTGAAGTTTCTGGGATACGTATTGAGGAAGGAGGGCTTGGAAAATCTGATACTCACAGGACGGATAGAGGGAAAGAGAGACGGGAAAGCAACGTGTGACATACTTTATGGGCTTGAGCAAGTGGATGGGAGAAGAGGGTCTGGGAGAAATAACAAAAAGATAAAACTTATTAAAGAGCTACAAGTGGCAGGAAGAGGTGGAGGGCCATGATAACTTACCCCCTGAAGGGACACGGCACATAAAATAAGATTTGGTTCACTCACATATTTTTTATGATCTCGTAAATAAACATTTTCTAGGTAGTCAAGTGTAGCGGCGTCAAGGGAATAACCATCTTTTTGAGACTTGACAGTTGACACCGTTTTTTTTTTGTGGGCACGAAGTTTAAACATTGCCGAATAATTATGTATAATTAATATTTTAAAAATAAAATTCTAGTTTTAAGAAAATCTCCTCCCCTTTTAATTAAAATTTATTACACATTTTATTTTTTTAAGTTAACTCACCTGTCACTGTTGTCGTGAGGAGGAGGATTTGATTTCCGTTCGGTGCCTGCGTTGTTACGTTCAACAATCTCAGAAGCTGACGATGACGACGAATCACTGGAACTGTCCTCGGAATCTACGTCATTGATATTTCTATAAGTCGGAAAATTGGGAACCTTGGAATCTCCATTTTCATGAGGTTCTCGTTCTTGTTTTTCTCCCGGGGAAACATTGGGAAGCTTGTCTTCGTCGTTGTTCCGTTCCTCTTCCTCATCGTCATCGTCCATCTCATCGTCTTCATCTTCTGAGGAAGAAGAAGATGAAGATGATGACGACGACGAAGTCGACGAATCGCTCGAACTATCAACGGAATCATCGTCGCTACAAGGTTTCAAATTATCACAAGAAAAACCAAATGGCTCAACACCGGAGGAAAACGTGTTTTCTTCTTGCCTTTCTTCTGCCGTCATCATCCTGATACTAGAGATTCGAGCCTCATGACCTTCTTCTGAATCAGCAACAAATTCTACAAGGTTGTTATTTTCAGGATCATCTTCTGGTTTCTGGAGTGAATTATTCTCACTCGTAATTGTTGAAGAAGAGACAGTTGAAAGTTTAACATCTTCTTCGCCTTGGTTGTTATTTTCAAAACTCGAACTTTTTTCTTCGATCGTGTTGTCTGCTAAAGAATCAGAATTAGGATTAATATCTTCTTGAACGTTGTCCTCTTGTAGCAAATCCATTTATGCTACAAATTGGTAACATTTATTTAAGGCCTCAGCGGTAAAAATATATTTCTTCTTCTTGAGGTACTGGTAAGAAAGTTGTACTTCGACTATTTCACACAAATAAAGTGTATAAAATTTAGTTCGCAATAAATTCTAACTATCGTATTTTTTAACAATGCAACTCTAATGATAAAGTTAAAATATACACTTTATACAAAGTTAACATTAACTTTCTTTACGCGTGTTGCTATCTTTTATAAATCAAACCATGTGTGATTTTCTATCTAAGTGGAGTTAGCATCTTTAGTTTCGAACAGGGAAAAACGTGTTTTGCATTTTATTGTAATTAACAATTTCATTAGATACGTTTGTATTTAATGAATTAAATATTTTGTATGTCATAGATTATTTCATCATTTACTAAAATTTTAGTTATCATTTTGTACGAAACTAACTTGTCTATGCGTACTAAAAAATAACTTACACGCGGCCGTGTAATGGTTAGCCTGTCGGTTTCATAGCTGATTTTAAATTGAACAGTGGGGTCGATCTGACGTTTTGTAATGATCAGCAATCAAGCTTGTAACCAGTGCCAGATTTATCTATAGGCTTAGCAAGCTGAAGCCGATCACCTCAAACTCTAGGGGGTCTCCAGCCAAATTGTATAATTTTTGATACTGTCGTCAGGGCCTTCTTACACATGCTGTCATAACGCATTTAGAGACCGTAAACATTAAACAACCTTTCAGTAATTTTAAAACCAGTCATCATCCTCGGCTTTACTCAAGGAAACACAAATCGTTTTAAATACTCTTATATTTTCCTCAACTAGTGAGAATGCGGCATTTTGAGGGGTCTTACAAGTGGAATAGAGCCTCTCTAAATCCGGCCCTGCTTGTAGACGTGGAGACCAAATACAACCGAGTAGTGAGTTCAGTTCAAACCTCATTGGGCGCGCCATAATTTCGGCCTTAAGCGACACTTAGTAAATCGCTTCCAATTGAAAAATGAATTCGTTACTTACCAGGTGGTCCATTATCTGTGACCAAGTGTTTAAAACTAAGCTATGCTTGGTTTTGACCCCTCCACACAAAATTGTACATGACTAGTTCGGACTACATAGGGAAATTGCGGTGTTATGGTGACTATACGATTGATTTTTAGTGACTTAAGTCACTAAGTGTATGTATGAATTTTTTTGTTTTGGGGATAGGAAAATCAAAACGATTTGTAGAATTGGATCAGTGATTGAGGTTTAGTTAAAAAAAAAAATAGAAAAATGAGGAACAGGTCTTCCCATAGGCCTTGCCCTTGTGTCATTTTGTATATTTTCGCAAATAAATATTTTAAAATTGCAGGATTAGCGGGGTTTGCGTGATCAGTTTACTAAAATTACACAAGTTGGCAGTTATAATTTAATTTGAATCTAATTTGTTTATTTTCCAAAATCTAAATTAATATAAACTTGTATATTTTTTCTTCACAAGTACTACAAACTAAAACATTTTAAAAATCATGTGTAAATAAAAATGTCATTATAATTCTATTAGTAATGCATTAATTCCTGACCACTGACAATCCCTTTTTTCCTTTAATTGCAATGCATTCCTTTAGTAAAACACTGCTACAAAATAATAATTATACATATATTAGCCCTTTTCTATCAGTAACGGTTGCATTCATTCCTGACCACTGACAATCCCTTTCTTCCTCATTTGCAATGATTTCCTATAGTAAAATACTGCTATAAAATAATATTATAATTATATATATAATAGCCCTATCCTATCAGTAATGCTTGCATTCATTCCTGACCACTGACAATCCCTTTCTTCTTCATTTGCAATGCATTCCTATAGTAAAACACTGCTACAAAATAATAATTATACATATAATAGCCCTATCCTATCAGTAATGCTTGCATTCATTCCTGACCACTGACAATCCCTTTCTTCCTCATTTGCAATGCATTCCTATAGTAAAACACTGCTACAAAATAATAATTATACATATAATAGCCCTATTCTATCAGTAATGCTTGCATTCATTCCTGACCACTGACAATCCCTTTCTTCCTCATTTGCAATGCATTCCTATAGTAAAACACTGCTACAAAATAATAATTATACATATAATAGCCCTATTCTATCAGTAATGCTTGCATTCATTCCTGACCACTGACAATCCCTTTCTTTCTCATTTGCAATGCATTCCTATAGTAAAATACTGCTACAAAATAAAAATCTATAATTCTCAAAATGTGTGTGATCAGATGTTGTTTATGCATTTCCACAGTTTTTATCCGATGAATTTTTTTTTGTTTGATAGATAATTCTTTAGTGCTGTTTTTGAGTCCAAATTGTTGGTGACAATGGGTCTCCACTACTTCCTGTCCATTATAACTCTCAGCAATGTTTTACTATTTACTATCTGTTCTTGGATATATATCTTTCATGAAAACTTTTATAAAAATAAATAGTTTAAATTATTACAATAATATTATCTATATCTATAATTTTCAAAATGTGTGTGTGTGTATGTATGTGTCCGTGTGTGTGTGATCGGATGTTTATGTGTTTCCACAGTTTTCATTCGATTTCGATGAATTTTTTTTCTTTGATAGATAATTCTTCAGTGCTGGTTTTAAGCCCAAATTAGCTGGAAAAAATTACAACCTTGAAGGTGAAAAATCAAAAAAACTGATTTTTTACACTTTGTGCAAAAATCAAAGGCAAAATTTAATGTCTGTAAAAAACAGCGTGCAATCAATTTAGAGTTGAAATCTAACACAAAAGATTATTAGAATTATAAAAAAAATATATGATAAATAAAAATTATTGTATATTATTATTATTATGATGGCCCATGGAAGAGGTTCCTTCCTTACACGATTGAGAGCGCAAAAACGGCCCTTTTCAGGGCTACCTCCCATTCAAATTGTTAACCGCCCATTTGGGGATGTACCTCAGTTGCACCCAATTGTTGCTACTAATATTGATTTTCAGGTGGGCTGATTTTAAACTTAAATTGCTCCAATTGAACGGCAAAATTTGCCTGTAATGAAACGCCCGGTCGAAGACGAGTTATACGGCTAGTTATATATATATATATATATTAGCCCTATTCTATCAGTAATGCTTGCATTCATTCCTGACCACTGACAATCCCTTTCTTCCTCATTTGCAATGCATTCCTATAGTAAAACACTGCCACAAAATAATAATTATACATATAATAGCCCTATTCTATCAGTAATGCTTGCATTCATTCCTGACCACTGACAATCCCTTTCTTCCTCATTTGCAATGCATTCCTATAGTAAAACACTGCCACAAAATAATAATTATACATATAATAGCCCTATTCTATCAGTTATGCTTGCATTCATTCCTGACCACTGACAATCCCTTTCTTCCTCATTTGCAATGCATTCCTATAGTAAAATACTGCTACAAAATAATAATTATACATATAATAGCCCTATTCTATCAGTAATGCTTGCATTCATTCCTGACCACTGACAATCCCTTTCTTCCTTATTTGCAATGCATTCCTATAGTAAAACACTGCTACAAAATAATAATTATACATATCTTTTATCAGTAATGCTTGCATTCATTCCTGACCACTGACAATTCCTTTCTCATTTGCAAGGAATTCTATAGTAATATATCACTACCCCTACCAACAGGGTCACTCCTTGGTCATGTTCACTAATTAATGTAACGCCTTTGGCTGCCACCTACACTTACTGGTATAACTGTGTTTAGTGGTCTGGTCCTCAGGATCTTAGGACAAAATTTTAATTCTAACTCTGTGCTGGTCAATGGTGACACTGGTCCAAGTTGGTTGATAGTTGCTTGCCACTTTGATCCACACCATCTCTGTCCATGTGCTCTTGATTTTACAGCAGTGGAAAATCAACGGTCATAGTCTCGCAGTGCTGGTCAAGCTGTGACGGGTGTTATATTAAGAAAAAAATATCTTCATGACAAAAAAATCAAATGAGAGATTTATACGGCTCTTGGTACAATAAAAATTAGCCCTTCCTGTATCAATCTCTCTAGGGACACTGGGCCTTGTATAAACTTCTGGAAGTCTGGGTTTCAAAGTCTTAGAATCAGGAATTCTAGTGGCAGTTAATGTGGATTCCAGAGGCACTTGATGTGGCTTCTCAGCCCAATGTTTATGAGCCCCCTAAAGTCATCTGCTTATATGCACTTTGGCCTAAAACTGGCGTGGGGCTGAAGGGTTCTTGGGATTCAGTGATTCTTTAATTTTTACATTAATTCTAATAAGGGTTTTCTTTGTTCCCTATTTCTGCTTTCTTAATCAATTTTCCAAATTTGGAGAATCATTCACCTTCTTTGGGAATAGTTACAGGGATTGCTTCTCCCTTAACTCCAACCTGCTTTACTTAACATCTTGCACTGCTACTTTGCACAGACAGGTCCAAATTCTAATCCTTCTTCCCTCCTTCTTGGTATTCTAACTCTGCCCACTCCTCTGGCTGGCATAGCTGCCTTTGTGATAAATCTAATTTTCAAAGTGTGAAAAAAAAAAATGGATGTGGTTTAGTCTCTTTAATTCTCTGACTCCTTTCCAGGACAAACCTGCCCAATGAAAAAAAAAAAAAACTAGATCATCCTCTTATTTTAACCTTCTCAGTAATAGATAAAAATTATTTCCCAATCTGCTTTCATCAACGAAAATATATCTAAAGTGGATAAAGGCGTTGGTTAGATCCAGTGACAGGACCCAAAGAGTGTGAGTTCAATATCTGGTTAAGGCAGTGGAGAACTTTCAGAGATAAATTAACAGGAGATAACTGATAACTGACATCCATTAAACATGGTACGTGGAACTAGAACAGTCTACCCCAGTGAGTGAAATAAAGGGTTCAGTTCAACATTCCAACTACCTGAAGAAGGCAGGAGCGTACAACAGCCGAAACGTCGTAATAAATATGGCGACAAAGATGAGGACAATAGTCCGAATAATGTAAATAATGAAAATATATTTGTTTACCTAAATTCTCAAATAAGAGGCAAAACTGTTTGCCATCAGTGGTCGATCACTGTCTCAGTAAAAACACAAACCAGACCACCTTCTTGGCACAACAAGATTAATCTTTATAAATTCAATCCTAAGAAAAAGGGTTCATTCTCTGTTTTCATTTCTAAAATCATTTTTGTTGATGAAAATATGTTTTCCTAATTTCTCAAGAAACAGATAAAGCCATTTCTTTGAATCTGTTTTTATCTGCATGCTAGACTTTCAATAGATAAGAAAAATCAATTTTAGGAGAGAAGAAATCCAACTGGTCCCATTCTCGCCAAGGAAAATGTTTCCATTCTCTCTTTCTATCTTCCAGTTTATATTTTATTTTAGGATTAACCCTTAGAATTAATGTTTAACCACCTCACAGCCTCAATGTCACAGTAAAACTGCTACAAAATAATAATTATATATATGTTGTAGCATATCTACAGACAATAATAGGTATATCCCCATTCACATAAATATGGTAGTAAATACTGTATGTTGGTCTGCAGTTGGAGATTCATCTCCAGCTGGGCTGGTCAGACTCTTTGCCTCTGGGCAGAGAGGATCCTCAGACAAGGCTATGTCAAAGGACAGAGTCTCATCTCAGGAAACAGCTACCTGACCCTGTTTTATACAGGGTCTATGGAGAATTTTTGATTGAGCCTATAGGCTTGGATACCCAACATTAAATTCGGTCCTGACTGTGTGGGGTGGTTGGTAGATATTCTGCAATTGGAGATTCATTATGGAATTCACTTGACTACTAGCAGTTGACTACTTCTTCTATGCGCTGCTGGCAAATCTTATATGTGTTGTTCTTGTCTTAAGTATTATTGTTCATTGTCATTGTTAGGGGTCCCAACTATGGGCAAATAGTGAACCCCCAAACTGGGGTTGAAAAACTGAATGTATAAAAATATATTTTCATAGTAAAAAAAAATACCAGCAACAGTTTTTTGTAAAAAAAAAAAAAAAAATACTCATGCTCTCAAGGAAATTATTTTTTCAGCATTAAATGACCCATAGGAGTAGTTAGGTGAATGGTAATATCACAGTAAAATGGATTGGTCACAACATAAGATTTTATCTAGTTAGTAAATTTTGTTTTTAAAGGTTGAAAAAGGTGTGCTCTGTGTTCATTTCTAAAACATATTTGATTTTATTATAATTGTTTTTCATAAATTTTAAACGTATAAATTTATATTAATAAATAGAGGTAAAACAATTCTATTTTTTTTTGCTAATATTAAAATGAAAAAAGAAATAAAAGGTTTTATTTAAAAAAAACAAAACAAAAAAAAAACAGATTTCCTTCAAAACCAACTTTTTTTGCCAATATATTTCAATTTCATTATACATTTTTCCTATTTTTTCACCGGTGCTCTTATTACCTAAATTCAAGCGATTGATATATTTTTAAAGTTAAACAACATTAAAGTAAGTATAGTAAAATAATTACTTTATAAATAAAAATAAATGCCATATTTTTCAACTTATGTCAAAAAATTAGGATACATTATATAATTTATTCATCTTGGAAAAGTTTATTATTCTTTTTTTGTTCCTCATATCGTCAGATGATCTACGTATGTATATAAGATACAATTTAAGATTAAAAGATTGCTTCTTAGAAGTCCTAAAGAAACATTATTTTTGGAGTAAAAATAAAAGAAAACCTTAATTAAAAAAAAGAAAATCGGTTATTCTCGTAACTGTTCGGTATTATTCGGTATTTACGCCTGTTTGAATTTTGGCGCATGCGCACATCGCACTTCCGGCCGCATGGTTAGTTTCTGGTGTCATCCTCAGAACGAAGAACAGATCGACTGCTAAAAAAATATACGAAAATGGATAACAATTCTCAAAAGAAAACCAGTTTCTTCAATCCTTATTCCAGTACTGACCCGTCGATGGCAGCCGGGGGTAAGTAACCGGTTAAGTTTTATTTATGACGTTTTATCTGTAAAAAGAAAACAGGAAATATACTTTTTTTAAAAATTTTTATCCACCTTCTCATGGTGACCTTTCTTTAAGAAAGAACACAAAAGTCGAGGATTCTGTTTTAACTTTTAAAGTGGGTGATTAATTTGCAAACATCACATAATATATTTGCTAGTTTTTTTGTTTTTTTTTGAGTTGATAAATATTTTTCATTGATGTAATAACTTCATTTTTTGTCAAATTATTCAGAGAAAAGCCCCCCAAAGTTGAAAGTTATGCATTCGGTCGTGCATTTTAGGGTCGGATTCGACTTTTTTAAATAAAATAGCATCAGATTCTTAATAATAGCAGTGTTATTTAATTTGTAATATAATGATTTATCCGTCGAAAAAATGATTCTTTAATAAATTAAGAATTAGCTTTCTCTTAAGTTACATCATCTTTAAAAAAAAGTAAAAGAATACAACAACTGAAAGAATATTTAGTGAAAATTGCTTAAAGTTATGAAAAATTACTTTTAAACAGTTTATAAAGAAGACATTTGAAACGTTGTGTAAATAAAATAAATATCGTTGTGAATTAAAAAAAAAAAAAAAATTTAATTTTAAATTAAAAACTTAAAGTCCATCTTGAATCTACAGGATGATCCGAAAGTCTTGTCACCCCTACCAAAAAAAAAAAAATAAATGAGAACAATAGAACAAGAAGACACATGTACTGGATTCAGTTTATTCACTTTCATTGACGCTATTCACGCATCAAGAAGGTCTGTAAACACCATCATTTCCGTGTCGGAACTCGTGTTAGCCATCTGAAATAGAAAATTTCTTGTCTTGGTGACAACACTTTTGGACCACTCTGTAGAATGAATTCTAATTTGTAAGGATTTGCTAAAGTAAGTTTTCAGTTCATCCGATTTATTTCTTTGTGCTACACAGAATTTAAATTTGATAGTTTGTTTTTTTTAACTTGTTTGTTGATATTAATTATAATAGCTTGTGGTGTGAGGATATTATGGTTTCTCTTCCATATATCTTTATTTATTTATTTATTTTTTTTTTTTGGTAATTTTGATTTTTTTTTTCTCAAACAATTGTCTGTTGTCTTAAATCACTGGCAGATTATAAGTGATGTGCAGATGAGGTAAAAAGGCATGAAACAAGAAATCTGTAAGATCTTTGCATTCACAATCCATCTATTCTCTACCAGAGGTAGTTTTGCCACAAACCACAAATTGCTACAAAACCAAGACATCAGCCTAAAAACAAGAGTTCTTAAATAGCCTCATCAGATCAAAGCTTTCATATGGAATCAATACATGATGCCAAACTGGTTCAGAAATATCTAAACTTTCAGCTGTTTACAACCGCTTCCTAAAATCAATGGTGAAAAAAGGCTTTGAGTGAGTAAAGCTTGAAGGTCTAGAAAAGATCATCCCTCTTTAAATTGGTGCTACAAAGTCACAAACAAAGAACTGTACCAAATAGCAGAAATCACATCACTTGAGGACTACCAACAATAGCAACAACTAAAATGGATAGCACATGTAACTCTGAGAGAAAATGACATAATGAAGATATTAACATTCCACATCACTTCAAATGGAAGTTTTGGAAGAAGACCCCCATCAATACTGGAAAGAGTGATAAAAGCTACTGGACTTGAGAAACTTGTTTTCCTAAAAAAAAAAGCTTGAAGAGAAAGATTTTATAAATTTCAGCTGAAAACAGTACTGGTTGATCGATCAATGAATGCCAAATGTTTCCTTGTAGGGAAACGGCTAATATTAGCATTACCATGTCCCTTACTGTCTTTTTCAAGAATCATGGCAATTCATACATAATAAGGAAAAAGAAATCTGTTCTGAGTACTGGCTGCTTGGTCGATGAATGCCAAATGTTTCCTTATAGGGAAATGGCTAATATTACCATTATAGTTTAAACAGTTCTGATGATAATGAGATGACTTTAGCTACTCGTGTACATAGGTTGAAAAGATATGACTTTTAATACAAAAAATGTTCTGATAAATATATACTAACTAGCAGTAGAGCCCGGCGTTGCCCGGGGGTGTAACAGTAAGAGATAGATCAAGTATTGACCATCATAAAGACTGAAAAATAAAATTGACAAAGATTATTGTTTAACATTGACGGACATGCATGTCTTAATTAGTTTTATTTTTTTGTTTTGTTGTTTTGTTTTTTTTATGAATTGGTCAAACCCAAACTCAAACAAAAACATTGTTTTCAATCGTTATGAGTCTACCGATTGAATAGAATTTTATTATAAACAATTGTCTTGTAAATGGAATTTTTAAAGCATTCTGAATGTAAAAATAAAGAAAAAAGTGTGCATGTAAGAAACACTACCTGCCAAAAAAAAAGTGAAGTTTTGTTGAAATCGGTTGAAAAATGTAGGTAATCTGATCCCATATATAAATGAACACACACACACACACACACACACAACCAACCTGGGTTTTATAATAAGTATAAGTCGATAACTCGATATTAATAAGTATAACTTGATATGAGTTGTCCCCCTTTCATTAATGCCTCTTAATCGTGTTTTCAAATTGATTTTGTACAAAAACAATTGTATTTTTCCAATTTTTGGCGCTGTCGGAACCACTACATGGTAATTTTACGTAGTCCTGTGAAGTTTTGTTGAAATCGGTTGAAAAATGTAGGAAATCTGATCCAGTATATAAACGTACAGACACACACACACACACACACACACACACAATCTGCGTTTTTATAATAAGTAAGATATTGGCACTAATTAAATTGACTGGTCTGCTTGTACAAAATAAGGGAAATATTTGTAGATTGGGCTCGAGGACTTAATGTTTGAAATGTTGTGATTGTAACAACAAAGATGAGGACATTAGTCTGATCATTGTCAGATTTACATATGGGCTGTAGCCCAGGTATCCTATAGTCTTGGGCCCCTGATAAAACTAAAAAAAATTAAGAGATATCAAAATGGAAGAAATTTGTTTATTTTCAGATTTAATGGGGCCTCTTTGAACTAATTTTAAACAATTTAGAGTATTTGGGCTTCTCTAGTTGGAGTGGTTCTTTAAATTCGATGTGTACTCCCTTAAAGTCATTATCTTTCATTACAATATGTTACAATCCAAGTTGTTATTTTCTATCTAATCTCAATCTTATATATAAAGTACAATGTATGTGAGTTTGTGCATGCACATGCGCGTGTCCAACCAACTCCTCTGCTCCCACTGGTCCAATTGCAATGATTCATAGCTCATTTAAAAGCCCTAGAAAAGTTAGGTGCAGGGAACAATTTTCGTTGAATTCACATTCAGGTTTGCCAGATTATGCGAGGTTAAAAATATATATTAATATATTATTATAATTATTTTCTTTTTAAAAATAGGATTCCATTGGGACACAGAAAATTTCCATGTTTTAAAACTGAAACTAAATTTATAAATTATAAAAATTAAACTTAAAATCCATAGTCTTGTTTCATTGTCAAGCGAACAACAATGGATTTTGACAATGAAGCGAGAATATGGATTCTAACAGTAGACTTGAGAGGTCTAATTTCTTGACAGATTAAATAAAAAGATTTTGTAGCTTTTAACCAACTGTAATACTGCTTGCTCACGGAATGCTGAATGTTTCCGAGAGACAAAGACTAATTTTAGCATTTATATAAAACTAGCTTAAATGCTGCCCTATTGGGTAGCATTTAAGCTAGCTCCTGAGGAGAGCTCTTGATTGGGCCTTCGGCTTGTTCAGGAGTTTGATAGTCCCTAAGTCTTTGCATATTCTCAGTAATGGAAGCTCTCCTGGCTGCCATTTGATCTGGGTTTTTATTTACATGACACTTTCTATTCCTCGTTGCAGCCTTGGCTCTTTTGCAGTCTGGTCTTCTGTTGGCAGAGATTTCTTTTTGTGAGGCATACTGCTGCTGTATATGATAGGCAACAATAAACTATAGAAGAACTCAAAATTGATCGCTGCATTTAAGTATTGCATTAATATTTAAGCTGACCTTTTAAATAGTAATTCTTCTGCCACCACTTAATTTAAAGACAATTTGATATGCATAGGTCCTTACTTTCCATACAATTATTTTTATTTCATGGGTGACTTTTGCTGGATTTTGCAATTAATTTTGATTATTCCCAATTTTATTTCCAAGTTATAAAAATTACCAGACAAAAAAATTTGTTGCCAAAAACAATCGCAGTAATGAAAACTTAGAAATCTAAAATTTCTGTAACATGAGCTATTGAAAGTTCAAGAGTTGTGTCCCTTTGGTTGAAAAAGTGTGACACACTGACATTCACATTTATTATATAGATTATTTTGAATGCTATCTTTTTTTTTTTCTTTTTAAACTGATTATGTGAGCAATGACAAAGTTTAAAGAAAATGGAAACAAAAAGGAAACATACTTAACATCAGGAAGAGACAGTTGAAATTTCTGGGGCACATAATGAGGAAAGAGGGCTTGAAAAATCTAATACTCATAGGACAGATTGACAGACAGGAAAGCAATGCATAACCTACTTAGTGACAAAATAACAAATTTATTAAGAGTTACTTAGAACTGGAAATTGTGGAGAGCCATGATCGCCAAATTGAAGATAAGTGGGACAGGAAAACAATGCATAACCCACTTAGAGAGTTTGAGTAAATGGATGGCGGAATGTTATGTCTTCATTGCACTGAAAGATAACACAATAAAGAAGTAGTATATCACTTGGAGTTGAAGTAGTCTTGCTGAAATAGGTAGTAAGCATTATTTACATTATTCGGACTATTGTCCTCACCTTTATCGCCATATTTATTACAATGTTTCGGCTGTTGTATGTTCATCCATTAGACATGGCACGTGGAACTGTCTACCCCAGTGAACAAAATAAAGGGTTCAGTTCAACATTCCAACCACCTGAAGACGGCCGGAGTGTACAACGGCTGAAGTGTTGTAATAAATATGGCGACAAGGATGAGGATAATAGTCCAAATAATGTACATAATACCTCATCTCAGAAATATAGACAGATACTAGGTAGCAAACAGATAAGGTAGATGTCTAACTCTCTACTTGTTTACTCCTTCTACTGATGATTCTTGGTATCAGTCAATATTTGTCCAAACCTAAGCCCTCATCTGGAGAGGTGTATTCATCTCCACAACACTGAACAAGGTTTGGGAGAGATAACAAAAAGTCAAAATTTATTGAAAGCTACAAAATACATGAAATTGTGGAGAGCCATGATTGCCCATGCCCTGAAGGGACACGACACATAGAAAAAGAATGAGTATCGTTACAAATGAAATCAACGCATAACAACTAAATGGATGGCAGAACAGAGTTTAGGAGAGATAACAAAAAGACAACATTTGTTAAGAGCTACGAATAACAGGAAATTGTGGAGAGCCATGATCGCCAATGTCCTGAAGAGACATGGCACATAGAAGAAGAAAAATTGTTACAGATGAAAACGCACAGCAAGTAAATGGATGGTAGAACAGAATTTGGGAATGATAACAAAAAGACAGCATTTATTAAGAGCTACAAAGGACAGGAAATTGTGGAGAGCCATGATCATCTACGTTCCGAGGGGACATGGCACACAAAGAAGGAAATCTCGAAAAAACCTTTTACCATTTATGACTTTCACTGTTATTTAATTTTTTTAGTATATATATCAACTATTAGTTTGGTGCACAAATAAAGACGTAATAATGTTGTTTTTTGACGTATTTTTTAATGTCAAAAAACGACATTATTATGTCATTATTTTTGCACAAACCTAATACTTTAATGTTTTTTTTTTTTTTTTTTTTCCAGTCAATGTTGGGGGCATGGGCAGCATGATGTCTCCGTATCTGAACTTTGACCCAGCATATATTGGTGCTGTAAGTATATTTTCTTTCCTTTATACCCCTAATTTTTATTTTGTTTTTCATCCACAACTATTTCTTTGTTGTTCCTCACATCTTCATTTTATACTTGTCCCCCATTTTTTTCTTTCTTTCCATCCTTTTTTGACTTCATTTTGAGGGGCCAGTCTTTTGTCTGGCTACTTGTCATTAGATTTTCATATTTGGCTGTCCATGGTGCCTTTTTAACACACTGAGGTCAGGTGAATGAAGAGTTTTCATGGTATTTTTCAGGAATTACCTTGCCATGTCCGGAGTGGGGTGGGGTGGTTGGAATAGGCGACTGATGTAAAATGGGAGTAGATAGGTTTGCCTATTGTCCAGTTCATACTCCTTCCTCGTCTTTTGAACGGGAGTAGATGTTTATCTCTTGTTTTCGATTTAGGATTAGGTTTTCAGCTTCTAAAGTCTTTTCCTTCTCTTTCATTTCCAGTAGCCCCTTGCGTCTTAGTGGCATTATTGCCTTGAATTGATTAAAAAAAAAAAAAGTCGTCTTTGTTTCTATACTAGTTTTTATAGTCCTTACATGCCAACGTTGTATTACTTTCTGAGGGGGAGCAAGGGGATATTTGTCTTATTTTAATTCCTCTATCTTATTCTTAATTTATATTTTCTCCCATTCTGTTTTAGGATCTCTTTTTTTTTTTTTTTTTTTTTTTTTTCTTCTTCACCTCGAGCAAGGCAATAATACCACTAGGATGCAAGAGGTTACTGGGAGTAAAAGAAAATCAGAAAACTTTAGAATGAAGCAGAAACAAAAAAAAAAAATCCTTATTTGATCATTAACAATGAAAATGTTAGTTGGCCCATGTAGATGTTGGTGAGCCTGAAAATTTAGTTTATCTTTTACTTTTATTTTTCTCCTGATGTATTTATTTTAACCTTTTTCAATATTTTTTTCTTCTTTATGGTGATGTCAAGTTCACTAACAAAATGACATTTTTGTTTATTTAAAAAAAAAAATCCTTGTTTTGTATATTTGATCTTTAACAATCAAAATGTTATTTGGCCCATGTAGGTGTTAGTGAGTCTGAAAATTTAGCTCTTTTACTTTTATTTTTCGCCCAATTTATCTATTTTAACCTGTGGTGAACATGCGTCAGTACAGATGCAAAAGAGACCTTGCATCACTTTTAGACAAGTATGTCAACACTACTTAGATCCAGGTCTTTCCCATTAACAGCAGGATAGTTTGGCATGTCTAGATACAGGCCTCTCTGCAACTAGTCAAGATCTGGGTCTTTGTAAGATGCCTCATGCCAATAAAAGCAGGGGGAAAATTGGCAGTTGACAAGACATGGTGTCTTGTGAAGTTGATCCCATGGGCATTTTGCTCCTCAAGTTGCTGTGGTTTCTGAGGCAGTGTTATTTTTTTGTTACTTCCTCTCTCTTTCCCTTCTCTTCCTATTATCCTCGTAGTTGTTGGGAGAGCAATCGGTTAGGTGTTTCCCCTAATCTCGAAAGACTCTTTGCTTACATTACAATATTTTTTTTTTCTTCCTCTATATGTTAATTTCACTAACAAAATAACATTTTTGTTTTCGGAAAGAAAAAAAATGCTTGTTTTGTATATTTGATCCTTAATATTGAAAATGTTATTTGGCCCATGAAGATATCAGTGAGACTGAAAATTAAGTTTGTCGTTTACTTTTATTTTCTTCTCATTTTATTTATATTTTTCATTCTTACAGGAAAGTGGGTCTGATTTCATCTTTCCAGAAGGAGCTAGTCGACAAAGGGGAAGATTAGAACTTGCTTTCTCACAAATTGGTGGTTCTGTATTTGCAGGTATATCATTTTTTTCTTTTTCTTTTTTTTTTTTCTCCTCCGTATACTATTTATTCTGTCATGCTTGACAATGGATGCTGCAGTTCTAAATAATTATGATGGGTAATATGTATGCATAATGTGTTGACAGACTAAACATGACTATAGTAAAAAGTGTCTGAGACTTGGAGAATATTCAATCTATAACAGTGCCCAACCTTTTGTGTGGTTGTGTTCTCCTGATGAGTGGACCAAACGATTATAAAAAGGTTAATTTATGAAACTCTGGAGTTGGGGTGCTGAATATAACATCAATCAGCTAAGTGACCAATTTTATATTTGTATTAGTCATATATATATATGTGTGTGTGTGTGTGCACGGACATTGAGGTCAACACTCAGAGGTGACAGGCTAGATGCAATTGTCAGGCCCCATGTTGGTTTTCTTTTGTTTTTTTTTTGAGTATTATTAAATGATTTAAGTCAACTGAAGTCACCACAGAAAACGTTAAGAAGCACAAGATCAACAGAATGGAAGCTAGAGGCTGAACAAATAGAACGACAAGAAGAACCTACAGAAACTGTGACTCCATCCTTAAGAAGCTCAAAGCGGAAGGTTGTTTCTGGTAACATTATGGAGTTACCAAAAAATAGAAAAGTGGATTGGCAATATGATGTACTTGGTGAAAGCCGAAAAATTCACGTGCAGTAACCAGATCAGACAACGTTTTTCAGACGTGGTTGACAGCGGTCCCGCAGAAAAAAACGCCGATGGAGGTGATTTTCAATATGTTTGATCTAACAACGTCTGCAACAATTTCACCTGAGGCACGCCGATCCAGAAGAAAAAAGAAAGGCAACTGATCATTTAAAAGTGGATCAAAAAATGTAGGAGATACGCTACGATGTTGCTAAAAAGAAATTAAGAAGATAATGACTGATATTGTATTTAAATTTTTGAAGATCAAAGTTGACTGGGAAGCTATTAGGTTGGTGCAAAAATAATGTCGTTTTTTGACGTTAAAAATACGTCAAAAAGCGACATTATTTTTGCACCAACCTAATAGAAGTGTGACTCTCAGCATAGAACTTGCATCTAGCCATTTCAAGTGTAAAATGATGAGACCTAGCTGCCAATCTAGTACTGTGCTTAAATTCATAAAGTCTGGATACAATATTGGTAAGTTCATCAGAACAATTGCCATGATAGTATCTATTGGAGTCTTTTACTGAATTTTCTCTCTTTCAGGTGCTGCTGTTGGGGGCTTAAATGGTTTATACTCAGGTTATCGGGACACAAGTTCAGCAGCATTGACAGGGGCTGTACGGCGTACACAGTAAGTATATTTTGGATAAAATGGTTGCATATGTTGGGGGTGAGAAAATCTTTTGATCCCTTCAAACCAGAATTGTTTACTACGGTTTTATTTTTATATGTGTGTTTGCTTTAAAGCTAGCAGGCAAGACATTTTTTTTTTTTTTTTTTTAAACAAAGTAATGTTTAATTCCTTTGTGTGTTTTAAGTGTATGGGTGGACGGCTGGGTGGAGGGAGGGAGGGAGGAAGTGTATGGGTGGAGGGAGGGAGGGAAGAAGTGTATGGGTGGAGGGATGGAAATAAATGACAAGTAGTATTAAAAATAAGAGCTAGATGAGATATCCCTAGGCATGGGCAGTGGCACAAGAACAGCCTACCTCTGTTGATTAAATAAAGGGTTCAGTTTGGAATTCCTTGTAGGTTACCTGGATTGATGAAAGCCAGAGGCCATGGCTAGTAAATATGGTGATAACAGCATTGAGGAAGATGAAGACAATTGTCTGCATGTAAATCATGAAAATAAAATGATAAAACATAGGATTACTAATGCAATAACAATTTTGGTATGAATGAGTTTTAATTTTATGTTTGAGTTAGTAATATAAAATCTATATAAATAAAGCGCAGTGTATGTGTATCAGCCCGTCCAGTTTTTGATCTCATCGAATCATAAACAACCTGAAGTAACAAATCGTAACTTTATTAAAAGTTTAACTTTAATTTCACTTTTTGTCTCAGTTGCAATTAATATCGTCTAATTAGACTGTAGTTGTGTATATGAAGAAAGATTATGCCGAATTAAGGTGTTGAATAAAGATAAAATAATTTTATTATTTCTAAATTCTTATAACTTTTATGTACATAGGATGCTGAAGGTAAAAGGCCAAAGGCCCAAGGCCCAAAATCCCTTTCTAGGAGCTAGCCTATAGTCTACCCAAAGGGCAATTTCTAGGCTAGTACTTTAAATAAAATAAATTTAATATATACTTAGTAACTTACAATAAAGAAAGAATATTACAAGAGTTTAAATATCTATTTTCTGAATTCTTTAATTGTTGATGAATTTCCACAGCAGACCCTACCCTGAACTTTCCCCTATCATAATAGTTGGGTATTCTCTCAAGGAGAGCCTTCTTCTCTGGAACATCTATTGGGACTCTCCAGACTGCAAGTAAAACTCGTATATCCAATCTATTGCTAAAGATGCTGAGAATATGGTTGGTTTGTTGTACCGCATCTTCACAAGAGTCAGATTAGACCGAACGTAGAATATTGCTTTCATATCTGGGCTGGAGGTGCCCAGTACTTACTTACCTGTCTTGATAGTTCAAAAGCATCACTGCAGCCTTGTGGATGATGGATTATTTTCCACCCTACAACCCCTTTCCCAGAAAATGTTGCAAACCTCTTGTTGCTCTATTGCTACACACCCACCCTTCCACGTACACAAAAGTGAATCATCCCCCATTTCCTTTGTATTCCAGTTTCCTAAGAACTGCTGCTTTGTGGAACGGACTCCTGGCAGGATGTTTTCCTGATCAATCTTTACATCTTCAAGTCCTACATTAAACCTTACGTTTCCTCCATGAACTTCACTTTTTGCCCTTTCTTAAGCTCATGCAACACCATACAGTAACCTAACTTGAGTGGCTCTTGGGTCTTGTAGTGGGAGATTTTTTTTTTTCTAAAAAGAAAATTTTGTGTTTATTTTATATTTTATGACAATTATATAAAAGTAAATAAAAAGTGAAAAAAATAAGTAAATAAAAAAGGGTAAAATAAATAAAGTGTAAAAAAAATAAGTAAATAAAAAAAAGTGTAAAAACAAAAATAAGTAAATAAAAAAGTGTAAAAAAAAGTAAATAAAGTGTAAATAAAAAAGTGTAAAAAAAAGTAAATAAAAGTGTAAAATAAAGTAAATGAAAAAGGGTAAATAAAAAAAGTGTAAAAAAAGTAAAATAAAGTAAATGAAAAAGGGTAAATAAAAAAAGTGTTAAAAAAAGGTAAATAAAGTGTAAAAAAAGTTAAAAAAAATAAGTAAAGAAAGTGTTAAAAAGAGGTAAAAAAAAGTTAAAAAAATAAGTAAATAAAGTAAATAAAAATATTAAAAAAAGTTTTAAAAACGTAAAAAAAAAAACTAAGTGCTAAAGTAAATTAAAAAGTGTTAAAAAAGTAAAGAAAAATGCAAAAAAAATAAGTAAATAAAAAAGTGTCAAAAATAAGTAAATAAAATTGAAAAAAAAAAAGTAAATAAGTGTAAATATAAGTGTAAAATAAAGTAAATGAAAAAGGGTAAATAAAAGTTTTAAAAAAGTTAAATAAAGTAAATAAAAGTGTTAAAAAAGGTAAATAAAAGTGTAAAAAAAAAGTTAAAAAAAATAAGTAAGTGTTAAAAAGAGGTAAAAAAATAAGTAAATAAAGTGTAAAAAAAGGTAAATAAAAAAGTATTAAAAAAGTAAATAAAAATATTTAAAAAAGTAAATAAGTGTTAAAAAAGTAAAAAAAACTAAGTGTTAAAGTAAATAAAGTGTAAAAAAAATAAAGAAAAATGCAAAAAAATAAGTAAATAAAAAAAAAGTGTAAAAAAAAAGTAAATAAAAAAAAAGTGTAAAAAATAAGTAAATAAAAAAAGTGTAAAAAATAAGTAAATAAAAAAAAAAGTGTAAAAAATAAGTAAATAAAAAAAAGTGTAAAAAATAAGTAAATAAAAAAAAATGTAAAAAATAAGTAAATAAAAAAATAAGTAAATAAAAAAAAAAGTGTAAAAAAATAAGTAAATAAAAAAAAAAGTGTAAAAAAATAAGTAAATAAAAAAAAAAAGTGTAAAAAAATAAGTAAATAAAAAAAAAAAAAAAAAAGTGTAAAAAAATAAGTAAATAAAAAAAAAGTGTAAAAAAATAAGTAAATAAAAAAAAAGTGTAAAAAAATAAGTAAATAAAAAAAAAAGTGTAAAAAAATAAGTAAATAAAAAAAAAGTGTAAAAAAATAAGTAAATAAAAAAAAAAAGTGTAAAAAAATAAGTAAATAAAAAAAAAAAGTGTAAAAAAATAAGTAAATAAAAAAAAAAGTGTAAAAAAATAAGTAAATAAAAAAAAAAGTGTAAAAAAATAAGTAAATAAAAAAAAAAGTGTAAAAAAATAAGTAAATAAAAAAAAAAAGTGTAAAAAAATAAGTAAATAAAAAAAAAAAAGTGTAAAAATAAATATAAAATCAAATATTACCTCTGAATGTTCAAAACTGAATTTTGGTGTCCACAATCAGCATTTTGTCTTATGAAGTATAAATATGACTTCTGATAATAATTCAACAGATTTATCCAAACATCTGACCCTGATGAGCAGTATTACACAAAAATCTTAAATCTATTAATTTATAGACATAATATGTGAGCTGTTTGATTATCTCTTGATTTATTATTTATTCATTTAATTTTTTTTTTTTTTTTTCTCAGAATGTTAAATTACATTACGAAACAAGGGGCTTCATCTGGACAGTCATTGGGTGTCATTGGTGAGTATTTACACTTCTGCTAGATGGTTGACAGCTTTGGTATACGAGATACCAAAAGCTTGCAAATTCAAGTTGGGTTCATTTATATTCACTGATGCACAAATATCCTTGGAAAAAATAAATCATTATTTCTAAAAGTTTTTTACACTCTTTTTATATCCCAGATTGTTAGGATGAACAAAAATGAACTAAGATAAGACAAGTGTATTTTAACGCATAATAAAATAATTTTTATCCATTTGCTGCTTGAGAAAAGCAAGGATTTATTTGGAATTAAACCATGAATTGCCACGTGGATGTCAGCCTGTTACCATGTTGAATTCAGAGGTGAATGCTCTGACGAGCGGACAAGGGAAGTAACTCACTTGTTTTTAATATTATTATTATTAGGGAGCTGTTCTTGTTATTCTGGAGCTGTTTTTTTTTTTTTTTTTTTTGTGTGTGTATGTAACTCTTCCAATATTTTTGATATTATATTTTTATTGTTTTTTTGTGTGTGTGTGTTTTATATACAGAGTATCCATAAAGTTTGTGTGCACTTTAAAAAATTTATAACTTTATTTATATTTGTGACAGAAATAATCTGTAAAAAATGTTATAAAGTTTAATGTACCTAGTTTTAAGTATAGCTAAAATAACTAATGTGATTTCAGGCATTACTGTAAATCAGTTGGCAAATATTTTCCATGAACTACAAAATCGTATTACCCTTTGTGTTGCTAATGATGGGGCACATGTGGAAACTTAAATAAAATTTCAATAAAACCTTAAAAAATATAGATTTACTTCTTTCTAATCCTTTTTGCAAATTATTTCTATCGCAAATACAAATTAAGTTATAAATTTTTTTAAAGCATACGCGAACTTTATGGATAACCTGTATGTATATTATTATTCTGGTTTTTGGCTTAGGCCAAGACCTTTTCAAAGCCACCACACACAAGAGTTGACATGTTTTGGTCTTTGTATTTTTTTTATCTTCTGCTCACATTCTGTTTGCATTTCAGCCCTCATGTACAGCGTGATTGGCGTATTGCTTCAGCTTGGTCGAGGTGTTGATGATGAACTCAACACGTTAACTGCTGCTACAACCACAGGTCTCCTCTACAAATCTTCAGGTGAGTTGCAGAGTCATTTCTCTCCCAAAATTCCTCCCTACTACGATGTAGGTCAATGAGTGATTCATTGGCACTGGTCTCCTTTGTATTCTGTAGCCTTGTCTTGTGTTATTTGCCCTGCCCCCTTTCCATTTACGTCCCCTTACTACAGAGATGCCAGAAGAAGTTCATCTGAGCAATCTGTTAATTGCTAGACCAGTGGTTTTCAACCTTTCTTCTTTACAATGCATTTTTTTCATCATATGTCAGAAAGTCACCCTCGACTCTTCCAAGATTGCCTGACTCAAAAAGTGCATTCCAAATAATATGTATATGTTATTGAAAATCTTATTTTTTTTCTATATTAGTAGACTTACATATACATGGATTATTTTTATGCAAGAGGTTGTTTCTTTTTTTTTGTTTTTTTTTTTTTGATTTTTTTTTTTTTTTTAAACACATTCACGTGGGGCTCCAAATTCTATAAATGAATCCCTGTCAGCTGGGGCTCCAGAATACACCAACTGCACCTCTGCGGAGGGGTAAGACCCCCCCCCACACACACACACGCACCCAAATGAGTTGTCCTGGGTAAGATGATAAACTACATCCAACAGCAAGGCCTTTGATCAAGAGGTTTTGAGGAGCATGGAACCACTTTTTAATTGCTGGTGTTTCCAGGTCCACCTTGACAGCTATGGGCAAATAGTTAACCCCCAAGCTGGAGTCAGAGTCAAAACAGGTTGATATGCTGTAAAACAAAACAAAACAATCCAAGCCAATCTGTAAATGAAGAAGGCAAGATATCTTTTTTTTTTTCTCCCCTCAACTTATAAATTAGTATGAGAAATTTTAGTTGCTTTTTATGGTGAAAAATCCACTGATTTGGAAATTCTTTCAAAAATCAAATAGTTGTCAGATTTTAATGAAATTTTTAGAACTTATTCACAAATGAATGAAATTATTTTTTAAATGTTTTGTTTAGAAAATATTTGTAAAACTTTTTTTTTTTAACATCTATTAACCCCCACTTAATTAATTTTATAAAATTTTGAGAGACTCATTTTTGTGAGACATAATGTTTATATTAGTTATAACAATTCTTTAGAGAATTTAAATCATGATATTTTTAAGCCCCCCCACTTACAAAAAATCTGCTCTGAATCATAAAATAAAAAATGCAATGAAATAACAGCATTATTTAATCAGAAAAGCTTTTAATTGCTTTTATGAATAAGATATATTATAGGCATTATATCAGATATATTATAGGCATTATATCAGATATATTATAGACATTATATCAGATATATTATAGGCATTATATCAGATATATTATAGGCATTATATCAGATATATTATAGACACTATATCAGATATATTATAGACACTATTGTCTTAATTTTTTGTCTTTTTTTTATGAATAATGAATTTTTACAAGAATTGTGTTCATTTTTAAGAAGTTTTAAATCTTAAAATTTTGTATTAATTTGTACAGGTTAAGTGATATTGTTAAGTAAAAGCTCTATTTACTAATTATAAATAGAAAAGCTTATTAAAATTCAACAACCCCTAATATTTTATAAAGAATTTTGAGTTTATTTTATGTGTGCATAGATGTGATGATTTTTGTAAATACAAATGTCCATATGTGCTATTATTAGAAAATAATAGCAGCAGCAGTAGTGATAGTAAAATTAAATTTATTGGTAATTTTCTAACATTTCTTGAACATCTGTCTTCCTAAGTTTGAAAGTCAAAAGAACTAAAATTCAATAAAATATTAGATTGCTTAGAATATTTTCTTATATCTTTAAGATTGCTGGGTAGTTAAAAAAAAAAAAAACAGTTCTCTATTGACTGCTACAAAAATGCAATATGATTATTATAAGACACTACGTACATCCAAATAACAACCCAAAAACAGCATTTGTTATATTCATCAAGTAATTGTTACAGTTATGCCCCCCTTAGATTTATGTTTGAGAATTTTTTTTCTATCAAGTAAGTTGTCAACACTTCATAAAAACACCCATCTCTGTGTTAAAAAAATACTTTTCTGTGACATTTTAAACTAAAAGTAATATTTGTTTTAGATCAGATTAATTATACTTTAAATCAACTAATTTTTTTAAAATAAAGTTTCAGAAAAGTATATTTTGAAAGATTTTTTAATAGAGAATTATGTTATGTTGATAGATTTTATAATCAAGACAATTTTAGCATTTTTTCTGATTTAAAAAAAATTCCAAGTATTTTACTTATGGGAAATATTAAATTTAATTTATTATCTTGAAATTAAAACTAAAATAAAAGCTTCAAGAAAGACTTTTTCATTTTTTAAAAGTCATTTTAAACCTTAGGCATTAGGTTATTTGGATGTACCTCGTGTCTTAAAATAATCATATTGTATTTTCGTAGCAGTCAATAAAGAAATGATTACCAGTCAGCTTCTATTGTGGCATTTTGATGCCACAATAGAAGCCCACTGATTTTTAGCTAAAATCCTTAAAGGTCTACATTTCCTTAAAATCTGTTACTATGTTTTGATTTTTGCAGGCAAAAAGTGGCATTGACATAAAAGTAGAAAATTGTTTATAACCATAATTTAAGTTGTTTTCCAATGTTTTTTCTTTGTCTTCTTTAAGATAGAACCTGACAAAAATTACATAAAGTTATAGTGCCTTGTTCAGGCACATAATTCTTTAAAAGCATTAGTTTCTGTGTCACTTCTATAGTGCCAAATTTGCTAAAATTAAAGACATTTGGCAAATTAGCAGTTTTTGACTGGCTGAAACTTTTCAACCACTTATTTCCACTTCTCAGCATTTTTCTCAAGATTTCAGCCAGTTCAAGGAATTTTTTTTTTCTCATGGTTATCAACTATGGATTGTTCACCTGAAGAATATTGTCAAATTGAACAAAAAAATGAATCCAAACAATTCTCAGAAAATTCATTGTTGCCTCCTTCTCAGCTGTCTGTCTAAATGTCCAATCTCCACAGCTGATCAATAAGTTGATTGCTTCGATCCAAATGTTGCCTTATCCCACATTGTATTTAGTTTTCATCATAAGGCTGGCAAAGATCAAATTGTTGTCAGGAATTGTCATATTGGGTTGGTCCAGGCAGGGTGAAGATGCAAATGAGAAAAAAAATTACTTTAGAACTTATATAAATGAATTTATTTTTTATTAATAAAAAATAAATTAATTTATATAAATTCTTTTGTACAGTACTTGGTTAGTCTTGATGTTCGAATTTATCAATTCCTCATGCAGAAAATTATCGACCTAACCTGCTTCTTAAGTTGAATTTGACACTTTGGCTGGTTTGGTTAAGTCTGGCACAAGGCTTACGTCGAAGGTAGGTAGGCAGTTATGATATCAGGCAATGCAAACGTCTCTCGTCAGAGCATCTGCAACAAATGTCTCCGCCACTTCAATTCTTTGCATTTATTGATATTCTTCTAAAACCAGTGTGTGGTTAGGGTACTCTGTGATTCTCCTATCTTCCAACAAGAACACTTTTGTTGTCTGGCTCTTGAAAATTACTTAAATCTTCAAAATCTGCGAGATCCCTTTTTCCTAAGGGCAGGTATCGGTCCGCCGTGATAACTTCTTTTTCTTATTGGCATCTCACACCAATGCTTCCCAATGGGCATGGGCAATTTCTCCACCTTCCTCAGTATTTCACCTGTGCCTGCCACCTTGGTTATCTCTTGGCCAATCTAGCTCCCAACCGTTTTAATTAAAAAATTAGCATTTCAAATTTTGCTTACACAAAATTTCTAGCTCCCAACCGTTTTAATTAAAAAATTAGCATTTCAAATTTTACTTATACAAAATTTTCCCATCCTGGTCTTGTCCAAAATTTATAACAGCCATTATATAGCTGTCAATGTACCATAAAAGTTCATTTAGTATAATTTCTAATCTTAAGGGCAAAGAAAATGGAGTGATTTTTTTTTTTAAAGACAACAATTTTTTTTTATAATTGGTAAAATTGTTAAAAATTTTGAAAATGATATAAAAATTTGATTCTTGTCTTAATTCTGTGTTTCTCGATTTGATTTCAGCTGGTGCCAAAAAATGTCTTCGTGCAGGAGGTTTAGGATTCACTTTAGCTGCTGCCTACTGCCTTTTTACCAATGGTGACAGAATCAAAACTCTATTCACCTCTGACAACTAAAAAAAGAAAAAGCAAATCTGTATGAGTGAAGTGTTTTGTGCGATCTGATTGGTTAGTTTCTTGATCATGTGATCAGAGTGAATGGGTAAAGTGAGAAGTATGTCTTTCCCTTCAGACCAATTGTGCTGAAGCTGATGACCAGATTACAAAGCAAATCTGGGTGGGGCGGAAATGTTGTTGTTGTTGTTTCCTTTCAAAGACTGTACATAAACTTGAATCGATTAGCAAAACTCTTCTCGACAACATTTGTTTGCTCTGTGTCACGTCGGAATAATTATATTACGACGTTCTATAATAGTTATTACATCCTGCATGCACATTTCGTACAATAGATGTCCCAACTATTATAGGACAGAAGTAGTATGATTTGTTGTTAAAAGCAAATGTACTTTTTTGGGGTATAAAAACAAAGAAGATTGTGTAGTTCTGTTAAGGATGACATTAAAAATATTGTGTAAAATTCTGTTGCTTGTTGTCTTTCTCTCTCACACCCAGATATCTCTATCATTTATTTATTAGTATACAAGGCCCAAGAGCCACTCGAGCTAGAGGGCTACTAAATAAGATTGTATGGTTGTACAAGGAGGGAGCAAGAGGTACAATTTATGAAGATATGTCAGATAACCGTTGACTCTTGACTTGAAGAGGTTAAGATTGTAGTGACTGGAGAAGCATCCTCCCTTTAAGTCTGTTCCACAATGCAGATGGTCTGAGTAGAACTTTTTACACCGTGTTTGTGGCCTGATTTGGTGGATGTTTAGGCCCCACCAAAATTTGGAAGGTGATCCCCCCCACACATTGGACACACATTCCAAGCAATGAACAAGAGGTTTACTGAAAGCATTGTATACACTTCTACTGCAATTATTGCAAATTGTCTTTACGGTCATATGCGTTTCATTCTCACAAATATTTAGGACTAAAACCAGAAACTCCTTTACAGAGATATCCAGAAAGTTACTCGAAGAATTGTGAACATTTCACTTTGTCACTTGCTAAATATGAAGGAAAAATATTTTGTAGGATGTTTAAAAATATTTTTCCAATTCGATTGATATTAATTGTTGTGGACCAGTTTATTACTTAATAACAATAGAAAATCAATCCCCCACTTTATATCCAGTAACATCTTATATTGGTACCAGTTGACTGTTATGCATTTGCAATTTCCACAAATATTAGGTTGGTGCAAAAATAATATCGTTTTTTGACATATTTTTTAATGTCAAAAAACGATATTTTTTGCACCAACCTAATACTCTAACTAAAATCAGAAATGCCTTGTACAGTAGTCTACTGCTATTAGGCAAACTAGTTTACTGCGGAACCCAATGTACCACTGGTGGGTGATGGATCCCGAGATTTTGCTCTTGTACTCTTAATATTGCTCACATTTTTTAGAAATTCCACCTTATTTTACCAATTTCTGGGCCATCTTCTTCACGAGAGAACAAATGGTGATCATCAGATGGGTCCTAATTTGTTTTAATAATCACACCCCTTTTTCACAAGTTTTACCTTGATTACAATGATCAAACAGCCGAAATTTTAACACCTCAGCTGTTTCACACCTAATCCAATTGTATTGGTAATAATTACACAGGATTACATTACATTTTATTTCGTGTATGATCAAAGAGTTCCTATAATATTGGACTAATTAAGAGGAACGTCAATCACTGCAATTAGATACCATAGATGGGGTATAAATTAAAAGTACTTTTTTCTGGTTGATCATATTCAATTTGACTGTCCAACAGAAGACATCAAAGATCTCTTGTAAATAAACAAATATAAATAGCGCATAGTAATTAGGGGTCGTAATCGGGAATTACAAGAGGAAGTGCTTTGGGGACGGTTAAAATTTATTGTATAAAAACTCTGCTGTACGACAATAAAAGTTTGAACTTATTCATGTCACAGCGGCCATTGCTGGTGGTGTTTGCATATATTTGCTGTGGAATAGACATTCATTTGTGTCGATTATTACGCAGGCACTGATGCAAACAACACCAATAATGGCTGCTGTGCTGTAGCCAACAACACCAATGAGTCCAAAATAACTCCAAAATGGTAGATTTTGTAAAAATTTCTTTGTTCTTTTCGAATCAGGCATATAAATTTAGAATAAAACATAACTGTTTGGGAAATTTTTATTATTAGGTTGGTGCAAAAATAATGTCGTTTTCTCACATAGTAAAATATGCGAGAAAACGACATTATTTTTGCACCAACTTAATAGATACTTAGCGCAGGGCTTAAAAAGCAAATTACCCAAAATTTCTTATGGAATCATTGGCATAAATTAGCATAATTTTTATGAGGTTCTTTCTGAGCCATTATCTATGGTATATATCATGAAATAGGACCCCAAAATCAGGCAGGTGTTCAACCTTCGATTATACCAACTATGAAGATAGGGATGTCTATTTCGGATATAAAGTATTCCATATAATTTTTGAAGTAATAAAAATCAGTCAGTTTTGTGTGATACATGCTTAGGCGATCATGTATCTTTTGATACATGACTGACGAGGCAGATTTTTTCCTGCAGTAGACCAGTTGCCATCCAAGGCTATAGAAACCAGTCTGTCCTGCTATTTACCCATAGCTGAGGGAAGAAGAGGATTCCTACCTTTCTCAACGGTATTAGCATGTAAGTGAATGTAATGGATTTGACTGGAATTTGAACTCTGCTCTCAGATTCCTCAATCCAAGCCACTATCCATTAGTCCACTGTGCCTCCTCCTAAATAATAAAAATGCTAGATTAAATGTGTATTTGTTGGATTTATAATAATATCCAAAACGAAAGTGGATGTGATGAGACTTGTAAAAATTTTTTAAACATGTTTTGCCAACATGACTAAGTTTGGCTTCTGCTGGTTGGAATGAAAAACAAAACTGTGCAATGAACTGGAATTTTTTAGGACAAGAGCAATCATTGGATTTGATTGTTGAAATTTTAATTAATTTCATCACTGATGCTCAGAAATCACAACACATTTTTCTTACACCTTTTGTTTAAACCTGAAGAAGCCGAACCTAACACGTTACATCTACAAAACGCTTCCTTTAAAAGGTTTTCCTATTTGTTTCATTATTTTTATTCATCATTTCATCCCCAAGTGAGGTGGGGAATGCCACTAGTACGCAGGGAGTTTACAGAGAGTGAAAGTGAGAAAAGACTGGGTGTTTGGGGGGGGGACATTGAGGAAAGGATAAAAGATGAATTGGGGGAGGGGGGGTTCAAGACAACAGAAGATTGCAAGTGACACTGCATGTAAATTTTTCGAGATTGTCGTTTTCAGGGAAGCAAATAAATGGAAGGGATTTCCACAGGCGGGAAGTGCAAGAAAAAAAAAAAAAAAAAAAAACTGTTGAAGTGGAAGGGACGGTTACATTTAACTTTTTCAATAGTAAACTGGTGGGCCCTTGTTGCCAATCTAGTAGCACATTTAAATTTATGTATTAGGTTGCTAAAAAAAAAATTAATATATGATATATTATTTAAATTTTTGAAGATCAAAGTTGACTGGGAAGCTATTAGGTTGGTGCAAAAATAATGTCGTTTTTTGACGTATTTTTAACGTCAAAAAACGACATTATTTTTGCACCAAAATAATAGTTGGGGCCCCAGGAAAAAAAAAAAGCTCATTGAAGCAGTTGACATGAAAATATTTCTAGAAAAGCCACTTCACGTCTGTGAGAAAGTGACTGGAGTCGAGATACCAAGTCAGGATTGATTACATTGCAGATCCTTCTTTGGAGATGTGTGTTTAAACCAGTTTGATACCACAGAACTTGTAAATTGTTTTGAACAAACCAAACTGCATATTTTCTTTTAAGGTAACCTTTTTGGCTAATACCTGATGAAAAGAATCATTGGCTACCTTAATAGAATATTACAAAATTTCGCAAAGCGACAGCCTTGGAGGAACTGAGGAACAGCAACTAAAATAAGATTTATTATTGAAATGGGAGAGAAAAAAGTGGGAGTGGGAATGGCAAAAGCCAGAATAAATAATTCCAGTGAGGATAAAAAAAAAAAAAAAAAAAAAAAATCAGGACTCGAGCCTCCGAGTAAAGACAGAGAATGGACAAATTCCTCTGTCAATGCCGAGAAGGTCAGTGTAATTTGCCATTAAAATATTCAGATGTTTTGCCGACCGTGCTTTGCCCAAAATGCTAAACGTTGAATTTGTATATTTATCAGTACAATCTGGATTGTCTGAAAGATGCCAGCCCATTGCAGAATCCTGTACCATCTGCAGCAGATGTATATTACAGGTAACAATACTCTAACATTAACAGGAACATATAATATCAGCATTTTAAGGTGCTGATTGGTCCACCCTATGTAGTCAGCATCACACTGATGTTTAAATCTATATATGACCAAACTATTTTGTAGGTTGGGCAGACCAGCTTTTGCAAAGAAAATGCAGAGACAATGTCAAAAACAACATATATATATATATATATATATATATATATATATATATATATATAAATAAAAAAGAGAAGTTTAATTTTGATGTGTTTTGTTCTTTAGGGCTTCAGACTAAATTTGTTATGTTGGTATGAACAAGGGGTGCTGCAGATTTTAGTATATATTCTATGAAAATGAATGTATATATATATATATATATATATGAAAAATGCAAATATAAAACTTGTCACTTAGCTGATTTTCAGAAAATGAAAGTGGATTTATACATTTTCTTTATTCTTGAGAAATGACAGCAAAGATGTTAAACACTATTAGATTAAATATGTTTTATATAAATATATTAATATGTTATATATAAAATGGTAAATAATAAATATTGCACTATAGTTGGTTAACATATTTTGATAATTTTTTATAAAATTTACAAATATGAAATTTGTCATTAAGGTGATTGCAGATATATTCAACACCCAGACTCCGTAGTTTTGTAGACGAACCTTTCTTGTAATTGTTCAGTCCACTTATCAGGAGGTAACAGCAATTGTCTGCCACTTTTCGTGTTATTTTTATATCACCTTAAAAAAATAATCTGTTAAGTTGATTTTCTTTGTGCATGTACACCTGTATGTGCATATGTGTAGGATGCTGTGCAGTGTTACCCAAATGTAAGAAACACATGTAATGTATTAGACTTTTGCCACAACCCTTATGAGGCAAATGAGATGCCAATACAGTGTAACCCAGATATAAGAGATTTTCTCTAGTCCCAAATTAGAGCCATACTTACCTAAACAAAATAGACCAAACCCGGATATAAGAGACTTCTTCTCTTGTCCCGACAACTCTCTTATATCCAGGTTACACTGTATAAATAAATGAAATTGTCAAATGTGTTAAACCAACTCAAATCAAATCAAATTACATAACCAATTAACAAGATTTTAGCATTAACAAATTACCCCTTCATCTTTTCTGTCATTTTTGTGGCAAAATAGGTCCAAGGAATTCTAACCTACCCTTGGCAAAGAGGGCACGATGTCTTGCCTGCCTGATCAGAGCAGTCATCTGCAATTTAGGTAAAGCACATGCATGGTTCAAGTACTTTTAAAACTATCGCTAATTTGCGTGTGTGGCCCAAAAACCTGAATAAAAGTTAAGCCAAACAGATGAGTTGGGAGAGGCTCTATGGATCTTGAACTCTGCTCATTACAACTATCAACCAGTTTTACCAGATTTAGATTTGTCAATTCCTTAACTTAGATATGGGGACACAGTTGAAAAGCAAATTATTTGAAGAATTTTAAAAATCTTATCCAAACTTGAATTAGTAGGGACAATTTTAATATGTCCCTATTAATTAGTATGGACAATAACAATTGTTTTATAAATTTGATTAAAAAAAAAAGAAGAAGAAAAAAAAGGACTTGAATGTCAACATTATTTACACCATTTATATTCAGACTATTGCCTTGTATCTTTGTTGTTATATTGACACTTCAGCTGTGGTGTCCCCTCCGGTGTATTGAATGTTAGTGTTGACAATTTTGTTGTTTACAAATAAAATAAAAAAAGTAAATAAAAAGTTAGTTATTTAATTTTAATTTTTTTATTTATTATTTGCAAACAAAATTTTCAACACTTATAATTTATTTATTTATTAAATAAAAAAATAAAAGTTAATAAATAAATAAAAAATAAATAAAAAAAAAGTTAATTTAAATTAATTAATTTAATTTAAATAAATTAATTTAATTTAAATAAATGAAAATAAATAAATTAATTTAAATAAATTAAAAAATAATTGCTAAGAGAATAAAATTATAATAAAATTTAAATTAAAACTTAAAAAAAAAAAAAAAAATCCATGTCAATCTTACTGTAACAATTTGAGGTTATTTACATTTACACTTATGATTATTTCTCGTTCTGAATGTTTTTGTTTTTTTATTTGACCAGAAATATTTCATATGTTTTTAATACTAAAAAAAAAATGATTAAAAAGTAATTAAAATATTTTTGTTCAATGTTGCATTGGAAATAGAAGAATCGGCAAAGTTTGACAAATGTACCGAAAAAAAAAAAAAAAAAAAAAACTAAACGAAAAAAACAAACCCACACCCAGTGTGGTGTCAAAAGGACTATTTTTCTCTTGAAATGGCTACTACTGTCTACCTGTTGGAAATTATTTAAAAAAACAAAAAAACAAGGAACTGGATTTATACATTTTTTTTTCTCAGCTATTTTAGTGAAGTTATCCTGTGAGAACATATAAAAGTATTGTCTGGAAAATTCATTTTTCAAAATTCATAATTACAATGTTTATTTAAATTGTTTTGTTCTTAGACATTTTTATAAATTTATGAAAAAAAAAAAAAAAAATTATCTTCATAGTTATTTCTTTATAATAAATATTTCATTCAAGTTGGCTTATAGGTGCAATGAATGTCAGCATTGACAGTTTTATTGAAAGTGAATATGCAAAAAATAAATACTGTATATATGGTGACCTTTAGATAAGACAAAAAGGAAAAAAAAAAGCAAATTTTCATGAATTTATCCTATGCCTATAGTATAGGATGACTACTTATTGATTATATAAAGATGACATTATTAGAAATGTTGTTAGCGTATCCTTAGAAATTCAAAATAAACAAAAACCGATTCTATACCAAGTTGTTACTACACATGCCCCCCTAAAAGGGAAACCATTGTTTTATGTTTTATTGCGTGATCTCTTGCAACTACTGTAAAATTATTTTTATTTGAAAGACAAAGGTTGTATGTAATCCTAAATCGTGTTATTGCTTAGCACCAAAATGATAATGAATTTTTGATGAGAAATGAATACGATGTTATCATAAACGTTATTACTGCTGTAATTAACACTTGATGATCAGTGAAAGTTTAGCGAAAGATAAGTTTGCTGTGAAAGGCAAATGCTTACATTTTCTCAGCTAAGCTTGCATGGATACAAGTTGATTTCATTGATATGGAATTATTCTTTGAGTAGGCAATTTATTATGTAGTTATACTAGTAATATATAATGTAGAAATGGTTTTATGACTTTTATTATAAGTTTATTTGATAATGTGAATCATTATTGATAATCGCCCCAAGGCCAAGGTTAGCCTAGCGACAAATATCACTCAGAATTTAGGGTTCCTTTTTTAGAATTGTAATATAAGAGGACCCCTAATTCTTAAGGGTGATTTTTGGGATTTAAAGGTTGTCTTATACGTAGAAATATACGGTGATTAAAATTAAATAAATAAGAAAAAGTAAAATTAGAAATTTAAACTTCAAAAAACAGAAAGAATTCAATGCTAAAGAGAGAATATGAAATTATTCTTATAAATAAACAATCTAATAAAATAATCAGAGTTTAATTCATTTGTTGTCAATTTTTGAGAAAAATATTTAAAAATCCAGTTTCATGTGTTTGGGTTTTATTAAAATTTAAAAAAATAGCTTACGATAATTGCTGGGGGAGTATCAAGAGAAAAACAGAAAAATGGTACTTTTGACATGCTATTTTTTTTGGAAGGCATGTTTTTGTTAAACTTTACCAAAGAAAAAAAAAAAAAAAAAAAAAAAAAAATCAAGTAATGATAGCTTTGATAAGATAGATAAACAAATACAATTTTTTTAAAATTTCAGCAGCAGCGGCAGCAAATATTGACAACATTTTATTACCAAATTCATGTGATTGAATCAATTGCACAGAAACGTAGAATTGATATGGTAGGGAAATGCATAACCAATTTTGTTTTAGTGAATTTTTTTCTTTTTTATTTATTTACCTTTTTTTTTTTTTTTTTTTTTTTAAAGCAAGTTCTTTTTCACAATTATTACTAGTTTTATTCCATCTTATTACTGTTGCTTTTTATCCCAACACACTGGCTCTATACACTCTTCATTATTACTATTATTTTATTACTAGTTTTATTCCATCTTATTATTGTTGCTTTTTATCACAACACTCTGGCTCTATACACTCATTATTACTAGTTTTATTCCATCTTATTATTGTTGCTTTTTATCCCAAAACACCGGCTCTATAAACTCTTCATTATTACTAGTTTCATTCCATCTTATTATCCCAACCCTCTGGCTCTATACACACTTCATTATTATTATTATTATTATTATTATTTTATTACTAGTTTTATACCGTCTTATTATTGTTGCTTTTTGTCCCAACATTCTAGCTCAATACACTCTTCATTATTATTATTATTATTATTAGTTTATTTTCATTTGGACTAATATCCTCATCTTTGCTACCACAATATTTCAACTGTAGTTTCCTTTGGCTTTCTTCTGGTGTCTATTGTCCAAGGTAACTTTCAAATTTAACCCGGGGGGGGGGTTATTATTGTCATTTCACTGTCCCTATCTAGGAATGTCTCGTCTTGCCCTTTTTAGTCCAGCTTAGTTAGTATTAGTCCTGTTTCAGCAAAAACAGGGCAAACAGTAACAGCACAAGACATCCGTAGATATGAACTGCAGAATGAGAACATGTTACCACTGTAGATTAAATAAAGGCATCAGTTCGAAATTTCCTGAAAGTTCTCCTCCACCCACTGATCAACAGATACTTAAAGAAGGCAGTATGGGATAATAACAACAAAGATGAAGACAGTAGTCAAAGTGTAAATTAACTCTTCATTGAAGAAATTCATTTTAAATTCTTATTGCTTTTTATGAAATTTAAAGTCTACTTCTACTCTAATATCTCCATCTGCACTCTGAAATTTTATTTACTATATTTTTTTTTTTTTTTTTACTCCTCCATAGGAGTAACTAGGTTTGCCTATCGCCCGGTTCACACTCCTTTCTAATTTTGGAACAAGAGTAGAGGTTTATCCCTTATTTCCTGTTTGGAATTGGGTTTCTAGTTCCTTTGAAAGTCTTTTCATTCTCTTTCATTCTCAGTTGCTCTTTGTCCCTTAGTGACATTATCACCTTGCTAGCGGTGGATTAACCCCCCCCCCCAAAAAAAAAAAACAGACTCTTCAAATGCTAGCAGCAAAAAGTGAAAAATTAAATATAAAGAAATAACTTCCGACAATTCCTGATTCTGTGCCATTTTCTGTATTGATCAAAGAGTTTTTTGTTTTGGGATAAAAAGCAGCAATTTTAAGACCGAATATTCCAGTTTTTATTTCAAAATAGATTTAAGAATTTGCTTCGTTCAGAAGTACAAAGTAAGTAAAATCTTTACAGCAGATTAGAAAATATAATCTTTAAATTAAAAAAAAATTCCTTAATTAAAAAGAAAAAATACTGTAATTAAAAAAAAATGTAATCTTCTAATTAAAATTTCCTAATTAAAATAAAAACTATTTTCTGGTTCATTAACATCTACATGAGTCATTTACCATTTCTTTATATATTGAGAGATTAGGTTTGTTTGTTTTTTTGGGTCCAGAAGTTACTTTAGGTGCAAATAAGAATTCTTTTCCGAGATTGAGTTAATCAAAAAGATTCATACAGGTCTATCACTCTTCAGTGACATTACGTAATGGGGAGAGGGAAGACTTGATATTGTCTAAGGAATGTTGAATAATAAAACGTTAACTCTGTTTATACAAAGATAATACAATATTCAATAAATCAACAAAAGTTAAATTAATTTATCTGATTGACAGACTCAGAGTTTCGTCTCAAAATAAAGCTTAACAGAATCAGATGTTCGATAAATCTTTCATGTCGATACGCTCAGCAGGGACTGATGTAATAAACTTTTAAATCATTGACCCCTTCATGAAATCCAATGATCCTGTATTGACTGCCAGACATGTTGGTTTTTTTTTTGTTTTTTTTTTTTTAAAAAAAACCAAAAAAAAAAAAAACCTCTTAATTCAGTCAGTCATATAGGACATAATTTTGTTTATTGAATAGATAGTTTAGTCATCTGTAGAGTGCTTTTTGGCAGTTCTGCTAGCCTGGAAAATTGGTTAAATTCTTGTAATTTTTTAGTTTTTTTATTATTATAATTATTATTATGAAAGATAATACAAGAAAGAGAAATGCTCTGTAGAGTGATGTGTGCTTCAACACAAAAAAAAACTATCAAACATCTGGCTGTGATGAGTAATTTGACACAAGACTTAAGTTGGTTAATCAGATAGGACACTTGTAATTTTGTTTATTTATTGAATATTATAGCTTTAGCTATCTATTGAGCATTTTTTAACAGTATTGATGGCTTGAAAAATAGGTTAAAGTCTTGTAAGTTTCATGCATATTTTTAACTGTATGATTATTATTATTATTATTGTTATTACTACTACTAAAGGCAATGCGATAAAGAGAAAACTATTTTTTATCAGGATCTTAAAAAAAAAAAAAGACAGAATTTCAAGACTAATTTATTCATTTTAGGCCCAGAAAACTGATTTAATCAGAAATCAAGGGAGATGTCTTAAGTGTGCAATAGAACGGAACAGAGGGAGGTACTGTCAGAATTTTAAACCTACAGTATTTCTAAGAGCAAATTATTCTCCCCTAGTAAACCGTAATTTGCTTCATACCTATTTTGGGGAATTAATTGAAGTCATCCTGGATATATTTAAAAATACATTTGTCATTTTTTTTTTTTTTTTTTTTTTTAAATAAAATGTAACACTCCATCTTCTTTTTGGTGACTGTTGCATTTAATTTACATTCAAAGATAGCTTACGAAAAGGCACAAAAGGTAGCAAGTGTCGTGGAACATGATTTAAAATAAATTATTTTGAAATAATAAAACGAGACTGAAAATGTAGAGAAAAAATTCTTTACGTTTATATATTTCCCAACCAAGAGTAGCTTACAATTTAAAAAAAAAGAAGTCTTTATATTTATGTTTTACTAGTAAAAGCCTTTACTAGCAACGGTTTGACTATATAAGCAACCATGGTAATAAATTTTTTTTTTTTTCCTTCGTTATTTTTTTTTTTTGTAAGATGGGGTAGGGGAAGGGGGATATGTCACTCCTGCCAAAGAAAGAAAGAAAGAATGAATGATTGAATGAATGAATGAATGGGGCTTCTTCGTACATCAACACCTTAAAGGGTCATGAAGCACCAAAAAGAGAAACATCAAAAGGCTAACTTTTTTTTTCTTTTTTTCTCTTCTCCTCATCGTCCTCTTTTTAGTGAGTGCATGATAGATACTATGTTTGGGAAAGGCGGCAGAGGGTAGAAGAGGGGCTAATTGCCTTTAGTGGCGGTAAGCATGTCGTCCCATGTAGTGACTGTAGTGTCCCATGTGATTCATTGAAGGCCCATGGCCATAGTGCTGGTAGGACCGATGATATGGATGCTGTCCATAGGAAGATCCGGGCATTCTTTGGTTATATCTCCACTGAAGAAAAAACAAAAAAAATAAAGATTAGAAAAATTACTAACATCGTTCAAATGGTGTGGTGGAAGAGGATAGCAGGTGAAGAGGAATGATTGAAAGGTGAGGAATGATTGAATTTAGAAACAGTTTCAAAAAATTGATATACCAAAGATAAATATGATTTCAAAATTTAAAATGCTATTATAGATTACTTGTAGTTGCATGCATGAATCCCGGTATAAATAGTTATAAATGATTATTGACTGATTTTTATCATTATGATATTTTGGCATTATATCAAGTATTAAGAATATAGTAACTAGGGTCAGCAAAATGAAGGAGAGAGTCATCAATGATAATGTTCTGACTTTGAATCTGCGATTATCTCCCTTTAACTCTCTCTTTTTTTAATATGTACTTTTTATGAATATGACTTCAAAATTTAAAATATTATTATGGATTACTTGTAATTGCATGCATGACTCCCAGTATAAATAGTTATAAATAATTATTGACTGATTTTTATCATTGTGATATTTTTGCATTATGTAAAGTATTAAGAATATAATTAACTAGGATCGGCAAATTGAAGGAGAGAGTCATCAATGACTTTGAATCTGTGGCTATCTTCCTTGCACCCACTCTCTCTGCACCTTATTTGCTGTAGGACTGTTTGCGCATTTTCCCGGTACTTTTCTTGTGAGCGGTGCAAGTAAATTTTCATTCCGAAAATGCAGCCAATAGAAAGTAAGATTGGGAACCACTGAGATAAGTGTGTGTGTGTGTGTGTGTGGGGGGGGGTCTCCAAACATTTTACACCATCGACTTTTTCATGGAATCCTTGATCCTTCATTGATTGCCGGACGTTTTTTAAAAAAAAAAACAAAAAAAACAAGAGAGCAAAGGCCCCCCCCCCCCCCAAATTTTAGACTATTGATGCCTTTTTGACTTTTGATTATTTTTTTTTTTGTATTTATGGATAGAAAATAGAAATTCCTTGGTTCTTTTGCTTCATAATTGTTTCCCAATAAGATTCATTTTAGCTTTAAAATTACTTTTTCAATTTCTATTTCTATATGAGACATGTTGGTTTAAACAATATTAAGAAAACAAAAACTTCATAAATAACATTGGTAATAAATATATAGCACTGTTTAACCTTTAGTACTCTGCATTATTATTATTATAATATTAGTTCTTTGTTCACTTCATTCTTTTTCAAGGCCTTTCAATTGCAGTATCCGTATTGTTAATTTCATTCAAAGTTGTTTTCTGTTACCACAGCAGGATATGACAACACAACTATGAAATTCAAATACAGGGATCAGGATAAACTTTTTGTACAGCAAATGAAGTCACATACAGTATGATAAAGGTTAAAGTTCATGCCTACAAAAAAACTGCATCAATACAGTTATTATCTTGGTAATATGGTTTTAAAAAGTGATTAGAATTTTTAAAAAGTATGAAAGTGGCTTCATACTTTTTCTTTATTCTTGAGAATGACAACAAAGATGTTAAACACTATATGTTATTATTTACAAGAATAATTTTATATTTACAAGATTAGAAAAATACTAGCAGCATGGCCCGGCGTTGCCCGTGCTTGATTAAAAAATCGTACGACTCATACAGCAATCGCTATCACTTGACTTAAAATATTTTTGCCCTTCCTTGCCTTTAAAGGAGTGCCCTTTGCCGTGCTGATGTTGCTACATGACTTACTTCTTGCCTATCTCACACTGCAAATTTTTTCTAAGCTTTATATTAGCATTAAATCTGTTACGAAAAAAAGAACTAAACAAAATGAACACAAAGCGATCAGCTTTAAAAAAGGACTCGTAACTGGAAAAAAAATGAATGAAAAAAGAATGTTAACAACAAATACTTTTCCACACACAACCCAGTTCTGCGGAATCAGAATCAACGTTGAGTTTAAGCAAGCGAATGAGCCAATTGGAGTAAGTGCTATGCAGATTTAAATTTTTCCCACTTGTGACGAATTCAGCTACTGAATTTTTTTGCATGCTAGTTAAGATTCGTGTCCGTCAGCTGTTGGCTCTCACGTTGGCCAATAGAATCTTCCTGCCTATTCGTGGCAGCCAGCTATTGGCTCTCACTCTGGCCAGTAGAAAATGGCTGCAAACTACATGAAAAGTGCTGTAGAAGCATGAAAAAAATCGATTATTTCCACTACTGATGGGAAATGCAAAGTCGGTCTTGGCCTTCCCGCTAACTTGGAGCATGTGCATATAAATTTTGGTGCAAATTCATTGAAAATTGCGGCCGTGCATTCGTTACACACACACACACACATCCTGCCTTTTATAGATAGAGATGTGAACCAATTATAATGATATGATTTTTTTTGTTTTGTTATAACTCACCCTTAGCAGTTATAATATTAGGTCCTGCTTCGTCTACTTGCCATGATGACATTAGAATTCTCTCTAACTGACTCCAATGGACTTCTACTGTCTCACTTTGAGTTCTTTATTTAACGTGTCTTGCCTAGTTCATTTGTGTTACTGGGGCTGTCTTATTTACTCCACAACAATTCATAAATTTATAAAAATGTCTGTGAACAAGAAAATTTAAATAAACAACAATGACTTACTGTAATTATAAATTTTGAACAAATGTATTTTCTGGGCCTTTCTTTCATTTGCTCTCGCTATATAAATTCACTAAATTAGGTTGAGAGCATCTCATATAGTTTGATAATTTTGTAATTTTTTACACATTTAAAAAAATAACAGTGTATCAAAAGGGTGGTTATTCCTTGTTATTACTGTGGTCACTATTATTATCATCATTGTTATTACTGTAAACACTATTGACTCACTTTGCAATGTATCCTGTTTTAAAAAACAACAATTAGAATTTTAATAAAACTCAAACATAGGGAAAAAAAAAAATTAAATTTGAATGGCGAAAGGAAAAAAAAAAAAAAAAACTCGGGTGGCGAAAGGACAAAAAAATGAAACTCGGACAGCTAAAGGACAAAAAAAACGAAACTCGGACGGCTAAAGGAAAAAAAAAATGAAACTCGGAAGGCGAAAAGAAAAAATAAATGAAACTCGGACAGCTAAAAGACAAAAAATGAAACTCTGACGGCGAAAAGAAAAAAAAAAAAAAATGAAACTCGGACGGCAAAAGGAAAAAATGAAACTCGGACAGCGAATGGGGAAAAAATGAATTTAATTTGTGGTAATAATGAGGTGTAGAATCAGTGTAAATGATTTTTGCATTAAAAAAGCGAGTCTTAGTCTCAAGTGTAACGTGGCATGAATGCAAGAAAACAGAACTTGTGAGTGATTATGATTTGAAAGAAAAAAAGAAAATTATTTTGGATTCTTACCTTGTCTTTGTTTCTGTCATCATGCAGTCGTTGAAAGCTGTTTACTCCACTGTTGTTATACATGTGGTCCAAACGCGGTTTCTTGATTTTCTTTGCCTGAGAAAGAAAAAAAAAAAAGAAAAAGATTAACATATACGTGACTATATTTTTATCAATATTACACTTTGTAATAAGGTACATTTACAAATTGAATCTTATTATTTTACTAGAAAATGAGACCAGGTTTCTCATACACAGCCTTTTGTTTCTTTTATTATTTCATTTTTTATTATTTTATGATTATTATTATAATTTTTATTAATATTTTCATTATTACTATTATTATTATTATGTTCATTATCATTTTTATTATCACCATTATTTTCATTTATCATTTTTATTATCATAATTTTCATTATCATTTTATCATCATCATTATTATAATTTTTATTATCATTATCATTTTTATCATCATTATCATTATCATTTTTTATCATTATCATTTTTATTATCATCATTATTATCATTATTATTATTTTCATTATCATATTTATTATTATTTTCATTATTACTTTTATTATTTTCATCATTATCAATTTATTCAATATTATTATTGTCATTATATTTATTATTAGTTGCAGCAACAATGGAAACACCATTTTTGCCTGAAAACCAAAGTTAAGACACATTGAACCTGGTCAGTACCTAGAAGGGTGACTGCTTGGTAATGCCATGTACTGTAAGCATGGATGCATGAGTGCTGTAATGGATAATTCTTTATGTGCAAATATCATTGGGAAAGACTTGATAACCAGTCTACTGCAGCAAGTGATGACAACCTATTGCAGGAATTGTTCTGCCAAGTCAATCATGAATAGTTTAGACATGATTGCCCAAATGCACATAGGGAAGAATATATGAATTCACACATATATATATATATATATATATGTGTGTGTGTTATGCTTTGTCAATACCTCATAAATAATGGACTATTCCGTTTTGATCTTGTGGAAAGAGGAGAAAAAGACATTACATGGTTTCAGTGAGAAAAAGAAAGAATGGAAGAAAGAAAGAAAGAATGGAAGAAAGAAAGAAAGAATGGAAGAAAGAAAGAAAGAAGGGAAGAAAGAAAGAAAGAAGGGAAGAAAGAAAGAAGGGAAGAAAGAAAGAAAGAAAGAAGGGAAGAAAGAAAGAAATGTTTAACGTCTTCTGCCAATACCTCATAAATAATGGACTATTCTGTTTTGATTATTTCACACCGAAATGAAACAGCATCTTTTTCAGGAAACACCAAAAGGATGCTGTTTTGTTTCAGTGTGAAAAAGAAAGGAGTGAAGAAAAAGGAGGCAATAATGCTCTTATGCATTTAATGTCTGCGTCAGTGAAATGGTAAAATATTATATAACGATATTATAATTGTGGTTGTTAACATGTACATTACACCTGGCCAATAAGTCAGAAATAATGGACTATTTCATTTGATAGTGACAAAAATTTGCTTAAAAGTGAAAATACTTTTGATGCATCCTTATAATTTATTGTCGGATGTCATAAGAAAATTTATAGAAAATGATTTACTTTTCCACGGTCATAATCATCATTGTAATCTTGGCTGCAATATCTTTTGTTTCTGTTTCGTTCATGCTCTATGTCCTGACTTAACACAGATTTGCCACCATCCCATGACATCACTGCAATAGAGAACATAAGATTACATTAATAACAATGGATAGTGGAATTAACATTTAAAACAGAAAAAAGGAAAAAGAAAGAAAAAAGGAAAAAGAAAGAAAAAAGGAAAAAGAAAGGAAAAAGAAAGAAAGAAAGGAAAAAGAAAGAAAGAAAGGAAAAAGAAAGAAAGGAAAAAGAAAGAAAGAAAGGAAAAAGAAAGAAAGAAAGGAAAAAGAAAGAAAGAAAGGAAAAAGAAAGAAAAAAGGAAAAAGAAAAAGAAGTAAAAAAGAAAACGAAAAACTTAAATGCAAAAAAATACCAAAAATATTACAAAACAGCTTAAAAAAGAAATATCAAATTCAAAATATTAAAAAAAATATAGAACATAAGATTGCATTAATAACAATGGATAGTGGAATTAACATTTAAAAAAGGAAAAAAAGAGGGAAAAAAGAGAGAAAAAAGGAATAAAGAAGCAAAAAAGAAAGAAAAAAAAAGAAAACGAAAAACTAAAATAAATGCAAAAAATAGCAAAAATATTAAAAAAACAGCTTAAAAAAGAAATATCAAATTCAAAATATTAAAAACAAAAAATTAAAATATACCAAAAAAAAAAAAAAAAAAAATAAAATATTGTTAAACAGCAAATCATTACAAAAATAATCAATAACAAAATAACAAAAGGTAAAAAAAACAAAACAAAACCTGATTAAATATTAGAAAATAAAAACGGGCAAATAAATTTCCAATTCTTTTTATTTTCATTGGACATTCAAGGATTTATTATTTGGGATGCACACAAAATCTATAGAAATTTTTAATAAACTGTCAAAACTGAATGCAGTAAAACATTTCAAGCAGGATGTTTATCCTCATCTTCAGAAGTGAGGAGAAGGGGAAGGGAGTCGAAGGAAACAGGGGTAGAGGCAGAGGAAGGGAGAGTCGGTGAATGGGGTGGAGGTAAAGGGTGCAAGAGCCGGCGAGGGGGTGGGGGAAGGAGGTAAAGGCAACAAGTTCCAGCAAGGGGAGCAAAGTGAGCGAGGCAGGTAGGTTTAAAGGAAACAAGAACCAGTGATTTTAGGGTGAGAAAAAAAAGTCACATTAAGTCAAACTCATGAATTGTTTATTTGGTATACAGTATACCACTGTATCCAAGACACTGATCCCTCATAATTGTAACTAGCTTTCTGATTCTGCAGGCCCAAATTCGAAATCTTGTATGAGTGAAAGTATTTTTACTATAGTTTCCTTGTCAACAAAAATTATTTTTTTTTGTCTGAATGTTTTTAGACAAGGCATTCTACTCATCATTTTGCTGTTCAGAATAATTCTAGTCTTTTGTTGCTTTCTTTGCATTTCGTTCACTTCAGTCTTTGGGTGGGGGCTTTTGCCTTGCATTTCAAAAAACTAAACTCCAAATCAAGCATTTCTTTCCTGATCAGTGGTTCCCATATATTGATGATTCAAGCATAGATTACATACTAATTACATTATAAGAAAACCAAAGTGTACCATGGCCAAACATTGACACAAGACCAATAAAAAATAAGATAATTATATACATTCAGAATAATATCCTCATCTTCGTTGTCATCAAAATGTTTCGGTCGTTGTGCCCTCTGGCCTTCCTCAAGTCTCTGTTGATTTGGGTAAACTTCAGGGAATTTAGAAATGTATTCTTTATTTCCTCTCTGGGCAAAGATTTTTCTCATCCCACTGTTCATGACGAAGGATATATTGTTTTGTTCTGCTCAGTTACCCTATTTCTGTGATACTATGGAAACCCACGTAGAAAGGGAAGAAGTGGTTTTATCTCAATATCAAGTGTTTTTCTTTTGTTAGATCAGCAAAAGTGGGGTTCCTTTTGAAGTTTGGTCTTCTAAGTGGCATCCACTTTAACCAAAGGGTGGATGTGGGATTTTTGAGAATCAAGTGGCAATAAAACTAGAAACAGGTTATATCTGTCTGTAGGCCTATATTCACTTGGGATTGAGGAGAGTTCTGGTCCACCTTTGGCAGGAGATGGACTTGGCCATATTACAGTTCTAAATCCTCAATTTCGCATTGTCAGCCACCACATCGAGATGGGTGAAAACTGACATAGAAGAAGTTGTCCCAGGTATCACTTATCTACCCACACAGAAGAGCAGGCAATGCCCTGAATAAAACAACTACATATAATATGTGAAACATGGTTTGCATTCTTATTTCTTGACATTGCATTTTCTTTCATCAGGCTCTTGTGAGCATGCAGTGAGCCCTTTCCCAGTTTTTGGTGGACACCAATGAGATTGAAAATCAGAATGCAATGTGGGGCGGCTATTGGTTGTTTGGTGGAAAACTTGTGTGAGGGTCGCATATGCTTACATTTCTGCATGTACTACCCAGCTTAGGGACTGAACTCAACAATTACTATGCTACCAAATTTGAAAAACAATGCTTTAATCCAGATAAGGAAATAAAAATGGTCTCAATATATTAACCCTTTAGCATGCAGCACGCTCAGACCCGCCCAGTAAATATTGGCTCTCAAAGTCTCACCATTTGCATGATGTCCTGCATCATTTGTAATGATGATGTCATATATGATGGCAGGGTATGCATGGGGCAGGTTATAGCAAGTTGAACACTGAACTGATATTTACAGGGTGGGATATTAACTCTTTAGCATTCAACATGCTCAAACCCGCCCAGTAAATATCGGCTTTCAAAGTCTCACTGTTTGTGGTCAAAGTCTCAATGTTTACATGACTTCTTGTGTTATTAGGTTGGTGCAAAAATAATATCGGTTTCCGACGTATTTTTAATGTCAAAAACCGACATTATTTTTGCACCAACCTAATATTTGCAATGTTGTCGTCATATATTATTGTAGAGTATACGTGGGTCAGGTTACGGCTGGTTAAACATTCAGCTGATACCCATGGTGCCAGTTGAATGCTAAAGGGTTAAACTGGTGATCTTTCTATATATTTTACAGCCAGATGCCTTTCCTGATGCCAAATCGAAATAAATACTTACTCTGTCCACCATATGCCCGATTGCAGCTCTTTTCCAGTTCGTCTGCTATTCGAGAATTCTTTGAGCCGTCCCAGGTCATCTTGTAATTGTCTGACCCCTTAACTATCCGTTTATAACCATCATGGATGTGGCTATCCCAACGCTGACTGGACACTAGAAGAGAAAAAAAGAGAAAGTGTTACAATGCAGCAAGAAAGAAGCAACGAGACACTGCTTTTAAGATTATTCTCACAGTTTTAAAGTGGGGGGGGGGATGGAATAAGAAACCCTGTAATCTAAACGACGACGAACATGCAGTATCTTCTCAACCAAGGAGATAGAAAAAAGAAGTTTTGGAGTGGGGAGCTCAAAAGAAAAGTGAGAAAGTGGATTCAAACAAAGACAGTTTTAATTTTACATTGAATTATATTCAATTTTAGACACTACTTAAATAAGCAGGTCCACTTAAACGTGTATTAATAGGATATAGAACCCAGAAAATGTTTGATAAATTTGAAAACTGTTCTATTGACTTTATTATGTTTTGCTATTGTTAGATAGGCTTCTTTAGATCAGAATGAAGAAAAAATATATGTGCGTGTGTGCATGTTTGCTTTGATATTAAATCGTTACTTTTCCCACTGATCTGGTGTCCCTTGATTGGGATGAAAGAACAAAATTGTTTGACTTTTGTAGAAAAGCTGTTATTTTAATTTGTTTTCTTGCTTTATTGAAATCTGTTATCGCATTCTCCCAGCTTTTCGGCAGTGAATTTAAGGTAAATCCGTATCCAATTTTTTCAGAATTGGTTGAAAGTAAAAGATTCTTCTATTTTCTAATTAAGTTTGTCATTGTGTTTTCCAAGTTAACAAGATGTGTAATAATTTGATAAAGTGGAAAAGTGGTTTTATTGATTTGATTACACGTTGAATTATATTCAATTTTAGGCATTACTTAAATAAGCAGATACACTTGTACATAGTCTGTCTATATTTCTGAGATGAGGTATTATGTACATTATTTACATTATTTGGACTATTGTCCTCATCTCTGTCGCCATATTTATCACAACGTTTCGGCCGTTGTACGCTCCGGCCTTCTTCAGGTGGTTGGAATGTTGAACTGAACCCTTTATTTCGCCCACTGGGGGTAGACTGTTCTAGTTCCATGTTTGATGGATGTCAGTTATCAGTTATCTCCTGTTAATTTCCCTCTGAAAGTTCTCCACTGCCTTAACCGGGTATTGAACTCGCACTCTTTGGGTCCTGTCACTGGATCTAACCAACGCCTTTATCCACTGTGGATAAAGGTGTCTGAATAATAGTCCGAATAATGTAAATAATGTACACTTGTACATGTATTAACAGGATATAAAATCCAGACAATGTTTCATAAAATAGACAAAGTGGGAATCAGTTTTATTGACTTGATTACGTGTTTCCACCACAAAAAGAATGTGTGTGTGTGTCAGTATTAATTTGTTAACTCTTTTCCTGCTCAGCTGGCATCGCTTGGTTGGGAGGAAAGAACAAAATTTTGTGACTTTTATTCAAAAGCCGTTATCTTAGTTTATGCCATTTTCTTTCTGGGGATAATGAGTATTGTCAACCGTCATTTTCTGGGGCCTGGCTACGTAAAGTCATTAATCATTGTTACTGGGAAAAGATTTCCTTATACAAGTAAGGCCGCATTTTGCTTGGCAGTCATTTTCCATGTGGGGAGCAAATGAGCCAGATTTGATGACACACACGCATTTCAGAGCCCAGCAAACTTCTATTTACCCTTTTGTGGAATGAACAATCCCCTGTTCAGATTTTATCGAAAGCCCGTATCTGTTTGATTTCATATCCAAAACTGAAACAAATCAATTCCTAATGAATGAATGGCTTTTAAATCCAACGTTTTTAATGTTATTATCAAATATTACCAGAGAGCACATTTTAAAAAAAATTTTTTTTTTAAGTTTTAAGTGTGCAGGCTGGGAGACAGTATGCACTGTTTAAAAAAAAAAAAAAAAAAAAAAAGAATAAAAACAGGGCATCAATTAAAAATAACATTTGAATAAATATATATATATATATATATATGAAAGGAAAATATTCTTGATTATACAAATCCATCACCAAGTAATTTGATATTAAATATTTAAATGCTATCTTTTTTGTTATGAAATAGAGGATGCGATAATAAACAAATACCATACAGCAAAATAGTTAGGATTAGGATGTCTTTCTTTTTCGTTTTTGCTATCTATTCACTGAGTAAGGTGGTACTATGAAGAGGGACATCCAAATGGAGTCGGGGAACGTATGATTTTGTCTCAATCTCAAGTGCTTCAGGTTTCATAACCAGCAGAAAAATTCTTTGAAATCTGGTCTCCTAAGTGGCATCCACTTGAACAAATGGGAACAAACAAATGAATAAATAAAAAGAAAGATTTTAGGGGTCAAGTGACAACAAAGCCGGATGTTGGTGATTTCTGGTCACAGACTGGATTGAAGAGTACACTATTTACATTATTCGGACTATATATTTATAGTCATATTTATTACGTTTCAGCCCTTCAGTATCTGTCTATATTTCTGAGATGAGGTATTATGTACACTATTTACATTATTCGAATTATTGTCCTCATCTTTATCGCCATATTTTTTACAATGTTTCGGATGTTGTGTGCTCTGGCTTTCTTCAGGTGGTTGGAATGTTGAACTGAACTCTTTATTTTGCTCACTGGGGTAGACTGTTCTAGTTCCACGTGCCATGTTTGATGGATGTCAGCTATCAGTTATCTCCTGTTAATTCCCCTCTCCAAGTTCTGCACTGCCTTCAATACCCACCCGAAATCTTGTAACAAAGATGAGGACAATAGTCCAAATAATGTAAATAGTGTACATAATACCTCATCTCAGAAATATAGACAGATACTAAAGAAGGCCAGAGCATACAATGGCTGAAACATTGTAATAAATATGGCGACAAAGATTAAGACAATAGTCTGAATAATGTAAATAGTGTACATAATACCTCATCTCAGAAATATAGACAGATACTGGATTGAAGAGATCATTTTTGGCCTGCCCTTGCAGGAGGGTCTAGCAGGTAGTTCTGATATTGCCAGGAGAAAGAGCCGAAGAGAAGATGTGCTATGATAGAAGTTGTCCCAAGTGTCACCTATCTACCCATCCACCTAGACTGAGCAAGCAAATTCCTGAATAAAAACATCTCAATATATTGGAAACAAGGTTGGCAGTGCTCATTTCTTGCCCTGGTGTTTATTTTGACCTTATAGAGGACCTTTCCCAGTTTTTGATACACATTGATGTAAACAAAGATGGAGATGTAATGTGGAGTAGCCATTGGCCAGTCAGTGGAAAGCTGGGTGTGAACTCCATTGTATGTTTACAGGAATAAAAATACTAAACTATTATGGCGATTGATTGCATAATTGGAAATCATTTTGATAAATGATCTTTTCCTACTCCAGAAAACAGTTCTTGATGGACAATAACATCTTTTATTGGAAGATTAATATTTCCAATATAAAATCTGTGGAGTAATGGATAGTGGCTAGGATTGAGGAATTGGAGAGCCAAGTTCGAATTCCAGTCGAATCCATTACATTCACTTGGGAAAGGCATGAATCCTCTTTTCCCCCTAGCTATGCGTAAATAGCAAGACAGACCAGGTTCTGTAGCCTTGGATGGCAACTGGTCTACCACAGAAAGAAATAGCAGCCTACTGTGAGGAAAAAATAATCTGCCTTGTCAGTCAAGTATCAAAAGATGCATGATTGCCTAAGTGTGTATCACGCATGACACATAACTGAACTGATATTCACTTATGTGCTAATACCCTTGGGAAAGGTGTGAATCCTCTTCTTCTCTTCCCAGCTATGAGCATATAGCAGGACAGACCGGGTTCTATAGCCTTGGATGGCAACTGGTCTACCGCAGAAAGAAGTGGCAATCTACTGCAGGAAAAAAAATCTGCCTAGTCAGTCATGTATCAAAAGATACACGATCGCCTAAATGTGTATCATGCATAGTACATAACTGATTGATTTCCTTTAACCCTGTTAGTATTGTGAGCATTATGACAGCATTGTTACTGTAGGCTTTTCAAACACATTATTTAAAATATAGATGCTGCTAAGAAAATTGGTTCACTGTGTGGTGCTAGACAATCTTTCTTTCCAGGATCTATCTAACATATTTATAAGTCTACCATTTGTCCATGCTTTCAATATTACTGCCACATATGGTCCGGTGCTCTTGCTATATATTTAGAGATTCTTAATAAAATCCAAAGAAGAATCAGCAATATTATTGGTCCTGGCCTGGCATCAATCACTTTCTCACTGCTTCCCCATGCATTTTCTATAAATACTTTCATGGTAATTGTTTGGATAAACTCTGTTATGGTACCTAGACTTTATGAATTTAAGTGCAGTACTAGATTGGCAACTAGGTCTCATCATTTGACAGTTGAAATGGTTAGATTTAACTGCAAGTTATATGCTAACAGTTTCTTCTATCACACTTCTCACATGTGGAACTCCCTTCCGGCTTCTTGTTTCCCAGTCAACTTTGACTTTCAAAAAATTTAAATGCAATATCAATCACTATCTACTTGATATATGTAAGATTAGATTGGCAGGAAAAAGGTACCAAGAAATAAAAAAAAGTTTCTTCTCTTGCATAAGGAACTCTCTTCCAACTCCCCAGTCAACTTTGAACTTCAAAAATTTAAATACAATGTTGATCGTTATCTTCAGTTTTCTTAATTTTTGTTCTTTTATTGTTCTCTCTTTAATAGTAATTTTTCTCATATTCTATAACATCCAGTAACACCTTGCATCTTAGTGGCTTTACTGCCTTGCTTGGGGTAAAATGATTAAAAAAATATGTACTTTCTTGCGGCTCCATGCTTTCCAACCAACTTTGATCTTCAAAAATTTAAATGCAAAGTTAATCATTATCTGCCGTCTTCTTGATTCCTTTTTTTTTAATTTTTTTATTGATGTTTTCTTTTTTTCTTATTTTTTCACATTCAATAATCCCTTGTGTCATAGTGGTTTTACTACCTTGCATCAAGTTAAATGTTGAAAAAAATAAAGATATCATTCAGGTTTCAATTTTCTTGTTATATATTAAGATGTCTAATTTTTATAAGAAAATAATGTTTATTTTGAAAAATTAAAAAGCCAGAATTAAAAAAAAAAAAAAAAAAAAATAATGTCTAAGTTCAAAATTTAAAATATGCAAAAATAGGTTTCATTTTATTTTCAGCAAATAAATGAAACTGCTTGTAATTCCAAAAGATATACCAAAAACCAGAAAATCCTTGTTGTTCTTTGACAGAGGTATTCAGAAAGCTGCTCGCCTAATGAAAATTTGATTTGCCACTTGCTAAATATTAAGGAAAAATATTTGGTGTGTTCAAACACCCCACACTAATAGAAAATTTAACATTGAAATCAAATTGTCTCCCTTTGATTTCCCTATTTACGTATAGTCAATGTCAAATCGGTTGATTTCTATTGAAATGGGTAAAAAAAAAAAAAAAAAAAATTTATATTTTTTTTTAATAACTTATCAACCCTTTGTGGGTCATTTAAAGCTGAAACATATTTTGGATTGTAAGAAAAAAAAAAAAAAATCGAGTCCGTCCGAAGTTATTATGTAAATCATATAAACGTCAATAACTTGAAGTTGCTTTGAAAAAAATTTGTTCAATTCTAAACAATTTAGATGTCAAAACAAAGCTTGAAGTACATTTTCAGGTTGTTTCAACATGTTTTATTAAGGTTTTATTTAAGGTTTTAAGGTTATTAACCTTAATAAAACATGTTGAAACAACCTGAAAATTTATTATAAAAACTGCAGACAGACTCTCTCTCTATATATATATATATATATGTATGTATGTATATCTGAACATAATGAGAACGAAAATAATATATAAATTCTAACGTTCATGTCATTAATTCAAAAGAAGGCTTAATACCAAGAGTAGAGCAATAATTATTTATTATCATTTTTTGATATAGACAAAAACAATTTACTCACGACAAAGATGCAACTTCATTTCGATGCATTTAGTTGCACCTCGACTGGTGAGAACCAAAAGTTGAGTTGCAACTAAATGCATCAAAGCGAAGTTGCATCTTTGTCGTGAGTAAATTGTTTTTGTTTATATCAAAAAATGATAATACATATATCTCCAAATGTAAAAGAACGAAGAGTAATCTTTCAGCATTGAAAACATCAATTTGAAACAGAGCTCAATACGAAAGCAGAGCAATATTTATTTATTATGCAGTGTTACATTAGAACATGCATATACCCACTACAAAACTGTACATCTTGTTTCAATGTTAAAAAAATTTCTTTTTTTTTTTGCTTGGCCTTTTTCATCTTATTTCTCTTCTCTCTCTCGCTATTACTAATTACTTAGCTTTTTTTCTCCACATGAAAATTCTTTTTTACCTTTTAATGGAAACTTTCCAATGACGGAAGTGGAAGGTATGCTTCATTAACTGCATTTCAGAATAAAATATTTTAGTAGCTTCATGATCTCCCACCTGATGAAATGTTAAAAGAAATTTTTTAATGTTGAAACAAGATGCACAGTTTTGTAGTGGGTATATGTATGTTCTAATGTAACACTGCATAATATATATATGATGATGATGGACTGTCCTGTTGATTTTGACGTAAGAGGATCTGATAACTTCATTCAGTTCTTATGTTGCTGTATGTGACACTTCAGTCCTGCTAGTGACCTGCATACAAGTCCACATATTGTGCAACAGCAAGGATCTCAGGAGATTTCAAACCAAATTTAAATTGCACAATGCAATTCTCTTTATTACAAAATCTTGAAAAATGTATATACTTTTCTGAAACTTTATTTGAGGAAGATTAGCTGATTTAAAGTTTAATCTGCTTTAGAACAAATATTACTTTTAGCTTGGGATATCGCAGAAAAGCATTTTTTTTAGCACGGAGATAGGTGTTTTTAATGACATGTTGGCTACTATCTCAATAGACTTATATTTAACAAAGTCATCCTATTTTTATCTAATTTTATTTTTTAAACAGTATGTATTTAGTCTATGTCTACTAACATTCCAGAAATCTTAAAAGAAAAAAAAAAAAGAAAAATGGGACGTCTATTTCAAATACAAGTAATCACTAAATAACAATGTTAGAAGTGAAAAAGATATCGGATTAAAAATAAATCCATTAATTCTTTAAAAATTGCTTTGTTTACATTTTGAATGCAAAACTGAGCAGATATGGGCTGTCAAGAAAATAATCTGACTGAAGAAGTGTGCATTCTTTAAAATGGAAAATAGAGACTTGCTAAACTGTGATGCTCTCTGTAGTCGAGAGGTAAAGCACGCTGGATCAAACAGTGTTTTCTCCTACAAAGCGGGATGCATGTTCGATCCCTACCAGAGAGTCAGTTTTCTTTTATATTTCTCAATACACACTGTTTAAAATAAAAATTTAAAACAAGTATCCATTCTAATAAATATATATATATATATATGTTATATTCATTGGGGACATGTGTTTGAGGAGACATGGCGGTTAAAAAAAAAAACAAAAAAAACAAAACAAAAAGTGAAATAAACATCTAGCTGGCACATGTGCCTCTTGACTTTTGATCTTAAGGCAGGTAAGATGTCAATTTTCCTGACAGAGGAGGGAACAAAAAAAAGAAAGAAAGAAAAGGGATACTTAACTCAATATGTTTATAGTAAAAGAAAATGTCAGGTTGAATAATTGTTTAAAAAAGAGAAAAATAGGAGGGAAGAAGTGTGTGTGTGTATATATATATATATATATATATATATATATCTAAAATTGTACCCTGAAGTCAATACCAAGCAGAAACATTCTGTTTCATCCTAGAACCCAATCCATGTTGTTTCAGGGGTACAAGTATTTATACAAAGCTGTATGTTGGTATCTATTAATGTAATTTCTCATTATGCTTTTAAATGCAGATGGTTGACATTATGCTGAGCATTCAATGAACGTAAATTCAAGCTACAGATCTTAGAAACAATTTATATTAAAAAATTAAAGCCGGTACTGAACAGAATCAACTATGAATACTGCAATGTTCTAAAATGCTTGTAAAGAAACAGTTTTTTTCAATGCTATATTGCACAAATGACTATGACATTATAACACAGAGGAAAAAAATTCCATAATGGATAATTTTTTCATATTGTAATATACCACATATGAAGTAATTTTGGACTTTTTGGTTTACTGCTATTTGCTCTGTATTATAAATAAATTGAGCTCTTTTAGTGGATCAGTTTTAATATTTTATATTACTAGGATCCACTTGGATTATATACCAACAGATTTGTTACCTTTACTCTCTCTCTCTTATATATATATATATATATACTTTTGTAACAGTATTTATGCCACACCTTATGTGTGTGTGTGTGTGTGTGTGTGTGTATATATATATATATATATATATATATATATATATAACCTGCTCATGTGCCCAATGCAATTGGATATGTCAGTCCAGGGTGGGTCTGCTCAGTCACCAGAAATCATACAAACAGCTTACTGTATATGACAATTTTGTAATGACATGCTTTGAATGCCTGACATGCAGGAGGGTGTGTAAGTCCAGGTTGGGCCTGACAAGACACACTGGAAGTGATGATGATCAAAGTCAACTTCTACCACCCGAAGATGATTTGATATGCCATATATGTGACAAGAAATGCAGATTGATGATTGGCTTTATGAGCCACTGTCTTCACACAACAAACGAATGCAGTGTTTTGGGGGTTTAAATGAAGGGCTGAACATGTCAGTGATGGTCATACTCACTTTGTGAGTCAACAGCCACCATATATATATATATATATATATAATGCTTATTGTTTTTTAAAAAAAAATTTTTTTTTTAAATAAACAATAAGCTATATTTTGTGCCTGATGAGTTGGGTAACCAATGAAACTCGAGTCACACTCCAAATGTAGGCATATGTGTATTTATTAATATATATTCCTTAGCTCTGTCTAATCATATTGAGCACTATTATGTCTACACCTCTTGGGTAAATTTGATTTTATATATATATATATATATATATATATATATATATATAGATAAGATTTTTAACATTTGATTGAATGAAAAATTGTGTTTGGTGAAGAATACAGAAAGTATTCATATTTTCTGATCATCTTGCTAGAAAAAACAAAACAAAAATTAACACACAGCAATTTATTGATTGATTGATCTGCTTTCTTTTGCAGGTTATTTAAAGCCAGAAAAAATATTTTTTGATTGTAAGAATTTGGTGGGGGGGATTTAATGATGATCTAGTGATACAAGTATTACTAATTAACCCATAGCTGGGAGGAAAAGAGGATTCATACCTTTCCCAAAGGTATTTGCATATAAGTGGGTATAACAATTAAGCAATTTAGACAGATGTATTAAAAAATATATATATTTAATTTTTACTAACCATTTTAAAATGAAACGCATGTTAATCTATATGCATGTTAGTATTAACAATGTCTGCACATTTGAGTGCATGTACAATAGAGATGTGTGTGCATATGCAATAGCAACGTGTATGTGCATTTAATACAGTGCTACTATGAACTGTACTTATCATCATATAATGTGCAACCCCACCCCCTCAAAAAAAACAAAAAAAAAACAAAAAAAAAAAAACACTTCATCACAACGATTATAGTTGTTTAGCAAAAGAGGTATTGTGATAAATTACAATGGTCCCTTAAATGATCCCCAACCAAAACACAATGCACATTATATACTTGTAAATACAGTCTGTACATTCTAATCACAATGACAAATGCTTCTTTAACATTCAATGATAACCCATCAAAAATAAAATAATATCAACACTGTTTATGTAAAAAAAAAAAATGATATGCATACAAAAACAGCTACAGCACTACCATTCAAGCCGCCACTTACCATTTGGCTTGGAGTGTCGACTGACCTCGCCACTACAATGCTCCTGAGTTTTCTCAGTCTTTGAATGTTTGTGCTGCCCACTTGATGGACTTGACGAAACTGTCCGGTCTGAGGATGAGGATGAAGACAAATCACTGTGTCTGTGGTTAGTGATTTCAGACTTGCTCCCTGAATTTGGTGTTTTACTGTCAACTGATGCTAAAAGCGGAGTCTTTTGCGAAGACGTTGGAGGAGCCGAATTTGAGGATAAAGACATGGCATTAGACATAGACGCTGTGGTCGATAGAAAAGATGGGGACAGACTCTCTGATGGGATCCCCGTTAAAGACGTACTGTGCTGTTCTGATGAGGCATTCTCATCTTTAGATTCTTTGGTGCTATATACAGATTTTGACTGAGAGTCGATTGATTTATCGTTAGGTTTCTCTGACGAGCCGTATAAAGAGGATTTGAGTTTATTGTCCATCCCACTGAGGACAGGCGATTTAACTGATTTTTTACAATGACTTTCAACTAACAGAGGAGAATGTTCGGAGGTACTGGACGATATATGCAGTGACCTACTGGCATACTTGATATTGTGAGGTCGCTCGACTGGGGGTTCAGCTGGTCCTTCCACTGACCGCTGTTCAGTTAAATGATCATTAGAGGCTTCAGTTCGAGTTATAGTGGGAGAGGGTAAGGGTATGTCAGCAGGTCGGAAGTGTTCCTTTGTTCGTTCCACCCACTCATATTCTGCACTATCATCCTGGAGATGCCCTGACCGGTGCCGACGTTTTACTGGAGAAGGCCCGTCGTCAAAGTCACGTCGACGATCTTCCGAGTTTGAGCTTTCTCTTTTGTGTTTATGCTTCTTGTGTTTTTTCTTGCGTACCAGCTCACTGTCCAGACTGTCGTTTTCGGTGTCGTGCTGAGAGTGACGGCTTTTCTCCTTGTGACGTTTCCGCTTGTGTTTTTTATGCTTTTTGTGTGAGTATTTGCTGGAAGTGTTTTCAGAGTTGATAGGTGGGGTCTGCACACGAGAGCCCACGCTGTCTTTAAGACGGGCGGAAGAGGTTTCAGCAGAAGAAGCATTATTATTTGGACGTGCTGTGGTGATTGTTGGTGGTTTAGGACAAGGGTCCAAAGTCTTTGAGGCTGTTTGCGAACAATAAATACCGTTCGATTCAACTGTTTCCCGCTTGGATTCTGCTGGTAGATCTTCCTTTAGTGGAAGAACAGGAGCTGAGGCTTCTTTAGTTAAATTCAAAGAAGGTATTGAATTATTCCCTGGAGACATAGAAACCAAGTTTGGAGCTGCAGTTACAGTAACTGCAGAGGAAGAGATACTGGTAGCAGTTCCCACGGGAGAGATTCTGTCGAGAGCTGAAGGACCCAAAACTGCATCCGGTTCAGGAGTTGTACTACAAAGTGGAGTTGGGCTTGCAGCATCTTCATTTTCAGCTGTCATTTGCTGGTTGCCACCTGATCCTTCCTTATTGAGCACTGTCCAACCTGTGTGTTGCCTCTCGGGCAATTTGAGATACTGGGGAGCATCTCCTTTGTCGGTAACATGCCACTCTGTGGTTGAGTTAATACTTGTGCTTGAGCTCGAGGCGGAAGCCAGTGACGGACTCACGGCAGATTCCTGGGACTGGACCAGCCATGTTGTGGTAGAGTTCACCTTTTGTTTTGGTGTGGATGTAGTATCACAAGTTAGCACAGTCCCCGGAGCTACAGAGGGGCACGTAGAATTCAGAGTGGTAGATGTTGGGGCTGTGCTGCTACTGCTGCTACTACTACTACTACCACCACCACTTGCATCTCCCAGGAAACGTTTTAAGGGACTACTACTGTGACGGTGATGTAGTTTTAGTGTTAAGTCCTTAGAGTGAAATGGTGAGGAGGGGGATGTAGAAGGGATGAAACGGTCCAGCGAATGTGAATCTCGAACGTTATTCCATTCCCTAGTTGATGTCTCAAGCAGGTGAGCATTTCCAGGAACCGAGGTGGTGGCATTGAGGCTCTGGTCAAAGACAACTTTGGTATCACCGGTGGCGCCAGAGTCTGCCGGTTTGCGGCCACCAGAGCAATAGCTTTCAAGAGACTTGCTTTTTGGAAAAGTTGGCTGGGGTGAATTACTGGAGCCAGACTTGTTCTCCTGGTCTGATTCAGACTCACCCGTGTAGGGTACCAGCTTTGACAGCTGTTCCTCTTCCTTTTCAGCTGTTTTCCCAGCAGCTGCAGGCTTTTCGATGGTAGTTACAATGCCATTTTTTATTTGCATGACAATCCTTGGCTTGGCTTCTCCAGACTTGGAATTCGAATCGGAGGCCGATTTGACAGTGTCCCCTTTTGAGTAACTGCCGATGCCAAAGGACTCCTTCTCCCGCTTCTCTGGCACTGAAGTTGTTTTTGACACATTGCAGCTGCCAGTGACTACGGAAGACTTGGAAGGGTGCAAGCTCTGAAGAGAGTGGTTCTTGCGAGGGTGTGCAGTGCCAAAGTCATTCACTGCTGAGGTACCTGGAAGTAAAACAAGCATGCCTAGTGAGACAGCACTGATGATGAAAAGCAGAAATTTGAACAGGGAAGGGTAAGATTTGGTTGCCACTAAAAAGATCATTGTTTAACTTAAATGATATAGAATCATTTATATAGAAAATTATAATGAAATAAAAAATTTAAAAAAAAAAAAAAAAAAAAAAATTGCTGTCGAGAGTCAGACCGTCAAAATAAAAGGAATTTTTGGCAAACTTGGACCTTGTGTCAAAATGGTGGTTTTTTTCCATTGACACTGCTATTATTTTAACTACCTTCACTACTCGGCAATGTTTTAAAAAGTGATGGTTGGAATTGTAATAATAATTGTAAATAATCTAAACGTATAATTTAAATGGCGGGGGAGGCTTGAAAATTTACAACAAAAATATTAAACACTTTATCAGAATGTGTAGAAGAAAAGCAAGTTTATTGAAATTGTATCAGAGTGGTGTGTGTATATGAAATGTATATACTTTCACCCTGGTTCAAACAAACTTAAAAGAAATTTTTTTTTGTGTGTGTAAGCATTGTGTCCTTATTGCTGATTTTTCATTCAGAAGGTTTTTCTGCTCTGAAAATGTTAAAAAAAAAAAAAAATCCTTTTGAGTTCATTTGAACTAGCATGAAAACGTGTACATTTCATACAACCTTACCTCCAATACAATTTAATATCATTGCTTTTCTTCTCCCCTTCTATTACACTTCACCTTTGCGTTTATTTATTTTTAAATAATAAAGTGTTAGGAAATAATTTAACCTGAATCACCTGAAGAAATTTTTAATTTTAAAATTTAGCATCCCTACAATTTGAGTGTTTTCCCTTTGTGCATAATGCTTAGATTTATATCCCCGCTATACTACTGCTGCTCATATATAATTCCATCAATAAGAACATTAGCCTGATGAAATCCCTTTAGGGCAGTGAATTTCAACTGGTGTGCCGTGAAAATTTTCCAAGGTCATTAATTATTTTTAAAAGACCAGGGCACAATAAGTGGCCATATTAAAACACTTTTAAATTGATTATATGAGTATATTATTGCTTTGATAAATTTTTACATAATATATAAAATAATATAAAAGCAAGCTTTTTTTGCAATAAACAATAACTAAAAACCAATCACAGCTAGAATCCTTGGAAGAGTATGCGTGTCCAACATTTGATCTTGCAAAGAAGATATTCTACCCCTCCACCACCAAAAAAAAAAAAAAAAAAAAATCGTAAAGCCCAGATATCTCATGAGATATTAAATTGTAATAAACACAACTTATCGCTTTTACTATTTTTCTTTCATTTTCTCACTGAAACCTAGTATTTTTTTTCTCCTCTTTCCACACGATCAAAATGGAATAGTCCATTATTTATGAGGTACTGGCAGGCCATAGAATAGGACATTCCTACCTGGTCCCCCATTTTGTGGCCATGATAGTTTCTATATCATTATATTCCAGAGAATGGTAATAAATCTAAAGACATGCCTGTGTAACTAATCGGTATCTGATCGATTGCTTGATTCGTTTTCTAGCAAGATAGTTTTAGGAGGGTATTTAAACTAAGTGCTTAACATATTAACAAATGAACGAGATAAGACTACTTTTTTGTTTTTTAAGATCACACAAGATTGGATTCATTTTTTACAGCTTATCAACCCTTTGTAGGTTATTTAAAAACTAGAAATTCTTTTCTTTTAGATAATAATAGTTTAGTGATACAAATCTTACTAATTAACCCATAGCTGGGGTGGGTGGGAGAAGAGGTGGATTCATGCCTAATCAGAATGTGGATGTAAAGTGAGGGATCAATTCTATATCACAATCAATACATAAACTTGTCCATCATTTTGTAGCCATGATAGTTTCTATATCATTATATTCCAGAGAATGTAAATAAATCTAAAAGACATGCCTGTGTAACTAATCAGTATCTGATTGATTGCTCGATTCGTTTTTTACGGCTTATCAACCCTTTGCAGTTTATTTAAAGCAAGAGAATATTTTAAGACTGTAAGAATTTTTTTTTGGGGGGGGGGGTGATAATGATTTAGTGATAATGATTTAGTGATACAAGTCTTCCTAATTTGTCATAACCCATGAAAACGTTAGTGCATTTGATATATCTCAAAACCTATTGGCAATAAGTTGATTTCTCTTTCAAATGATACCAAATTTACTTTCCTTGGTATTACTGGTTATGAGATATGGTTTTTGAAATTGGTAACTTTGTAAAAGTGTAGATTTCTGGAACTTCTAGCTGATCATGTGATGGGCGTTAAAGCTGTGTAAGTGGAATACAGAGCTACCCTATTGTCGGGATATTCAGGCATACCAGACTTAAAGTAAAATTATATTTCAGTCACATAATACAGCCTCCAAAAGTAGCCATTCAAATTTTAGTTATCTAAAACAATTTGGGTGTTTTTGGGGAGTGTCTGTGTAGTTAGTTACTTACTGTCTCTCACACACAGAGAATTAAAATAAAACGAATTGGTAAAACATTTCTCTTGTGGCATCTTATGTTCACTTCACATTGATGCCTTTATGAAAGGCATGAATCCACTACTCCCTGTGCTATGATTAAATAGCAAGGAAATTGGAGCCCTTTATTTTTAAAAGTCAACCTAAGAAAGTAATAAAAAAAAAAAAAAAAAAAAAAAAAAGCCCAAACAAATGCAACCAGATTGAGAAATTTGAAGGCAAGGATTATGGCAGCATTCACCAACTTAAGAGTTGCAGGAGATCCCAAAATCGTTTGGAGTCTAAGGTTGATGCCAATGACAATTTTATTGAATAAATTTACTCTTTCTTATATCAAGATATTTTTGTGTAATTTTCGTAAATATTTTTGTTAAAATGAGATGTCAGTAATATTTTAATTTTTGTGTAATTTAAACAACAATCTAACAGTTGAGTATCCTAGCCCTGTAAAAAACCTACAATTTCATGAAAAAGCAAAACCCTAAACACTCTGATACCAAATCCCACATCAAATTAAAATGAAGTCAAACTTGCCTTGTTGTATGGAAACAACTATTAGTTTCTGAAATTCCTTTTAAATGAAGGTTACTATCTTTGTTTTATCTTTTAAAAAAAAAAAAAAAAAAAAAAAGTCTGTTTTTTTTTTTTTGGTGGGGGGAATATCTTTCTATATCTAAGATAGAAATATCTATATAGATATAACATGGTTTATCCATCAAACAAAGAAATACTCAGTTATTTTCCTGGAATATTTTAAAAAATTGGATGGACTTTCAAATGCTTAAAACTACAACTGCTATCATCATCATCATCATCATAAATATACACGGTTGTAGGTTTTTAAGTGGAGAGGGTGGTTAATGAAACAATAAGAAAGAAGACGGTAAAATAGGTTTTATCATTTTTTTTTATTTATTTTAAACATAATCTCATCCTACACATTGTATAATACACACATGAACTCAAATGAACAGCTAACTTCAGCAAGTTATATGAACATTGGCACATTGACATCTACAGGGGCTTGTAGCATCAAATATTCTTTTATACTGATTAAAATAAGCAAATGAAAATTCTTTATTTATCAACTTGTAGAAAACATTATCACAACCAAATAGAATCTTTATTGTACACTGACATTTATATGGGTCAGGTAGTACCAAGATGGATATAGAGTAAAAAATATTTATTGCTTTGCTATAAGGAAAACTTGTCAGCACCTCCAAAGATGAAGGCAAAAATAAATGTTGGGTACAGTGACAACAATATACGTCATGTAGTTGCAAGTAGGGTTATCTTTACTGTGACAATTATGGAGTATGCAAGAATTATTTTAATGATGTAAGGAAAACTGGTCAGCATCTCCAAAATGAATATAAAAATATATTTTAGACATAGTGACAAAGAGGTGAAATATAATAAAGAATTGCTGCAGTTTAACGACCAATTCCTCCTAGATAGTGTATTAAGAAGAATCCAGGTAAAAAGTCACAGGAAAAAAGAAACAGGGCAAGGTTACTACATTGTGGACAGAATCCCAGTCTCCTATCCCAAAAGTCGGCAGAATCTCACATTTTGGCTAAAAAAAAAAAAAAAAAAAAAAAAAAAAAAAAACCCCAAGAAAAACCAACACCCTCCCCTAAGTCTTTCTTAACAAAGTTGGGTTTTATGTGATACCAGGATTCTCTAACTATGAAATATATTGAATGTAGCATTGTTAGAAAAATTTTTTTTTAGAGGTTGGATCAATTTACTATGAATTTCTGTTGCAAACAAAGTGGACTCAAACTCAGGAAGTACCTGACAGAAACAGATGACTTTTTTTTTTTACTGGCCACCATAATTTAATTGCAACTTCTTTCCTAGCCAAAATTAAGACTTTTTTCTGTCACTTTTTCACTGGCCACAATGAAGAAAGGGTGTAAAAAAAAAATGGAGTTAACTAGGTTTAATAGGTCCAAGTGGGGAGCTCAATTATGGTCCACAACCTTAACAAGGATTACAAGAAAAAAATATGTCAAGGCGAATTCATTTGTTGAGTGAAAGTTTTGTTTGAATAATATAAATGAGTTTATGTTTTTAATGAATATAAGTGAACTTGGGGCCATTGCAAAGAATGGTTCATTCATTTTTTGTTTGTGCAAAAAAAAAAAAAAAAAAAAAAAAATTAAAATAAAGAAAAATTAGTCAGCTTATTAAACAGTGAATTCAATATTTGTAAACATTCTTTAAAATATTTTCACACTGTTCTCAGATTAAGTGTACGTCTAATAATTGTTAGAAGGTATTCTGCTTTGCATTTTCTATAACAGAAACACTGGCCCTGCCAAAGGATTTTCAGGTTATTATTTTTTTTTTATCTGAAATCAGATAATAAATATAACTAGAATTTAAATAAAAATAACCTGAAAATATTGAATTAGATTGATTTGTTTTCTATGGATTTATCAAACTGTTGCAATTTATTTACAGCCAGAAAATATTTTTAGTGTAAGATTTTTTTTTTTTTTTTTTTTTTTTGAAAGATAATGTTTTAATAATACAGGTCTTACTGATTAAACCATAGCAGGGGAAAGAGGTGGATTCATACCTAATCAGAAGTTGATAAACAAGAAATTATATGGATATAAAGTGTGTGTGGGGGGGGTCAATTCTATGTTACAATCAATATATAAACTGATCACTCACTTTGTGACCATGTTATTTTCTATACATTTATATTCCAGAGAATGTAAATAAACCTAAAAAACAAGTTTGCGTAGCTAATCTGCAATTGATTGATTGATTGATTCGTTTTCTGCAGCTTATCAACCTTTTGCAGATTATTTAAAGCCAGAAAATATTTTTAGATTCTAAGAATTTTTTTCGCAGAGATAATAATGGTTTAGTGATACAAATCTTACCAACTTACTCATAGCAGGGTTGGGGGGAGAGAAGAGGTTGATTTATATCTTTCCCCAGGGGTATTTGCATGTCAGTGAATGTAAAGAACCCAACGAGAATTGAAACTCGACTCTCCAATTAACAATTCTGAGCCATTATCCATGATACACCACCCACACATCCAAGCTTACAGCACCTGGTATTCCCAAGTGGTCACCCATCTAGGTACTGAACTGGCTCGATGTCACTTAACTTTGGTGATTGTACGGGAACCTGTGTTTAAACATGATATAGTTGTAAGCCTCTGAAAGTGAGGTACCAAGTCTAGAGTACAGTTACATAGTCCATCTATTTTATTACATAAATGTTATTTTTAGTGGATACCCATATTTGAGTAGACGCTCTGTTTTTTAAACTATATATATATATATATTTATTTATTTTCATCTACTGGCCTGAATACAAATATACTATTTAATAAATAAACAGAGTGTCTACTCAAATATGAGTATCTACTAAAAATAATGTTTGAGTAATAAAATCTGTTGGATTAATAAATAAAAATCCGACTTTTTTTGAAATAGCCCATCAATATAAAAAAAAAAAAAAATCCCCAAAAAACGGTTCTATTTTTGTCTATTGTTTACTCTGTAGCTGTAGACTTAATTTTAGGGTAATGATGAGCAACAGGAGTAATGGAAAAGCCTTAGGGTAAGACGAGGCAAATGTTACAATAACGATTAAAGTTTTTAAAATTTTAAATTGAAAAAGAAAAATGGAAAAAAAAAAAAAAAAAAAAAAATTAATTTAACTACTTATGTTTCATAACAATTGTTACATCTGAATCTATATTCTAAATCTAACTACAGGGTGTGGCATATATAACTCCCAAATAATGGCAAGACATTAATAGCAATGCTGTTTTCATTGAGCTAATGTCTTATCATTATGTGGGGAGATATTTCTGCTGCACTCTGTATTTAGAGAAAAACAATCATCATCCCATTGACTTTTGTAATTGTAGGAGGGGATCCAAATGCAGAAGCCATATTGAATCTCCTCCACAATGGCCTATCAACAGCAGCCATCAGCAATTCTGTATAGTCATACTTGTCCATTTTCTGACATTGTCCAACCAGTTTTTGCATTGGCGCCCTCTCCTACGTCCACCTTCAACGGTAACTTGCATGATGGTCTTGCACAAGCCGTTGTGCTTTGTAATGTGTCCAGATCATGCCATTTTTCTCAGTTTGACAGTGGCTAGAATAGAATTGTCTGAATTTCTGGGGTGAGGAGTTGTTATTTATATTTAGACTGTTGTCCTCATCTTTGTTATTTTTTAAATTTTGTTTATGATAAATATTAATAGCTGATTCCAGTATTTTTTAACCAAAAGTTGAGAGAAAAAAATACATTTTGTTGCTTTTTTTTAATGGAAAATTATTTCTTACTATTGACTACTACTTTTGTTTTTCCTAACTACAGCAATAATTTTCAACTGCTATACCAATCATGATCTGCACGATCATTTAAGGTATGCCACAAAATATTGTCATGGCTGTCATTTTTCCAACACAACTCTATTATTGTTGACTTATAATAAATATTTAAAAAAATATTAAACGGAATATCTAAAAAAATATCATATAACTCAGGGTCAAAGGTAAAGAAATGTGTAGCAATGTCACAAGACAGAAATAACTCCCACATAATGGTAAGACATTAGTGGTAGTGGTGTCTACATCTGGGTAATATATTACCATTATATAGGAGGTATTTCGGCCTCATTTGTCGAATTATTATCATGGCATACATATATTTCAATACAAAAGGATTATCCCACATGAGCTAAAAAGGCTTTATCAGTTTATTTTGTAATTCTATACTTATTTATATGAATTAAGCTTCCCAACCGTAAATAACATCAAAAATAAGAAGCAAGAAAGACTATGCTCAACTGAAGACAAAATGAGGGTCTGCTTATCACACATTTGACCAAATATTGAAGAAATCATGAAAAAACACCAGGTGCAAGTTTCACACTAAATAAGCTGCACAAATAGTTGAATAGAAACATTGAAATAAAGTAAGTTCAGATTTGGGTGTGCACTTTTTGTTTTTTAAATCCATGGTTTTATTTCATAACATGAAAATGTATCCTTTAAAAATTTTGCTAAGTATGCCGTGATCTTTTCATTTGCTCCTAGGTGAGCTGTTGCTTAAAAAAATTGAGAAACACTTAACTACAGGTTGCAGAAGATACACCTCCCACATAATGGTAAGATGTTAGTCGCAATGGTGTCTTCAGCTAGCTAATATCTTACCATGAAATGGAAGGTATTTCTGCCACATGCTGTGTAATACTACTACTAATAATAATAATATGTTAATAATACAATAATAAAATTAATAGCATATCAAAAGTATTAATAGTATAATAAAAATCATATAATGACCTAATAATACAGGGTGGGGCAGAAATACCACCCACATAATGATAAGACATTAATGACAACAGTATCTTCATCTAGCTCAGTGGTTCAACCTTTTTTCACCTGTGGACCACTTTTATTCTTAATATTTTGGGCTGGACTCCCATAACTATTCGATGAAAAAAAGAAAAAAAAGGAAAAGAGAGAGAGAAAAAAAAAAAAAAGGCTTATTTTATTTTTTCTAATAGATAAGTTTAAGAATTGTATTAGGTTGGTGCAAAATAATGTCGTTTTCTCACATATGTTACTATGTGAGAAAACGACATTATTTTTGCACCAACCTAACATTATAGAAATAGTAAATGTATATGCTTTATTCTGAAGTAAAACTAATTTAATGAAAATAAACTTGCATTTAAAAACTAAATTCTATGGAATATTTATGTACACTAGTAAAATAAGCCATAATAAACCATTTTAAAATTTGTCAGTAATTAGTGAATTAAAAAAAAAGTGCAATTTTTTTTCAATGAGATCCCTGTGGTTGATGCTGCTCTGTGAGTGTTTTTTTTTAATATTTGGCCGATTGATGTCAATAACAGGAAGATCATCCCTTTTCACAATGTTGAGTTTTTAAAATATTAATTATATTAATATTTAAAATTAATATCATTTATTATAAATATATTTAATTTATATAACAAATTAATCATTATATAATTTTCCTATATATATATATATATATATATATATATATATATATATATATATATATATATCTCTATCTTTCCTTTATAGATCTGTTGTAGCATACCTACAGATGATAATGGGTATGTCCCCATTCACATATTTACAGTAGTAAATACTGTATGTTGGCCTAAAGTTGGAAATTCATTGTGGAATTCACTTGACTCACTTCTACCAGTTGATGACTACTTCTATGCATTGTTCTTGTCCTAAGTATTATCATTCATTACCAACCTTCATTTGATTATCCTATTCAGTAACCTTCCCTAGGTTACAACAATATCCTTCTCAGTTTTTATTCAACTTTTACAATCAAAACATCCAGCAGAGTAAAATGGACGCCAACTTACATTGCTTGAATCTTGTTTTCTGCTAGTTTTAGAGTTGTTTTTAAATTTTTCTGTATTTTAATATGATGAAGATTATGATAGAAATTCCAATTCTCAGTTGTAACAACCATTCTAAAGTGAAATTGCTCTATGGACCACTAAAATATTACTTTGACCTCCAATTTGCTATTTTTTTTTTTTTTTGTGAAACCCCAGTAATGCTACATGGACCCGTAGGGTAGTTAATATCTTAACATTATATGGAGAGTATTTCTGCCATACCCTCTATCATTGGACAGAAGAAAGAACTATGAAATTTCACTGCTATAATCACAAAGTACGCTTAGGGCTTAGCATCACCAGAAGCAATTGCTGTATTAACATAACAGAAATGAATATCTGATACTCATGTGTGTATATCTGTAAAAGGACTATGAATAAAGACAAAAGGAAAACTTATCTTAGCTGACACATTTTGTCCTGTGAGGGACTTTATCAAGGCAAAAAGCAAGGATTTTATTTTGTAACAAGTATTTATATACAAGAGTAAAAATCTTATTGGTTATTCACATTTGTTAAATTTAAGAACGCTCATAAACATTCGTCAGGTTAGTAAAATAGTCTAGTCAAGCTATGGAGGACGCCAAGTGACACAAGTCAATGTCCAATAAATGAAAGTGAGTCAATGATGTTCTTGAAATTTATTTAGTTTTTTTTTTTTTTTTTTTTTTTTAATGCAAATTAGTATTTAAATTATTTTAGTTTGGGATTAGTTTATGTGTTATATATCTTAAATTACATTAACTTATATATGTAAATATATTATTTAGTTTCCTCTTGGGTTCAAATAAATCAAGAAGAATAAGTAATTTTAATATATTTCACAAATAGAAGTTAAGGACAATGTAAATATTTGACTCATTTTATTGTGCTATTAAAAATAATTCATTTTATTAATTTACTTAAAAAACTGGAGTAATATTAATCAAATACTAACAAATTAGTAGGAAGTATTTCTTGTAGTAAAAGTTGTTAAATCCCTGAATATATAAGTTAAAACAAAAATTTAATTTAAAATGTTTTGAAAAATTTAAAAAAAAAAATTAAATTTGATAATTCATGTAAGAAAAAAATTTAATGCAAGAAATTTTTAAATGCAAAAAAACTTTAAAAAAATAAGGTCAAACAATTTATAAAATTAGTTTCAAAAAATGTAAAAAAATAATAAAAAACAATTTAAAAAATTATTTAAAAAAAAATTTAAAAAAATGGAAAAAATTAATATAAAATTAAAAAAGTTTTTTTTTTTTTTAAAAAACTTTAAGACTTTGATCCTGAACTGAATATTGTTTGCAATAAAAATCTCTCTCAAGAATGCCAATTGTTAAGTTCTACAAATAATCTGAATCATTTATTACATAATAATAGTGTTGAGATATTTTTGTCCCACTAATATATATATATATATATATATATATATATATATATATAAATAAATAAATAAAACAAAAAACCTACTGTGTGTAAAAATACATTTAATCTAAAGAGCAATTTCTTGAAAGTCTCATGATCTCATTAAAGAAAAGAAAAAAAGTGTCAAATTCAGATTAAGAGAATTAAATACTATTTCTCTTTACGGATATTATAGTTATATCAATGCTGAGTTTAATTAACAATACAAAGACTAAGTGACTAAAAGTTAATAAATTATACATCTTGCAAATTCAATTTCATTGGCTGATCACTGAAGGTTCAATTCAACCAATCAGAATGAAACCTGATTGCCATAGAAACAGGCAATTAAGGAAATGTGGGCCAATATTTTAAAACAATGCCTGGCTGATCATTAGTTATGAGTTCAATCCTAACTGGGTGCTCCATATATGTGGCCTTGTGCCAAAACTAATCCATGCTTAGTAAATAGTAAGGTTTCAAAAAATATTGCAAAGGTTTTTTTTTTTTTTTTTTTTTTTTTTTAAGAGTTATCAAAAATGTCTTTATGCAATAATAGCAAAATACTTCTATACAACAGTATTGGGTACTTCATCATGGTGTAATGGTTAACAAGCTTGCCTTGCTAGATCAATTATAATTAAATAAGGAGTTTGATTTCCACTAGGTGTTCCATACTGTCAGCCTTGTGCCACATCTAAGCTAGGCTGAGAAAACCACCATACAAACAAGTATTAAAATATGAAAATCCTTCCAAATACATTTTCCTCTTATAACTTTCAATTATATATATATATATATATATATATATTATTGTTCACCCAAGAGCCACTCAATATAGAGGGTTAGTGAATGAGATTGTTATAAGGGCTTAAAGGGAGAAGGAAGACATGTATATTATGAGGATATGTAGGATAGATATTGTTTAACCCTAGAGGTTGGGGAAACACCCACTCAGGAATTTTTTTTACACAAATTGACAGTTCTGGGGAAGAAGCTGTCTGAGTGGAACTTTCCACTAATTAATGGAATATGAAAGGAATGAGGATAAATTGAAACCATGCATATGGCATGGCAGGTTATAGCTGTGAAGGTCTGAACTGGCAGAACTGAGGAATGTAGCTCTATCAGAACATTTTTATATGGAAATAGTGACAGAGTATCCAGAAGATAGCAATATTCTATCTGTGGGAATGGATTTGCGGAGTGGAGAGTAATTCATCACCCACAAGGCCGAATTATGTCATGGTTGGAGAGAGTACTGGGCAGCAACCAGCCTAGGTAACGCAGCAATACTTAGCATCTCAACTTCAGTCACTTTCTCACCGACGTGGTGGCATGGCTTCCTTCTGTCTTTTCTACAAATATTTTCATGGCAGCTGCTCTGACATGCTATTTTTCTTGGTGCCCCGACTATATGAATTTAAGTGTGATTCTAGATTAAAATCTAGGTCCCACCTGTTTACTGTTGAACTAGCTAAATGCAACTTCAACAGTTTTTTTTCTTGCACTTCTCGCTTGTGGAACACCTGTTCCCTTGCTTCCCTGATAACTATAACTTTCAAAAATTTAAATGCAATGTCAATCGGCATATTCTCTCTTCTTGAATCCTGTTCATCTTTTGTCCTTTCCTCAATCCTCCCTATAACCCCCTGCATAATAGTGACATTCTCACTTTGCTTGGAGTGAAATGATTAAAAAAAAATGTTTGAAAATATGTATCTTTTTTCTCTTAAGAAATTTAAATTATATATAAAAATACATCATGTGTATGAATTTAAAGTAAATGTAAGCAATACATATATAGATATATATTGAATATTTTGCAAGTGGCCAATGATACTTCTCTCCTGTGTGTGTGTGTGTGTGTGTGTGTTTCAATAAAAAAAAATAACTAAGACAAGCCAAAATGTCTTGGTAAAACTGACAGAAAGCTTACTAGGTGACCAAAGGAAAACTTAAAAAGAAAAAGTAACAATCAAGAAAACCAATATTAAGAAACTGATAGAATATGACAGAAAATGAAGCATATAAAAAAGAAGTCCAAAAGACAGACATTGACCTAAATACTAATAAACTAATAAACAGTGCTTTATGTCATAGTTACCAAGATGCAGCAATTACATTTCCTACCTACACAACTCGGAAAGAGAAAACGTTCAAACTGCTGCTAAAAGTTTATGCTATTGAACACATATTACATACATACATACATAAAAAGTTTATGCTCAGAGTTGAATCAGACCAGGAAACAGTAGTATTAAAAAGTGTTCAATACATGTGAAAAAATAAAAGTAAAAATAACATGTAGAGCTTTTAACTTTAAAAATCAAGGGGTCAGTTGAATCCGCTACCTTGGTTTTAACCTTAAGGGATCCTCAGGCAATTTTTATCAAATTTGATAAAAATTGTCCGAGGATATTGTAAGGTTGAAATCAAGGTACTGGATTCAACTGATCTGATTTTAAAGTATATATATATATATATATATATATATATATATATATATATATATATATTGTGTGTATTTAGGCAGCATCTTTTCATTCATACATTCATTTCATTCTCTCGTGTGGTCATGTGTGACGTCATGAGATGCGGTGCAATTTTCGCTTCTAGCATCTTATATGCGCGTGTTTATCGTTGCTTATAAATCATCCATGTAAACAATGACAGACTATCATCACTGTCTTGTCTGTATATTGCTTAATATGTTGTAATTGGCATCTCTGATAATGGCTTATGTAAGCCGAAAGCTTAGATTGGATTAAAAAAAATATGGATCAATATTGTGAATTTCTTTCTTCGTTCAACGATAATGTTATTAAACTTATCAGATGTTACAAAAAAAAAATTTACATAAAATAGACAACACTTGTCTATATTATTTAATGAAACGTGTGTGTGTGTGTGTGTGTATATATATATATATATATATATATATATATATATATATATATATATATATATATATATATATCTGATTGAATAAACTGTAAACATTATGTCAGCTTATTTTTATCATAATCCTTTCATATCCATGAATATTTTTCTATATATTACAATTAAATAAGGCAAGAAAAGAAACTGTAACAGAAAGAGATGGTAAGTACTTGGAAAATAAGTTTACAATAGCATTTCAGCTTCAGTAATTTTCCCACCACTGGCCATAACGTAGCTTGTTAAATGGAGCACTTCTTAGTTAACTTAATACTACACACATTAAAGATAGACTAGCTACAAATGCACACGAATAACAAATGTAACCTAGTCTACATGGCAACACAGCACCATCTACTGTAAACTTTCTTTAAACTTAGTAACTCAAAAATGAAAGATTTGTGGACATATGTTTATATGAACTTTTGTCCTTGTTTTGGTGTGAGGAACCTGCCCCCAAAGTTGGTAAAAGTATTTTTAATACAGCCTCTCTCTCTCTCTCATATATATATATATATATATATATATATATATATATATATATATGTGTGTGTGTGTGTGTGTGTGTGTGTATGTATGTGTGTATATATATATATATATATATATATATATATATATATATATATATCGCACATTGAGTGCAAGCATTAATAAAATGGTTCTCAATTTAAAATAACAGAGCTATAAACTATACATATATATTTTATCACTGGTAGCACGGCTGAGTTTCATGCACAATGCAATCTTCATGCACCGTGCCTGGATAAAGATATATAAATTTTTATATACCAAGAACTTAGGACTTCATTGAACTTGGTTTATGTTGATATATCTTTCCTGATTATATATATATATATATATATATATATATATATATATATATATATAATCATATACGCCTTTAGACCAACTATGAAACCGCAAGAAACACAACAATGAACAAATTCTAGCATACATCTCAACATACAAGAAAAATCCAGAACTATTTGCAGAAATAACAAGAAACTGAGGGCTACTTAACAAGAATGATAAACTGAAAGATATACCAAAAAACAAAAATAATGAAAAGCAAACGCTAATCAAAGAACCTAAAACACATTAACCTCATCCAAATTTAATCAACACACAAAATGCAACAAGATCTAGAGTTTATATCATTATAGAAGGAAACTCCTAAACTTCACAATAAAGAAAAACCTAAGCAGCAACTCCAAAAATGTGATTTATGTACTGAAGTGCACAAAATACAACAAATCCTATATAGGTATCACTCAAGTACTAAACAACAGAGTTTCCCTTCACAAAAGCTACATTAAATTACCAGATAACAGGAAACTCTTTGTGTCACAACATATCCACAAATGCAGCAAATATAAATTTAAAATTATGCCAATATATCAAACAGACTATTACTCTTACCTACAAATACAAGAAAAAAAATTCAGAGACAAAATTTAAACCAGCACTAATCAAATCAAAACACACTAGTCAGACCACACAAACACTATACAAAGTGTGTAAGTATATATACTATTTCCTTGTAATAAAGCAATATATATATTAGCAAACACACACACAAAAATGGAGAAATGTTTAAAAAGATACAGAAGATATCAAAAGATACGAACAAAGACCTCATTCCTTCTCTTTGACCAATCCTAATTATTTTATTAACCTAGGTACCTCCATGAAATCGCTAAAAAAAGAGCATAGCTTGATGAAAAAGACGGCAACCTTGCCGAAAACAAAATTTTATTGTCTAAATGCTTATGTTATTATTAAGAGGAAAGACCAAAGTTTTTTTTAAATTATTGTTAAAAATTTTTCCTTCTTTTTAGAACATTCTAAATTTTGATTAAAAAAAACCTTGTTTCTATTTGTATCAGCGGAACTAGTAAATAACATAGACAATTTTTAGCACGTTTTTTTTGGTATGACACACATTAATTTGAAAAATCGTGCAAAAATAGAAATAATTGTCGGATGTTAATGAAACTTTCAGGAACTATTCACAGATGATCAAAATTATTATAAATATTTTTTTTTATTAACGTCATGGTAGAAATATTTTTTTTTAAATATTTATTACACCCCCATAACTAATTTTATGAAAACGCTAGAAATTCGATCGCATCGGGTTTAGTGATTACAATAATTAAAAGCACAGGGCTTTGAGGAATGCAAATCATGTTTTTTTTGTTTTTAATTGGAGCCAACGTACCTGAAAATCAGCTCTGAATTGTAACATACAAAACTCAGTAAAACAAAGATATTATTTAATTTCAAATGCTTTTATTTGCTTTTAGTTGTTTTTATGAATATGGACAATATTTTCTAAAAGCAAAAAATTTTTTTCGATGAAAAATGAATTTTTAATACAATTATTTGTTATTTCTTTAATTATAATAGATTTTACATTTAAGTTGTTAAAATATTATAAAATTAGTTAAAAGCCCCATCGGCTTTCCTAAGTGTCCTTACAAGATAGATCTTTTTTTAGCACATTGTAAATTGTATCATTTTGACTAATCAGAAGATCCACAGTAATTAAGAAATGTAATTTTGTGCTTATAACCGGGCTGTAATTATAAAGTACGGAAGACCAACCAGAATATAATTAAGTTGCGTTATTTGAGTTAAGCATTGTTCTCCGCTGTTAAGGCCTTTACTTTTGCGAAACACGTGTGGAGAAGTTAATTTGATTTTTCAATTTCAACTGAAAAGAGTACCTACAAGTATCAGTATCATCTTATGAAATTTATATGATCTTATTTTTATATTAATCTCAGTTATGACATTTTTCCATAAATTAAATATCAAAATTAATAATAAAATGAAAGCAAATACAAATAACAGTAAAATGTAATAAATGTACATAAAATTATAGTATTTTATGTACAGTTCTGATAAAATTTCATAAGAAAGGTACCTATAAATTAATTAGATACATTTCTTAGGAAATATGAAATTTAATGTCACTCTTAACAGTCTTATTTTAATTTCTTTATAATGTATTTTCCATAAAGCATCATAAACGTAAAGGTGAAAGTACAAAAAAAAAAAAAAAAAAAAAAAAATTAGACCGCTGAAAGTTTTTGTTAAAAATAACGAGGTAAATAATTTGTTCACTTAAATGTAAATTATTTCACTTTTCTCCTTCCGTAGAACAAATTAGCCTCATGGAATTCGTAAATATGTCATTCATCACCTGTCAAGAGACGCAAAAGTTTATGACCTGCTTTGTTTTATTTTCAAATTACATCTTTTTGGCACAAAAGCCAAGTTAAGTTTGGTTCAAAATATTTTAAATAAACATTATAATTTCTGATTTTCTTAAAATAAGTTTTGAAAAAATGATAATTGATATTTAAAAGTGAGATTTCCAGTTTTTTTTTTTAAATGGAAAAAAATGGTCAATTTTGCTGACTCAAAAAAAAAAAAAAAAAAAAAAAAAAAATAGATTTTTAACGAAAATTTCGGACGTGCTAGGAACAATTAAAAAATGAAAAAAAAATACCCCCAAAATACTTTGATCATTCCTCTTAATAATAACAAACATTTAGACGATAAAATTTTGTTATCGTCAAGTTTGGCGTCTTTTTCATCATGCTATACTCTTTTTTTAGCGATCTTGTGGAGGTATCTATATTAACCCTTAAGGAAAGGAATATTTTTCCACCAGTCCAAGAAGAATTTGGATTACTACCATACACAAAAGACAATGGTTAAACATGAGAAAAAATTAATTCCTTTAAATATGTGGAAATAACCATTCATCACCTGATGAAAGTCACAGGACATGAAACATGTGTAGCAAAAATATAGAAAATAAATTATATAAAAAAATGTCCACATTATAAACAAAAACATTTGCGGCTTTTCTTTTGTCTTTAATGCATGTGTGTGGAGAGAGAGAGAGAAAAACCTTCCTACCTACCTCACCCACTGGATCAACATATGATTGCAAAACAGAACAGAATTGTTGAGTGATTGTTTGTTTGTTTTTTTTGTTTTTTATGACTTATCACCCCATTTGTGGGTTATTTAAAGATGAAATATTTAGGATTGTAAGAATAATTCTTTTCTTTATTTTATGAGAGAATATTCTATTCAAGATTTTTGGGGGAAGATAACAGTGATGTTTCCAGATACAAGTCCTTGAATTTAACCCATAGCTGGAAGGAGAAGAGATGGATTCATAGCTTTCCCAACAGTATTTGCACATAAGTGAACATTTTTCATTCCAAGTTGCTATCTATTACATCAACTATACATGAGAGTAGGTGAGAAAGAGAGCGAAAGATATATATATATATATATATATATATATATATATATATATATAGAGAGAGAGAGAGAGAGAGAGAGAGAGAAAGATATATATATATATATAGAGAGAGAGAGAGAGAGAGAAAAAGATATATATATATATAGAGAGAGAGAGAGAGAAAAAGATATATATATATATATATATATATATATATATATAGAGAGAGAGAGAGAGAGAAAGATATATATATATATATATATATATATATATATATATATATATATATATATAGAGAGAGAGAGAGAGAGAGGGGAAAATACATATATATATATATATATATATATATATAGTCAGAGAAAGAGTCAGAGAAAGAGAATTTACATGCACAATACCACAGCTATAGAGAACTTAATGTGAATCAAACTCCCTACATTAGCAAATTGGTTTATAAGCTTGTTAACCATCACACTAAAAAAATCTGAGGACATTTCTTCACAAGACTGAATCACCTTTTACAAAATCTCATATGAATCAATTCTGAAAGGTTTCATCTTTATAATATGTCATACCTCCCTGCTTTTTTTAAAAACGAAAGCCATAAACAAGTTTTTACTATGATTGATTCATTCATTTTTTACAGCTTATCAACTTTTTGCAGGTTATTTAGAGCCAGAAAATATTTTAGGTTTCAAGAATCTTTTTTCTTGGAAATAACAATGGTTTAGCAATACAAGTCTTATTAATTAACCCACAGCTTGGGGGAGAAGAGGTGGATTCATACCTTTCCCAAGGGTATTTCCAAGTAAGTGAATGTAATGAGCCTGACTGGAATTCTAACTCAGCTCTTCAATTACCAATTCCAAGATGTATATCTATGACACTACACTCAAATCCAAGCTTACAGCCTCTGGTATTTCCAAGTTGTCAACAATCTACATACAGACCAGACCAGACATTGCTTAACTGGTGATCATATGGGAACTTGTGTTCCAACATGGTGTAGCCATAAGACCCTGAAAATGAGGTGCCAAATCTACAGTTATATAGAGTATCTATTTTATTACTTAAATGTTATTTTTTAGTGAATACTTATATTTGAGTAGATGCCTCATGTATTTATTAAACAAGATAGTAGACGTTCTGTTTATTTATTAAACTATGTGTGTGTGTGTGTGTATATATATATATATATATATATATTTTCATCTACCAGCCTGAATATAAATAAATATACTATTTAATAGATAAATAGAGCGTCTGCTCAAATATGGGTATCCACTAAAAATGACGTTTGAGTAGTAAAATCTGTCAGAATAATAAATAAAAATCCACGACTTCTTTAGAAATAGCCCATCCATAAAATAAATGGTTTTATTTTTGTCTACTTTTTACTCTGTAGCCATAGATTCTATTTTATGGTAATGATGAGCAATTGGAGTAATGAAAAAGCGTTAGGGTAACCCATCTAGGTACTAACCAGGCTTGATGTTGCTTAACTTCGGTGACCGTATGGGAACTGGTGATGTTGCCAGAAGCCCACCTACAATGAAATGCTTTTGATAATGTCTTTAAATAATAGGCAATAAAAGTAGTTAGTAACCACATGTTAATTTTGCCATTTAAGGAAGTTGACTTAAGTTAATAGCCCCCAGCTTGGTTGGCTTAAAAAAAAAAAAAAAAAAATTCAGTTTTCAAGGGAACAAAAGACTTGGACTTAAAAAAGATACAAATTGAAAATTAAATAAAATTTATTTTTGACTTACTGTAAGATCCATTAACTACTCTGAAATTATTTTGAAGAGCAGCAGGCATCTGGGGTCCAATAAAATTTGTCTGGAAATTAAAAAAAAAATTTAAAATGTTGAACAATAGAACTTGAGAGAAATGTGTATTTCATCCATTGTAATAAGGAAATGTGGACGTACAGGTAGCAAAAAGGTTAATTTCTTAATGCGCTTAATTAGATCTACAGTAAGAACGAATCTTCTATCCGTCACATAACTTTTATTACAGTCTATATTGTTATAATTGTTCTATTTTATTGTTAGTTATTGTTGTTAATCTCTTATTGTGCCTAATAAGATCTATGGTAGGAAAGAATCTTTTATTTGTCACATAACTTATTATAGTCTATATTGTTATAACTGTTCTACTTTATTATTAGTTATTGTTGTTAATCTCTTTCAATCTAGCATTTTTTTTGCCTTTTTTAAGAGCATGATGATTAAAAAAATGAAGGAGAAAAAGGTAGAAAAGAGAAAAAATAGAAAAAGAGAGTAAAAAACGAAGAAAAAAAGAGACAACAAAAAAAACGAAGAAAAAGAGAGAAAAAGAGAGAACATAACAAAAAGAAAAAAAATGAAAAGCAAAAGAAGAAAAATTAATAGAAAAACAGAAAATGAAGAAAAGAACAACAGAAAAAACAAAGAAAAAATAAAACAGAAAAATATGAAGAAAAGAATATAGAAAAAACAAAGAATAGAAAAAGAGAAAAAAATGAAAAAAGAGACAAAAAAATGATAAAAGAGACAAAAAAAATGAAAAAAGAGACAAAAAAAATGAAAAAAGAGACAAAAAAAAATGAAGAGACAAAAAAATGAAGAGACAAAAAAATGAAGAGACAAAAAAATGAAGAGACAAAAAAATGAAGAGACAAAAAAATGAAAAAAAGAGACAAAAAAATGAAAAAAAGAGACAAAAAAATGAAAAAAAGAGACAAAAAAATGAAAAAAAGAGACAAAAAAAATGAAAAAGTGACAAAAAAAAAATGAAAAAAAGAGAAAAAAATGAAAAAAGAGAGAAAAAATGAAAAAAGAGAGAAAAAATGAAAAAAGAGAGAAAAAATGAAAAAAGAGAGAAAAAATGAAAAAAGAGAGAAAAAATGAAAAAAGAGAAAAAATGAAAAGAGAAAAAATGAAAAAAGAGAGAAAAAATGAAAAGAGAAAAAATGAAAAGAGAAAAAATGAAAAAAGAGAGAAAAAATGAAAAAGAGAAAAAATGAAAAAGAGAAAAAATGAAAAAGAGAAAAAATGAAAAAGAGAAAAAATGAAAAAGAGAAAAAATGAAAAAGAGAAAAAATGAAAAAGAGAAAAAATGAAAAAGAGAAAAAAATGAAAAAGAGAAAAAAATGAAAAAAGAGAAAAAAAAATGAAAAAAGAGAAAAAAAAATGAAAAAAGAGAAAAAATGAAAAAAGAGAAAAAATGAAAAAAGAGAAAAAATGAAAAAAGAGAAAAAAAAATGAAAAAGAAAAAATGAAAAAGACAAAAAAATGAAAAAAGAGAAAAAAAAAAATGAAGAGACAAAAAAATGAAGAGACAAAAAAATGAAGAGACAAAAAAATGAAGAGACAAAAAAATGAAAAAAAGAGACAAAAAGACAAAAAAAATGAAAAAGTGACAAAAAAAAATGAAAAAAAGAGAAAAAATGAAAAAAGAGAGAAAAAATGAAAAAAGGAAAAAATGAAAAAGAGAAAAAATGAAAAAGAGAAAAAATGAAAAAGAGAAAAAATGAAAAAGAGAAAAAATGAAAAAGAGAAAAAATGAAAAAGAGAAAAAATGAAAAAGAGAAAAAATGAAAAAGAGAAAAAAATGAAAAAAGAGAAAAAATGAAAAAAGAGAAAAAATGAAAAAAGAGAAAAAATGAAAAAAGAGAAAAAAAAATGAAAAAGAAAAAATGAAAAAGAGAAAAAAAAATGAAAAAGAAAAAATGAAAAAGAGAAAAAAAAATGAAAAAGAAAAAATGAAAAAGACAAAAAAATGAAAAAAGAGAAAAAAAAAAATGAAGAGACAAAAAAATGAAGAGACAAAAAAATGAAGAGACAAAAAAATGAAGAGACAAAAAAATGAAGAGACAAAAAAATGAAAAAAAGAGACAAAAAAATGAAAAAAAGAGACAAAAAAATGAAAAAAAGACAAAAAAAATGAAAAAGTGACAAAAAAAAATGAAAAAAAGAGAAAAAATGAAAAAAGAGAGAAAAAAATGAAAAAAGAGAAAAAAATGAAAAAAGAGAGAAAAAATGAAAAAAGAGAGAAAAAATGAAAAAAAAGAGAAAAAATGAAATAGAGAAAAAATGAAAAAGAGAAAAAATGAAAAAGAGAAAAAATGAAAAAGAGAAAAAATGAAAAAGAGAAAAAATGAAAAAGAGAAAAAATGAAAAAAGAGAAAAAATGAAAAAAGAGAAAAAATGAAAAAAGAGAAAAAAAAATGAAAAAGAAAAAATGAAAAAGAGAAAAAAAAATGAAAAAAGAGACAAAAAAAATGAAAAAAGAGACAAAAAAATGAAAAAAGAGACAAAAAAAATGAAAAAAGAGACAAAAAAAAATGAAAAAAGAGACAAAAAAAATGAAAAAAGAGACAAAAAAATGAAAAAGAGAGAAAAAAAATGAAAAAAGAGAGAAAAAAATGAAAAAGAGAGAAAAAAATGAAAAAAGAGAAAAAAATGAAAAAAGAGAAAAAAATGAAAAAAGAGAGAAAAAATGAAAAAAGAGAGAAAAAATGAAAAAAAAGAGAAAAAATGAAATAGAGAAAAAATGAAAAAGAGAAAAAATGAAAAAGAGAAAAAATGAAAAAGAGAAAAAATGAAAAAGAGAAAAAATGAAAAAGAGAAAAAATGAAAAAGAGAAAAAATGAAAAAGAGAAAAAATGAAAAAAGAGAAAAAATGAAAAAAGAGAAAAAATGAAAAAAGAGAAAAAAAAATGAAAAAGAAAAAATGAAAAAGAGAAAAAAAAATGAAAAAAGAGACAAAAAAAATGAAAAAAGAGACAAAAAAAATGAAAAAAGAGACAAAAAAAATGAAAAAAGAGACAAAAAAAATGAAAAAAGAGAGAAAAAAATGAAAAAGAGAGAAAAAAAATGAAAAAAGAGAGAAAAAAATGAAAAAGAGAGAAAAAAATGAAAAAGAGAGAAAAAATGAAAAAGAGAGAAAAAAATGAAAAAGAGAGAAAAAATGAAAAAGAGAGAAAAAATGAAAAAGAGAAAAAATGAAAAAGAGAAAAAATGAAAAAGAGAGAAAAAAATGAAAAAGAGAGAAAAAATGAAAAAGAGAGAAAAAATGAAAAAGAGAAAAAATGAAAAAGAGAAAAAATGAAAAAGAGAAAAAATGAAAAAGAGAAAAAATGAAAAAGAGAAAAAATGAAAAAAGAGAAAAAATGAAAAAAGAGAAAAAATGAAAAAAGAGAAAAAAAAATGAAAAAGAAAAAATGAAAAAGAGAAAAAAAAATGAAAAAAGAGACAAAAAAATGAAAAGAGACAAAAAAAATGAAAAAAGAGACAAAAAAAATGAAAAAAGAGACAAAAAAAAATGAAAAAAGAGACAAAAAAAATGAAAAAAGAGAGAAAAAAATGAAAAAGAGAGAAAAAAATGAAAAAGAGAGAAAAAATGAAAAAGAGAGAAAAAAATGAAAAAGAGAGAAAAAATGAAAAAGAGAGAAAAAATGAAAAAGAGAGAAAAAATGAAAAAGAGAGAAAAAAAATGAAAAAGAGAGAAAAAAAATGAAAAAGAAAAATAAAATGAATAAAAGAGAAAAAAATGAATAAAAGAGAAAAAAATGATAGAAGAGAAAAAAATGATAAAAGAGAAAAAAATGATAAAAGAGAAAAAAATGATAAAAGAGAAATAAAAAAAGAGATAACAAAAAAGAAAATAAAAGAGGAAGAAGAAAAGAGAAAATATAAAAATAAGACCTAACTCAAATGCCCCATCAAGCACCAGACTGCTGAAGTGGACACAAAAACACTCCTTTTTTTTTTAACCCAAATGTAATCTGAACCCTTCAAAAGGGAAAGTAGATAAGTAAAATTCAGAATTACATTTTACCAACAATTATTAAATCTTCAATACTTACTGATGTCTTTTTCTCCTTACAGCGAAGATAAAACAGCATGTAGGCTTCAGATTCAAACACTCGAGAAGCACTGACTTCAGTTACCTATGGGGGAAATAAAAAAGATTTTTCTTTGTTTCACTTACAAAATTATAATGTACCACAATATCCCACCCTTTGTCATTAACGAGTTCCAAAAGCCCCAATGTCAACCAGACATAATGCCTTAAAATGCAAACTAACAGTTTAAATCTAGTATAAACAACTCACAAAAGAATATAACCATCTATCTGCCATGTCCCTTCAGGATGTGGGTGGTCATAACTCTCCACAACTTCCTATCCTTTGTAACCTTTAAATTTTGTCGTTTTGCTATCTCCCCATAACACTGTTCTGTCAACCATTTAGGTAGGTTATGCACCATTTTCCTCTGCTCTCTTGAACTTCAATGTCCTGTGAGTTTCAAATTTTCGATACCTTCTTTTCTCACAATGTGCCTTAGAAATTTCGGCTATCTTGTGCTGCTATGTACAAGTATCCTTTTTGTTCTCATTTTCTCTAAAACTTTGTTGTTCCATGTTCAGTTCATAGTATTCTCATCATCTTTCTGTAGAACCACATATCTGTTGCCTCAAGTCTCTTCTTCATCTGTGAGCAGATTGTCCAGCATTCACTGCCATACATGAGGACCAAACATAACAGTTCAACACTTTTTTTTTCTTTGTTTCTAATTAAATTTTCCTGTTTCCTAATAGTTTGTTTAGGTTTTGGAAAGCATCTTTTGCTACCTCAATGTACGTTCGGATTTCGGTGTCGCATTTTCTGTCCTCTGTTAAAACACTTACCAGATATCTAAATTAAACCTTAAAAAGCTTTCATCCATATTATGTAGAAATGCTGATTCTCATCTGATCAGCAAATTTAAGCAACATTGAGCTTGGTCAGTATCTAGATTGCTAACTGTGTAGGAATATCAAGTGCTGTAAGTCCTATCAACATGTATTGGGATAGCACAGTAGGGTAATAGCTAATTCCTCCAATGAATGGCAAATGGAAAAGTTCTCGGGAAGGACTATATCCAAAAAAACTTTTTCACAGGCTGATTAGGCAAACCTTAAAGAACACTAAAGACATATTTTCATTATATTTCTTTAAAGAATAAGGAACACAGTAAAATTGTTATTTTCCTTGTGATTTGCTCTTAAAAATGCCTCAAGTATGACCACTGTTATACATGAACCGTCTCCAAGTTCTGGGTCATTTAGATCAAAGACTTCAAATAAATCCTTGATGTGGTCAGATGATCTTACAAAATGAAGGTCTTTCATCTATGTATTTGTATTTATTAGTTAGTGCCAAAATTAAGTGAGTTGGCTGGCAAAGTCAGTTGTTGTAGAAATCTGCTCCAGAGCAGTCCATTTACAAACATTCACCAACCTGACATGTTACTGGTAAGCCTTTATGATTTTTTTCCTTTTGGAGTGACTGACCAAATCACTAAAATTAAAATAAACCTTTTTTGTTTACTATTAAACTAAGTTGGTCTTCTGTCGTTTCCCTTTACTTCTCTATATCCTATTTCTTTTGTTGTACACCTGACACCACAAACACCTTTTGCAATAAATATCACTACGCAGAAGAATGTGACTTTTGTTAAGGGATAAAAGAAATTTTAAAATAGCCTCTTTTATTAAATTTTTATGCATTTTATTTATTTTAAATATATTTTTAACCTTTACCACACTAATTTCTTTCTAAAATTGTCCCCCCCCCCTGCTTTTTTTTTGAGGTTGCAAAAACATGAACACCTAATTGTTATAACTTTCTTTGTATTGTGCGCATATCTGTTAATTTTTGTCCACTAATAAAAGAATGAATGAGTAAATATTTTGATGTAATATATTACATGCGCGTTTTGATGTTGAAAACAAAAAAAACAAAAAAAAAACAAAAAAAAAAAAAAAAAAACTTGAAATGCAAAATAAAAAAAACAGATACATTAAAAAATACATAAATAATTCAATGCAAATTTAACTTTTATTACTCGTTGTCGAGTTCTGGGGGTGAAATAAGAAGCAAAATCTCTAAGAAGGCTTTCATTTTATCAAAAAAGTGACGTCTTTACATATGAGAAGACATGAGTGTTTGTTTGCTCTTTCTTTCACTTCACTCGTATTTATTTTTCTGACTGATGAATAAAGTTACTATTTTGTTGTTTATAAATAGACAAAATAATTCAACTTTTAGAAAGGCTAACAGTTATATAGATGGTTGCCAATAGCATCCATAAAAATTAGCAATAGATGACAGTAGCAAAGGGAGACAATTCTATGGTGATTACTGTCATCTGCAGTGCATTAAGGGTTAAAGAAAAAATTATTTCACATCCGTTAATTATGACATCTGCCCAGTTTTTTGAACAGGAGTAGGGGTTTATCCATTGCTTTCTGTTTATGATTGAAGTTCTGGTTCCTTCTAAAGTTTACTTCAACTCTAAACTTCTGATGTTTTCACCTAAATTCTAAAACTTTATAATTTATTTTTTTAAATTTATTTATATTTTTCCTCAGTAGGAGAGATAGGTTTGCCTATCACCCAGTACACAATCCTCTCTGGTCTTTTGAACAGGAGTAAAGGTTTATCCCTTGTTCCCCGTTTAGGATTGGGTTTACAGTTCCTACTATGTTCTACTTCAACTCCATGTTCTCACATCTCCGCCTAAAATCGGAATTTTATACTATTACTGGGTTTCTGTTTCCTTCTAATGTCTTTGCTATCTCATTCACTTCCTGTAGTACCTTGTGTCTTAGGGGCATTATCACCTTATTTGGATTAAAATTATTATTATTTTTTTTTAAATTGGTATCACCCAAAGCAAGGCAGTAATGCCACTAAAACACAATAGGTTACTGGGTGTGGAAAAATTAGGAACAGAAATGATGAGCAGAAAGAGGAAAGAGTAATCAGGAGAACAGTAGATGGCGATTGATATTGCATTTAAATATTTGCAGATTAAAGTTGGCTGAAAAGCATGGAGCCAGAAGAGAGTTCCATAAGAGAGAAAAGAAACTATTAGCATAGAATTTTCTGCTACGTCCCGTCAGCTCAACTTTACATTGATGAGATCTCAACACCAATCCAGTACTGCGCTTAAATTAAAAAAAAACTTTAGGTACCATAGCGAAGAGCTCATTCAAACAATTGCCATGAAAGTATTTGTAGAAAAGACAATATTACAGAGGTGGGAAAAGTGACTGACACCGAGGCACTAGATCAGGACCAATAATATTACTGATTCTTCTTTGGATCTTAAAAAAAAAAAAAAAAAAAAAAAAAATCCCCATAATATTTATCTGTTACTCTGTAACCTCTACCTCAAGTGGCTCTTGGGCCTTGTACACAGTAAATGTTATATAGGAATAAAGTGTCTCTGGAGTTTGAACACAGATCACCAGAGAGCAAACACAGGCGATCCCATTTTGAATAAGTAGATCACGTATTAGTGTAGCGTCTAAGTGATCACTATATGGATTACTATTTGGTGGTTACTTTTCGAGTGAGTATTATCGAGCAAGTACTATTAGTGTGAGTTATTCGACACCAGTATTGTTCAATGGCATTACTATAGTTGTATCTGCGATTACAAAGTCTCTACTACAACGAGCATTCATTGACATTACAAAAGTGGGAATGAGTGTTCATTGAGACCAGAAAAGTAAACATCATTGTAAAAAAAAAAAAAAAAAAAAAAAAAAAAAACATTGCCAAGTGAATGATTAACACCGGACATATTGATTATGGCTGAAAAAATATTTTGTCTAGAAAAATAGCAAAATTGATGCAAGCTGAAATGGCGTAACGTAGGATAATGCGGTATCATTGTGCAATACAGTGTATACTTCACAAGACTAAACCAAGCCTGCACAAAACATGGCCTGTGAGCAGTTTTTCAAAATAGTAAATCTTTTGTTCATCAGAATAAATTCGGTGACTGATCAGCCCATCCTAGCATCTAGTATTTCACAATGGTCACCCATCTAGGTACTGACATGGCTCAAAGCTACATAACTTAGGTGACTGCATGAGAACAGATATTTTAACATGATATGGATGTAAGTCTTTTATACCATCCGCACATCCAAGCTTAGAGCATGTGGCATTCCCAAGTAGTTACCTATCTAAGTACTGATTAGGCTCAAAGCTGCATAACTTTGTTAATCAAATGTGAACCTATGTTTCAATGTGTTATAACCGTAAGCCCTATCTACATAAAATGTATTCAAGTACATTTGGTACCAAGTTATAACCGATTACAGTTTCAACTGTCTACTATGAGAATTTGAGGTGTGGCTGACAATGTAATCCTCAAAGTAGACAAATGTGTTGATAAATTTGTTTATAAAACCAATTCAGTGTATCATTGCTTGTATAAGTTATTTATGTAATTCTATTGACACTTGTTTCTGGGATAGGTGCTTCCTTCCCACCAAACACCAACAGGTTTTTGGTCATATTTCCTGAACCAAAATGGACTAATCTTCTGGTCAAGCCTAGAACTTAAAAGCAGCTACTTTATATGGAGCAATATATGATTTTACTGTAATATATGATTTTAATAATTATTCCATATAATTTTTAAAAGCAGGCAAATCTGTTAAATACCCTTGTAGATTTGAACCACATTTTGCTTTTGAATCTCTTTCTTAAATATGTTGCAGGGCTGTGTACAAGAGTAGATCAATAAGTTTCTAGACAATTACTGGTGGAATTTTGATCCAGAATTTTCACTGTATAATTTTCAATTCTCAGTATTCTGCAGAACCATGTCCCTGTTGCTTCAAGTCTCCTCTTCATCTGTGAGGAAATTGTCCAGGATTCACTGCCATATAGGAGGATTGATATTACATAGAGTTCAGCACTCTTTTCTTTGTTTCTGTCACTTGAAATCTCGTCTTATCATTATTATTATTATTATTATTATTATCCAGTATCCACAGGAGAGTTGATATTAGCAGTTCAGCAGACTTTGTTTCCAAAGTCATTGTTTCTTTTTTTTAATACTGTTTAACGTAGGTTACTGAATAGAATAATCAAACGAAGGTTGGTAGTGAGCGATAATACTTAGGACAAGAACAACACATATAAGATTTGCCAACAGTGCGTAGAATTAGTAGTCAACTGTTAGAAATGAGTCAAGTGAATTCCACAATGAATCTTCAACTGCAGGATATCTACCAACTGCCCCACATGGTCAGATATGGCACAAGACCAAATTTAATGTGGGGTATCCTAGCTCATAGGCTTGGTCAAAAATTCCTTGTAGACCTGGTATAAAATGGGGTCGTGTAGCTGTTTCCTGAGACAAGAATCTGCCCTTCAACATAGCCTTGTTTGGGGATCCTCTTTCCCTGGAGGCAGAGTGTTTGACCAGCACAGTATTTACTACTGTTTTTATGTGAATGGGGACATACCCATTATTGTCTGCAGGCATGCTACAACAAATAATTTGTTTTGTTTTTGGAAGGTGTTGTAAGGAAAGAACAGATAACAGTATACAAAGAACAGATAACAGTATACAAAGAACTGATACCCCCCTATTAAATGGACTGTTCCAGTAGGAATATAAGCATCTATGGGGTTGGTCTCAGGAGGGGGTGGGTGGGATTTGCTTTTCAGCTTCAGATGAACTTTTAAATATCTACTTGTATTGTTCTTGTTTAAAATAAACCCTTATACTTTGTAAGTTGTCGTTCCAGTTATTATTTTCACTAACCATCATGGAAAAAGAAAGAAGGTATCTTTTGTTATTTCAATGCACCTTTTGATTTCTGTGTCCTATTTTCTGTCCGCTGTTAAAACCCTTCCCAGATATTTAAATTTCTATACTTAATTTGATTTTGACATCTACAATTTGTAATTCACATTTGGTGATTTCTCATGTTGACAAACATACATTTTACTTTCGTTTTGCTTTCCCTTACTATCTTGTTGAAGAGTTCCTGAATTTTCTTTGTTGTACCATCTGCATATCTTAGGATGACAAGATTATGTCCAATAATTAATCCAAGTCCTTTTATGATCATATATATATATATAAGAAAGGGGGAGAAAGTGTGAGTTTGTAAACAGTGACTATTACTGCTACTAATGCAATACTCTTCAATAAAATGAATCAAGTTCTCTCAGTCACTGGTGTGCTTATCTAAAAATAAATATGCTTAAATTCACCTTCATACCTGTCATGCTTAGGGATAGATTCTCTGACTGATGCCAATTTAGCCAGGTTTTGATCCTAGCTAGTGGCAACCAGTTGTCTAGTCGCTCTGATGAGAAACAGTGAAAGTCTATATATATATATATATATATATATATATATATATATATATAACTGTCCACTTGTATTCAGGGATACCTGTCTACTAAGGCAGCTAGGCAATCCCTATTGCAGACACTTGCTCAGGAACATCTGTGTTTATTCAACACCCACAGTTCACACCTGTGGTTTATACTGCAAGTATGCTGAGCAGACTTTAGTTATAGTTTCTGGGAAAGAGCATGTTTTCTAGCATGATCAACAATTTAAACAAAGCTAGCATGCTCAAGCCCTCAAACATGATGTGACTTTGTGCTAGTGCAGCTAATCGACCGACGACCCGCAAGAGTTCCATCTACCCAATTTCACTCACAAGGATTGGGTCAACCTGTGGTATGGTTTTCAGATGCTTTCCAAACGTGCTGCACACTGAGATCAACTTCAATCCATTCCAGTAATATCAGGAAGTCTCCTTCCTGACAAATCGACCGTAGTGAGATTCGAAGCTGGGTCTCATAGTCAGAAAGCAAACATTCTAACCACTTGGCCATGCACCCCCCCACTTCTATTCTCACAACTGGACAGTTCAGAGGCGATATGAGTGACGATGATGCAGCCAGAGATTCCATCCTCATTCATTCTTTGATGTTGCCCATCCAGATTTTGGGCTGCCTATCCCTATATCTACCCCCTTCTAAAGTAACTTGAAGGGCCATCTTGGATAGGGTATTGTGGCGAATGACATAACAGCTTTCTCCTCTTTACTGTTGCCAAGAAGATCTCCTGGGGGCTTGCCAGTTGTGTTACTTGACCCTGTATGTCATTTGTCTTGTCTTCTCTCCAGGAGATCCAGATAAAGTGTCTGAATATATATACACTACAGTTCAAAAGTTGAAAGCCACTCCCAGACTTAGTATGGGATAAATTTGACAGAAGAAAAAGAAATGAAAAGAGCTCTTAGAGTCAATGAAAAGAAAAAAAAAAAGAATGGAATCAATCATCGAACTTATACTTTGAGAAAATTTCGCAACAAATGCCAAAAAATTTGCACTGCAGTAATCAAGGCTAAAGGAGGATATTTTGACTAAAGCAAAATTTACTCAAAATTCTTTTTGTCATAATAAAATTTCTAATAAAAAATCATGTCTTACTTTTTCTTTTTAACCATGTATAATAGTTTCTCTTATTTGAAGTACAAAACAACTATCTTTTTAGGCCAATTTAAAAAATTGGCTAAGGTGGCCTCAAATCTTTGAACTGTAGTGTGTGTGTATACATATATATATATATATACACACACACACACACACACAATCTCTCTACAGTTAAAAAGATTGAGGCCACATCACGTAATTTTTAATTGTGTGTGTGAGTGTGCACGCACAAATAACATTAAGAGATTCACCTGTAAAAGTTTGGATGAGACCGAGTGTGAGGAAAGAGAGAGTAGGGTCAGGTGACTTACCGAATTATCATTCATGCAGTACCAAGACTGATTCGAAGGACGTACATAAGCAAAGTAATGACCTGACGTACAGGAATGACCAGTATGAACCAAGACTGCATATAACTTGTACATGATCGGTTCTCCCTGAAAGTAAAAGATTAAAAAATAAAAATCAGACAACTTATTCTTAAAAATATTAACTAAAATTAAGGCTAGAATTGAAATGATTAAATGAATTTAATAAAAACTCAAAAGGTTGGAAATAAACCAACATGTACCAGCCAATATTTGCAAGGGAAAGGTGGGCAATTTACATAGGTGTGTTAATGTATGATGTTCAGCAATAGCTGAACATTGATTAAAAACCAGGTACCAGGTTTTATAGCCTGGATATATAAGTCTAATACTGAATATCATGTAAAAGTTTTGAAATCAATATATATTAAGTCCTACCAGTCATCTCTCTGTAAGCAGGAGGAGTAGTTAGTGGGCTTAAAGATTAGCCTTTAATAATATATACTTTTGCCTATAATATTATTCTGGTGCTTATATATATATATATTGATGCATGTTTTATTAAATAATATAGACAAGTTTTGTCTATTTTAAGTAAGTTCCTTTCATATTGTCTGATAAGCTTAATAACATTATCATTGAAAGACAAAAGGAAATCACCATATTGCTACATGCTTAAATCCAATCTAAGCTTCCAGCTTCCATAAGCCATTATCAAAGATGACAATTACTTTTCAATATATCAACCAATACATGGAACAATAATGATAGTCTGTTTTTGTTGCATGAAAAATTTCAAACCAATGACTAACTAGTGTATACGAGACGTGGAAGCGAAAATTGCGTCGCAGATCATGACATCACACATGACCAAGCGAGATTGAAAATGAGAATTATTAAGTATGGGAAGCCGTTTGTATAAACCAATGGCTTCTGTTATCAATTATAGGCATTTAAGAATGTTTGTAGAGATTTCGTAGTTTATTTTGTTCAGGTTAGGTTTCAACAGTTTTATGTATAGAGCTTCAAGAATTTTTAGTTTTTGTTTATTGTTTTCATGTTTAAGTATAGTTGTGTTTTCAACAAGAATTTTCTGGAATTGGGTATGCGGCCAGGCATGTTGTTTTAAATGCCTAAAAATGTTAGAGTTATCATTCACAAATATACACAATATATATATATATATATATATATATATATATATAATTAAGTTATAAGGAACTTGGTAAACCGAATTTGTAAATCCAAAGAGGATGAAATCCTGAGAGCTCAATGTGAGGACAGAGTTAATATGTAATGAAAAACAAACCACTTTAAGGTACCATTACGATAATTTATTTCACCTAAATCCTTTTTTAAGGATTCAGGATCATCAGGTAAAACTTCCAACAACGAATTGAGAGGAAATTTGTTGTTGGAAGTTTTACCTGATGATCCTGAATCCTTAAAAAAGGATTTAGGTGAAATAAATTATCGTAATGGTACCTTAAAGTGGTTTGTTTTTCATTACATATTTATATATATATATATATATATATATATATATTTTTCTTTCAAAAATTTTGAAATTACCACCATTTCTTGTTCATGTACAGTTGTTGCAACATCAACAAGCCCAGTTCAATTACGTCTTAACAGATGAAATGTGTCACAAAAACTTTTTCCCAATTTGTCATACTATTTTCTCAATACTGTTTCTTGATATATAAAATTATATATTGACATATCATATATATATATATATATATATATATATATATATATATATATAAATTGGATACAGAATCCAAATAAAGTTTGAAGAAGATAGATGGAAAATCATTAAAACTTAATAACTAATATTATACTATAACTCTACCGTAAATGCATATATTCGGAGATAATTACCATGCTTGAACTCTGAAATTGTACTCACTAATTATTTATTTTATTCTGTTTTGTTTTTTCTCTCCGCCACCAATAGTAGTAGATAGGTTCGCTTATTGCCCAGTTCACACTCTTCCCAGGTCTTTTGAACAGGAGTAGAGGTTTATCCCTGGTTTCATATTTAGGATTGGGTTTCCGGTTCTTTTTAAATCTCTACTTCAGCTCTATGCTCCTAACACTTGCCCTTTCCTGCACTAATACAATACACAGTAACCCTCTAACTTGAGTGGCTCTTGGGCCTTGTATCGGGCGAGCAGTAGTTAAAAAAAAAAAAAAAAAATAATAATAATGCCAAAGGATACAATGCAGCTGAATTGCTGTGAATTTAAGTTAAATGAACATGCTGATCTGAAAAACATGGCATATAAGGTGTTCTTGTCCCATATCTCTCAAATCCTGGATACTAACTGTGGAGCATGGAGGTCATAGCCTCAACATGCTAGGGCAGGGTTGATAAACCATTAACCTGCGGGTCATGAAATATGGCTCACCATGAGCTATATAAACTCAACCTCAAAATTAAAACATTAGAAACTAAGATGCAACAACAAGTTTTCTCATTAAAAAAATATTGGTTATGTACTTGAGTGACCTATTATGCTTATGAAAAATTTTAAGTACAAAAAAATGACCCTGCTATTGTAAAGGTTTGCTATCTCTGCACTAGGGCCAATGTCTCACTAGGGCAAGTTAATTTTGGGACCATAATATTGCACTCAATTTGAAAGTTGGGGTTTGACATGATAAAATAATAAAATACTTTTTATAAATTGTAGAATTGCAATTTCATTCCGGTGATCAATGACAGCTTTATAGCATAGTCGTATAAAATTTATAATTTATGGCATGGTCTGTTACAGTTTTTTGTGTATACTATGTAATTAGTGAGTTAGTCCAAATGCCTGGACTCACTTTATAGTCCACCAATAGAAGGTTAACCAATCAGAAGACGTACAACATTCAATCTGTCGTGTATAAAGGCGGCCATTTTGTTCACTCTACCCGAATGTCCAGTCCAGCTTGTCATGCGAAGAGAAACAGAAGGACGAACTATGCTCTGCTACTTTTATCGAAATATCCACTGCTAACCTGAACAACGCTTTCCTACTGTCTTCGAAATATTCACTGCTAACCTCTGGTTTCTATACTCGAAGACGACCATCATGATGTATAACACGGTCTTGTAAAATTTATAATTTATGGCATGGTCTTGTAAAATTTATAATTTACCAAAACTTTATAAATTTTAGATGGATAAAATGTCTGGTAGAAGCACATTATTACTAAATCATTGTGCTATCAAATAAGACCTTCATTTATTTCAAAGGGAAATTATACTGAACAATTTAACTAAATTATAATGTACTGTTATATTGTACAGTAGTTTTAGTATTATTTCCAATAAACAATGCAAATTTAAAACATTTTGTCTTATAATTTGTGCCCAGCAGTATTATGGTGTTATATACAGTTATCTATTTTTTGTTTTTATTAATTATGATCTAACAGATCTTATTGAGTAGCCATTTTTATAATCTTTTACAATTTAAAAAAATTTTTTTTTTTTTTTTTTTTTTTACAGTTTTTAGTTTTTGAATACAGTAAAAAACGTTGCATATTTTGCTTGTTGTGATTTATAATTAGAATTCTGATTTTGATATATTTTCCATTCAATGTATCTAATATTTATTTATTCTTGCAATAGTAAAATTTTGAAGTCAGTTTGCAAACAAAAACCTGAGGAAATTAGGTATTTCTCTACAATTTTCAGACGATCTTTAAAATTAAATGCTCAAAAATTGGTAAAAGCTATAAATTTAATTTTTGGTGTCAGTATTTATTACACCAAGCCACAGGTTTCATGCTGAGTGGAATGATGATTTTCTAAAAAAGGTGAAAAATCAACTTGTCACTTGGTTTTCCATAGCAATTAGGTTTTTCAATTTAGAGTTGTCTTTCCATAGACTGGTTGCCAACCAAGACAAGTAATTTGGGTAGCTGGATTTAATGTAACAAACTTGATTGGAATTCAAACTTCACTCACCAATTTATCATTAACCATTACACCATCCACATGTCTCAAAGAATTTGTCCTGAAGGAAGAAGAATGAAAACTTACCTGGCGGACGCTCATGTAAGGTCTAAGGTTAAGCTTCTCAGGAAATGTGATATGACGGACTATCTTTCCAAAATATCTGTTATAGTCAAACCTGTAGATATAGAATAATAGTGTGCAGTTAAAACGAAAATAATTTATAGAAAAATAAATGTGTGTGTGTGTTAATATTTTTGACATTCTGTGCACATGATAATTGATAGCAAAAATTGTTTATTAAAAACAAAGGATAGAGTTTGATTGACATTTGCCTGGAGATGGACACAGTTTTCATTCCTGGAGCAAACCTTAGGGGCAATTGTAAGATCGGATACAGTGGAGGCACAATGTTTAAATTGTAATCCTGAAACATACATGCATAACTGTATTTTGTTAAGGCTGGACTGGGATTAATCTTGCACAAAGCAAGGCGAGTGCTGCCTGATAAATAATTTGCCATAATGACTTGCGGCAAGATTTTACAAGGCTGGATGCTTTTTGTGATGCCCGACTCAGGCATTCACAGCAGTACAAGTACATCAAGTGTTTTTATTGAGACTCCATCTTAGCCATATATATATATGATGGACTCTGCCATTGAGTTTGACGTATGCAGTTCTGATGACCACTTACTAAATATCTGCATGCCTATGATGGGCATGACTTTTGATACCAGCTCAAAAATTGCACAAAAGACCACAAACAGTACAGGAGAATGCATTGTATCCAAGTGCAGCATGAACACTGTTAGACGTCTTATTTTACTTTCATGTTTCACGTAGTCGACTGATGCTTACTTCTTGATGGTGCATTATTCTTGAATGGTAGCGAGAATGATACTCTGATCTCTTCATAGCTACCTCTTCAAAGTTCTTGAATGGAATATTGATGCAAGAAAGGTTGCTTTGAGGGACTTTATCAAGGCAATGTAAGATTTATTTTGTTGCATGTATTTATCTACAAAAGCAAGGATGTCACTGGTTTATCAAGGCTTTTAAATTTGAGAACCTTCATGAATGTACATCAGGTGGTTGAAAGCATATGGAGGACACAGTGTCATAAGTTTGGTAAAAAGTAAGCAAGTAATATTCAAGAAAATATATATATATATATATATATATATATATGGTAATCTGTATGGAAATCCCCAAAACGGATATAAATCCAGAGAGCTCAATGTCAAAAACAGAGCAAATAATAATTATTATAATGAAAACGAACACTTAAAAGACCCTGGTGATATTTTTTTTTTCATTAGAGTTGAATATTCGATCCCAACTCATCAGACCGACTCTTACACACAAATACCTATTTGATATTTGTGTGTAATAGTTGGTCTGAGGAGTTGGGATTGAATCTTCGATTATAACAAAATAAATATCACTATGATCTTTTAAGTGTTCATTTTCAATATAATAATTATATATATATATATATATATATATATATATATATGCGTGTGTTGGCTCCTAGAAGAAGCTCATTTCATGTCTTGTTTTTCATGTGGTAGTGGTGTCTGTGGGGGGTGACCCCACCATCCTTACCAGCAGAAAATCTAGTGTGAGAGCTAGTTTAGATGCTAACCACTTGTACTGGGTCACATGTTACTTGTAGCAGGCCTAAGCCTGACCACCCTAAAGAAGTTATGATTTCACTACCATCTTGTTATTGGTACTTTTAGCTCTAGACTAATACAGTTTTCAGTAGTCTAAATATTTCATTCCTAGTTTTATTCCATCTTGTTATTGTTGCTTTTTATTAAAACACTGCATCAATAGTGTTTATTATTTTTGTTGTCAATTTTCAAAAACAAAGAAAATGAATAAATTCACTTTCATCTGTTTAGTTTTTATTACAATGCTAATTATTAGGTTGGTGCAAAGATAATGACGTAATGATGTTGTTTTTTGATGTTAAAAAATACGTCAAAAAACAACATTATTACGGCATTATTTTTGCACCAAACTAATACCTCTTTTTAAAATTTTAAACATTGCAGAGGAGTGAAGGTAATTAAAATATTATCTATGAGAGAAAAATTGTCAAAAAATAATTTATTGAATATGTACCTCTTCAGTTGGATGGTAAGTACATTGGAAGGTTTGTGGATTGTAAACCGTTTTTCTGCTATCACTTTGCGCTGACACCTGCATGAAGAAATGAAAACAGTCCATCAGTAAAGATGAGGTGGATTGTTAGATAACAACTTGGCAAGGACTTTAACACAAAGCAAATTCAGATTGGTATTAATACAAATATTCTTTTTCAAAAGAGAATTTTAAATTTAAAAAAAAAAAAAAAAAAAAAAAAAAAAATTAAATTTAAAAAAAAAAAAATTTAAATTAAAAAAAAAAGAAAAAAAAAAGGGAATGGCATCAGCGTGAATTTTCATGTCTTTTTTTTTTTTTCTTTAAGAAGCTGACTCGCATACTTTATAGCAGAATGTACAAGAAGGCACAAGGATTGATTGCTGGCTTTTTTCAATGGATTGAGTCTGAAGAGACCTAAGGTGACTTTGAAGACCTGACTTTGAAAGAGCAAAAATACCACATCAACGACATCCATGTTGTAAGGTTAAGGTGGAAGGTAGTGCTTCAAGATTACCTTTACGAAGATTGCACTTAACCGTAGCATGTTCTACCTTGTTCTTTTCAAACTGGTTACAACCTTGATGAACTGTTGTTCTCCACATAGGTTGACATTCAGCCTCCAGTTCCCACATATCAACTGATATCCCAAGATCTTTGAGATTGGTTTTGATGTAATCTTTAAAGTGCTTTCTTTCTCTCAGACACTTGACTGCAGATAGTTCACCATAAAAGGCAACGTTGAGTCATCCATGCACGCCAAATGACCTACCCAGAGCATTAGATTGAGAATTATTAGCTTCTCAATACAGGGGATATTAGCTTTCTCCAGAATTTCCCATATATATATATATATATATATATATATATATATCTGCCATCCATTTGACTCATGTGTGCATATCTTATCAGCTTAACAACCTGTTTATATGTTGGGAGCATCCACTGATATGAGGTATGAATTTGAACCTGATGACTAGCAGATCACCTTGGTCAACTCGCAGTTGCACCAGTCTTCTCTGACGCTCTGGCAGGACAGTGTGTGCGTGTGCGCGCGCAAAGACTATTTTGGTATCTGACAGATCAGATAAAATTCTTCAAGACCAAAAGTTACTTATTAATTCAGGTCATTTGGTATTTCCTGGCATGAATTGCATATTACATAAAAAAAAAAAAAAAGAAGAAATAAACTTTATCAAGTATATAAGATTTCTTCACTCACCTTGTACACATGTAAGAATTATCATGATCTAACACTTCAGCTGTGACATACTTTTCAAATGCCCGCTCTAAAGATTGCACACTCTGAAAGAGGAAACAAAAATCACAAATAACAAATAAACAAAAATATGATTACTGAAAATCTACAGTACAATCCAATAATTAGAAGTTAATTTTAAAATTAAAAAAGAAAGTTAAAAAAAATTTTAAAGGAAAGTAAAAAAAAATTAAATGAGAAAAAAAATAAAATTAAAAATTAAATTAAAAAAGAAAAAAAAAAAGAAAATAAAAAAGAAGCATCCTGTCTAAGGTGTGAATCTGCATATGGTGGCTAGAAAGTCACCTTCCAGGTTAAGCCATTGATGCACCTAGTTTCACTAATATTCTGGTTCAAAGTTTATAACTATGTCAGAAAGATCATTACAAAAAATCTACACCACAACCCTATAATTGTGACCAAATCTGCGGGTTAAAAAAAATAAACATAATGTATACAAGGGCTGAATATGGATGTTATTCATGGCACTAAATCTATACAGAAATATCTAAACTGTCAGTCATATAAAAATGCTTTCCCAGATCGATGATTAAAAATGGCTTCAAATGAATAAAGCCTGAAGGTTTTAGCTAGGACAATTCTTTCTTAAACTTGATAGACTGGCATGACAGAATCACAAACAAAGAACTGTACTAAATAAAAGAAACCATATCACTTGGGGACTTGCAACAACTAAAATGGATATCATATGTAACATGAAGAGAAAATAATGACATAATAAAAATGTTGATGTAAGGAAGGAAACCCCCATCAGTACTGGAAAGAACAATAACATAATGGACTTGACTAACCTATTATTCTGAAGATTTTATAAATTTCAATTGAAAATAACACTGGCTGCTCAGTCAATGAATGTAGAATATTTCCTTATAAGGAAATGGTGAATATTACGATTACAAATACCTAATTGAATATATATTGAAATACTAATCTACTTACGATATTTTTGTTGTTTTTATGAATAACAGGAGAAAGGCAAAAACTACATTTTTCAAGTTCTGATTTGTGGTCTATAGGTTATGTAATATCAAAGCCCACTTGTTTTGAGTGTTTTTGTTTCCTACCTACCATCTTAAAGGGATTAAATATGAATTTCTGGCACTGTGGCATCTATACTGTATCAAGTATAATTTAAGTAGATGCTCTGTTTATTTAGTAAACAGCTAATAAGACTTCTAACATCCAGGCCTAGTAGACAAAATATACTATTTAATAAAAACATGGAGCTTATATTCAGAAACTGGTATCAACTAAAAATAATGTTTAAGATTAATAAATAAAAATCCATCACTTCTTTAGAAATTGCTTTATTTATATATATATATATAAACAGAAGATGTCTGTGTATTTGTCTGTGTGATAAATTTTCACTTGAGATTCATCCAAATGATTTTGACTGAATTTGGAACATACATTGTATAACAAGAGATAGTTTCTTAGTATAAAAAAATCAATAATTTTTAAAAACCAATAATTGATAAAGCCAATCAAAAATCAATAAATTCAGCTTTTTTGCTCCAATTTCATTCAAACTTGGTATGTAGGTTACTTACATCATGACAAGCTCAATGATACCTCATTTTAATTTCTACACCACTGCATTTAACGAAAAACCATGAAAAACGAAAAATTTATTTCAACATAAATTTAAAAATAAAACTTCCTCAATTTTCAAGCAATCTAATGCAAACTTCACTCAATTGTAGCCAACAATAAGTTGATTAACAGTCATTTAACTTGATAATTGAATCCAACCATATAGTTAAAACCCGTGTAAATAGCAAAAAATGGCGATTTTTACTGGTTTCTTTCTTATGTTTTGTTGATCTTTCAACCAATTTTCATCAAACTTAACAATTGCTTTATAAATGTATCCTCTTTTACATCCCTGATAGCATAGTGACAAATTGAATTTCAAAAACTCCAAAATAATTGTGGCCTGTAGTGGTCTTCATGTTGCGTTCTACCACTTCATGTCCTCGGCTAAATTTGATTGAATAAATACAGACTACTTCTGTTATATCAGTAACTGCATTAATTCAAAATGTTTTTTAATGAAAGTACTTTCAAGTAATTGAAGAAGATAGACTCTGTTATATCTAAACATGATGCTGTTTTTGCTCCATTCTAATTGAATGCTTTTTCTGATCAACCAGCTGGCTATGGCTGCTATTGTTAGGATACAAAACTGAGCAGATATGTACATTTCGAGGATCTGAGAAAGATTGGTTTACCCAGAAAAATGTCCCTTGTATTTTGCACTCCCATGGATTGGTGTGGTTAGCACTGGATTTGCTAAGTGAATCTCTCAAAGCATTTAATCTTGCTATTTTTCGACAAATCCACTACTGGTATTTTCGTTCCAACCTATGTTCACAGTTGTTTGTAAGGACATTCTTCCTGCACATCATATAAGCTCAGTAAAATATACATATAAGTGTGAAGCTGACTATATAGGAAGAACTCATCAATGGCTGGAGACCTGAATTGATCAGCACATGCCAGTTAAAATTTGTCAGGACAGGTGTGATATGTTGCATAATCTGGTGAACATGTCTGGTTCAGTGATTTGCTGAACCTAATTGATAGTCTGGGTTGTGCAATGTCATTAGAGATGGGCAGTTTAACTTAAAAAACAACTTTTTTCGGTTTCATCTTCACACCGTGAAACCGCATTGAAATTTTTTACAAAACCGAAATTGTTTGGTTTAGTCACAGTGCTATGACTACTGAGTAACTATATTGAAAGAAACACTATTGAAAAACACTTTCAGATGTTAATAAAATATGTTAAAAACATTTAATTGACTAGTTTTAGGAAATAAATGTGAAATCTATTTGTTTAATTTGCAAAAGAAATGAAGAAAAAAAGGAAATATGACAGATACGACACTTAACATGTTTTCAAACAGAAAAAAGGAGAATACGATGTCTGAAATCTATTTGTTTCAGTTAAAAAAAAAAAAAAAAAAAAAAAAAAAAAAGTTTTTTTGTGGTAAAATTAAGTTAACAACAAAATAATGAGTAAAAATAAAAAAATTGTTGCCAGTTTCACCTTAATGTTAAATTTTATGACGTCATTTTTTTGTAAGGGTTTTTCTAGTAAGCTAGTATGTCAATCATGAAAAAGTTATTGTAAACAAAAAAAAAAATATGAAGATTTTTTTTTTTTTTTTTTATAAATAAATTTGTTTTTTTTTTTATCTAGGGAATGCACCTAAATGAAATATATATAAGTATATGTGTTTGATACTTAGCTGTTGTTTTTTGTTCTTATAATTTTGCCTTTGTATATGGGGTACACACATTTTAACACGTCCATGTTTTCTAGGAATAATAAAATTTTCAGGTGTTGTGCTTACCTTAATGTCTAAGCTGATATCCAAGTAAGGGTCATAGGTGTTTGATTTTTCTTTGCACTTCATGCATTGGACTGTAAGGAAACAAAATGTGGTATTAGATTGAAATCTCTAATGAATCTGACCTAATCCTGCAAATGAACGATATTGACTGCACTTTACAAGATGACAATAAGAGTTATGTTCCCTTAAATGAACAGATGTTTAGAGTGGCTGATCAAGATGGATGGCACTGCTGGCTTATTTGCATTGCAACTGTAGTACTTGCCCATTACCAATCTTTTTCTATTTATTTGACCCAAGCATAAAAAATAAAAATTTAAGCAACCATTTTAACCAGTTGAGTACTAATTCATACAGAAAAATTAATCTACCCAAAGTACTTACCAAAATCCTGAATTACTTAGGAAAAAGAATGTGTATGTTTAATAGCAGCGCTCATTTTACAGTGGTAGAAAATGAGAGATGATTATTTCAAATTGCTTGACCACTTAAAGTTACAGCAGTCAACAAGCAAAAAAGAAAAAGAAAAGGAAAAGATCTTTACTTGCCACTTTTCAGCAAACTTGGATCTTCATGCCAAAGAAAAGAAAAAAACAACCCCCCCCAAAAAAGTATTCCAAAAGAGCGGTTTTTCCCTTGACACCACTATTATTTTAATTACCTTCACTTATTGGCAGTCTTTGTTTTTAAAAGGCGATGATTATAATTGTAATAAGACCTAAATTACATGATGAAAGTGAATATATACATTTTTTTTGTTCCTGAGAATTTACAACAAAAATACTAAACACTATTAGATTGTTTATTTACAAGAATAATTTTATATTTATAGCATTCTAAAAACTAATACATTTAGAACTAATGCAATATTTATCCTTTACTAATTTTTAAAGAAACAAATATGAAAACAATTTTTTATTCATAAAGATTTACTAAATTTTAAAATTCTGAAGAATCTTAATTCTTAACTTAATGTTTGAGTATGTTCATGGCAAGTTCTACGAGAATGAAATATCTGTAGAAATTCCCCTAATCACATCGTTAAGTATTTGAGCTTAACCTCTTTAACAAAATAAATATGAATACTGGTCGTTATTTTAAGAAGGTACAAATGAAGATTTGAAATTGACAACTTTTCCACTTCACTAAAACAGCCGTTAAACACTTCTATCTTCCTTTCATTTTCTCACTGAAACCAAGTTGTGTCTTTTCCACTCATTCTATGCAATCAAAACAGACTAGTCCATTATTTATGAGGTATTGCCAGCACACAATGGTTATGCAAACTAATGATGGGAGGGAGAAGCACAGTTATAATAGGATATGTGAATAATGTAATATTATAATGTGATACGTGAATAATGTAATATTATAATGTGATACGTGAATAATGTAATATTATAATGTGATACGTGAATAATGTAATATTATAATGTGATACGTGAATAATGTAATATTATAATGTGATACGTGAATAATGTAATATTATAATGTGATACGTGAATAATGTAATATTATAATGTGATACGTGAATAATGTAATATTATAATGTGATACGTGAATAATGTAATATTATAATGTGATACGTGAATAATGTAATATTATAATGTGATACGTGAATAATGTAATATTATAATGTGATACGTGAATAATGTAATATTATAATGTGATACGTGAATAATGTAATATTATAATGTGATACGTGAATAATGTAATATTATAATGTGATACGTGAATAATGTAATATTATAATGTGATACGTGAATAATGTAATATTATAATGTGATACGTGAATAATGTAATATATAATGTAATATTATGTGATACGTGAATAATGTAATATTATAATGTGATATGTGAATAATGTAATATATAATGTATTAGGTTGGTGCAAAAATAATGATGTAATAATGTCGTTTTTTGATGTATTTTTTAACATAAAAACGACATTATTACGTCATTATTTTTGCACCAACCTAACAATATTATAATGTGATATGTGAATAATGTAATATATGATGTAATATTATAATGTGATACGTGAATAATGTAATATATGATGTAATATTATAATGTGATATGTGAAGTTATAGGGTATGGGAATCAACTATAAGGAAACCCTTATTACTTACCATTTCATAAAATTTGCTGATCTTTTGCCAACCATTATTTTTTATTGTCAATTCTCAAGAACAAAAGGAAATATATAAATTCACTTTAATGTTTAGATTTTATTACAATTCTAATCATTGCTTTTTAAAACAATAAACATTGCTGAGGAGTGAAAGTATTTAAAATAATAGCGATGTCAAGTCTTTTTCTTGAATGTCTTTTTCTTGAATGTCTTTTTCTTGGTCAATTCCACATCAGCAGCTGGTGAAGTGTCCTTATTTGGTTACATTATTCGAATGTGTTTTGACCTCCTTCAGCCATATTGTAACCATCTTCAATTGTATATGTTGAATATATTATATCTACCTTGACAAATGAAGGCCCATTAGTCCGAACACTAATGCAAAGCTTACAGAGCCTGATTAATTTATTCAAATTAATTCATAATATGATGGGATGAGTCTTAAGGAATTTCAGTTTTGCGGAATCGGTATTTGAAGAATAGAGTCAATGAGCAAAAACAGAAATTATTTATGACTGAAAATAACATTTGAATTTCAGTGACAAGGTATCAGATTGTAATTCTTCTTGTTTCTTGTTCTCTTAGTTAGGACTTACATCAAGCCTTGCCAATAGCTCATAAATAATTGACTAATCCATCTTGTTCACGACGAAAAACAGAAAAGACATATCACAGACACTGGTTCCAATCAGAAAAATTGATTTTAAATCTTTTCACTCATACCCGCTTATTTCTTTAAATATGTGGCAAGTCAAAAATTATCCAGTTTCGCCATATCGTATCTTTAGGTTTGATACTCTGCCTTCTCCAGTGTAAACATGGCCGCTCTGCTAGCAGTGTGAAACAAAGACCAGTAATCTGATTTTTCTGGTTGAAAGGTATGTCAGGAGTTGAAACTAGAAGTGTGCATTAGTGGATCAAGGAGTTTAAAAGTGGCTGTACCATCATAATGCACAAAGAATGAGCAAGATGGCCATCAACCTCCACCACTGACAAGAAGATTCAGTAAGTTTGAGAAATATTAATGGCGAACTGGTGAGTTATCATCAATGAAGTACCATGTTCTCTATAGATTTGGATCACTGTTCTTTGTTCCTCTGTGGTGCACACTGCTAGTGGAGTGGCCATGTTTACACTGTAACAGCAGCAAGAAAACTGGTACAATCAAGCTCAAATTTCCATCACGTGACCACAATAGAACTAACTATAAGCACACGAGTGGAAGGCAGTGTGACAAATCTAAAGGTAGGTTATTGCAAAAATGCAGATCATTTTTGAATTACCCTCGCAATAACCTTCCTACATACATATGACTGTTATTGCAATATTATCGTTAAAGTTGTTAAGCTCAAATATTTAACGATGCAATAGGGAGGATTCTATGGAGCTTATTCAAATAGCAAAACTGTCAAATTTTCATGGTTACTACCAGTTGTTATCCACTGATTCATTAAAACCCGTTATTTTTATGAAAAATTTCAGTTAATGTTCTACAGTAAACAGTCCTGGGTATGATGATAAACTACATCTGGCAGCAAGGCCTCTGACTGGGAGATTGGAGCTCTTGAGGAGCATGTAATCACCTCTTAATTGCTGTTGTTCCCAGTTCCTTCGTGACCTGGGGTGGTAGCACCTATTAGGGTCCCAGCTATGGGCAAGTAGTGAACCCCCTCCCCCCAAACAAAAACAAAACACTAAGAAAGTATAAAAATACATTTTTAAAGCAAAATGACCAGCAATAAATATTTAGAATAGAATTACCAACATAACAGTTTATAGCAAAATGACCAACTGTAGTTGAAGGTATACAATTGTGTTCAAAATATATTTAGTTGAAGCCATAAAATTGTCTTTAAAAATATTTATCAGCAATACCTATTTATAGAAAAAATTACCAGCAGTATGTACTTGTAGAAAAAATTACCCACAATGCCTATTTATAGAAAAAATTACCAGTATGTATTTATAGTAAAATTACCAGCAGTACGTATTTATAGAAAAAATTACCAGCAGTACGTATTTATAGAAAAAATTACCAGCAGTACGTATTTATAGAAAAAATTACCAGCAGTACGTATTTATAGAAAAAATTACCAGCAGTACGTATTTATAGAAAAAATTACCAGCAGTACGTATTTATAGAAAAAATTACCAGCAGTACGTATTTATAGAAAAAATTACCAGCAGTACGTATTTATAGAAAAAATTACCAGCAGTACGTATTTATAGAAAAATTACCAGCAGTACGTATTTATAGAAAAAATTACCAGCAGTACGTATTTATAGAAAAAATTACCAGCAGTACGTATTTATAGAAAAAATTACCAGCAGTACGTATTTATAGAAAAAATTACCAGCAGTACGTATTTATAGAAAAAATTACCAGCAGTACGTATTTATAGAAAAAATTACCAGCAGTACATTTTATCTGTAGTTGATGACATACAATTACATTCAAAATATATTTAGTTGAAGTCATAAAATGGTGTTTAAAATATTTAGATTTTGGCATTAAATAAACCATAGAGGTGTTGATATGCTGCTAAACAAAATTAACCAATCTACATTAAAATTGTCTTTTAACAACAGCCATTGTAATAGATCTCAGTAGTAAATGGCGACTTCAGATATTTATCATTAAGTATGACTGGACAGTCTGTTAATTCACTGAATGAAATCACTTACCTTGACTACGGAGAAAGCCTCCAAATATTTGATTAATCACTGTCGTTTCTCTGCTGTATTTATCTAATCTGTAAAGAAAATATATAAACAAGAACATGTAAAAAAAACAGCATAAAAAAAGATTTTAAATGAAAAACAAAACAACAAAAAAAACAAAAACAAATAATAAACGGAATTTTACAAACTATTAAATTTAATTTTGTTCATGACCTGCACTTGATTATAGAAATTTTTTTTTTATCACTCTCAATAGTGATCCCAAAATAAGAAAAACAGATAACCATATTATGAGTATATTTAAATACAGGTCAATACAAAGATAAATTACTGTTTTTAAGCAGTAACTAAGGAATATTTAAATGAGACACAAAAGGCCAAAAAAATGAAGCAATGTACATTTTTTTACCCTTTCTTTTTGCTTTACTTAAAGAAAAGAAAACAAACATGAAAATTACCTCCTACCGGGGAAAAAAAAAAAAATATCACAAAACAAAAAGAAAGGAAAAGGAAAAACAATCACAAAGAAAGAAAGAAAGAAAAGAAAGAAAGAAAAGAAAAGAAAAGAAAAGAAAGAAAGAAAAGAAAAGAAAAGAAAGAAAAGAAAAGAAAGAAAGAAAAGAAAAGAAAGAAAGAAAAGAAAAGAAAAGAAAAGAAAAGAAAAGAAAGAAAGAAAAGAAAGAAAGAAAAGAAAGAAAGAAAAGAAAGAAAGAAAAGAAAGAAAGAAAAGAAAGAAAGAAAAGAAAGAAAGAAAAGAAAGAAAGAAAAGAAAGAAAGAAAAGAAAGAAAGAAAAGAAAGAAAGAAAAGAAAGAAAGAAAAGAAAGAAAGAAAAGAAAGAAAGAAAAGAAAGAAAGAAAAGAAAGAAAGAAAAGAAAGAAAGAAAAGAAAGAAAGAAAAGAAAGAAAAGAAAGAAAGAAAAGAAAGAAAGAAAAGAAAGAAAGAAAAGAAAGAAAGAAAAGAAAGAAAGAAAAGAAAGAAAGAAAAGAAAGAAAGAAAAGAAAGAAAGAAAAGAAAGAAAGAAAAGAAAGAAAGAAAAGAAAGAAAGAAAAGAAAGAAGAAAAGAAAGAAGAAAAGAAAGAAGAAAAGAAAGAAAGAAAAGAAAGAAAGAAAAGAAAGAAAGAAAAGAAAGAAAGAAAAGAAAGAAAGAAAAGAAAGAAAGAAAAGAAAGAAAGAAAAGAAAAAAGAAAAGAAAAGAAAGAAAGAAAAGAAAGAAAGAAAAGAAAAAAGAAAAGAAAAAAAGAAAGAAAAGAAAGAAAGAAAGAAAAGAAAGAAAGAAAAATGTTTCAAGTTCTCAGAAAAGAAAACAATATCATTATGATATTTAATAAAAATGAACTCATCTGCTATAAAACTGACACAGGTGGAGTGGACCTTAAGTAAATCTCCAGAGGTCGACTGAGGATAAGAAGAAATCAATAGGTTCAAAAATTCTTACTTAAGATATCCATTGAGGCAGGATTTTTGAAGTGCATCCACAACATAGCGAAGAAATTCATGTGCATCTTCCTGACGACCAAAGTGCATGTGTTTGGCAATTACTGTAAAATGATAAATAAGATACGTAAGATTAGACTGGCAAAAAGTAAAAGAACCAAGAAAAAAAAAAAAAAAAATTTTCTTCTCTCACACTTCTTACATATAGAACTCTTCTCCAGCTTTTCAGTTAACTGTGATCTTTAAAAAATTTAAATACAATATCAATTGTTATCTTCTGTCTTCTTAATTCCTGTTCTTTTATTTTTTTCTTTCAACCTTTATCATCCTGTTTCATACAGGCAACTGATTCCAGAACAATAGCGTGTTTGAATTTCATAGTTGTGTCATCATATCCTGCTATGGCAACAGAAAACAATTTTGAGCAAAATTAACAATAAAGATAATGTAATTGAGACACCTTTTATCAATTACTTGGAGTTTAGTTTTTCCTTCCACTTGTGCTGTTAAGCGTCACAGACAGACACAGTCGACTGTCAGTGGCAAGGCGAGTAGCCTGGAGGAGAGACATCTCGTGGGCTCTCAGAGTGTCTGCCACTGATTTGCTCCAGTGTCTTCTTGGTTTGAACTCTTGCTCTCCAGCCAGAGTATCTGATGGTGTATGCTCACAGGGCTGCATGGTTGATAGGCATACGAGTGAGGTGTCCGAACCACTTGATCCTCTGTCATTCAATGTGTTGTAGGATTGGTAGTACTTCTACCATATCTCTTATTGCCTCATTCCTGTTCATGTCTCATCTGGTCTTGTTCACTACTTTCGTCAGGCATTTCATATCACAAGCGATCAGTTTCCTCTCAAGGGTTTTTGTTAGGGGCTATGTCTGGCACTGGTATGTTAGTGTTGGCATGAAATGTTTTAAAAAAAAAAAAGAAAAAAAAAAGGCAAGCAAACTATTTCAGTTGATAGTTTAACAATAATTTTGATTAATGATGTTTTTTTTTGCACCATTTCTGATGGCTAAGTGGAGATTAACAGTAATCTATTATTTAATCTTATGTGAAAAGCAAAAGTAGGTCAAAATAATTAATAGAACTTATTGACAAAACCATTAATCTAAAAAGGATTAATGACATAGGACAACTAGCATTTGCAAATAAATTGTAAGTGTGAAAAACTAGCAGTTAGAGCAGTAACAGACTTTTTGTTAATATTACAAGTTAAAATGATTTGTTAACAAGATATAAAATTAGTGTTTGAATGTATACATTTAAAAAATATACAATTTTGTGTATTGCCCAAATATATATATATATATATATATATATATATATATATATATACACACACACACACACACACAGTGACATGCATAAGTATTGGATACATGTTATTTTCTGTTATAATTCTAGTTTATGTTCGCCATTTTGCCTGGTATTTGGTAAGTAATATCTCGTAAAGTTGTTTTAGTTGTATGTGTAAGGAAAATTAAAAACTCATGGTTGAATCCATTTTTTCTTATCAAAGTTCAAAATTACCCTATGCAAAAGTATTGGATACATGACACTTTTTTCAAATTTCCAATGAAAACTTTGTATTTTAAAAGACTTTAAATATTCAAATTTTCAATAGCATTGGAATGTTATCTCTGACCAATCAGAGAAGCACACAATTGTTTACAAGATAGTGCTACTAATGATCTGACTGATGTGCATTCTGCAATTCAAGGATTAAAAATGGCAAAAACTAAAGAATTATCCAGAGATATGTGAGATAGAATCATTGAATGTCACAAAGGAGGACAAGGTTACCGAAAAATTAGCAAAAAAATGAATCTAGCACTAAGTACAGTAGGAAATATCATCAGAAAGTATAAGAAGTATGGCGATGGTACAGCAAACCTTCCAAGAAATGGAAGACCGAGAAAAATAAATGAGAGTACTTCAAGGTGGATCAGCAGAAATGTGCAAAAAACTCCCTTCATTACTCGATCTGAAATTAAAACTGATCTTGAGGGTGCTGGAGTTAATGTAAGTAAGGATACCATTAGCAGAGATCTATATCATACAGGCTTTCATTCAAGATCACCAAGTGCCTTTACTGAAAACCAAACATGTCAAAGAGCGATTAAAGTTCCTCGAAACTTATGAAAAGAAAGGCATACAGTTTTGGGAAAGGGTAATCTGGTCGGATGAAACAAAAGTTGAACTATTCGGAAGGAACACAGCGACAAGTGTTTGGCGAAAAAATGGCACTGCCTTCAACAAGCACAATACCATCCCCACAGTTAAGTTTGGGTGTGCTTCCATTATGATATGGGGATGCTTTTCATCCAAGGGCACTGGTGAGTTACAAGTTATCCATGGTAGAATGAATGGTAGCATGTATAGGGAGATTCTAGAGAAGAACATTCAGAAATCTGCAACTTCTTTAGGACATGGTCGGAATTTCGTGATTCAACACAACGATGATCCTAAACATACCGCAAAACTTACAAAGGAATGGTTTGAAAATAATGGTATTAGTACTCTCAATTGGCCAAGTCAGTCTCCTGACTTGAATCCAATTGAGAATTTGTGGAATACTTTGAAGGTTAAAGTTCATAAACGGAATCCACAAAATATTAGAGGAATTATGCAAGGAAGAATGGGGTAAAGTAACGGTGAATCAGTGTGGAAAACTTGTGACCAACTATAGAAAGCGACTGGAAGCAGTGAAATAAAACAGAGGCGACGCAACAAAATATTAAATTGATGTATCCAATACTTTTGCATAGGGTAATTTGAACTTTGATAAAAAAAAAAAAAAAAAAAAAAATGGATTCAACCATGAGTTTTTAATTTTCCTTCCACATACAACTTTACGAGATATTACTTACCAAAGATCAGGCAAAATGGCGAACATAAACTAGAGTTATAACAGAAAACAACAAGTATCCAATACTTATGCGTGTCACTGTATATATGTATTGAAAATATGAAGTGTCCACTCACTATAATAAAGTCTTAAGTAAAAAAGATTAAATATAAATCCACTAACTCTTTAGGAATTGCTTTATGTTTTGGATATGAAACTGAGTAGATATAGACCTTTGAGTGAAGAGGATATGCTTTCCTCTATAAAAGAGAAAAAGAAAGAAGAAAAGAGAGAGAAAAAACATGAGACAGAGAGAGAGAAAAAACATGAGACAGAGAGAGAGAAAAAACATGAGACAGAGAGAGATAGAAAAAGACAAGCGAGTGAGAGAAAAACAGAAAAGAGAGATAGAAAAAGACAAGCGAGTGAGAGAAAAACAGAAAAGAGAGATAGAAAAAGACAAGCGAGTGAGAGAAAAACAGAAAAGAGAGATAGAAAAAGACAAGCGAGTGAGAGAAAAACAGAAAAGAGAGATAGAAAAAGACAAGCGAGTGAGAGAAAAACAGAAAAGAGAGATAGAAAAAGACAAGCGAGTGAGAGAAAAACAGAAAAGAGAGATAGAAAAAGACAAGCGAGTGAGAGAAAAACAGAAAAGAGAGATAGAAAAAGACAAGCGAGTGAGAGAAAAACAGAAAAGAGAGATAGAAAAAGACAAGCGAGTGAGAGAAAAACAGAAAAGAGAGAAAAAAAAGCAGAAAAGAGAGAGAACAGAAAAGGAAAAAAACAGACAAGAAACGAGAGAGAGGGAAAACAGACAAGAAACGAGAGAGAGGGAAAACAGACAAGAAACGAGAGAGAGGGAAAACAGACAAGAAACGAGAGAGAGGGAAAACAGACAAGAAACGAGAGAGAGGGAAAACAGAAAAGAAACGAGAGAGAGGGAAAACAGAAAAGAAACGAGAGAGAGGGAAAACAGAAAAGAAACGAGAGAGAGGGAAAACAGAAAAGAAACGAGAGAGAGGGAAAACAGAAAAGAAACGAGAGAGAGGGAAAACAGAAAAGAAACGAGAGAGAGGGAAAACAGACAAGAAACGAGAGAGAGGGAAAACAGACAAGAAACGAGAGAGAGGGAAAACAGACAAGAAACGAGAGAGAGGGAAAACAGACAAGAAACGAGAGAGAGGGAAAACAGACAAGAAACGAGAGAGAGGGAAAACAGACAAGAAACGAGAGAGAGGGAAAACAGACAAGAAACGAGAGAGAGAGAAAACAGACAAGAAACGAGAGAGAGAGAAAACAGACAAGAAACGAGAGAGAGAGAAAACAGACAAGAAACGAGAGAGAGAGAAAACAGACAAGAAACGAGAGAGAGAGAAAACAGACAAGAAACGAGAGAGAGAGAAAACAGACAAGAAACGAGAGAGAGAGAAAACAGACAAGAAACGAGAAAAAAAAACAGACAAGAAACGAGAAAAAAAAAACAGACAAGAAACGAGAAAAAAAAAAACAGACAAGAAACGAGAAAAAAAAAAACAGACAAGAAACGAGAGAAAAAACAGAAAAGAAACGAGAGAAAAAACAGAAAAGAAACGAGAGAAAAAACAGAAAAGAAACGAGAGAAAAAACAGAAAAGAAACGAGAGAAAAAACAGAAAAGAAACGAGAGAGAAAAAAGAAAAACAGAAAAGAAACGAGAGAAAAAAAAAAACAGAAAAGAAACGAGAGAAAAAAAAAAAAAAAAAAACAGAAAACAAATGAGAGAAAAAAAGGGGAGGCAAAAGAAAAAAAAAAATGAAAAAATTTTGTGGCTGAGCAATAAAACATGTTGGATCAAACATAAATCCATTATATATATATATATATATATATATAGATATGATTTCAACCCCCCCCCCCACCTTCCAACATCATCCAATGAAGTTAAAATGTTGGATAGTGGCTGGATATGCAATAAATAAAATACATACAGATATCTGCTAGGAGTTGGAAACAGAGACCTTACAATCACTGGCATTCCTTCTCCAATGCTTCTTTAAGATATCAAACTGCTCTATCCAAGCATTATTGGAATCTTAAGATGGAGTCTTCACCCAACAAATTAAATAAAGGAGAAAATCATTATATACATATATATATATATATATATATATATATATATATATTTATTTCTATCACTTAATTGTTATTTTTAGTGGAAACTTGTATTTGAGCAGATGCTACATTCAACAGTATATTTATTTTCACCTACCAGCCTAAATATTCAAGAAATTTTACTAAAGAAAAGATACGCCCTCCAGTGTCCTCTTTAGTATGCAAAACCATCATCAGATCCAATGTGCTTTAGACCAACTCAGCCATGAATATTCTTGTCAATTATGTAAAGTCAAATATTTCGTTGTAAGCACAAATCATTCCAAAGGTTCTTGAAACATTCATCTCTACAATCCAACATAAAAATAATTTCTAGAGAGAAATATTTTTTTTTTATTAATCTGACACATTTTATCCATTATATAATATAATAGTTATTTTTAATCAGACATTTCTTTTTAAGTACTTCCAACGTTATTATAGTGAACACTTCATATGTGAAATAGACGAGTCAATTTTATTTCTTAAATTGAGTGTATTACGTTTATCAGTCATGTGTATGAGAGAAATCCAAGTAAAGAAAACGTGTTCTCTGACAGGGATTTAATGGGTAACTGGCGATTGATCTGGTGTGCTTTAACTGTTTGGCTACAAAGATATTCTTGCCGGCTTCTGATCCTTTCTCCACTCTTGCCCCGCTTCCCTTCCTTTCTCCACTCTTGCCCCGCTTCCCTTCCTTTCTCCACTCTTGCCCCGCTTCCCTTCCTTTCTCCACTCTTGCCCCGCTTCCCTTCCTTTCTCCACTCTTGCCCCGCTTCCCTTCCTTTCTCCACTCTTGCCCCGCTTCCCTTCCTTTCTCCACTCTTGCCCCGCTTCCCTTCCTTTCTCCACTCTTGCCCCGCTTCCCTTCCTTTCTCCACTCTTGCCCCGCTTCCCTTCCTTTCTCCACTCTTGCCCCGCTTCCCTTCCTTTCTCCACTCTTGCCCCGCTTCCCTTCCTTTCTCCACTCTTGCCTACTTCTCATCCCTTTTTATTCTTACACCCTTTTGATCTTTTCCCAAAAAGCATAACTGTATCGGACTTTTTGTATGCCCTTGTTCACAATAATCTACAGCCATTCCCAAAATATTTGTGAAAGTAAATGCAACATTTTGTTAAGCTCAAATATTTACTGACACAATAGGAGAATTTCCATGAGTGTTTTACAGTCGTGGAACTTCAGACAGAAATCATTTATGGGAGCTGAGGGTCAGATATATAAATATCATCATTTGTCGTTGTGTGCAAAGATATTATCAATTCTCCCGACAGGTAGAGTGATTGCCAGATGATCAGTCTACAAAACTCAAGAATCAGGATATACTGGCGGTAACACCAATAAGCTAAGTGATGAATTTTATATTTGTATTAATTATATGATAGTCTTCTAAAGTTAAATAAAATATTTAAGAACGCATTTTCCACTTGATAAAAATCACAAGAGAATTTAACATTTCAGATAGAATTTTATACAGTGAGCTTTTCCCTGCACCATACTTGTGCCAGCTGTAGTGGGAATTAGGTAGGAGACTTTAGATTTATTGCTATAAGTATAGTTTTAAAACAATTTTCTCTATTTACCTTTTAACTTCTGTAGAATGGACTGTGGCTTAATGGCATGACCTGAATTCTCATAGCAACGTCTAATATGCACCTGGAGTTCGCACATCATACAAAAGCCAACTTGTTTACCTGAAATAATAAAAGAAATGAAATCATTCTGATGAAGAGAAAGTTTCAGATGCATGAAACTCCCATGCTGCTCATATAGTGAAACCCATGATCGTACATGGAATAATCCATGGCTCCTTACAAAAGAATGTTATTTGAATATACAATTGTCACTTGTTAAATTTTGATTAGCAATTCTTTACATGTTTTTTTTTTCACAACTCACATTTCAAGCCACATTTCATAATCATTTGTAGACAGTGGACGTAAACGAATGTGTGCATAGTCTAATGGTTAGCAGATTAGAATGTAAAAAAGACAATATGAATAAGAAAATTTTCTTTACCAATACATTTTAAAAATAACTTAGTCACATCGAAAGTTCTTGAAAGTGCAACTATAGATTCTTGCCAAAATGTCAACTTATGCCCTAGATTTTTTTCAAATATCTCTTTCCTTAAAGGAGATACTGTTTTCCCAAGCCAACATACATGATCATGAAAATAAAAAAAGAAATAATAGAAAACAGTTAAGAACTATTATTTAAAAATAAATACATAAGTGACTAATCCAATAAAAATAAATATATATAAATAAGAAAATTAAAATTTAACAACAATAGTAACAACATTTAATCAGCTTTGTTTATTAGGCATTAAATTACATCACTTAGTGAACGCCAGAGTTTACCTTTACTTACACAGCTTTTAGAATATTTTAGAGAGTCCTTAGATTTAAAAAGATTGAAAACTTAACATTGTTATTCCTCTACTTCTCTTTATAAATATATGCTGCAAAATAAAATCCTTATATTTACGTTGATAATGTCCTTCAGGATGAAATGCATTAGTAAAGAAAGTTATTCCTTTTGTGTGTGTATATATATATATATATATATATATGGATAATATGTATATATATATATATATATATATGGATAATATGTATATATATATATATATATATATGGATAATATGTATATATATATATGGATAATATGTATATATATATATATATATATATGGATAATATGTATATATATATATATATATATATGGATAATATGTATATATATATATATATATATATGGATAATATGTATATATATATATATATATATATGGATAATATGTATATATATATATATATATATATATATATATATATATATATATATATGGATAATATGTATATATATATATATATATATATATATGGATAATATGTATATAGATAGGTATGTGAAATTAAGGAAGTGAGGTGGGAGAGAAGATATGAGTGAGTTAGATGTACCATTTTCAATTCCTTATCCATAACCTCATGATTATTAAAGGGTTATATATATATATATATATATATATATATATGTGTGTGTGTGTGTGTGTGTGTGTGTGTGTGTATATGCAGGTAAGATTGCAATTGTGTTGTGATTTTGACACGTTTTCAATGTAATATCCTAAAATAATATATATATATATATATATATATATATATATATATATATATATATATATATAGATAGATAGATAAATTCCCAGATCAATTCTGTGGACAAGACGGATTGTTATAAATAAAATGACAATTGGAAAAAAGATCTTAGATTTTGCCGACGCGTTTCGTCTTCCGATTTTTTCAAGGCAAAAATGAAATCGAAATGTTCTTGTTGTTATAGTTACATTAAAAAAAATCCAAATTTAAAAAGATAGACGCTTCTGTCTAAGCCTTTTTTTCCCTGGTTAATGTAAATTACATTTATACTAAGAGATTTTTTTTTTCCATGTCAACAATATAGATAAATTCCCAGATGAATTCTGTGGACAAGACAGATTGGTATAAATAAAATGACAATTGGAAAAAAGATCTTAGATTTTGCCGACGCATTTCGTCTTCCGACTTTTTCAAGGCAAAAATGAATTGAATTATTTATACCATATATATATATATATATATATATATATATATATATATATATATAGGCATGATTGAGTAAGGGATAGCGGCTTGGATTGAGGAATTGGAGAGTCAAGTTCGAATTCCAGTTGAATTACATTCACTTACGTGCTAATAATCCTCCTTCTCCCTCCAGCTATGGGTAAATAGCAGGACAGACTGGGTTCTATAGCCTTGGATGGCAACTGGCATAGGCTCTGATAATAAAAAACTGTGGAGGGTTGTATGGGGACCTTGTGGCATGTAGAGCACCAGGTCTCTGTATTTGAACCTTAAAAAAGTGTGGTTGGCTCTGCACAAAGCCTTCATCACGATAACCTAATGATATGTGCTGGTGTCTGGGCTGTCGGTTCCTAGGAATTGAGCTGCTTGACCCTCATAGTTAAATATGATGGGAGACTCACTCTACTATATATATATATATATATATATATATAATACCCCATGCTGACAGTACTATTATATTATGTATATTCATTAATATATATTTAATAGCTCTGTTATTTTGTATTAAGCACATTTTTTTAAACCAAAAGATTATATATATTATGAAATGGACAAAGTCCGACAATTATTTTAAGACATTTTTATGTTTATACATTCTTTTTATAGATACAAATATTTAAGTAAATGCTCCGTTTTATAATAAACAGTATTAAACAACATTTACCAGCCTGAATGTTTGAAAAATCTTCATAGAAAATATTCGTCCTCCGACAGAATTCGAACCTGTATCCTATACGGAACAATCATTAAACTTGATGTGCCTTAACCGATTTGGCTACAGAGGAGCGTTCGGTTAGCAAGGTCGAATTTACTGTCTTTAAACTTCAATCTTCTATGAATCTCTCATGTACATTCATATCTGCTCATGACGTTTCAAATGTAAACAAATGATGTCATACATTATGAAATGGACAAAGTCTGACAATTATTTTAAGACATTTTTATGTTTATACATTCTTTTTATAGATGCAAATATTTAAGTAAATGCTCTGTTTATAATATTATATATATATATATATATATATATATATATATATATATATATAGTGTATTTAGGCTGCAATCCCTCTTTCATTAAAGACGCAGACAAGGTACTGTGATTAAGTTTGTTTTTTTTTATTTCATTTTTCTTTTGTTCAAACAAGTGTTATCTTTTCTGGACACAGAGTGTGTAGAAACTGCCCACACAATAATATCAACTACGAACATGCCCACAATGTCCTGAATGTGTTTGGAAAATAAAACATCCCTAAAACTCTAGATACATTGACACAACCCATACATCCAGTTAAAAAGTAAAAATAAAATCATCCTTGATAACGGTTAAAAGTATAGCCGAAACTGCTCGGAATTATAGAACATTTGGACAGTTTCTACACACTGTGTTCAGAAAAGAAAAGCTCTGTTTGAACACAAGAAAATATTAAATAAAACGTTTAATTGAAGTATCTTGGCTGTTGTCTTTAATAAAACATACACACACAAGTATGTGAACAGTTGCACATATATTTATTTATATTTATTTATCTGGAATCAATAATGATGGAAATAAATGATGAATAAAGAGTTTTATTTAAGAGATTTTATGGTTGAGATGTAATAAAGTAAAACACATAAGAAAGTAATGGATATAAAAAGCACTTACAGCTATCTGTGTGTTCATCACTTAGAAGATGGTTCACCAGAGGGGGAGTGTATGACAGACACTGAAGAGTCGCATTGAGGAAACATGTATTGCCCAAATTGTGAAGGCCAGCACCTATTTTCTGCATCCGTCGTGGCCACCATTCCAAGCACAGCTTGTCAGCAGGGTAGATGACGTACCTGGGGGTTGGCAGGCCGTCACCATCTCGTTGGCCACTCATTGCTGAAGAGTCTGGAAAAAAAATATTTAAGTAAGGGGGCAAACAAATAAAATAGAACCAAAAGTGCCTAGAAATAAAAAAAAACACAAGGATCAAGAGTGGGGGGAGGAATTTTAAAAAAAAAGGATCAGAGTGGGGGGAGGGGAATTTTTAAAAAAGGATCAGAGTGGGGGGGAGGGGAATTTTTAAAAAAGGATCAGAGTGGGGGGGAGGGGAATTTTTAAAAAAGGATCAGAGTGGGGGGGGAGGGGAATTTTTAAAAAAGGATCAGAGTGGGGGGAGGGGAATTTTTAAAAAAGGATCAGAGTGGGGGGGAGGGGAATTTTTAAAAAAGGATCAGATTGGGGGGTGGAATTTAAAAAAGGATCAAGAGTGGGGGAGGAATTTAAAAAAGGATCAAGAGTGGGGGAGGAATATAAAAAGGACCAAGAGTGGGGGGGGGGGGGGATATAAAAAGGACCAAGAGTGGGGGGGGGGAATATAAAAAGGACCAAGAGTGGGGAGATGAATATAAAAAGGATCAAGAGTTGGTGGAGGAATAAAAAAAAAAAAAAGACAAAGAGTGGGTAGGAGTAAAACAAAACTACCAAGAGGGGAGGGGGAATAAAAAAAACGAACAAAAGTGGGTAAGAATAAAGAAAAAGGACTAAGAATAGGGGGAGGAATCAAAAAAAATAATAAAGAGAAGAATAGGAATAGAAAAGTGGACCGAAAAGTGCGTAGGAATTAGAAAAAGGGAAAAAAGGGGTGGTATAGAAAAATAGGACTAACAAAGGGAGGAAAGAAAAAGGATGAAAAAGAAGAGAAGAAAAAGCACTAAAAGAAAGGAAGAAAACACTAAAAAAAGAAGTAAAAAGAGAAAGGAAAGAAAAAAAAAAATAAGACTCACTTGATTCTGACATTTCCATTATGTAATTCACACTTTTTGCAGCCTCTTTTCCTAACAACTATTAATTTTATCTTACTTTATAATTGTGAATTAAAACCCAATTCTACTTCTTTCTCCATTAGTGAATAAGTTATTATATGCATTATAACCTGCCATTATCCTGTTTTGATTGTGAGAAAAGATATTCCAGAGACAGTGTTTGTTTTAGTGAGAAAAAGAAAGCATAGCATACACAATAAGAGGGAAGATCAAGGTGATAATACTTTCATGCATTTAACATTTACTTCAGTGAAATGGAAAACCATATCAATTTTGAATCTTTTCATTTGTATCCTCTTACTTCTTTAGTCAGCTGCATTCATATCTTCGATTGTTATTACAATATTTTGTTAACATTATTAAGCTTAAATATTTAATGATGCAATCAGGGATTTTCACAGGCGTTTTGTCATGGATTTTGCAAGAAGCTTATTTAAATCATTAACTTCTGAATTAGGATTCATCAGAAAATTCAAACAGGATAAGATTTTACCAGTACTGGCAGTTAATAATAATAATTGCCAATGTTTAATCTTAAAAGAAAAAAAAATTTGTGAAAAATAAATCCACTAACTCTCTAGGAATTGCTTTATGTTCTGAATATGAAACTGAGCAGATATGGTTTTTCAAATGAAGAGGATATACTTTCCTTTATATATGGATAGGGAGAGAAGTGATAAAAGAGAAGAAAAGAGGAGACGAGAAAAGAATGATGAAAAAAACAAAAAAAAAAAATAGAGAAAAGAAAAAAGAAAAGAAAAGAAAAAATAAAGAGAAAATGGTTATTACAACATTCTCCATGGTGAGGTAGGAAAGCACACCAGACCAGATCAAACCATGAAGTAAAAAAAAATATTGGATTAAAAATAAATCCATTAATTCTTTTTATATATATATATATATATATATATATATATATATATATATATATATATATATAAGTAACTTTTTAAAAATGTACATTATTTAAATATAAATGCATCTGACTTTTTCACTTTCGGATCTGGTAAGGCCTTAAATGGCAAAATGCATTATTGGATATATTTCAAAACAAATACACTTCATAAATGTTTGCCAATTGTCTAATATATATATATATATATATATATATATATATATATAAAATAAAAATTAATTGTATTGCTCTGTATTAATAAATAGATTGAGCTCTTTTTGTGGATCAGTTTTAATATTTTATATTACTAGGATCCACTTGGATTATATACCAATAGATTTGTTATCTTTACTAATACACACACACAAAAAAATTACTTACTGTTCTCTTCATTCTCGGTTCGTGAATTAGAGCCAGCTGATGCTGTAATGCTTGAAGAATTGGTCAACTTTTTTGTAGTGTTGAGGACAATGTATTTTGACTTGATTTTGTCAAGCTGCAACGTGTGATTCTTGCTGGCTGGCTTAAAGTCAATGTTGCTAAGAAGAACCTTCTTGGGCAAAGAAGACAGGGAAGATGTTATAGGCTCAGAGCCAGTCAGAGAAGCTTGAACAGCCTCTTCAACTGCACTTATATTCTCAGTAGACTGTGCGGGCATAGCACTGATATCCTGTATGTACAAAGAAAAAGATATATTGAATGATTATTCAAACAAGCCATCACTAACAGATAATGGCAAGGAAAAAACATGTAGATTATAAAATAATTCATCATCAGTGTCATAGCTGGGCGTGGCCATCTGTGTGGCTCAGCATCTGACTGGTTCTCTCCATATATCTGGGCTCAAATTGAATATGCATACTGTGTCCTGGGCAAGTAGACCTGCCAAAGTCCATGCTTCTCCAGATCAAACCACAGCCAATGGGCTCCAACTTAGAGGTTTGCTTTAGTCATGGATATATGGCTATAGATTGCATCAAGGGAATATTGCTTGCTGGCTGTTGATATTAATCTAGGACTTCCTCCACCCAGTGATCCCCTGTCATCACTGCACTGGCTATACCTCATTGTGTTAGAGGGGCATTGAGAAAAAAAAAATAAAAGGGTTCATCCACTCTGTCAGGTTACTTCATGGATGTCGCTGGTACCATGTGAAGAGGGTGGCTAGACACCCAGCAGAATAAAAAAAAGTTCTAGAATACATAAAAGCAAATGATTATGTGGAGCATTTATATCCAAATAAAGCTTCAGATTTGCACTTGTTTATAGAGACACACACAATCGCTTAACACCCCAAAATCATTTGGACCAGACTTGTTTCGCAAAATGGAATCTGCTCTATAGCAGACATCATTTCTTGGTGGATGCAAAAGGGAGAAGGCGATAGAGAAAGAGTAGATGTCAGTTGATTATCTCTCCTCTTCATATGATAGATTGTTTTTTCTGCTGAAACCAAAACATGCAAAGGAACTTTGGAGAGGTAGGGTTCGGTAACAACAAAACATGGGGTCTTCTCTGCTGCCATAACTCTAATGCTGGTTCCTGTGGTTTATTAGTCATATATACACCGAGTGTAACAGCAAAATTGTTCAACTCGTGTAACAGCATGGGATAATTGTCCATCCCATAAAATGTTTAATATCTAAAAAAAAAAAAAAAAAACACCACTAAAATTATTGAGTTTTTTTCCCCCCAGGTTTTCAGATAAGACATTTAGTCATGTTGACATCATTTGTTTTAAGAATCACTGAAAAAACCCTCCGAGTTGTTCAGCTAGAAAGAGAACGGGTTAAAATCGTTTTGTGTCAGCCCCACTATGTCTCTCCAACTGAGCAATGGCGAGAGGAAAAAGATCATTCAGCCTTTCAGTAATGGTACCAATATTTTAAACTGGCTTCCACCTTCAAAGTCCATCAAGAGAATGGTGAATAAGTTTAAAAAAGAAGGAACAGTAGAGAGGAAAACAGGATCAAGAGGTCACAACAGGAAGAGGGGATCATCATTTCACCTTAGAGTTAAATACATTCTTATTGTTCAAAGTAGAGTCCAATAGTGTTATAAAATTCCAGTAAGATATCTTTAATCATTTCTAAGATACAACAGTTCAAAGCTTAATTTAGCAATTGGATAATTTTGCTGTTACACTCGGTATATATACCCAAAGTTTGGGAGGGTACCCTGACGTGGTGTAATGGTTAACAAGCTTGTCTAACTGGAACAGTTACAACTGAATAGTGAGTTCAATCCTCACTGGGTGCCTCATACTGTCAGCCATGTGCCACATCTAAGCTATGCTTAAAAAAAAAATCAATATAGGGCACTTTGACAAGGTGTAATGGTTAGCAAGCTTGTCTCGTTAGATTGATTATGACTGAAGAGTGAGTTTGATCATCACTAGGTGTCCCATAATTTCGGCCTTGCCACAACTAAGCTATGCTTAGAAAATCATTTCTGGGCACCTCAATGTGGTGTAATGGTTTGAAAGCTTGTCTTGCTAGATCAGTTACAAACAAGTAGTGAGTTCGATCATCACTGGGTACCCTCATAATTTTAACCTTGTGCCACATCTAAGCTACGCTTGGAAAAAAAAAAAAAAAAAAAAAAAAAAAAAAATCACTATTTGAGTAGGTAGGTGACACATGGGGATATTTTCCTCTACTTCCGACATTTCAGATTAACAGACTAGACTGTCCCTTCAAATAGCAAGAACGCCAACTTTCATCTACTCTCTGCCCATTTCTACATCAGTGTGCACCTGGCAAAGGACGGTCTCAATCCACCTTAATCCACTTCAATCCAGACTGTAACTTAACATAAGCACCTGCAACCAGAAGTCCTCAACATTCAGTTTGTCTTCATTTCTTTATCTATTGTTATATTCACTTTTGGTCAAGTGGGTGGCCACATTGAAGACCCCAGTTCACAGACTTTGCTGGTTATAAAGCACAAAATGCTTAAGACAAAGATAAAAATCACACACTATCCCCTTCTATGTGGGGGTCCCAATCACAGTGTTACACCTGCTGTATTTGTTGACCGATCAGAATTTTCAAACTGAAGCTTTATTCAATTAACCAAAGGTAGATTGTTCTCATTCTATGTTAACAGATATCACTATATTTAATGGTTTATATAACACTCCCCACCCCCATCTCCAATGTAAAGACTGTTTTAGCTGATAGGCTAATGTTCAACTCAATGCAAGAGACTACCAGTACTTGTCAGTCAGTTATGTGCCATGCGTGATAAATACTTAGGCGATCATGTATTTTTCAATACATGACTGACGAGGCAGATTTTTTCCCCCGCGGTAGTTTGCCATTTCATTCTGTGATAGACCAGTTGCCATCTATGGCTATAGAAGCTGGTCTGCCCTTCTATTTACTGAAGGGAGAAGAAGAGGATTCATGCCTTTCCCAAGGGTATTAGCACGTAAGTGAATGTAATGGATTTGACTGGAATTTGAACTCAGCTCTCCGATTCCTCAATCCGAGCCGCTATCCATTAGTCCACTGTGCCTCCTCACCAGTACTTGTATCAGGCCTAATTCCAAAACACTAATATTAAATGTAACTAATTCACAGCTATGGGTTGAATAGTAACTGGGTTCTTCAGCCTTGGTTGGCAACCAGTCTAGGAGAACAACAACTGAATTCTAACCATTTGAACATATGGGCTAGAAATGCCAACCCTAGAAAAACCTACTTGCTATGGAAACCCCAGAAGCAACACCTAGCTGTCACAGCCTTACCACACTTGGTGTTACTGTGGCACTAGGTTCTGAAGTTGGAGCGTATAGGATGTGAGAGAAAGAGAGAGAAGTAACCGAGAAGGATAAATATGATAAAGTGGGGGTCAGTGTTTATCCAGACACCATAGAGACTGTCAGTAATTGTACCAAGTCTTAACCTATAGTATTAGGTTGGTGCAAAAATAATGTCGTTTTCTCACATAGTAACATATGTGAGAAAACGACATTATTTTTGCACCAACCTAATACTAACATTAAATTTAAAGGAGATTTCTATGCAAAAATAGGGTATCTGGTAGGTTAATGTTTACCCAGATGCTGTAGACTACCAGTAATTGTGCGTACCTAGCCTAACGGAGGGAGAGTATATTATATAGGCCTAAAGTTTGGAGCCACCCTTTGGATTTAATAATTAACAAGCTTTCTTTGGTTTAATTAACTCCTACTAAACTAGGATGTTGAAACCATTTAATCCATTAGTGTGTACAGTCTAATCTTTTAGAAACAGGTAACCTAAAATCTAACATCTCTGCCTGAACTCTGACATTTTATTTACTAATTCATTTTTTATTTATTTTTCTTCTCAATAGGAGCAGACAGGTTTGTGTTGCAATATACAGCAAGAGTTTGAAGTTGGGGGAAACACCTAACCGATTACTCTCCCAGTGACTATGGTGGTAATTAGCAAAGAAGGGAAAGAGACGGGAGGTAACAAAAATAACACTGTCTCAGAAACTACATCAACTTTAGGAACAAAATATCTATGAGACTGACTTCACAAGACACTGTGTCTTGCCAACTGCTGATTTTCCTGTTGTTTTTATTGGCATAAGGCATCTTACAAAAAAACAGATCTTGACCAGTTGCTGAGAGGCCCGTATCTAGACACGCTAAGTTGTCTTGCTGCTATCAGGGAAAACCCGGATATAACTGGTGGGTGTTAGCAAACATGTTTGCATGGGATGCAGAGCCTCTTTTGTGTCTGTACCGACACATGTTCGTTTTGCCTATAGCCCAGCTCAAACTCCTTTCTGGTCTTTTAAGCAGGAGTAGAGGTTTATCCATGGTTTCCTGTTTAGGATTGGGTTTCCAGTTCTTTTTAAAGTCTTTTCATTTTCTTTAACTCCCAGTAATCTTAGTGGTGTTATCACCTTGCATGGGGTGAATTGATTTAAAAAAAAAAAAATAATATAATTAAAACTATTCATGAGGAGAATATCTTTCAGGTGCAAGATGAGCTTGTAAATTAGTTTAAAAAAAAAAAAAAAAAAAAAAAAAAAGCATGTAATCTTCAATTTTTCAGCAATTCTTTGCAATCCAAAGAGTACTCACAAACTATTGGCCTATAGCAGATGTTATATGCCATCAAATATGGTAGTATTAGGTTGGTGCAAAAATAATGACGTAATAATGTCGTTTTTTGACGTTAAAAAATACATCAAAAAATGACATTATTATGTCATTATTTTTGCAGCAACCTAATACTTTGTTCATCCATAAGACCAAAAGACTAAGAATATGCAGTGATCTAACTATTCTGAATTCAAGATTTGCTTCAGGTTGTGAACTTCATATATCCTTGTTCTACAGAATAAGTTCAAGTAGTAGCACATGGACAAATTAAAACAAATGTAGCTCTTGGCATTGACAGTGGAATAAGAACAATCTATCCCCAAGGAACAAAGAGAAGTTTCAGTTTGAAATTCCTTGAAAATTACCAACTGTGGTGGGCTCATGAAGAATGTTGCAGAATACAATGGTTAAAATGTTGTGACTATAGCAACCAAGATGAGGACACCAATTTCAATGGCGATAATTCTTCTTCATCTCACTCGTGGAAATCTCTTCCGACTTCTCACTTAATCTTGATCTTCAAAAGTTTAAATGCAAATGAAAGTGAAAGAGAATGAGAAGATTTTAGAAAGAACATGGGATAAACCCCTACTCCTGTTCAAAAGATAGGGAATAAGTGTGAACCAGGTAATGGATGAACCTGCCAAGCAAAATGGCTTGAAAAAGTCAAAGACAACAGGTATCATCCTGGCATTCATGTGTCACTGTTAGTTGGTCAAAAAATTATGGAATGCAATTAAAGATTATTGTTAAGTTCTTCTAGTGTGGCAGAAGAAATGCTTTTGGTAGTAATAGAGAGCAAACACTTACCTTTAAAATTTTATTCAAAATGAAAAGAATTTAGGTCATGTCTCACTTTGTTTTGCAATTAGCAGAAAAATGTCAAGATTTTCTGACTGTTTCTTGTAACGTAAATACAGGCATGCATATGGTCATGGTGTGACCAGTACTTAAAACTTCTTAAAATATACAATTATGCCTTCTACAATATGGTGTTATGTTATCTTTCCTTGAGCCTATTTTCGCTTATAAACCCCTCCCCACAAAATGATGTTTTTATTTGATTGTGTCTACTTAATTTCCTCTTATTTTGATTGACAAGCAATGAAATTTAATTTGCACCAAAAAAAGACCTGTCAAAGGGTGAATGTGCTTCCTATAAGAGCCAATGCCCAACCTCATATATATATATATATATATATATATATATATATATATATAAATAAATAAAGAAGTGATTTTTTTTTTTTTTTTTTTTTTTTTTTTTCTCTCCTGTTTTTTTTTTAATTTAGCCTGGACAGGAGAAACTATTGTTGGATCAGATGTATTTTAGACCTCTCAGCCACAAAGCGAGTCGTTGATCAAGTCAAGTTGAATAATGGCTTTAATCAAAGCATTTTGTGGCTGGTAGACAAAAATAAATATACTGTTTAATAAATAAATAAATAAATAGAGTATCTACTGAAAATAATGAGTATCAATTAAAAATATATATATATATATTTGATGTCTATTTGGACAGCAATCCCTTTCTTTCATGCATCTTTCATTGAAAATGGCTGACAAGGAAGAGCTGATTAATCTTTTATTGAGTTTTTCCAGCAATCTAACATTTTTCTGTTTTCCTGGGGTTAAAAAAATATAAGAATTGTCCATAGTTATAATTGTTCCAATCTCTTTTGGCTACTTCTCTAGCCATTATTAAGGATGTGTTTTTGGATGGCGAAATTCTGTGTATGGCTGCAACATAGTATATTATACAATGTGGGGTTTGAGAGGTTTGTGTGCTTTTATTTTTAGAAGTCTTGCTACGGTCATGCTTGAACTCCACAATTCCTATATTATTTAACCCCTGAAAAACAGGAAAATGTTAGATTGCTAGAAAAACTCAATAAAAGATTAATTCAATCTTCCCTGTTGGCCATTTTCAATGAATGATGTATGCACACATATATATATATATATATATATATATATATATATGGGATGGGGGTCTCAGGCTTTGAATGGCAACTTTCCTAGAGATGTTAAAAAACTTGGTGTACTTGGCCTATCATGAGTGTCTGAGTTGGTTGTCAGAAAGAGCACCCAACCTTGTACAACCTTGCCTCAAATAATTATGAGAAGTCTCAGTATATGGAGATGTAAACTGAGATCCTCTGTCAAGCAGGACCCATCCGCCATTTTACAAGCTTAATCCCAATTCTGCCTCAACAATTATGAAGATTGATGCACGTTTCATTAAATAATATAGACAAGTTTTGTCTATTTATTTTAAGTAAGTTCCTTTCATATTGTCTGATAAGCTGAATAACATTATCATTGAAGGACGAAAAGGAAATCACCATATTGATACATGTTTAAATCCAATCTAAGCTCTCGCCTTGCATGAGCCATTATCAAAGATGACAATTACATTTCAATATATCAACCAATACATGGACAAAACAATAATGATAGTCTGTTTTTGTTGCATGAAAAATTTCAAAGCAATGACTAACTTGTGTATACGAGACGCAGAAGCGAAAATTGCGTCGTAGCTCGTGACGTCACATGACCATGTGAGAGTGAAAATGAGAAGTAATTATGAAGATGATGATATGGGTTATTTAAAGCAAAAAAAAAAAAAAAAAAAAAATTTGGATTGTAAGAATAATTCTTTCTGCAAGTGAATATTAGAATAACAGTGATTTTTCAAAATAAAGGTCCTATTTAACCCATAGCTTGGGGTGGAGAAGTATTTGCGTGTAAGTTAATGTAACAAAGCTGAGTTAAGAAGCCAGAAAAACTTTCAGAACAGAGCTGCCAGATTGGGATAATTCTAAATAGCTTAGTTGTACTAACTATTGAATTCATTTGATTTGTTTTTTATGGCTTATCAACCCTTTGTGGGGTATTTAGCATTTCAGATTGTAGGAAGTCATTTACAGTAGCCAGAGTTCCATGCAGTCACCTATCCAAGTACTGGCTTAACTTCAGTGATTGAATGGGAACTGGTATCTTCAGCATGATTTGACTGTAAGCTACTAAATATTCAATCTAACTACATATCTAGCAGTACTAAATACTGATCCTCACTGCATATCTAGCAGTAGTGAGCTTCAAATCTTACTACTGCATATCTAGCAGTAGTGAGCTTCAAATCTTACTACTGCATATCTAGCAGTAGTAAGCTTCAAATCTTACTACTGCATATCTAGCAGTAGTAAGCTTCAAATCTTACTACATACAAAAGTATGTATACAGTAATGAAACACAAAAATGTGCACACAAAACATTGTATTGATTATGCAAACATATCAATCCCTCAAATGTTCAAATGTTTGCCCCCACTCATTTACACACAACTCATTACCTGCAAAATATTTATAATTATTATTATTTATTAAAAAATAAAAATTATAATAAATTTATTATAAAAATTATGAAAATAAAAATATTAAAAATGAATTTAATGAGTGTGGAAGACATAATAAACCAGAACCAGAGTTAAATGGCAGAAATGCTGAACAGAACTTGCCTTATTCTCGATGAAAAAAAGTTTGTCTTTGGCATATCGGACTTTGTTTTGAGAGGAGGCGAGTACGTCATTCTGTCAAAAGAAACCCTTCTTTGTTCTCCAAGAAATTGGTTCATTAGCAACTGTGTATAATATTAGCATGGTTGGATGGAATCAAGGTGGGACATCCGAGTGTGTTAGTTCTCCGTTCTGAGGGTGCCTATATGTCTAGTATGTCTGTTATCTGGGCGAGTGATTGGTGATTCCCCATTATAAGTAGACCATCATGGAGATGAGAGATGTCTCTGTCGAGGTACATCGTACTGCATGTATAGTTGTGACAGGAGGAACGAACGGTGAAGCAGACACAGGGAAGAGAACAATAAAAAAATACCGAGAAACCGGTATAGAGGGAAGAAATGCCCAATCTGAATTTGTGTCCCAAAACAGAATTGCTAATTTCTTTTGACCACAATGAGATAAATGAATTCTAGTATTAAATAAATCCTAGAACTACTGATATAATACTTACTGTATACAGACTTTTGCAGCACCCTATATATAGTGGTACTAAAATTTAAATTTTATTAATAATGATAAGAAAATCATTTTAAACTTGAGCCACATTGGGCTTTCAAATGTCACCCAACCTGACAACACTGATCCAGAAGACAAAGGTAAGCAAATAGAAATAATTCATTGAAATGTTACTATCATATATGAAAAAGTGAGGTGGAGGGAGCCACAAATAAAAGCAGAGTTAATATTAAAAGTCAAATTGTACAGTGACACAACTTACTGAGGTAACAGGACGAAGAGGACCAGAAGTGAGGTAGTTCTGAACTTCACAAACTAAAACAAGGTCAAAACAAAAAAAAAAAAAAAAGAAAAAAAATAAAAGAAAAAAAAAAAAGAAAAAGAAAAAAGTTGTCTAAGAAAGCGGATATAAAATACTAAAAAAACGTAGAAAAAAAAAAAAAAAAAAAAAAAATTACAACAAAAATCTGGGTGGTATATCTGCCACACACTGTAGTTGTTAGATTTAGCATATAGAATGCATATTCAGATGTAACAATGGGATAGAAGTAGTTCATTTAAAAGGCTTTTTTTTTTCTTTTTTTTTCTTTTTTAATTTAAAAATTTAAAAAAATAATTCAATTGTTGTTGTAACACTTGCCTCGTCTTACCCTAAGGCTTTTTCATTACTCCAGTTGCTCATCATTACTGTAAAATTGAGTCTATGGCTACAGAGTAAAAAGTGGACAAAAATAAAACTGTATTTTATATATATATATATATATATATATATATATATATATATATATCTGCTCGGCCCGGTCGCGAGGATCAAAGTGTAGTATCTGCGCTTTGTGAGCTTCCAGGCTGGCTTCTTTCAAACTCTCTAATGCAGAGAGGAACTCAGACGAAGCTTTGCCGAAGGGCAAGGTTGCGTTCGGGGAGGTAGACAGGACCTGAACCCGTCTAGGCGGGTTCAAAGGTCATATTTTTGGCCGAGCCTACGGGCTCGCGGGCTACCCACATTAAACTGGCCTTGTGCCACATTTAATCCTCGTGGGTGGATTAATAAATACTAAACTGTATTTTTTTTTTTTTTTTATATATATATATTGATGGGCTATTTCAAAAAAGTCAGATTTTTATTTATTAATCCGACATATTTATTTACTCAAATGTTATTTTTAGTGGATACCCATATTTGAGTAGACACTGTTTATATATTAAACAGCATATTTATTTATATTCAGGCCAGTAGATGAAAATAAGTTAATATACTGTTTAATAAATAAACAGTGTGTCTACTCAAATATGGGTATCCACTAAAAATAACATTTAAGTAATAAAATAGATAGGCTATGTAACTGTAGACTTGGTACCTCATTTTTAGGGGCTTATAGTCATAGCCTGTTGAAACATTGGTTCCCATACAATCACCAAAATTAGGTGATGTCAAGCCTGATAAACCGACACCATTACCACTAATTTCTTATGTAGGAAGTATTTCTGCCGCACACTGTATAAAGGGCTACTGAAAAATGAGCAGCATTGATATAGTTTTATGCGCCACAGCAGTGTTTGAGATTAACATAGTCTATGGGATGATAAGACATTAGTTGGGGATGACTGGTTGGATTTTTGGGGTGGATATTAAATTTTCTACTAAATATTTGTATTTGTTCTAAAAAGCAACTAATTTCTTAAAATAAAATTCCCTATAATGGCAAGCTTTTAATAAAATGGAGCATGCAACATGTATGTGTATGTGTATGTGTGTGTGTGTGTGTGTATATATATATTAAAAAAATGTATAGGGGTAAATTGTTACCATTTTATATCTTTAATTTTGTACATATGTTGCTTTTGATTTTGTCAACTGCACAGTATAGTAGGGTCAGCTGGAAAAAAAAGCACCATGATGTAATTCTCTCCACCAGAAATTTGTAAACAGCATGCTGTACTGCTTGGCATTTGCACCGGAAGCTCCAATACAAACATTTCAGTGTATTTGGGTGTTAGTCTGAGGACAGCACAGAGAATTTTGAAAGAGTTGGATAAGTCTAATGGTGATTACAAAGGTGTTTGGAGTGATCACTACTGATGGTGACATTATGCCTTCATTTGTCTTCCTAAAGACTAGATAAAACTTATTCTGCTAACAAATCTTTGCCTAATGGGATGTGTGGGTGGTATAATGCATGGCAGCATGGAATGAGAAATTGGAAATCCAAGTTCATATATATATATATATATATATATATATATATATATATATATATATAAATGACAATAGGAAAACTGTAGTTATTGCTGACGCATTTCGTCCAATGTGGACTTTCTCAAAGCAAAAAACGAAAAAGGTCCACATTGGACGCAACGCGTTGGCAATAAGTACAGTTTTCCTATTGTCATTTATATTTATAAATATTGTCTTTTCTACAGGTTAACTGAGAAATTTTCATTATATATATATATATATATATATATATATATATATATATAGTGCAACCCGGATATAAGAGAGTTGTCGGGACCGGAGAAGAAGTTTCTTATATCCGGGTTTGGTCTATTTTGTTTAGGTAGTATGGCTCTAACTTGGGACCAGAGAAAATCTCCCTTATATCTGGGTTACACTGTGTGTGTGTGTGTGTGTGTGTGTGTGTGTATGTATATATATATATTAGGTTGGTGCAAAGATAATGACATAATAATATCGTTTTTTGACGCTAAAAAATATGTCAAAAAACGACATTATTACGTCATTATTTTTGCACCAACCTTATATATATATATATATATATATATATATATATATATATATATATATGTGTGTGTGTGTGTGTGCGACAACATAAGGCAGGTGAACATTCTTGGTAGACACTTTAAAAATGAATGTTCTTTTGGTAAAGACTTTAAAAATGTTTCTGATCCTAAGCACTATTGGCCCTTTCTTTACCCATTTATTTTAAAACTTCCTCCTGGCTCATATACCCTTTCCATATTCACAGCATCCTTCTGTAGAGCCACATCTCCATTGCCTCATGTCACCTCTTCATCTGTGAGGAAATTGTCCACTTCATTGAATTAAAGTGAGGTTTATATTGAAATAACTACAAATGTACACAGAGTGAGGATGTTGAAATTTTAATTTTTTAAATTATACGTCATTTTAGTCTGATGAAGTCCTGAAGTACAAAACGTCTTACACAAAATTGTTTTTCACTCTGTCATTTATTTTCCTTATATGTTTGTGTGCGTATATATGTATGTACACTACAGTTCAAAAGTTTAAAGTCACGCCTGCAATAGCATGGAATGAAATTGACAGAAGAGTGAAAAAAGAAAAAAAAAAAGCTCGTAGAGTCATTGAAAAAAAAAAAAAGAATGGAATCAATTATCAAGCTTATACTTTGAGAAACTTTGGCAATGAATGCCAAAAATTTGTGCTGCAGCAATCAAGGCTAAAGGAGGATATTTTGACGAGAGCAAAATTTATAAAATGCTTTTTTCTTTTTTGTTATAATAAAATTTTTAATAAAAAATCATGTCTCACTTTTTTTTTCTTTTTTTTTTAACCGTGTATAATAATTTTTTTCTTATTGAAGTACAAAACAACTAATTAAAAATTTACCAGGAGGTGGCCTCAAACTTTTGAACTGTAGTGTATGTATGTATGTATGTTTATTACACACAATTTTTTGTTTGTAACTAATGGTACAATGTTAGTGTGGCTTAAGCTACTAGAAATTTTAAAAAAATTATTGAAATTAAACAAAGTTACTAAATATGTTAATTTTACCCTGTATTCAAGAATTCTACAAGTTACATTGAAATATCTTCTTTGTCTGAAATAGCCTAGTGGATTAAAGTGAGCTTGGTGACATAGTTATTGTGAGTGAGTTCAATCTCTGAGTTAGGCAGTGTGTACTTGAACTCAGTGGAAACAGGATGAGCAATAATACAGCAGTACCAAAAATAAGAACTAGATGAGATATCTCTAGACATGGGCAGTGGAACGAGAACAATCTAACCCTGTAGATTAAATAAAGGGTTCAGTTAGGAATTCCCTGTAGGTTACCCAGACTGATATACACCTGATGAAGGCCGGAGGGTACAACTGCCAAAACGTTGTGATAACAACAACAAAGATGAGGACAATAGTCCACATGTAAGTTTTCTTTATTTATCAAATCTAAGTCTGGAAAAAATTTCAGCATCCCGTGTAGTAAGTCGTACATAAGAATTTAGCAATCTGAGTTCTGGTTAAAATTCTAAATTGCTCATAAAAAAACAAATGCACACAAACACGCTCCCTGACATACCAAAAGCCATAGGATAACATTATGCAAAATTAATGGCAGGTGTTGCCACCATACCTTGATTTGAAATTGCCCAAAATTATATCACTTGTGTTCTGAAATTTGGTGAATCAGTGTGAACATTAATTAAGCTACATGCATTGCTGAAGTTTGAACAGGATATGATAGTGGGTGTTAGAAGGATGAAACATTCCATCTCTAAAATTGTACAGATATCTGACATCCCCTGGTGTTACATGTGTAAAAGGAATATTTGGTGGAAGGCGTTGTTGCCCCTCAAGAACAGCACAACAGATGGTAACAGATCATTAATGATCACGACTAGAGGTGTCTGGTTTGAATCGCCTGTTAATAGACAAAAAAACATTGGTTCAAATCTACATCCAATGCAGGAGGGACTGGCTACATATCCAGCAGTTTAGTTTTCCACATTATTTAACTTCATTGCAATATGGATGCAAAGGGCTCTCCAGGGTTAACATGACAACACTGGACAATTAACCTGGGTTTGTGTTGTCGCTAATTGGACACTGGAGGACTGGTAACTTCGGACGTAGTTTAATGAATCAACATTTCAGTTGTATGGATGCAGCTAAGCCCTATGAGGTTGTTCTGTAACATTATGGAGGCTGGTGGTTGTTCCATAATGGTATGGAGTGTATTCATGAAGCATACATTGTGTTTGCAGGTTTGCTTGATCATGTGACAGGTGACTCTTTACATGGATTCATGGACTACATGTACCCCAACAAGGACAGATCATCATTGTCAGATTATGCAACATGTCATCAGCTTGAGAATTGGTCGACCAGAATTTATTTGTGGAGCATCCTGAAAGCTTCTGACAAATGATGTGACCACATTTGCTCTGACAAATGCAGTATTTATGGTATGAGCTGAAGGGTTTATTCATATGCAAGATCTCACACTTTGATAGGCTTAAGTGGATCCTACACAATATAAAGTTCCTACCCCATGACTTTTGGCACATCAGAGTGCGTGTGTGTATATATATATATATATATATATATATATATATATATACACACACATATTTAACTACCTAAGACAATGCAGATTAAAGAATGCACAGAAACAGCAAGCATGCACATAATAGCAAATGTACAAATTTGCTTGGTATTTAGGAAGTAATCAAATGTCATAGTGAAAATATACATATACTGTAAGTGCCTGTCTATATTTCCGAGATGAGGTATTATGTACATTATTCGGACTATTGTTGTCATCTTTGTTGCCATATTTATTATAATGTTTCGGCCATTGTACGCTCTGGCCTTCTTCAGGTGGTTGGAATGTTAAACTGAACCCTTTATTTTGCTCACTGGGGTAGACTGTTCTAGTTCCACGTGCTATGTCTAATGGATGTCAGTTATCAGTTATCTCCTGTTAATTCCCCTCTGAAAGTTCTCCACTGCCTTAACCGGGTATTGAACTCACACTCTTTTGGTCCTGTCACTGGATCTAACCAACGCCTTTATCACCTGTGCCATGTGTCCTTAAAATAAAGGGTACAGTTCGACATTCCAACCACCTGAAGAAGGCAGGAGCCTACAATAGTCCGAATAATGTAAATAATGTACTTAATAAAGTAAATAAAGTGCGTATAGTGTAGTGGTTATCAATTCAGAAAATGGAATCAAAATACAGAGTTCGAATTATTTGCATTCACTTTCACACAGATGCTCTTCAGAAAGGTATGAATCCATCTTTTTTCCCCAGCTATGGGTTAAACAGCAGAGTAGACTGGGTTCTCTAGTCTTCGTTGACAACTGAATTCAAAATCAGTTTGACGCGATCCTGACAATGTAGAAATTTACTTGCTACAGGAATCATGGCAGCAACACCTACAGTGGTGAGGCTGTGGCATATGTTTTTTTTTCCCTCACATTAGAAAGTTCGTCATTCCTTTTCAATGAATGTAAATGATGACCAGCTACTAGTTGTTTCGAAGCACTATTGTCTACTAGGGCAGTTAACCACATCCTATTACAGATGCCTGCTGAACCCAGAACCCACACCTGTGGTTTATACTGCAACTCTGCTGATCAAACCTTAGTTACAGTTTCTAGGAGAGAATGCATAATCTGGTGTGATCAATTTTTTGAACAAGGCGATTACTCTCAAACACTCGATCATGATAACTTGTGATTTTGTACTAGAACAACTATCAACAGCTTTTGAGCCACCAAATTTCACTCTTAACATGTGGTATATGGGTCAATTCACCATAAGCTACATAGGTGAAAAGTTGTTGATTTTGGGGTCATGTATTTGGGTGAGTAAAATAAAATTTTCTATCAAGTGTAGGCTTGAAATAGTTAAATATTTGTATTCTACATTTCTTATTTGCCCTACATACCAAATTTCACAAATATTGAAGGTATGGAAGTATTTTTCTTGAATTTTTAATTTAGAGGCAAAAATAGGAAAATTATACCCCCCACCCAACCTTAAAATTGGAACGGTAAAGTCTAGCACAAAATAATTTGGCACACTTTCCTAACTCACGAAGGGGAACATTTGTGCCAAATTTCAAGTAATTTGGTGTCGGTGGATGCAGATTTCAACTTTTTGCTGGTATTTTGACATGGAATGACCCATATTCCAAAAGGTGCTACATTCTGGGGTTGCTCCTCAGGACACTATTATCAAAAAGTAACAAATCGACCATGTGCCCACATGAATGTAAACAAAGTTAGTACAATTTATGTCAGTGTGTGCTTCACAAATTGATTGACAAAATGTAATACTGTGCAGAAATGTGTCATACAAAGAATTAAGAGTTAATCACATTTGGTAGAAGAAATTAGATTTACATACCGTATATTTCCGTGTATAAGATAACTTTTAAATTTCAAAATTCACCCTTAAAAATTGGGTGTCATCTTATACTACAATTCTAAAAAAGAAACCTTAATTTTGAGTGATGTTTGTCGAAAGGCTAAACTAGGCCAATAATGTACATGAAAAGCTTCACATTAACAAAGAAACTGATAATAAAATTAATAAAACCATTTCTATCTTATATATTACTGACATAACTTCATAATAGCCTATTCGAAGAATAATTCAATATCAATGATATCCTATGCAAGCTTAGCTTAGAAAATGTAAACATTGAATCGGGATTGCGTTGACAGCAATTGAACGTACTATTATTGTACATTATACTGTTATTGGCAGTATTTTGTGATTATCGATGAAGTATAAGTAAATGGCCATTAGTACACCAGGCTGTTTGTACTGTTTAGATATAGGAAAAGAAGAATCAGTATTCGCAAAAGATCATGTGATGAAATGTAAACAAAACAATAGTTTCCCTTTTAGGGGACATGTGTAGGGGAAATATGATATAGAATTGGTCTTGTTATTTTGTTTATTTTGAATTTGTAAGGATACAGTAAGTAATAACATTTCCAAAAACATCATCTTTATATAATCAATAAGCAGTCGTCTTATACGACAGGTATAGGATAAATTCATGAAAATATGCAATATTTTTTTACCTCGTTTTACCTAAAAGTTGTTTTATACGTGGAAATATACGGTAATAAAATTATGAGGGGTTGCTAAAAAGACCTCAGATGGACCCATGAGGGGATTGTAATTTTTTTTTTTTTTTAAATTCTCACATTTCATTATTTGTTCAGATTTTAGGAATTGGATTAAACTGATAACTTTTCAGCACCCCCTCCTAATAATAAAAAAAATTTAAAAAAATTTTTTTATAACATACCTTATCTTTCTTTTTTTCCACCCCCCCCTCTTGTTTGTTCCTCCAAAAAGTGAACAAATTTATGTTTATGCTTGCTGGTAAGTCAACAGTCTATATTGCATGGTAAAGCTGCAAAAGAAAAGAAACGGTTAAATAAAGCTGTATAATCTTTTGAGATAGAACATCTGGTTGAAATGTCCACAATAAGACAATGTTGAAAGGATCGTTTTTCCCACGATACCTCTTTTAACTATTCTTCAGCAAAGTTTATTGTCTTAAAAAATGATTATTAGAATTGGAATAAAACCTAAACATATGAAAATGAATTTATACATTTTTTTTTTTTGTTCTTGAGAATTTACAGCAGAAAGATTAAACACTATTTATTTATTTATTAAGTTGTTTATTTACAACACTCTAAAAACTAATACTATTAGAACAAATGAAATGCAATATTTATCATCTACCAAATTATAAAGAAATGAATATAAAAATTTATTCATAAATTTATAAACATTTACTAAATTATTAAAATGTGAACCAACTGTAATAAGAAAAGTACACAGGTCTAGACTCTAAAAAAATCTTCATTCAACTGAGAATACAAGGTTTGCATATGTCCTTTTATAGTCTCAGTAAACAAATAGCTCTCTCAAAGAGCAGAGTAAAGGGGAGATCACTCCTGATTATTCATAACACCAACTATAAGGAAATCCTTATTATTTACCATTTTATAAAGCTTGAATCAATTGGTAATTAACCAATGTTTTGCCAACCATTCCAATAAATAATAGTGTAAATTATCAACCTAATAAATAGTTTATTCTTTGTTGCTGTCAATTTCTTATGATACGCATTTTAGCTGTTTCTGCAGTGGAAAGTCTTCAAGTAATCCTGCTGCTGTTATCTAATAGTTCTTTGTGATTCTGTAGTGTCAGTTTGGTCTTCATCAAAATTGGCAGGCTTCATTTGCTCAAAGCCATTTTTAATCATTGATCTTCTTGTTTTCCAGTCAACTTTGATCTTCAAAATCTAAATGCAATGTCAGTCGTTATCTTATCTTTTTAATTCCTCTTCTTTTAATGACTCACTCCTTAATAAATTTTTTTCTTATATTGCATCATAGTGGCTTTGTTGCTTTGCAGAATTAGAAAAGAAATTTAAGTTGCAATTAAGTGTTTTAGAAACTACTGAATTAGTCTGATTGCACTTTGAAAACTTAAGAAAACAAAAAAGAGGCGAGAAAATAACTCCGCTGTCAGATCCATAGCTATGCTGAACAGACCTTAGTTACAGTTTCTGGGAGAAAATGCACAATCTGGTGCAATCAATTTTTTGAATAAAACAATTACTTTTAAGCCCTCGGTCACTATGACTTATGACTTTGTGTTAGCACAACCATCATTGGCTTTTGAACAGTTGCATTTATCCCATTTCACTATCAAGGCTTCTTAATTCCTCTTTTATTGATCCCGCACCATCATATTTTTCTTTTCTTTTCTTTGTATTGCATCTTAGTGGCTTTGTTACCTTGCAGGATTAAAAGAAAGATATTTAAGTTGGCAATTTTAGAGAGTTCCTTAAGTTTCAAACATATGATTAGGTATTCATATATACAAGTTAATGAATTGTTTTAGAAACTACTAAGTTACAGTTCAGACGTGGTTTGAAACCCGAGACAGAGAAATACTTTATTCAGATCTGCAAACTTATGACAACAGATTTAAAACATGCCAGTCAACAGAGCACAAAATTAGAGGTACAACCTCCTTTAATAATAATAATAATAATTCTTTTATGTCTCTTCATGATATAGCTGATCGTGGTTCTTCATAACTTCCTATCTCATGCCATTTTAAGTCTACCATCTCTCTCTTTGCCTTTGTTCTGCAATCTAGTCATACAAACTCATTAGCTAGGGACACGTTTTCAGATGTATCTCCTGATTGTAAGTATACTTTTAATAACTGGTTAACCTAATCTGGAAAATCACTGTTGGTAAAATGCAGAAAGAGATTTAAAGAACTGCATTTTCATTTTTTTTTTTTTTTTTTTATTTTTAAACATATCAATTGACTTTAAATTTGACCTAAATTTACTTCAAGTGTGGAAATTAGATTCATTTACAGACACTATTGTTATGACGTACCGTTCACACAATATCTTCTTGTTTACATTGCTAATTTACTCATTTGTCGTGAATGTACATTCAAATATGACAAAGGATTCAGTTTGAAAATTGTTCTCTGTTGAGCTTTTAAAATGAATCTAGGAGTTCTACCACTCAAACCTATGAAGTAATTAATTACTAAAGGACAAAACACATCACACAAAAAACATTCTCTACTTTGTCACAGATTTTCCCGAAATTGCCCTAACAAAAAAACTTATATATCTTTTACCAAGTAATTCAAAAAAAAAATCCACTTTTAGTTTATATAATAAAAATAGGAAAAAAAAAAAAAAAAAAAAAAAAAAAAAAAAATATCAATTCAATCAATATAATTTCTGTTTGAAATACATCATAGTATTTTTCTTACTGGAAATAGTAAATTTCATCCTATCATTTAATTAAAGCTAAAATGAAAGCTTTTTCATTTTTAAAAATTAATTTTAAACTTTAGGTGTTGCAAATTAGTGGAGGTATAGTACAGGTAATACATCCATTGTTATATAATCCAGGTAGATCCTAGTAATATCAGATATCAAAACTGATCCATAGAGAGAGCTCAATATATAATTATAACAGAGCATATATATTATACAGCAAAAATTCAAAATTACCCTATGTGGGTATAGCCTATATATAACTGAAATAATAATAAAAATGAAAGAATATTAATATACAACCCAGTGTGTCTGAAGATATTAATTTTTTATTGTTAATATATATATATATATATATATATATATATATATATATATATATATATGTAACAAATACATTGAGTCAATTGCATCGTCCACCGCAAGGAAAGTTGGCTCTCTGTGCCACGACAGGAAATTTTTCTCCCCTAAATCGATACTTCAAATATACAAAATGACCATTTGCCCTTGCATGGAGTATTGCTGCCATATATGGTCTGGGGCACCTTCTGTTTACCTCGGAGTTCTTGACAAGATCCAGAGATGGATATGTAATGTGATTGGCCCTGATCTGGCGTCTCACCTGCAGCCACTATCTCACAGACGCGTCGTCGCCTCTCTCTGTCTCTTCTACAAATACTTTCATGGCAATTACTCCGATGAGCTGCTTTCCCTGGTCCCCAGTCTCCATGAATACAAGCACCTTACGAGGCTGGCATCCCGCTCTCACCCTTACACTGTAGAAACTTTAAAATGTAGCCGTCTCTTCTACTCCAATAGCTTCATACCTTGCACCTCTCGCCTCTGGAACACCCTTCCCAATTACTGTTTCCCTGATAGCTATAATCTCCAACTTTTCAAATGTAATGTCAATCGACATCTCCAGTTACCTTGATCTACACACTATCCTTCCCTTCATCCTTTCTTCTATCACTCCTATCTGCTCTTGCTACAAATCTTCTGCAACCCCCCTGCATCCTAGTGGCTTCATGCCTTGCTCGGGGCGTTAAGCTTAAAAAAAAAAAAAAAAAAAAAAAAAAAATTATATATATATATATATATATATATATATATATATATATATATATATATATATATAAACAACACACACCAAAATCCCCAAATTTTCTGATACACGATATTTTTTGCTCAAGAACAAAATTTGCTTCCAAATTAATAACATATGTTTAATCCAGTCAATACATGCACTTTCAACACCTGCAAAAACAACTAGAAATTTCACACATTCATCTTCCCCTTCCCATTTCTTCCTACTTTAGGAATTAAACACACACACAATTTCTTTCTACTATCAACTTCAGGAATTACCGACAAAAATGTTCACTAGAATTCAAACGCACACACAGACACACACAAATGCCACAAGTTAAAAACACATGAGATCTACCTGACCAATGAAAATAAACAACACAAAATTCAAAGTACCAAAACATTTTTTACCATAACTCATTTCCCAAAAATTTCTGATGAAGCTAAAATAAAATTGAAACATTAAATTTATAAACATTTCCCTCTCTATTCCTTATTTTATCATTCTGTTGGATTTAATCCACATTGGTTTCAATTGTTTTATATATATGTGTGTGTGTGTGTGTGTGTGTGTGTATTTCTTATTACTTTAAATGCTATTATAGTGGATACTCCATATTTTTAATAGATGTCCCAGTTATATTCATTAAACAGTGTGCATTAAGTTTATTGTGAATTGATCTGAGCATTTGAGAAATCTTAGTAGATAAAAATGCATTCCTACCAGGGATCGAACATACATGTTTTTGAGTAGATGCTTCGTTTTTTTTTTTTTTTTAAAAAACAATGTGAATTACATCTACCAGTCTATACATTCAAGAATTTAAATAAGGAAAATATTGGCAGGGTTCAAACTGGTGTCAACCATTTTAGGGGAAACTACTATTTGGTATGCTTTACACCACTTGTCCACAGAGAAAGGTTTGATTACCCTTTTAAGGAATGCATATCTTTACTGTTGGACCTACTTCAAACCCTATATCTATTACCAGCAATTTTTTTTTATAGTAATGGTTCTAGTGATACAAGTGTTACTGGTTCATGCCTTTCTTGAGGTAATTGCGAGTAAGTGAATATAACAAACCAAATTGGAATTGGAACTCTCCGATTAACAATTTTGAGTCATTATACATTAATTAACTCACACATCCAAGCTTACAGCAGCTGATATTCTCAAGTGGTCACCCATCTAAGTACTGACCAGGCTCAGCATTGCTTAACTTCGGTGATATTACAGGAACCGGTGTTTCAATATGATAATGCTTCTACTGTTATGACTGGATGATGTAATCTGTATGCTAACAAAGTAAGGGAGTTTGTTTTTTTTTTTGGGGGGGGGGTTTATAGGATTTTTTATACGATTTCATGCACAGAGACATGTGAATAACAATCATGACTGTTTGTTTGAAAGTCAAACACAGCCATAATAAAAAATAACATTTGGAAAGAAGCAGCCTTAAATGTTTATTGAAATGATATTTTTTATATTTTGAATGCAATTTTATCTTCCTTATTTCATCATTCTGTCGTATTTAATCATGGTTCAATTACAATCTTAAGGAATATACATCTTTGTGTCTGGCTCTTCTTGAAACTCATATCTGTTACCTAACTGCTTCGCATTGTCATGTTCACCAATTGAGGTGCAAAGTGTAAAGTTGTTCTGGGTATGATCAGGAGATTGGAGATTTTGAGAAGCGTGGAACCACCTCTAAATTGCTGCTGTTCCAGGTTCACCCTGACCCGTGGGAGAAAGCACCCGTTAGGGTCCCAGCTATGGGCAAATAATGAACCCCCAAACAATCAACAGTACATTTTTTAGCAAAATGGCAATCAATACAACACTAAAAATACATAAATGTACGTTTTTATACTAAAATTACTAACAATACATTATATGATCTACAAAATAAACATACATTTACTCTAAAAGTATAAAATTATGTACAAAATATTTGTTGATAAAAGCATAAAATTCTATACAAAATATTTAGATTTCAACATTGTTTGTTTGGGTTTTATGGCATATCATCTACTGTGGGTTATTTAATGCCAAATCCAGTTTATATATATATATATATATATATATATATATATATATATATATATATATATATATATATATATATGCCAAATATATGAATTTTAAATGCCTATTTTGTATAAAACATTTTTAGCAAGCTAGAGCTTATTTGCTTGTACACTGCAAAATAATCCTAGGTATTTTTGTTTAAGTCAAGAATTTCCATTTGATAAGGACATTTTATTTGCAAAAATGGTAAAAGGTAGGATATGTTGTTTACACATCAGTCTACATCTTTGATAAGAGACCAATTCTTTTTAGAAAATCCAATATAATTTTTGGTTCAGTTTTTGCAAATAATTTCTTCATGTTCTTGATTGATTGATTAATTGTTTTGTTTAACGGCATCTCAAACTTAGTGGTCACTTTATGCCGAAAATGATTTTGAGTGACTTTAAAAGTCAAAAACGTATAGCTGGCAACATTATGGTTTCAAAAACGTATAGCTGGCAACATCATGGTTTCAAAAAAAAAACGTATAGCTGGCAACATTATTTCAACATTAGATAACCCATAGATGTTGATATGCCAATAAACAAAATCAAGAAACTAAAGTGTAGAGCAATGATTCTAAACCTTTTTTGAGTGACGGACCCCACCCCCATAAGAATTAGCCCTTCATAATCAAATAGACAGACAAGCAGATACTTGCAGTCTGATTGCTTTTCTACAATACTTGTTTGTGCATTTCTCCATACTGCACTCTCACGAACACAGCACATGCATCAATTATCAACCAGCCATACTTGAAAGAAATTGCGGTCAATTAATCCTCACCAATATATGAGAAGATAATCAAGCTGTGATAAACCGTGGAAAATGAAAATTATCACTTGTTCTTATGGAGTGGCAAATGATGGCTATCATGTAAAGAATGGTGACACATGCTTAAATGGTAGATATGGACCCAACAGCTAGTCAAGGGACGCCTAACAGTCGGCATTGTAGGTAGTGGCTGGGTGCATTTTCATTCAAGCAGGATAGCAAGATGAATTTTATTTTATTTCTTTCAATCGTAAACTGTTGACTGGGACAAGGACAGTATAATGAAATATAAACATTAATTTTTTATCTGATCCTTAGACCCCTTGAAACCCTGGTATACAGGGGATTTTTTAATTCAAACCTGCTTATATATATATATGTCAGATGACTATGGGAGGGGGGATACCACCCACTTTTGTTAATCATGTTTAATTTATCCATGTTGCCATGTGAATATATATTTTCATATTATTTATTCATGCGTGTATGTAAATGTTATACTTTCATAGCACAGTACTTATTACTGCTTAAATGTGATAAATGGTACAAGTTGTCTTGCTACTCACAGATCTATTAATAGTTTAAAACTACAGATTCTCTTTCTGCCAACTGTTTGAATGAAAGAGACGTTGGGTGGAATTTGCAGTGTGCTTCAAGGAAGTCGGTACATTGGCGGCTTGGCGAGGAGATATAATTTGGGAAGTGTGCCAAAGATGCTTAATGGCTGCTTCCAAGCTCACCGTACATATCACGTTTATCAAGGTTACTGTCATTAGGCATTCTGTTTAAAATTGTTTAATGCACATCACAGACATGTCTGTATAGCATTACATAACCACACAGTTACCTTTTATTAAAAGGCAAACTAGACTGTTCTGTTGTGTTCTCAAAATTCCAATGTTATGGTTGGTTTCGTTGATTTTGTTTAGCAGCCTACCAACATCTATGGATTATTTAATACTGCGATCTAAATATTTTGTAAGAAATTTTTTAATTTTTGGGGGAGATAATGGTTTTAGTGATACAAGTCTTATTTAACCCATAGTTGGAGGGAGAAGTAATGGATTCATACATTTATCAAAGTATTTGCATGTAAGTAATGAACCCAACTGGAATAGGAACTCTGCTCTCAGATTAACAATTTTGAGCCATTATCCATTACATCACCTGCACATCCAAGCTTACAACACAGTCACCCATTTTGCTACTGACCAGGCTCAATGTTGCTTACTTTTGGCAATCATACAGGAACTGGTGTTTTAACATGATATGGCTGTAAGCCTTTACTTATGACTGTATGATATAGTCTGTATGCCAAAAAAGTAAGGGAGATTTTTTTCTTTAAATGATTACATGTACAAATGTGTAAACAGTTGCTTGAAAGTTGAACAATGTCATAATAAATAACACTTGGAAAGAAGCTATTATTCTGTGGGACAAGCCAATCTTGAGTGTACAACCAGGAGCTGTCAACCTAATCTGCCTGCTGTGTTTTGTTCACAGAAGAAGCGATAATGTAAAAAGAGATTAGTGTACAGCTATAAATTTTTTACTTTTGACAAATCATGTGCCCTTGCAAATATTGCAATATCAGTTTTACTATTCAGCTATATGCACTGACATTGCAAGGTTTAAAGAAAAAAAGAGAAAATGAAAGAGCTAGCTGTAGGTATTTATTTTGTGATAAGGAAAGGGAATAGCAAGATACAGTCTGGCTTGAATGAAAGTAATTTAGATTTTACAAGAATGGAGATTGAAATTAGTTCATAAATTATCCCACTCGTTTTGTGGTAACAATGTCTTTGTTATGGGTCAACATGTATAAATGGAAATGATTCTTAAATTGTTTTGTGATGTCCAACGCTCACTTGTAACTTCGTTAGGTCAACGAATGTTCGTTATCCTTTCTGAAATGCTTGTTGTAGATGAGACTTTGTAACGCAGGCACTGGTAGTAGTAACGCCTTCAAATAATACTCATACTAATAATACTTGTTCAAATACTAATCACTGAATAGTAATTTGTATAATGATCAGTATAGAGAAATAGTATAGTGGATAGTATAGAGAATAGCGATCACTCAGACGTCACGCTAATTGCCATTTATCTTTCCTTTACGATCACGCAATCTATTTATTTAATAATGGAATTGTCAGTGTTCGTTCACTGGTGATCTGTGTTCAAACTACAGTGTTGGCAACAACACTTTATTCCTATACAACAGTTTGCCAAAAATTAAACTTTGGGTAAAGTAGACTCAGAGATTTTTTTTTTAGATAAGTTTTATAAAAAATATATAATTTAATATTACCCAAGTGTCGTGAATGGGTTTTCATTTGGAAAGAAGCAGCTTTTGGTGTTTACTGAAATGACAATTTTTTTTTTAAGTATTAAAAATGTTCTGAAGAAAAGAGATCTTGTGAAAAGATTAAAATTAGAAATTGTGTTAGCATTTCATTGATTTTATTCCAACTTTAAAGAATTCCAATATGTATATATTTCTACACACTATGTTCCCAGAAAAGAAAACACTTGTCCAAACGCAAGAAAAATTAAATAAAAACCTTAACCACAGTACCTTGTCTGTAGTCTTTAATGAAACATATATAAAAGAGGGATTGCTGCATACACACACACACACAGAGTGAGAGAGAGAATGGATTTTATTTTTTTAATCTGACATATTTTTACTACACCAAACATTATTTTTAATGGATACCTGTATTCGAGTAGGTACTTCGTTTACTTTAAACAGTATTTCTTTCGCCTACTGGCCTACATACTTGAAAAAACTTAAGAAAATGTGCTCTACACCAGGATTTGAACCTGCATCCCTTTTCTAAGATGAAACACCATCTGATCTGTCATGTTTTGACTGCTTGGCGACTGCAAAGGTGGACACAGGTTTGAATCCTATCAGAGAATGCATTTTATTTATTAAGCTTTCTAGAGTTGAATCATCTTCATTACCTTCATAATCCAATCCACTGGTTAGAAGCAATGTCCACAGCTTCTTATTGAGAATGGATACTCCTGAGATGATACTTCTGCAATCATTTATAAAGTTATAAAGTCCTTCCTAACAGGTAGATCCCTGAAGGTAATTGTTAATGGCCAGTACTCCAAATCCTGCCTAAGAGTATACTCCAATCATTTGTGAATATTTATGCTGACGATATATGGGTTCACCTCCAAAACCCTTGATGACCAGAGCTTGGCAGTTGATCTCTCCTCAGAGACAGAGATACATACATACATACATACATACATACATACACACACACACACAGAAGGTGGGTGCTGAAAACTTCTTGGGCTAACCTAATTCACTGTCAGACAAAAAAAACAAAACAAAGCCCTTTGTAAAAACATCACAGTATTCCTTACAGGTAGATGCACAACATTTCTCTATAGGTGCTACCATTTTAAAATATCAGGCTGCTGTTCACTCAGTTTTGCCACAAGCACATTTGCCAGCAGTCAGCCTAAATATATACACCTGATGAAACTGCAAAACTAAAATTATCTGCTAAGGCGGGAAAATAAAAACGAAGCTATTTTTAGCACAACACAAGCAGTTATAGGATCTGTTAATATGTAACATCAAATTGACAAAATATCTTGTCAGCTGCTCCAGGTTATTCCGCCCTTACTCTCCACCTTTATGATAATTTACAAATTGTTTTGAATCCCTATCAGAATAGGAAAACCCATAGACAAGTAAACCATAAATTATGAATATTCATTTTGCTTTTACAAAATATGTACATAAGCACCATTTTTGGTAGGTAAGAGAAATCCAAAACATACGTTTCACTTCGGAAAAAAAAAAAAAAAAAAAAAAAAAAGAAGGTGCGGCAGGAGTGAAAATAGGATCTTTAAATGTTAAGGTCTGTTTTTGCAAGTCAGAAAATTGGTCCTTTGTTTTCAAATGTAGATAAAATATCAATTCCATATCAGAAAATATTTTTAGATTGCAAGAATACATTTTTGCAATACAAGTCTTGCTAATTAAGCCATAGCTGGAAGGGAGAGAAGTGGTGGATTCATACCTAATCAGAATTTGATAAACAAACAAGAAATTATAATGTGGATATAAAGTGGAGGATCAATTCTATATTACAACAATATATAAAATGCTCCCTCACTTTGTGACCCCGGTAGTTTCTGCACATTTATGTTCCAGAGAATGTGTAGTTAATTAGTACTTGATTAATTCATTCATTTTCTACAGCTTATTAACCCTTTGCAGGTTATTTAAAGCCAGAAAATATTTTTAGATTGTAAATTTTTTTTTTTGTTGAGATAATTTAGAAATACAAGTCTTACTAATTAACCCATAGCTGGGAAGAGAAGAGGTGGATTTATACCTTTCCCAAAGTTATTTATGTGTAAGTGAATATAATGAACCCAATCAGAATTAGAACTCAGCTGCCTGATTAATAATTCCGAGCTCTTATCCATTACACCACCTGTATATTCAAGCTTATAACACCTGGTAATCCAAGGTGATCATCCATCTAGGTAGTGACCAGGCTCAACATTGCTTAACTTTGGTGATCATACAGGAACCTGTTTCAAGGCTATATCTAGTCCAAATAACAAAGCATATACATCAGACACATGAAGAAGGCTGGAGAGTGCAACAACCAAGATGAGTATGCTGGTCCAAACAGCAAAGCATATAAAATGTGAGACACCATGAAAGTGAATTTATACATTTTCTTTGCTCTTGAAAATTGACAACAAAAATATTAGATTGTTTATTTCCAAGAATAATTTTATATTTATAATATCTTAAAAACAAATACAATGCAATATTTATCATTTGCCAATTTTTAAAGATATAAATATGGAAACAATTTTAATTCATAAACATTTGTTAATTAAAAAAAAATGAACCAACTATAAGGAAATCTTATTATTTACCATTTTATAAAGTTTGAATCAATTGGCAATTAGCTGATGTTTTGATTACCATTCCAATAAACAAAAAGTGTAAATAAACAATCTAATAAATAACTAGTATTTATTTTTGTTGAAAATTCTCAAGGCAATGTATAAATTCACTTTAATATGTTTAGGTTTTATTATAATTCTAATCATGACTTTTTAAAACAAACATTGAAGAGTGAAGCTAGTTAAAATAATAATGGGGTCAAGGGAAATCCCCAACCTTTTTGCACAGTTTGTATTTAGTACATGAAGGTTAAAGATCGCCAAAAGGGGTTTATGGTCAGATACCATCCCTTGGGAGAACTAGGCAATATCATTATGCATGTGTGGAGGTATAATAGAGAATGGCTAGGACTGATAAATTAGAGAACCAAGTTTGAGTTCCAGTTAAGTTCATTAAATTAACTTATGGTTAAATAACAGGTTAGACTGGGCTTAATAGCTTTGGTTGGCAACTAATCTAGAAGAAGGAAGAATATGAACTCAAACCAGCCTGCAGAGAGTTGGGCACAGTCATGCTATCTTGTTCAAGACAACACCATTGAAGTAGCAAGCTCAAGGAGAGTGCGAAGCAAGGAGGCCGTCGCCGGAGAGTGCGAGGCAAAGAGGCCGTCGCTGGAGAGCGCAAGGACAGTGCGAGGCAAAGAGGCCGTCGCTGGAGAGCGCAAGGAGAGCGCGAGGCAAAGAGACCGTCGCTGGAGAGCGCGAGGCAAAGAGGCCGTCGCTGGAGAGCACAAGGAGAGCGCGAGGCAAAGAGGCTGTCGCTGGAGAGCGCGAGGCAAAGACGCCGTTGCTGGAGAGCGCGAGGCAAAGAGGCCGTCGCTGGAGAGCACAAGGAGAGCGCGAGGCAAAGAGGCCGTCGCTGGAGAGCACAAGGAGAGCGCGAGGCAAAGAGGCTGTCGCTGGAGAGCACAAGGAGAGTGCGAGGCAAAGAGGCTGTTGCTGGAGAGCACAAGTAGAGTGCGAGGCAAAGAGGGCACTACAAAAGAACCTTCACAATCAGCTGAAAACTTTAGGACACATGAGAAAAGAATGTTCGAAGAAATTAATGGCCAGAAGACACATCAAATGCAAAGAAAGCAGAGAGTAACCTACTTGACATGTTTGAGCAAATCAATGATGGTGGAATAAATACAGGGATCTGCAAAGATTCGCCAAAATATTAGCATACCATGATTAAAAAATACCCCAATTTTAATAAAAACGATATTTTATTGTCAAAATCTTTGTTATTAAGAGAAAAGACTAAAGGATTTTTTGATTATTAAATCATATATTTTTAATCCTCTTTGAAACCTTCAAAATTTTGGTTAAAAATTGTGTCAGCAGATGACAATAAATTAGTATAGTGTCTTAGTGTTTTAGTGTCTTTTTGCAGTGAAAATCACATTTGGAAATTCTTGCAAAAATCAAATAATTGTTAGATTTTAATCAAACTTAAAGGACTCATTTACAAATGTATGAAATTATTTTTGAAATGTTTCTTTTAGAAAATTTTTTTTTTTACATTTGCTAACCACTTATTTTCTGAAACTGAGAAATTCATTTTTGTAGGGCTTAATATTTAGTTATAAGCAAAAGTTACTGGAGAATTTAGATCAATTTTATTTTTTGTAAAATAGGACCAGTTACAGGAAATCTGCTCTGAATCTTAAAATAAAAAAATGCAACAAAGACATTATTTAAAGAAAAAAGCTTTTAATTGTTTTTATGAATAAGATATATTATGCATACAATTGTCCTAAACATTTTTTCAATATGATATTTTGTTTTTTTTACATTTTAATTATAATAATTTATAAACTTTTAAATCTTAAAATTCTGTATTAATTTGTACCAATGAGATGATATTGCTATTAAGTAAGAACTGTATTTACTAATCTTAAAAGGAAAAGCTTATTACAATTCTGTAATATTTTAAAAAGAAATTTTTGTGTGCATAAATGTGTTGATTTTTTATATTTGGATGTCCATACACATTATAAAATAAGAATGGTAAGTAAATTTAAAATTTATTGGTAATTTTCTGATATTTCCTCAACAGCGTCTTTGTAAGTTAGACAATAAAGCCAAAGTATCCAAAATTCAATAAAACATTAGGTTATTTAGAATATTTTCCTAGTTTCTTTTATATAAAAAAGGTGCTTACGTTAAATTTGTCAAGTAATTTTTACAGTTATATCCCCAATAGAAAAAAAAAAAAACCCAAAAACAAGCATATGTCTATAAAGATAGTTGTCAACACTTCATATAAACACCCACCTGTATTAAAAAGTGTTTTTCTGTGTTTAAACTAAAAGTAATACATCTGTTTATATTTCTGAGATGAGGTATTATGTACACTATTTATATTATTCGGACTATTGTCCTCATTATGGCAACAAAAATGAGGACAATAGTCCAAATAATGTAAATAGTGAAAAGTAATACACCTTTCAAATCAGATGATTAATTCAACTTTAAATCAGCCTGTCTTCCTCAAATAAAGTTCCACAAGAGAATATTTTACTTTTTAAAGATATTTTTTTAATAAAGAAAATTATGTTGTGTTGAAGGAACCATAAAAATGGCTAAAATCAGCCATTTTTAAGAATTAAAAAAAAAAAAAAATCATTCAAATCAATTTAAATTAGTTTTGAAAGACAGCAAAGTATTTTGCTTATTGGAAATATTAAATTTAATCTATTAGCTTGAAATTAAAACTAACATAAAAGCTCCATGATAGATTTTTCATTTTTAAAAATGCAGTTGAAACCTTAGGTGTTACTTTTCTTTGGTGGCACCTAAATAAATATAAATAGTGAATGTAAAAGAAAGTGCTACAAAACAGGTAAATGTAAAGAATTATGTACACCCACTACAGGAAAGGACATAGAAGAGACATCCACTAATATATAGTATAGACATTATAAAAGAAAAGATGATTTGCTGTCTGTCACACACTCTTCAGATGACATCATTCACACATGTAATGTATATACATATGATATGTATGAGTGACATGTATTTCTGCCATTTGATCTTTAGCACTCTATAGGTGACTATTTTTGCCAAGCAAAATGTTAGTCCTGCCAATGCAAGCTGAATTTGAATTTCTTGGTTGTGCAGTCATACCCTTCTATGGCAACACCTAAAACAATCTTGACTGAAATTAAGAACCAGGCTACTACAATTTCAAAATTATAATACATAAAAGACTATATTTTGAGGGGATTCCATATACAGTAAAAGGGAATTAATATTTATAAATGATGCAGAGTGCTAAATGCTAATATTTACAAAAGTGTGCGTGTGCATAAACACACACTATTTGACTGAGTTTGAAATAAAACATGGAATCTCCCAAGAATAAAATCAAAGAAAAAAAAGAAAAAAAAACATTTGGTGGGAGGGGGCATATATAGGATTTTATTGAACTTTTCTGAAATTATTCAATAATAAATCAAATTATTAAAGCTTATTTAAATTTGTAGAGGTACATTTTTTTTTTTTTAGGTCTGTCATTGAATTAAATTATGCTGTGCGCTTGCATGTGTATACACACACAAATAGATATACATACACTCTATCTGAATAGAACTAAAATGGACATCTATATTATGAGACCTAATTTTCCTGTTTGACCCACAATGGGTATAATAATAATAATAATAATAAAAAACAAAAACAAAAAAAAAAACACACCCTTTGAAGTCTGTTTGTTTTTTTGTTTAAGAAATGTTGTAGTATTTTAAAATGACAACCAATTTAGATCTGAAATTTGATTATCTTGCTGCCCTCAAGCCACGGGGACCCACCACTAAGCTAGTACCTTATAAAAAAACAAAGATTAAAATGCAAGCAGTGGGGAGTGGGGGACAGGGTGGTGGTGAAGGAGAGACATGTTGTTAATATTATCATTAACAAAACAAAGTTAGCCGAGAAAGATCGGTGTGATCCATGTATTACTGGCTTGGATAAGAATAAAAATTTGATTCCCCCCCCCCCACCTTACAATTTGTTTCTTTTCTTAAGCACGGAAATGTCTATTTTTGATCATGCTTTTCAAAATATTTTCCTTGTCTCTCAAACTTTATTGATCCTTTGTTCATGAAACTGAAATGCAACCGTGTGGATGCATTGTCGTGTAACAGATAGTAGCCCAGAGAGCCAAGCTAGAGTTCCACTCAAATTTATTGATTTGATTTGTTTGTTTGATGGCATATTAACTCTTTATAGGTCATTTAATGACAAAATTTAATTTTCTTGGCAGCTTTGAAGTAATAAAAATATGATACATGTTATTCTGCTTTCACAACAGAATCCATGGTAGTTGATACTCAGCTTTTGTGCATATACATGCTTGTGTGAACAGGGTTACTAGAGGCGGTGATGTGTTGTAGTTTTGTTGAAGTTATATTTTGAAATACAGTTTGATTTAAGAAATTGTGAGATATGGATTAATGCCATGAAAGAGTTCTTTTGTTGGTTGATTTTGTTTAGCAGCATATCAACACTTCTATGGGCTATTTAATGTTGAATTCTAAATATCTGACCTGGCTCAATGTTGCTTAACGTTGGTGATTGGATGAGACCTGGTGTTTCAATGTGATATGGCCATAAGCAGTTGAATGACAATCCTATGAACTATGATTGATTTATTTGTTTGTTTGTTTAACAGCATATCCACTCCTAATGGGACATTTAATGCCAAAATTTGATTTTCTTGGGAGCTTTGACGTAATAAAAATATGATACATGTTATTCTGCCTAAACAATTGAATACATGGTAGATGATACTCAGATTTCCTGCATATACATGTTTGTGTGGACATAATTACTAGAGGCAGTGATATGTGTGTTTTATGTTGAAGTTTTGTTGAAGTTATATTTTGGAATACAGTTTGATTTTTCTAACAAACTGTAGGATATTATATGGATTAATGTATTGTTGGTAATTTTACTATAAATAGCCATTATTGGTAATTTTTTTATATAAAAATATGTTGCTGGTATTTTTACTATAAAAATGTATTTTCATACTTTCATGGGACCCTAATGGGTGCTACTACCCTGAGACAGGGTGGACCCAGGAACAACAGCAATTAAAAGGTGGTTCCATGCTCTTCAAAACTGCCAGAGGCCTTGCTGCCGGATGTAGTTTATTGTCATACCCAAGACATTTTTCAAATTCACTTATGTTCAAATACCTTGGGAAAGGTATGAATCCATTTCTTCTCCCTCCAGCTATGGGCTAAATAGTAAAACAGACTGGTTGGCAAACGGTCTAGAAGTGAAAACTGAATTCAAACAAGTCAAGAAGATTGTGCTCCATCAGGCTATCTTGCCCAAGACACACCACTGCTGTTACAGCTGCAGTACATGATGATTCGACGACCCTAATGGATTATGGGAATTCTGATAATGAATGCAATCACACTGAAGTTTGGTTGAAATTTAAGGAACCACAGGTTTACAGCCATATCATGCTGAAACAATTTCTCCCAGATATGGGTTAAGTAGTAAGACTTGAATCAGAAAATTATTATTATCTCCCAAAAATTCTATTATTAAGCAAATTCTTCAGAAAAATCTGTTCCTGTTATTAAATGGTATTTTCTCTGTTAGAAAACTTACAGACTCTCGACAATTTAAGGGATAATAGAAATAATTTAAAATAACCATAGCAAAATTAAAAACAAACTTATTGCATACAAATGTATTAGGTTGGTGCAAAAATAATTTCGTTTTCTCACATAGTAAAATAGGTTAGAAAACGAAATTATTTTTGCACCAACCTAATAGTAATACCCTCAAAGAAGCTCCTTGCCATGAGCACATACTGGGGGTTAAGCTCACTCTTGATCTCAAATGGAACATGTATATTTGTGTCATCGTAATAGATGCTGGATGAATGGTCAGTTCATTGTATCACGCCAGAAAATACCTAACTCTTACTGACATGCTCCTTCTTTTTAAGATTGACCGATTTGTTTTTTTTTTTATAGTTTATCAACCCATTGCATGTTATTTGAAAATATTTTTAGATTGTAAGAAGTCTTTTTTAGATAATGATTTAGCGATAGAAGTTTGACTAATTAACCCATATCTGGGGAGAGAAGTGGTGGATTCATAACTTTCCCAAGAGTATTTCCATATAAATGAATACAACGAATCCAACTGGAACTGGTACTCTGATTAACAATTCCAAGCCACACATTCAAGCTTGCAGCACCTGGTATTCTCAAGTGGTCACCCATCTTGATACTGACCAGACTAGATGTTGCTTAACTGGTCTTTCAACATGATGTGACTGCAAGCCCTATCTCTACAAGAGTTAGATCAGACCAAGAATGGAGTATTGGTACTATATCTTGGCTGGTGCTGCACAATCCTCCTTGTCCGGTGTAAACAGACTTATAAAAGTGCTTATGCAGCCTTGTAGATGACTGATTATTTTTCAGCCCGTTACCCTTATCATACAAACATAACCTCACCAGCCTTTCACTACTATATTGCTTTTACTATTGTACAGACGAGTTACATTCCTTAGTGACATCAGCTCGGACTTGCCATCTTGTGTCCATGGTGGCAAACCATCTCCATTCCTTTCATTTTTTTTTGTTAAAAACTAAATTCTACTCAGTTTCTTACCCGGAACTGTTACTTTCTGTAACAGGCTCCCGAGAGTATGCTTCCCTGACAATTACAATCTTGGTCTCTTTAAGTACAGGGTTAACCGATATAGGTAAATTTTCATTTTAACACCCGAGCGTCATTTACTGCTGATCTATTTTCTTTCAGAAATTAGTACGCGTTTCCGTAAAGCGATTTTTTTTGTACTTAATGTAAGAATAAAGTGAACTTTCAAATATATGTAAACATCGACAAATAAAAGAATAATAATAAAAAAAAAAAAAACACCTAACCCTAATTTGAAAGTTAACTTTCTTCTTAAAAAAAAAAAAAAAAAAAAAAAAAAAGAATTCCCCTCCCAAAAAAAAAACACCTAACCTTAATTTGAAAGTTAACGACAAGGAATTACTGTGAAGGGAGTAAATAGGCCCAAATTGTATATATATCCACCGACATAATTTAGCACTTAAATTACTTATCAAGCCGGAAGGGATGACAAAAAGAGTGAGTAGTTCGATGTTTTTCTGGTCGTTAACACCCATAAAGGTAGGTTTCTTAATAATAATTGTTGATTTGAGTTCAGCATATACATTTGCACGGAAATAAGACTATTTTGGAAAAATTTGAAGGGATAATAATAGCGCACGAGTGTTGAAATGAAAATTTACCCCAAAAACACTCATATCTCCTCCTCCTTTACAATCTCACTCAGTAGCTCCTGGACCTTATATTGGGTGAACCGTGAACAAAAATAATAAATAAAAACTCCCTTTTAAGAGACCAGAAGTAATAAATTGTATGATTTATTTTAGTTTTTGTCCTTCACTAAGCCTACAATATTTGAAAATTCAAAACTCGGTAAATCTTCAAATTTTGGGCATTCTCACCCCTGTTGGAGGAACCCCACCTTGGTTGAACAGGTCATCAAGGGTGTAGCTGTGTGCTTGGCAAATGTGCATTGGTGAGGCTATTAACCTTTATCATTTTAAACACCTCATAGAACTCGACTCTCTCTAATTCTTCAATTCGTGCAGCGACTCCACCGTAATTCTAACAACAAAAACATTCTTCCACCCAGAGCCAGATTTAGATGAAGAGAGGCCCCCTAAAAATCGCTCATTCTCACGAGTAGAGGAAAATGGAAAAGTGTTAGAAAGTAAATCAATTTCAGTAAAGCATGATGACGGGTGTTTAAAATTACTGAAGGGTTGTTTCGAATCTACAGTGCGTTGACAGAATGTGTAAGAAAGGCCTATGAAAAACTCAACAAAAGCCTAGGTAAATCCGGTACAGCTTCCACCCCCACCATTAAAATTTGACCTAAAAAATTATAGTCACTTTAAAGTTTAAGTGAAACTAGAACATTTAAAAAAAAAAAAAAAAAAAAAAAAAAAAAAAAGTGCATAAATATTAGGTTGGTGCAAAAATAATATCGTTTTTTGACGTATTTTTTAACGTAGACTGAGTACTAAAAGATCTCTAAATTGATAGGAATCACATGACGTGTACTACATAACGTTTTTAACTTACAGTGCAACCCGGATAGAAGAGATTTCCTCTGGTCCCAACAACTCTCTTATATCCGGGTTATACTGTAGTGACTATTATAGTGACTATATGGAACCAATCGCACAAAAAAAAACTTTGAACCTAAAACGGAAAACCTCTCTCTCTCTATATCCATCCTCACATCTTTTTTAAAAACTGTATTGTGTGTACTGTAGTAGTGTAAGTTTTTCTTACGAAACCACAATTAGCTTATCAAAAAGAAATGTGTATTTATTTATTTTTAATTGTAGTTATTTTTTTTTTTTATAATGTTCGTTATCGTTTTTAAAAGAAATGACAGGAAGTTAGGGAGAGTCATGATCGTCCAAGTCGTAAGGAACACGGTAAAGTCACACGCGGAAAAAGCCACGAATCGGAAACGAATAAAACAATGAATAATAAAGGAAGTTGATTTTTTTTAGTTTCCATTTCCAAGTGTTTAGGGTTTTTTTCTTTTTTTTTTTACTAAAGTTTACAAAAAGTACTGACATGACCCTTAAAAAAATACTAATTCGAATACTTAATGACGCGAGATTAACCATGACATTTTAAAAAAGGATTTAATTTAAAAATCGAGCACTAATTAGCATTAAATGAAGATTATGACACAATTAAAAACCTACAACGAAATTACTTTTTTTAGTTTTTGTAGAGCCAGAAATATTTTAAAGTTGAACAATTTTTAAGAAGAGGGTCAAAACTCAAAATAGACAAAAAAATAATGATTTAAAAAAAAAAAAAAAGTACAAAGTAAAGACTAAACTAAAGAGATATCTCAGATAGGAGTAAAAAAAGAAACACCGGCAAATTCAAATATATGCACTTTTTTCATATTTAAATTTAAAACTGCACATTTTTTATTTCTCACCTAAAAAAGACTTTAAGACAAAAACAGCCAGAAAACTTTTATTAAAAAAACTGCTTTTAGTTTTATTTTATTAGTTTTTTTTTATGTAAATTCTTATTTTGTTCATCAATTTTATTTTAAAAAGTGCCTTAGAACAGGAATCTAAGCTAAAATTAAAAAAATTATTTTCTTTTCATGCACTCAATTTCTTAAAATTTAAAAAAAATGTTTTTTTTTTGTTTTTTTTTAACTAATTTGATTTTTTATGGGCATATGCCGCATAAGTCAAACAAAGTGTCTTTGTGGCAACGTAAATACAAATATTTTGAAATAAATTTAATAATTAAATTTCAATTTTAATCTTTTTCAAAAATTATTTTAAAAATCATTTACAAAAATATTTTTGCGTTTGTTTAATTTATGAAATGAAATAAAATATTTTAAAAAGTGTAGTAAAAACAAGTTTTCAAATTTCAGTTTTTTGAATTTGATCATTTTCAATTTTGTCGTCAAAAATATTTTTTTTTTATTATTTAGATAATTTTAATAATCGACTAATAAAATTTTTTCTAACTTTAATCGAGAAAGTAGATTTAAAATTTCTAATAAGATTTACCGAGTTTTTTTTCTAAGTAATCCCCCCCCCCCAAAAAAAACAGTTTTAAAAACACGTGGCTTCGAAAGAAGTCGAAAGTTCAGAAAAATTAGGACAGCTATTTTCGTCCATAACTACGATGGGTTTTAGTTTGATGGGTTTTAAAAGGAAAAAAAGAATTCAACACGTTTTTGGGGCACAGATTTTTAAATATATGATGTACATTATTTATATAAAAAAAAGTTAATCTAAGAAGCAATAAAATCTTTTTTTATTGTAAAGAGAAAAACACAAAGATCTTTAACATTTTTTTTAACTTAATTCACAGAGGAAATAATAAAGTAAATTTAAATTAAAAAAAAAAAAACTACCAACTTAAAGTCATTTTTTTTTTAAAAATGACATAAAATAACTTTTGTAAAATTGAAATGCTTTAATTAAAAGCAAGAGGCAGTGCGATCATCGTCGCATACATTTTTTTTTTTTATTTGTGTAGAAATTATGTATGTATGTATGTATAATGTATTGTTACAAGAAATAGAGATCTGTAGAGAGAGAGAAAAAAAAAAGAAGAAATGTACCTTATTTCCCACCCCTGCATTCGATTGTATAATATCTGGGGGACAACGTGGTAAATGTAACATTAAAATCGGGAGTTGATAAAAATGGGAATAGCCACTGGAACGAAAAAAAAAGGCCGGCTTTCTCTCCACAACCACCATTCCTCCCACAAGCACAAGGAGTCGGTTTTGTTGTATGATTGTATAAATAAAACATGTTAAAACATGTAAAAGAGAGATAAAAAAACAGATCCCATATGGAGGAATAAAATGAAAAATATGACAATTAATTTGAGCAAATCTAGTTAAATTGCAGAATAACTCTAGGAAAAGAAAAGCTGGTTGGGGAGAAGAAGGAAAAAAATAAAATAAAAGAGGCGTGTAAAACATGGATTCTGGTACCAAGGTTACGCTACACTACAGGATCGTTTTAAAAATATATAACATTAGAAATTAAAAAAAAACAAAAAAAAACGAGAGGTATTTTTAATAGGATCAAAGTTGTCTGGAAAATGGCTCATCAAATCGATAATTGAAAGCAAAAATAAAAAATAAAGTTTAACAGTGAAAAAGAAAGAGGAAAATAAACTATGCAACGTACCAAAAAATATGAGAAACCGAAAAACGCAACTCTCAGTTTCATGGTAAAAAAGACGGGGTGGGAGGAAAAAAGAATTGGAGGAGAAGGATTAGTAATGAAAACAACTGAAGATTTTTTTCTTTTAAATATAAATAAAATTTAGACATCAGTATTTAAATTGTAAATGTAAATTTTGTTTGTTTTAGGTTTGAATATTGTTTACAGGACTGATGTGTAGCCTTTGTGAAAAACAGATAAAAATGAAAGGATGACAGACACCATCACTCGCGTTAATCAAAGTTGGTGCTACTGTTTTTTTTTAATTAAAATAAAAAATACATTCTTTAGACAGGATGAGAATATTGTTTCAATATCAAGGAACTGAAACTAAGTCTTTCACTTGAAATATATGATCAAAGCTGATTTCCACAAACTAAACAGAATATATAAGATTAAGAAACGATCATCTGTTGACTAATTCTGAAAGCATTTCGCAATAATTGGGACATTTTAAATTTTGAAAAAGGGTTGATTTTTTGTCGATGTGTTCATTGTACCCTTCTTTTTTTTTATTTTATTTATTTTTTTTACAAACTTCTGAGGCAAAATAATAAAAATATTTTTTATAAATACATCAGTAAACGAAAAACTGATCAGAGAAAGAAATTTAAAATGATTTATCCGTCAAAAAAAAAAAAAAAAAAAAAAAAAAGAAAGGTTGTTCACCTCTAATTTGTTAAGGAATCATGCGAAAGGTAAATTTTTATGTAGTTATATAGGAAGTGTCAACTTTAAGATCGAAATCAGTAAAACTAAAAAGAAATAAAATTGAAACTAAAAGTTACTTTTTTATTTTTTATTTTTATAAATAAAAATGATTAAAAAACTTAAAAATAGACATCAAATTTAAATAGAAAACAGAACTTTTCCCTAAGTAATGTCCTAAAAATATCCCAGGGATGCAAGTTATTCACAAAAGCACTTAAAAAGTCTTATTATTGATTGATTTTTGTTCAAATGTCAATTTCCTTTCAGATTCAACATTTCCTCTGATCGATGTCATATGCGTGTGTATGTTTTTCTACTTTTATAGAACATGTGTATGACATTTTCAAAACCCTAGATTAAAAAAATATATTATATATACAAGTCTTAAAGCGTGTATATTTTTAATTTTGGGGGGAAAACTGACAAAGGATGAAATACTGACAACTGTAGAAAACGTAGAGTTGGTCATGTGTATCTTGTGTTTAACATGCATGTCGTTAAAAAAAAACAAGAGCAAAAAAGGCCATTCCCAGCTGGTTTAGATATTGTTTATTTATTTTAATTGAGATTCAATGTTATCTTTGAAACGTTAGAAGCAAAGAGTAGAGTATATTTATAAACTTTATATACATATATGTTTTCCCAGAAAAAGGCGTAATTAAATAATCTGTTTGTTCTTTTAAATTTAATAGTTCTTTTTCTCCTTCAGTTTGGAGGAGATAATAAAGTACTGTACTTAAAGTACATATTTTAGTTCCTCGATTATTTATCTATCAGACTAGTTTTTTCGAATTGAGAATCATAGCGGACAAAATCAAATAACAAATTTAACACAAACATGTTAAGTCATAAATAAGGAAAACAAAAAAGATCGCGATGATGGACAGACATATAATAAATTTGGCTTTAAAATTCCAGACATTTTATTAAAAAAAAAATAAATAAATATATATTCCTTTTTTTTAAATTACATAAAAAGTAGGTTTCACCAAATATTTAACTAATTTTATTTTTATTTTTAATATATCAATTCCGATTATAAAGAGAGAGAGAAGAGAAAAAGTGGTCAAAAAATGGGGGAGCAATCTTTAATGAATCTATTTGCTAAACCGGTCCCCCATTTATTGGCCGCACTAATGCTGCCTTGTTGAAGAAATGCGTGCGTGTGTGATCGTGTGTCTGTTGTAAGTAAATGTGTACTTACTTGGTTATTGCTGTGATTAAATGGGGTAACAACCGCTGTCCTAAAGTAGGTAAATTTCACACGGTATATATGTTAAAAAAAAAGAAAAGAAGTTCCGGGTAAGACATAAAAATTAGAGACAAGAACTGTCTCAGCGACTAACCATATAACTGAAAATTCCGGGCATTGCGGGTAACACTCATTGTGATTCCTTATGAGCATGCGCAATGATCGCGCACCGACCACTTCCTTCCGGTTTCCTAACCGCCCGGCGTCGGCCGTTTGAACAATTATTAAAAAAAAAAAAAAAAAAACGGTGGCGACTGGTAACAGGTCGGTCGAAATTTATACTTGTTTATTAAAATAAAATAAATTAAAATAAAAATAGGATAAAATACACTAATAATTCATCAGCTTTTAAGTGCTGATGGTGCTCAGAAGCTTACAATCGAGTACACAGTGAAATTCAGATTAAAAAAAAAGTAAAACAATAATATTATTAATTAATAATAACAATAAAACTCGATTTATTTAAAAAAAAAAATACTAGTTATTAAAAATTTTAAATAATATAACAAAATCGTAATTAAAGTAAATCTTACGAAATTAAATAATTTATTTAATATCTATTACTAGTAGCATGGAGGGTGCTGTTCAGTTAAAACTTAATAAGTCAAAATAAAACTTTAAAACAAAAATAAAGTTTTTTTTAAATATTTTTATTTTTATTTGCAGATTATAAGCCAGAAAATACTTTTATTGTAAGAATTCTTTAGATAATAAAATAATAATTAAGTGATACAAGTCTTACTAATTAACCCATAGCTGGAGGGGATAAGAGGTGGAATCATATACCTTTGTGAAAATAACTACCCAACTGGAATTGGAACTTTAGCAATTCCGAGCCATTATCCATCTACCCCACCCGCACGTCTTACCTGACAGCACCTGATATTCCTAAGGGGTTACCCATCTAGATTCTGACCAAGCCAAACATTGCTTAACTTCGGTGCGGGTATCCGTATTTGAATGTGACATGTTCGTAAGCTCTTTAATTTAAAACAATGAAGTAGTAGTCAGTAAATATTTGTAAAGATGTTGTCAGTTAACTTAATGCTGGTTTGACGAATTTCGTTATTTCATTTGATTTGAGAAAGAATGAAAAATAAATTATTTATTTATTATAAATTAGTTTGAAAGTGGTGTAAAAAAAGGTGAGTTTGAACCCCCCACCCCCCAAAAAAATACAAAAATCTTTCTCCTCTACAAGTGGTCAATACTGTTTGTTGCTTTAAAGTTCACAATATTCATAAATTATGAAAGTGTTTAAAAATGATAAATGCCGGTTCAATTCATTAACAAAAAAAGAAAAGAAACAAAGAAGAGATGAAATGCTGACGTTAGCGGTTTTAGAATTAAAGAGAAGACTTTTTTTCACCCTTAAGCGATCTTGTTTTGAAATTTAAAATTCGCGGCAAATAATTATTTTCGCTTGACGAATATAGGTCTACACAGTTTTTTTTAGTTGATTTAAAAATACAGTTGAAGGAGGTTAAAAAAAAACAGTATTCACTAAAGGAAATTAATTAATGTTTTTGACTTGTTAAGATCTCTGACTCAACCTTAATCAGGGAGCCAGAATCAATGTCATTTTTTCCTTTTTTTCATAGCAGGCACCGTGCCACAAAATAAAACGTCAGAATTCTAAATCAGATGTTAAAAAGAGGGGGATTACGTCAGACGTTAGGTTTTAAAAGGTCCCTAAGTTTTCATTTTTTTGTTTTATTTTCTTTTTGTTTTCTGATCCTGTTTTTGAGATGAATATTTTTTTTTATATTTCTTTTATTTTTTTAGATCTTACTATCATGCATTATTTTTTTAATTAAAATTTTTTTTTTTTAATTTTCGACTGAGATATTTTTTCAATTTTAAAATTTAATTTTTTTTTCCATTTTCAATTTATTTTTTTTTAATTTTAAATTTAATTTTTTCTTTAATTTTCAATTTAATTTTTTTTCAATTTTAAATGCTAGGTACAAAAACAAAGTACATGCGTTTTTTTTCCTTTAAAAATAAAATAAAAAAATACAAATAAAAAAGCTACCGTCAGTCATTGGCTCGATTTAAATTAAATTTTCAATATTAATTAATTAATTATTTAATTTTATATTTAACTGGTTATTTTATTAGAAAACATTTTTGGGGAGAGGAGTGTCAGATACACATGATGTTTTGACACATCGTGATTCAGATTAAGTTTAAAATTGTACTTTCATCATAAATATTTCTTAGTTTTATAAAAAGAATTATTTATTTTTTACGGCTTATCAACACTTTATGAGTTATTTAAACCCGAGACATATTTGGGATTATTGTAGAGAAATAACTTTTTTTGACAATGAATATTACATTAACAATTGTTTCTTTAAGATAACAACGACTTTTCCAGATACATGTCTTACTATTTAATCCATAGCTTGGAGAGAAGAAGAGATGAATTCATAACATTCTCAAAAGATTTTGCGCTTAAATGAATGTGACGAAGACGAATGGAATTCGAACTCGGTTCTCCCATTTCTAATTTTGAGCTGCTATTTTTTTTTTTTTTTTTTTTAAGCATTTCACTCCAAGCAAGGCGGGAAGCCACTAGGACGCAAGGGGTTACAGAAAATATAGAGCAAGATCAGATAGGAGTGATAGAAGAAAGTTATGAGGAGAAGGGTAGTGGATAGATCAAGTTAACTGGAGATGTCGATTGACATTACACTTGAATAGCTGGAGATTATAGCTCACAGGGAAACTGGAATTGGGAAGGGAGTTCCACAGGCGAGAGGTGCGAGACATGAAGCTATTAGAGTAGAAGAGACGGCTACATTTAGGAGTTTCGACAGTGAAGGGGTGAGAGCGGGATGCCAGCCTCGTAGGGCGCTTGAACTCATGAAGTCTGTAAACCAGCGAATGCAGCTCCTCGGAGCAATTACCATGAAAGTATTTGTAGAACAGACAGAGAGAGGCGACGGCGCGTCTGTGAGAAAGTGACTGTAGACGAGATGCCAGAGCAGGGCCAATTATATTGCATATCCGCCTCTGGAGCCTATCAAGAACCCCGAGGCAAACAGAAGGGGCACCAGACCATATATGGCAGCAACCGTACAATTGTTTTATAGAGAAAATTTCATCGATATGTTATTTCAGTAAAAAAAACAAAAAAACACTTTCAGTAAAAACATTCGGTAAAAACATTCATTTCAATAAAAAAACATTCAGTAAAACATGCATGTTATTTTAGTAAAAAACATTTATTACAGTAAGAACATTTAGTAAAAACATGGATATGTATATTTCAGTAAAAAAAAACATTTTTCCGTAAAAAACATTAATTTCAGTAAAAACTTTCAGTAATTACCTGGATATGTTATTTCAGTAAAAAAACATTTTCAATCAAACATTCAGTAAAGAAAGATGAAGTTTTCTTATTTATTTTTAAAATTAATGGCACTAATGAATAGGACAAACTCAAAGCTCAATAAATATTGTCATAGAAGACAACATTAGGCCAAGAAGACAAAATTAGTCATCTACTTAATATAAAGACCCTTTCTGACTTCTATCAGCATGGCTGATGCTAGACTCTAGGAGAATGACTCTTTATGACTTCTCGAACTAACGTTCTCTGTTGGTTGATTGATTTTGTTTAGCAGCATATCAACCTGTATGGGTTATTTAATGCCGAAATCTAAATAATTTGATTGGTTTGGTCTGCTTGATTTTGTTTAGTGGCATATCAACCTGTATGGGTTATTTAATGCCGAAATCTAAATAATTTGATTGGTTTGGTCTGCTTGATTTTGTTTAGTGGCATATCAACCTGTATGGGTTATTTAATGCCGAAATCTAAATAATTTGATTGGTTTGGTCTGCTTGATTTTGTTTAGTGGCATATCAACCTGTATGGGTTATTTAATGCCGAAATCTAAATAATTTGATTGGTTTGGTCTGCTTGATTTTGTTTAGAGCCATATCAACCTTTATCGGTTATTTAATATCGAAATCTAAATATTTTGTATGTAATTTTATGCTTTCACTGCAGATATATTTACATAGTTTTATACTTTCAGGGCAAAGGTATGTTTTTTTAGATCTATATTTTCTAGGTCATAAAATGCATTGTTTCACACTCAGTAACCCTTTGTTTCTTAGTGGCTTTATTGATTTGCTTGGGGCGAATTGTTTAAAAAAATATGGAGATTTTCCCATGTACAAAATATTAAAAAGAAAAAATGAAAGACGGAGAAGGCGAGGAGGAGGAAGAAGAGGAAGTTAATTGCCATATCCTTCGACAAAAAGACGACTCTTTCTCAAAGTGAAATTTGCAAAGAAACAAACATTTAATAGAATGGCAACAATATTTTTACAATATATAAATTGTACAAAATCAATTTCTTCGAACAAAATAAATTTACTTACCCCGAAAAGTTCACAATCTCGTGGTCCTTTAGGCAAAATATTCAGGGATTCGAAACAGGCATTCTCAAATATGAGATAAACACTTACAGGTTTAGAAAAAACTAATTTTAGAAATGACATTCTTTGTAAAGATAATTCTCGTAGCTTTTTAATGGTTCTTGTAATTCTTCTTTAAGCAGCAACAGTAGTAATAGTAACTATAGCAGTTTTTTTTATCATCCCAAATCACAGCTTTCTTGCCCGGGTGGTCGAATTCTTTCGCAGCAGTAGCAGCAGATGACTTTACATGCCGAGACGGTCAATACTTTCTGCCTAGATCATATCTTCTACACGTCCGGATGAGGTCTAATCCTTTTATTTTTCTCCTCTTATATCCCAAACAGATAGTTCAAAACCGGCTCAAAGTTCAGTTGCTTACGAGGCGTAACATTTTTATCCCCGTTGGTTAAAACAAAAATCTAGAATCACTAGTCAAACCGCTCCCGTTTTCAAATTAGATTTGGTTAGTTTTTGATAACATCAAAACCGAGTCTTATTTTGTAAATCTTTTACCACTGTATGTTTAAACCATCTAGATTCATTTTGGCGGACATAGCATCAATTTGGAGCCACTTTTTATTTTATTTTATTTTATTTTTTTTTTTCAAAATCTTTTATTCATGTTTTTTTTTTTTTTTTTTTTTTTTTTTTTTTTTTTATAAATCGCCTGGCCGCTCCCATTCCGTTTGTGTCAGCAGGACCAAAAAATTATTTTTCAAATTATCGCAAGTTTCATATTCCATTTTTCTGATTGGTTGAAAATAATCCAAAGAAGCTACTCTCTTCTCAATCTTTTCTTTTCTCTAAAATATTTATTTTTATTAGCCTAGACCAGACAGAGCGTCGCTATAATCAGAAACAAGTCATATGAAAAAAAAGTCCCGTCCGAACACCCCATTGGCTGGAAATACCTTCGGTCTAGCTAGTGGAAAGGATCAGTGGCTGGTTTTTCTTTTCTTTTCTTTTTTGTTATTACATATATTTTTATTATTACTTCAAGCGTTATTTTTAGTGGATACCGTGTTTCAAATACACACCTGGTAAGAGAGAAAAAGTTAAAAAAAAAAAAAAAAAAAAAAACCCAAAAAAAACAATAAAGCGTGAGTATAAAGTGAAAAAAAAAACGATGAAAAAGACAAATAACTACAACATTCTACACGCACGAACGTAGACGCGCGCGCACGAACGCACAGATGCACGCGCACATACACCATGAAAGAGAAAACTGGTACCAATGAAAAGTGCATATAAAAAGAAAAAGCGATAAAATATCAACAGTCAATTGCTGATACGCTTTTACGAGTGGACGGAGTGATTCCTGAAGGGTCCGTTTACAAAATTCTGGCGTCAGGATGCTGAAGGTAATATCAATCAGATGATCATCTTCAAGCGAAATTTTAGGAAAACTCCTAAATTTTGATGAAACGGGACTAAACACCTCAATTCAACTTAATTTTAATAATTATTTGGATGGTTTCGGCTCTCGTTTTTGAAACATGAGAACTCTTATGTAGCGAAGGAATCATATTTTTAAACAAAAAATATTATAATTATATATATATATATATATATATTGAATCTGCACTGCTTTCCCTATTATGAAGAGGGGGCGATAAAAGGAGCCCTAAACATTGCTTGCTCACACAGAGACTCGGCAGCCCGCTACAACTGTCTGGTTATCCAGCAACACAGTCGAAACCGCAGAAAAGATCAAAAGAAATGCAAGAAGAATTTTCATTTTGGATCCTGGAATGTTCGCACTCTCCAGGACAATGATTCTGCACCAGAGCGTAAAACAGCTCTTGTGTCTCTCGAGTTGAAGAAGTATAACATCGACATAGTGGCCATTAGTGAAACAGGTCTGGCTGGCAATTCTCACCTTAGGGAAGAAAAAGGTGGGTACGTATTTTTATGGGATGGCAAAACTGAGAAAGAGCCACGCCAATCTGGTGTTGGCTTCGCCATCAAGTCAGACATTGCTGGCTCACTGCCTTCCTTATCTAAAGGTGTGTCAAATCGAATAATGACACTAACCCTCGATCTGGAGTGCAAAACTCGTGTGATGCTGGTTAGTTGCTACGCTCCAAACTTAGGTAGTTCAGAGAAGGAAAAAGATGATTTTTACGATCTTCTTTGGGGTGTCATCTCCAAAGTCCAACAAGGATAAATTAACCCTTTTAGGTGACTTCAATGCTCGTGTTGCCAATGATTATGATTCTTGGAAGGGCGTTTTAGGTCACCATGTTATTGGCCGTGTGAATTCTAATGGATTACGCCTTCTCACTATCTGCAAGCAATTTAACCTTAGTATTACTAATACCTTCTACCAGCAACCCAGCTGTCGTAAGACGTGGATGCACCCTCGGTCGAAAAACTGACAACTGATCGACTACGTCATCAGCAAAAGAAGGGACGTAAAAGATTTTAAGATCACGCGTTCATTCCACATAACATCCTATCTGTCAGATCACGTTCGACTTCGGAGTAAGTCTACGCCGCATCTGCAAAAGCGTAGGATTATAAAATCTGCAGTGCCCAAGCGCATTAACGTACTGACTCTTAAATCGAATGAAACGAAAATTGAGCTCTCTGACAAACTTGATGCTGCACTTGATTCTGTAAACATTACCAATGATATCGAATCATCTTGGAAGGCTCTGCGTGATGCAACATATTCTACATCCTTGGAAGTTCTCAGACTACCACATCGAAAACACTAAGACTGGTTTGACGACAATAATACAGAGGTTCAGCAGATTATAGATCAAATACACTCTTTTCATAAAGCTTGGATTGAGGACAAGAACTCGTCCACTGAGAAGGTCGCTTACAAGAAATGCAAAAGTCAGATCCAATAAGTTCTCAGAGCCATGAAAGAGTGTCGGTGGTTTGAAAAGGCCACTGAACTCCAAGAAGCTTCAAATATTAGGTTGGTGCAAAAATAATGTCGTTTTCTCACATAGTAACATATGTGACAAAACGACATTATTTTTGCACCAACCTAATAGAAAGGATGTAAAGGCTTTCTATGCTGGCCTCAGAAAAGCGTTGTTGCTTCAGTCTCCACGTCAGATGGTGAAACTCTCTTGACGGATAAGTCGGACATTTTGGATCGCTGGAAAGAGAATTTCGAAACTGTTTTAAAAACCACTTCGGTTACTGATGAGGAAGCCATCTCAACAATTGTGCAAAATCCAGTAATGCCGAAGTTGTCTTTTGAACCTACCTATCAAGAGGTAAGTGACTTCATCAAGCAGATCTCATCTGGAAAATGACCTACTCCTAAGGATCCTATTCCACCTGAAGTGTATAAGCATGGTGGCCAAAAATTGGTAGAAAAGTTGCATCTCCTTTTCGTGGAGATATGGAAGGCAGGCTGTGTTCCACAGGATTATAAAGACGCCTCTATCAAACACCTCTACAAAAACAAGAGTATCAGGAGTGTCTGTGATAATTATCGGGGGATATCACTTCTTTCTATTGAAGGCAAAATTCTAGCTAACTGATTCTAAACAGAATCATTAAACATCTTGTTGACGACATTTATCCTGAATTGCAGTGTGGTTTTCGGTCGGGTCGTGGCACCATTGACATGATATTCTCTTTTCGTCAAGTTGCAGAGAAGGTTCACAAGAAAAATCAGGAATTGAACATGGTGTTTCTGGATTTGGGGAAGGCCTTTGACACTGTGAATCGAGAGACTCTTTGGCAAGTCTTGAGGAAACACGGCATACCAGAAAACATGCTAAAGGTGATCATCTATCATGAAGGAATGAAAGCTAATATCGTGTCTTATGGTATGATGTCAGAATCCATTGATGTCACAAATGGCACCAAGCAAGGGTGTGTCATGCCCACCTGTCCTTTTTGCCATTTTCTTATCGGTGATGCTGAAATATGCATTTGCAGACACAGAGAGTGGCGTCAAGTTTCAGTTTCGAACAACTGGTGGTCTCTTCAATCATCAGTGCTTCAAAGCCAAGACCCACCTTCGCACGTAAATTTGTTGTTTGCTGATGCTGCTGCTCTTGTAGCGACATCCTTTGAGGAGGCCCAACATTTAATAAATCGTTTCTCTGTTGCATGTAAAGCCTTTGGTCTTACACTTAGCATAAAGGAACTGAAGTATTGCACCAACCTTGTCCTACTCCGAACAATTCTGTGGGGTAAAGCAAAAAACACCAGTCTACAAATTTCCAGAGAGACTGTTGAAATTAGAAGACAAAGCCCTGAACTACGTAAAGTCTTTCACCTATCTTGGTAGCAAAGTCAACTACAGTGGATCTTTAGATGATGAAATCATGCATCGGATTCCTAAGGCTACCAGTGCTTTCGGCAAACTTCGCTATCGCTTCTGGGATAAGTGGGTTATCCGACTGGATACGAAAATTCGGGTTTACAGAGCTGTTGTCCTTGCCATCTTTTTGTGCGGCTCAGAATCATGGACTCCA
>OZ010612.1:24550468-24802968 GCA_963932145.1 Acanthosepion lycidas
AAACGGGTTCAGGGTCGGTTTACCTCCCCGAAAGAGAATCCGCCCTTCGGCGTAGCCTCTTTCTGGTTCCTCCCCGCACGAAGGCAGAGAGTTCAACCGAACAGCCAGTCGACTGACTGACCGACCCACTGAGCGACTCCTACTAATCCTACTAGAGTCTATTAACTATAGAATAGGTGTGTTCTACTATAACAATATGTTTGTAAATACAAATGATTTATTTAACAGGCACACTCATGTTTTATTTATTTTTATTTTATTATTGTTTGGAATTCAGACGTTCTGGTTTTTAATATAAAAAAAACCCTGGACGGTAACCCCAATTCTTGTAAATGCACTTCTCTGATATTTAAATCAAATCTGTTCTTACTACACTCAACGCTTCGCTGAATATAGTAAAACTGTTTAAAGTTAACTGTAAAACTGTTCGACCAATTGGTTAACATGTGGCCTATGCTGCTCTTACTTGCAAATTCTAATATAAACTAACATTTATACACGACTGAAAGGTGAAGGCTGTAATAATGAAAATGTAGGGATACAAAAGGCGATTATCTCCCTTTCTTCGAAAGGCAGTCACTTGACGGCCATTTAATGACGTCATTTCGTAGTGTGATGAAAGTAGTCAGTCACTTACCAGGAGTCAATCCGAGCTGAGTCTAAATCTACCTCGCCCCCTCCCCCAAACCAAGTTGCACATCTTACAAGCACATAGCACTGTTTTCCTATGGAAATATATCTTCACCAGATATAGAAAATATCTCCAGATAGCAGTGCTCAATTTCGGAAAACGCAAATGCCGAAAGCGACATTGCAGATGAATTAGGCTGGCTAGAATCTGGAATTCTAAATGTGGCTTCTCCAGAAACACAGAAGAGTCTCTGGCAGATCCAGTTCTTGTTGGGAATTATTTCACGTAAGACTCTCTTTCTTCAATCCGTTTTCCCTCTGCTTGTTGTTTAGATATGTATTATATTTTCTCTCCGTGGGTCGCATGTAAATATGTATATACTTTTATGTACAACTTAGCGGTATAAAACTCTCTCTGAGAAAAAGTATGTTTGTCATTCCTTTCCTTTGAGCCATTACGTTCAATCCATGAAATAAAGTGTTATTATATAATAGACTAGCAGTAGAGCCCGGCGTTGCCCGGGGATGTAACAGTAAGAGATAGATCAAGTATCGACCATCATAAAGATTGAAAAACAAAATTGACAAAGATTATTGTTTAAGGTTGACGGACACGCATGTCTTAATTAGTTTTTTTTTTTTTTTTTTTTTTTACGAATTGGTCAAACCCAAACTCAAACAAAAACATTGTTTTCAATCGTTATGAGTCTACCGATTGAATGGAATTTTATTATAAACAATTGTCTTGTAAATGGAATTTTTAAAGCATTCTGAATGTAAAAATAAAGAAAAAAAGTATGCAAGACAATAAGAAACACTACCTGCCAAAAAAAAAAGTGAAGTTTTGTTGAAATTGGTTGAAAAATGTAGGAAATCCGATCCCATATATAAACGAACACACACACATACACACACAAACAACCTGGGTTTTATAATAAGTATAACTCGATATGAGTTGTCCCCCTTTCATTCTGGCGACAGAATCGTGTTTTATTGTGTTTTAAAATTGATTTCGTGCAAAAACAATTGGGTTTTTTCCAATTTTTGGCGTTGTCAGAACCACCGCAAGGTAATTTTACGTAGTCCTGTGAAGTTTTGTTGAAATCGGTTGAAAAATGTAGGAAATCCGATCCAATATATAAACGCACACACACACACACACACACACACACACACACACACACACACACACACACAATCTGCGTTTTATAATAAGTAAGATATAATAATGCCAATAATGGGGGAAATGCCAGCTGGGAGAATAAACCCTTCTTCTATAGCGTACACATTATCTGAGTCAACCCAATGTGACATGATATTAATAATATCCATTAAAAGAATGAGAATCCTCGCTATTCGGGGTAAAATATTCGAGTGAAAATATCTCTTAATACCTTTCTTTTAATTCCTTCATCTTTTGTATTTCACGGCATGTACTATGTACAATTACAGAGCACTTTTTATTACGTACAACTGGATTTACAAACGGAACTATTTACGAAAGACTTTTTCAGAACTTTCATTCATTTAATTTTAATGTTATACTGAAGGTTGTGTGTTGGTGTATGGTAGACGGTGTGTGTCTTCACATGCAAAACAATAAAAGAAGAAACTTACAAAACATTAGGTTTCTAGTACGGACCATTTATTCTTTTTGTTGATATAGAAACCGTGGGGGAACAAGGTTCTCAATGTCTCTTGGGTATGTCTGTTTACTTTTTATGGTTCGGAAGTAAGCTAGGATAAATAAGGATTAGAATAATTATAAAGTCAGCCTTGCGCAGAGTTAGAAGAACAAAAGAAAAGTTTGTACTTGTTTCATTGTTGGGCGGTCGGATGGCTGTAATGTCCGAGCTCAAGTCAGTCTATGCTCTGAGTTGGAACAACCAAAGAAAAGGTTGGTTTACTTCATAGGTCTCGGTTTTGGAAGACACGTGCGAATGCCACGCGTTGGAAACTGGTGTGACGTCACCCTGGTCTCTGCTACTGTGCTATCCTGTCCTGTGCTGGCCGCGGCGCCAATTATGACGCCATCGGTCAGTCCTGGTCACGGCCGCCAATTGTGACGCCTCTAACCCTGGGCTGACTGCAGCACCATCTGTGACGATCTAACCCTTGGCTGGTTTGAATGGAAATCTGGTTTACCACGGAACCATGTGTGACACTAACCCCTCTGGTTGTCTTGGTCGCGGTCGATGTCTGGTTAGAGTCGATATCAGCTTTGTCGTTCCCAGTTCGCTTCCAACGTCTGGTTACCGAAGTAACTGCTTTGATTTCTAGTCTAACCTACCCATGTTGTGATTTGATCTTAGGTAGACGAAATCAATCAGGCGTCGTGCCGTAGTGCAAGCTGAATCCGGGGCAAAGGTGATACCGCACAAGTGTATGTAAAAGAAAAATAATGAAACAAACTCAAAAGATTCAAATGTGTTGAAAAAATAACAAGTATCTTTATATCTGTTTGCTGAATACAGGACTGCGTCTTTCTCCGAACCCGCTTCTTTTATGGATTCGTGACACTTTGCGTTTCTTAAACGAGTCTTGATATCTTAAGTTCTTTTTCAATAAACTGCTTTTTGGTATCTTCAGGCGATATTCGTTAAAACTTGCTTTGGTGGTGTAAGTCTAAGTCGTTCTTTAAAAAAAAAATTGCTTTTGGTTAGAAGTCTAAGTCGGAATGCGTGGACATCTTTCATTCAGCTCCTGCGGGGTTGCGAGGTTGATCTCCGAGCTCACAGCTCTCTGTCGATCTGCGTGCGTCTCCGATCTCCAACTGTGACTGCACTGCCACTGTACTGTGCGAAACTCTGGGGACGTTTGTTTATATAGACGCCGACCAAAACCGGGTGGGGACCTGTCGTAGTTTGGGTTCCTCGATAATTCCAAATCCGCAATAAGGATTTTCTTTGTCTTCGGACAGGAAAATTTATCACTTCCCATTTTTGGAAGTCAATTATTTTCTGTTTTAGAGGGGTTCCCTCCCTCTTTGAGGTTGGAGGGAATTGTCCTCCTAAACTCTTCCTTTCTCATATTGGTATCTCACACCAATCCCCTCAGAGGGCGTCAACAAGTTTCCCTTCTTTCTCATATGTTTACCTTCGCCCATCACTCACGCCACCACTCAGCCAATGAACGCTCGGCAGTGTGGGTGTGGCTAGCCTGGCCTCAGTTTACAATTATCGCCCAAAGAAAAAAAAATTATCTTCTCTTTTCTTTCTTTCTTTTCCATCGGCCAGAATTCTTATGAATTGTACTGTGGACATTAAATTGTTATCTTATCCTGGGGTTACCTGGAATTCATTAGTGGGATTTTCGCCAACTCATTAACTATCGCTAGTCAACTATTTAACTGTGTGGTCGACTAAATCTCTTTGTCTTTCTTGTCTCAACATCATCGCATTCTGTCGCCAAAAGGCTTGTACAGGTAGTAATAATGATTCCCCCTTCTCGACCCTATCTCCTCATGTCAAGATCCGGACATACAACAGATGGGTCTCCTCGCGGGACACAAGAACCAAAACCAAATGATATCCCCGAAAGATAATTACTGCCTATTCTTTTTTTTGGGGGGGGGGAGGTCTCACCTAATTTTTTCTCGGTCGCATGCTTGACCCAGTTTCGATTATCTCCTAGCATTCTGCTTTGTAAGCCGCTGACCGAATTCGAATTTTTATTATCCTTTATCCATATTCTGTTTCCCTCGTCGTGTCATGACATTAATTAATTCTGACAGGATCCGATACCTGCGAAAAAAATACCTTTCTTCGTAAATGAAAATAAAATCTTCACCCATTTTTCTTTTGTTAAAAATAAATAACATCGCTCAGTATGTCTTTCGTTATAGCTCCTTCTCGCCTTAAGTATTTCTCGTTTTTTTAATTTCCATGCTTAATTAGTTAGCCAATTACCCTAGCTAAATAGTCACATTGGAAAAACAGTTCAGTCGTCAGTGGGCCGGAAAAACGAACGTGCATCAGCGAGGACTTTTCTATTTTTCCACCTATTGCTACATCCTGAAGCCAGAGAGAGAGAGAGAGAGAGAGAAAGAGAGAGAGAGAGAGAGAGAGGAAGGTAATATTTGTATTTTTATAGACTTAAACAGCGCCGCCTAACGGCGTTTGACGAAGCTAAGTGGGGTAATAAAATTCCCAGTTCCTTTATTATGGGAAAATGTATTTCTTTTTTCTTTTTTTGTTATTATTCATTAATATTATTTTCTCTATCGATTTTTAAAAATTTTCTCACACACTCTTGTTTTAATATTAGTTCGAATTCCATTAACAATTAGTTTCTTGGTAATCACTTAAAAGATTTGTATCGGTCTCAGATATTTCACATTCATTTTTAACTGGACAAATTAATTATTAAATTTTCCCTGTTTAAATTCTCATCATTTTTTTCCTTCAAGAATCTTCAGTCAATTTTTTCTTTCGTAAAACGATAATTTTCATGCTATGGTAAACGTGAGATGACTAGACTAAATTCTAAAACTTTACTTCAAAGTATCTTCTCAAATTCTATCGACGCACAGACACTCATAAGCGCGCGCGTACACACACACACACACACACACACACACACACACAAGCGTGTGCACACATACACGCACATGCGCGCGCGTTCACACACACACACACACACAAGCGCGTGCACGCATACACATACATGAGAAAATTGACAGTCAATTGCTGATATCTCGACGTGTGGACCGAACGATTACAAAAAAGGTTTGTTTACGAAACTCTGGAGTCGGAGTGCTGAATATAACATCAACCAGCTAAGTGACAAATTTCATATTTGTATTAATCGTATATATATATATATATATATTTTACTGTCAGTAAGGTTCACCATGTATAATTTTATCGTGACCTAATTATGTACATTAATGGATCATATGCAATATAGGGGGACAATTTCAACTAGAATAATTGAAAATAAATACAATGTATCTAAATACAAATTAGAGACATGTCATAATAGATCATTCCATCTTAAATAAATCCACAATGTTTTGTGGCAATTTTTAACACCAACTTGAGATTTTTCATGCTAAAAAGTTAAAGAATTTTAACACATTCAAACATTATGGATAAAAAAAAAGTAAATTTTATATACTGTTTTTTCAAACCTCAGCATTATCAAAACAAATTCAAGGATTTGGACAAAAAATTCCTCCAGGATGATGTCAAAATCCGCGAAAATTTTTCATCTTTTAATAGTCAATTGTGCTTAGTTTAATTTGTAACGAATATAAATGTAGGTAGAAAAAAGCAAATGTTGATAAGATAGTGAGAGTCACAAAACACTGCTCTGCCTTTCCTAATCAGGTTTGGGATTTTCGGGTGTAGTACGCATCGTTCCCGGAGTCACGGCCAAGCCACACCAGGTGGTGCTGCTGTGGTTTCAGTAGTAAATGGATTGTTACGGTGGTAGATTTACTAGCCACTATTCCACACACATATTTCTTCTTGAAACTATAGACTATCCATAGAGTATAAAGCGATAGCCAAACCAAAATAATGGTGCTATTATCGTTTCCATAGAAAGTAAGTTTTACAAGATAGACTTGCTAGGACCATAACAACTGCTTTTGAATTCAGAGTTTGCTTTCTCCAAGACTGGCTGTCAAATAAAGCTAGCGGACAGAGTCTGCCTTTACTATTTAACTCGTAGATGCGAGACACACACGCATTTTATATTCTAAAACTACCTATTTTAGAATATGTAAATAATAATTAAGTATATGTAAGTAATATATCCGTATTATTAACACTATTTTTATTCGAACTGTTGTCCTTGTCTTTGTTGTTATCATTATCTTTTGACCGTTGTGCTCTCCGACCTTATTCAGGTGTATAGCGATTTGGGTAATTTACAGGGAATTCTGAACTGAACCCTTTATTTAATCTATGGGGGTAGACTTTTCTCATTCCATTTCTCATGTCTAGAGATAACATCTGATTCTAATTTTTAGTACTGCTCAGTTACTGTTCAACCGTTTCCAGGGAGTCTAAGGAAAGAGTGCCCAGCCTAGGGATTGAACTTATAATTGCGATGTCACCGAGCACGTGGTAAACATAATATATGGTCACCGTGCGCGCGTCCTGTACTCGAGTGGGTCATTCAAAGATACACGACCCCACCACGTCTATTAAATACTGTCTATTAACCAGTGAAAGCGGTTTCACACTGACGCCATATTTCATCGCTAAATAGATTCCCTATGATTATTATAATTTTAAATAATATAAAATGTTGAAGCCTTTATTGTAATGACAAAAGAACGCAGGTGTAGGCTTTAAGAAAGCTTTATTCAACTGAGAATACAGAGTTCGCGTATAGTGTCCTTTTATAGTCCCAGTAAACAGAAATAGATCTCTCAAAGAGGATAGTAACAAAACAAGGGGAGGCCACTCTTGATTATTCATAACAATTGGTGCAAAAATAATGACGTAATAATGTCGTTTTTTGACGTATTTTTTAACGTCAAAAAACGACATTATTACGTCATTATTTTTGCACCAACCTAATATAATAACCAAGGATTGTCCAACAATATGCCGTACGTGTATAGTAAAATTACGAATACAAAATTAAACAAAAATTACTCAAAATGTATTAGCTTATTTATCACTGTTTCTCACGGAACCCCTATCGTCCTCTTGCGGAACCCTAGGGTTCCGGGTAACAACGCTTGAGACTAAAATGATTGAAATACTGACATCGTAAGTGTCGGTTTTTGTTAAGCTTGTTAACCATTTCACGATTCAAAAATAGAAGAATAAAAAAAAATGGAGGAATTTTTTTTCCCCGTGAAATTAATGTACTTCTAAAAAGATTGATTATTTTTTTTTGCAGTTTATCAACCTTCTGCAGGTGATTTAAAGCCAGAAATATTTTTAGATTGTAAGAGTTACTAGCCAAAGCCCCTCCGTCCTGGGTATGTTGATAAACTACATCCGCGTCCTGGGTAAGACGATAAACTACGTCTAACAGCAAGGCTTCAGAACAGGAGGTTTTGAGGAGCGTGGAACGACCTATTAATTCCTGGTGTTCCCAGATCCACCTTGACCCGGGTGGTAGTACCTGTTAGGGTCCCAGCAAATAGTTAACACCCAAACTTGTGTAAAAATACCAGAAATACTTTGTAATAAAACAATTATTATCAGCAATATTTTTTGAAGGAAAAATTATTACCAGCAATACTTTTAAAAAAATACCGGCAATACAAACAGTTATACATTCTTTGAAAAAAAATATAACCAGCTATAGATTTCTTCAAGGAAAACTATTCCTAGAAATAAGTTTTTGAAGAAAAACATATTACCAGTAATTTAGAATTAAAAAATAATGGAGGAATTTTTTGGCTCCTGAAATTAGTGTACTTGTAAAATTCGAATTAAGATTGATTGATTTATTTTTTACGGCTTATTAACCTTTCCACAGGTCATTTAGCGCCAGGAAATATTTTTTAGATTGTAAGAATATTTTTAAGATAAGGATTATTTACTAATACAAGTCTTACTAATTAACCCATAGCTGGGAGGAGAAGAGGTGGGTTCATACCTTTCCCAAGATTATTTGCTGGTAAGTGGATATAACGAGCCCAACGAGAATTGGAACTCGGCTATCTGATTAACAATTCCGATCCGTTATCCCTTACACCTTACACATCCAAGCTTACATCACCTTGTATTCCCAAATGGTCACCCGTCTAGGTACTGACCAGGTTCGACGTTCTTTAACTTTGCTGATTGTACGAGAAAAGCCGTTTCAACGTAAGCCTGTAAAATTCAAAACACACAAATTGTTTAAAATATGTTTAAACCGGGTACATAATTATGGATAACCTTTAACCTTGTCAAAAACATGATTTAAAACATTTTTTGAGCATAAAATGATTTTTGTAGCTTTTTTCCACACGCGCTCATTAATTTGAATAATAAAAAAACTTAATAAATTGTTTCCTAAAATTAAAAAATTTTTTTTTACAGATCTATTACAACGGCTTCATGTATTTAAATGAAATACTTGTCATACATTACATACCATCAAGGTAAAAAAGAAACGTAAAAAAGTCACAAGAAAAAAGAAACAGGTTAGTACTGTTCCCGCGTCTTTAATAGACGTTTTTTAACCTTAACTCTAAACCTAGTATCCATAATCCTACACCTAACATTAATATCCCTAACCCTAGTATCCCTAATCCAAGTATCACTAACCCTAACCTTAATATCCCCAACTCTAGTATTCCTAATTCTAATATAACTAACCCTAAACTTAATAACCCTAACCCTAGTATACCTAATCCTAGTATCCTTAAACCTAATCCTAAACTTAATATCCCTAACCATAACCTATACATAATCCTCATATCCCTAACTTTAGTATCACTAATCATAGTATCCCTAACACTAACCTTAATATCCCCAGCTCTAGTATTCCTAATTCTAGTATAACCCTAAACTTGATAACCCTAACCATTGTATTCCTAATCCTACTATCCCTAAACCTAACCCTAACATTAATATCCCTAACCCTAGTATTCCTAATCCTAGTATCCCTAAACCTAATCCTAAACTTAATATCCCGAAACCATAGTATACATAATTCTGATATCCCTAAGTCTAGTATCACTAATCCTAGTATCCCTAAGACTAACCCTAACCTTAATATCCCCAAGTCTGGTATTCCTAATTCTAGTATAACCCTGAACTTAATAACACTAACTTTTGTATTCTTAATCTTAGTATCCCTAAACCTAACCCTAACATTAATATCCCTAACCATAGTATACATAATCCTCATATCCCTAACCCTAGTATCATTAATCCTAGTATCCTTAACACTAAACCGAACCTTAATATCCCTGTACCTAGTATCCCTAATCCTAATATCCTTAACCATAACATTAACCATAAGCTTAATACCCTAACCCTAATATCCCCAATCCTAATATCCCTAACCATAGTATCCCTAACCCTATTCTTAATATCTCTAATCCTAGACTTTCCTAACCCTAACCATAATATTCCAAACCTTAGTATCCCTAACTCTAGTATCACTAACCTAACTCGTACCCCTCACCATATTATCCCAAACCCTAATCATAATATCCCTAACTCTAGTATCCCTTGTCATAAACCTTAATTTAATATCCCTAACATTAATATTCCTAACCCTAACCATAAAATCTTTAACCTTAGCATCCTTAACCCTAGTATCCCTCTCCTTATCCCTAAGCCTAAGCCTAAGCCTAATATCCCTAACCATAGTATCCCTAACTCTAATCGTAATATGCCTAATACTAATATCTCTAATGTGTTCCTAACCCTAAGCTTAATATCTCTAACACTAGTATCCCTACTCCGCGTATCCCTAACACTAAACTTAACCTTAATACCCCTAACACTAGTATTTCTATTCCTAACCATAATATTCGTAAACTTAGTATCCCTAACACTAGTATCACTAACTTTAACCCTTACCCTAGTATTCCTAACCCTAGTATCCGTAACCATAATCATCATATCACTAACCTTTGTATTCCTAATCCTAGTATCCCTAACCTAACCATAATATCCTTAACCGTAGCATTATTAAATCAAATCATAATACTCATCAGCTTAATACCCCTAACCCTAGTATCTCTAACCTTTCCCTAACTGTAGTATTCCTAACACTAACCCTAGTAATCCTAATCCTAACCTTAATATCCCTAACCCTAGTATCTCTAACCTTATCCCTAACTGTAGTATCCCTAACACTAACCCTAGTAATCCTAATCCTAACCTTAATATCCCTAACCCTAGTATCTCTAACCTTATCCCTAACCGTAGTATCCCTAACACTAACCCTAGTAATCCTAATCCTAACCTTAATATCCCTAACCCTAGTATCTCTAACCTTATCCCTAACTGTAGTATCCCTAACACTAACCCTAGTAATCCTAATCCTAACGTTAATATCCCTAACCCTAGTTTCCTTAACCATAGTTTCTCTAATCCTAATACCTCTAACCCTAGTATCCCTGATCCTGATATCCCTAATCTTAATATCCCTAACCCTAGTATTTCTAAACCTGAGTATCTCTAACCCTAACCCTAAACCTAGTATCCCTAACCATGGTATCCCTAGCCTTAACCCTAGTATCCCTCTACCCTTGTATCCCTAACCTTAACCTTGAACTTTGTATCCCAAACTTTAACCCTGATGATAGCATTTATAGTGGACATCTCTGATCTCAATTCTGTTGTAAATTAACAATATTTTGATTAAGGGGGAAAATCTTTTAACGGAAGTTATTGTCAAAAATATGTGTGGTTCAAATATCTGCTACTATAGGTTCATATATACAAAACATGGCACTCGCAAACCACGTTGTAATTTTTTTCATGCGGCTTTTTTCTAACCACAACTGCCTTTATTACCAGTCTCGATTGCATACAGCACAAAGACAGGAAGTTGCGGAGGACCAACATCACACAAGAACCGTTCAGCAATGATTGGCAGAAGGACTGGGTAAATAATGGGGTGTTTTTCTGTTATTATCCGATGTCACAACTTAGGACATTTTTTCTTTTTAAATCTTAGATGGAATTTTGGTAATATCTGTTGCCGCTACCGATTTTTAAACAAACATTTATAAGAGAAAATAAAGACGGCCAAGGAGAAGTTTGGAAAAAATGTTATTTTTTCTAGAACAAGAAAATGCTAACAAATGAAATGTGTTATATGCCTTCTCCCCGATCCTGAAAGCAAAAATTGTGGATGGTACGTCATGTGAGAGAGACTGCGTAATCCACGTGTCAACAATACATTTTCTCTTAGCGGCGTTTACCTGAAAATTGTTCTCTGCACTAACCGGGTTCCACTGACTGGTCGTTAAGGGTCACATGATCAGCTAAGCGGAAGAGGGAAAAGTTAATGCACTAGTCATAAAAATACATCAATAAAACTATGGTTTTTAAACGATCACTATAAAATCATATTGGATTACAGGTATGAACCTGTACCGCCAAACATAATAAAACCAGAAGTGGGCGATGAGGTAAAAAAAAAAGTTTGGGAACCTTTTTTTTACGTCATCGCCCACCTTCACATGGATTAATTTTCTACTGCCCACCTCTATAGTAAATATTCAAAAGCATACCAAAATTGTTTGGTACAGGTTTGTTGTTATTTTTCTTCTTCTATGTGCCCTGTCACTTCAGGATGTTGGCGACAATGGCTTTCCGTAATTTCCTGTACTCTAGGTCTTAATAACTTTTGTCTTTTTATCATCTATCTCAAACCCTACTCCACCATCCATTCGCTCAAGCTCGCCAGGTATGTTGTGCGTTGCTTTCCTCTAGCCCTCATTTCTTTTTTAAGCATTTCACCCCAAACAAGGCGGGAAGCCACTAGCACGCAAGGGGTTACAGAGAGTTGGAGCGAGAGCAAAGAGGGGTGATAGAGGAAAGGATGAAGAGAAGGTTAGGAGATAGATCGGGGCATCTGGAGACGTCGATTGACGTTACATTTGAATAGTTGGAGATTATAGCTATCAGGGAAAAAAGAAATGGGGAGGGAGTTACACAGGCGAGAAGTGCGAGACATGAAGCTTTTGGAGTAGAAGAGATGGCTACCTTTAACAGTTTCGACAATGAAAGGGTGAGAGCGAGATGCCAGCCTAGTTGAACGCTTAAATACATGAAGTCTGGGAATCAGCGAAAGCAGTTCATCGGAGCAGTTACGGTGAAAGTATTTGTAAAAAAGACAGAGGAAGGCGACTGCACGTGTGTGAGAGAGCGACTGCAGACGAGATGCCAGATCAGGGCCAATTACATTGTATATCCGTCTTTGGATTTTATCAAGGACCTTGAGACAAACAGAAGGGGCTCCAGACCATATATGGCAGCAATACTCCATGCAAGAGCGAATGGTTGATTTGTAGATTTGAAGGATTGACTCCGGAGAGAAAGATTTCCTGGCGCGGCACAGGGAGCCAACTTTCCTTGCGGTAGTCGAAGCTATTGACTCAATGTATTTGTTCCATATTAGGACAATGTGAGACCGAGCAGTCGCAAAGAGGTGCTCCCGTCGACCTGAGTGTCAGACATTCTAATGGGAGGCACGGATGGTTCTCTCTGGTGAGTAATAGAGAGCAGTTTTGTTTTTGAGGCATTAAAGTTAACCAATTCCTGTCCCAGTCCACAACCGATTGGAGGTACTTTTGGAGACAAACGGCCAGGTTAGTTTTGTCGGTGACACTAGATTTGCTTTTGATGCAGGAGTAAATAGTAGTATCGTCCTCATAGATGCCTACTTAGGAACCTATGACACCAGGAAGATCGTTAATGAAGATAAGGAACAGAGTAGCGCCTAGGATAGAGCTTTGCGGAACACCTGCGTTCCTGGGATAGGAGCTGGAACCTTCAATCTTTCCTGTGAGTATCAAAATTTCCAAACCTTTTTTCCTCATTATGTGGCCCAGAAATTACAACTGTCTCTTACTGATGTTAAGCATAAGCGTCCTTTTTGCAGCGGTTGTACCTAGAACGTCGTCGTTGCTAACATGTTCGGTCCATAGTATTCCCAGTATCCTTCTGTAGAACTATATTTGTCTTGCTTGAGCTTGATAAAATGGATGGCGGAACTAGGTTTAGAAATAAAGAAAAACAGAATTTATTTAGAGCTGTAAGGGACAGGAAATTGTGGAGAGCCATGATCCTGAGGGGACACGGTACATAAAGAAGAACCTTTGGGATAACTTCGTGCTTCATGTGTTCGTGCTCGGTTTTCTGTTGACCACCTTGGGAGATACCATCATTTATATTAGGGATTTACTAATCGTATCTAAGATATGGCACAAGGCAACATGTACAGAGCACTAACAATCAAACTCACTAGTCTGTCGTAATTGAGCGAGTGAGACAAGATTTCTAACCATTACAATACATCGAATTGCACCCCAAACTAAGTGTAGCTTAGAATTGGCACAAGGGCACATGCATGGAGCACCGAGGATTGAAATCACTATTCAGTCGTAATTGATCTTGCAAGACAAGCGTTTTAACCATTACACTACAGCGAAGTGCTTCCAAATTAAGCGTAGCTTAGATATGGCATAAGGCCGCAAGCATGGAGCACTATATAAAGATCGAACTCGCTACGCAGTAGTAATTGATCTAGTGAGAAAAGCTTGTTAACCATTACACCTCGACGAACAGCCCCCACTAAAAACAGCAAGTTTATCTTAGCTTAGATATGGCCCAAGGTTACGTATGAAACCCCCAGTGAGGATAAAACTCACTATTAAGTCGTCATTGAACTAGCGAAATAAGCTTGTTAACTATTACACCACGCTGAAGTGACCCCACAAAAACTAACTAAACGTAACTAAGCTATGGCCCAGGGTCACATGTATGGAACAACCGGTGTAGACCAAATTTACTATTCAATTGTAATTGATCTAGCGAGACAAGCTTGTTAACCATTACACACTGACGAGGTGCCCACCCCCACCAAAAAATAAAACAAGCTAATCGTAGCTTAGATATGGCCCAAAGCCACATGTATGGAGCACCCAGTGAGGAACAAATTCACTATTCAGTAGGAATTGATCTGGCGAGACAAGCTTGTTAACCATTACATCCCGCTGAAGTGCTCCCCCATAAAAAAGATAAAAATTGAACGTAGCTTAGATATGGTTCAAGGCCACGTGTATGGAGCACCCAGTGAGCTCCAAATTCACTATTCAGTTATAATTGATCTAGCGAGACAAACTTGTTAACCATTACATCTCGCTGAAGTTCCCATATCACTTACGTTAAACCGTATTAGACATTCCCTTAAGTTCTTTTAATAAAATGAGAACATTGTCGATTTGAAGAATAAAATAAACGAATATGTTTGGTTTAGATTTGAAAGTGGAAATTTGACTTGCAGGAATCATTATAATTGGCCTTTGTAAACCATTCTGACTAGCTTAAGCTAAACCATATTGATATTTAGATAAATATATAAAAACCATTTTCGTGCAGACCGGGGAATACAAAGAACCAAAGTTTTAAGTCTTATCTCAAAAAGAGCCATCTGGTTTACCTGGAGTGTCGCCGAAATCTTTGACAACAGGAACTTCTGCAAAGAATAGATTGCACAGTTCCGTGCTCTTTGACTGTTGCTGCTATTAATTGCTCAGGGAATGGCGGACGGCTACCAGATGACCAGATTCTCGACAAATTCCGTTTTGAAAACATTTAAGAGGAAATGGCTATTTCAGGAAATGGTTCCTATTAATCAACGCGCTATTTGATCATAAGTAGCCTGAGAAACAGGGCCCAATTAGAATAAATGCACACAGGTTCGCATGACCCAACAACTCTCCTCAAAACCCAGGGATTTTTCCAGATTGCCTTTTCATTTTAGCAACGCTGTAATATGCATGGATTCTTCTTATATGCGCTGTTTTCACACTTTCCTGTCCTTTGGAACTCTTAGTAATTTTTGTATTTTAGAGATCTCAGCCTGCCATCAATTTACACAGGCTTGTTAGGTATATTATACACTGTTTTCCTCTTAGGTACCTCCATTAGGTCGCGTAAAAACCAGCATAGCATGGTGAAAAAAGGCCCCAAACTCAATAAAAATAAAGTTTTCTGATCAAAATGTTTATGTTATTATTAAGAGGAAAGGCTGAAGTATTTTTTTTATTATTTGTTGAAATTTTTACTCCTTTGTAGCACGTTCGAAATTTTGGTTAAAAATCTTGTTCCTTTTTTTTACGACAGCGGCGAACTAGAGAAAAAAGGTTTGTTTTACTTTGCGCTTTTTCCGAGGTCACGTTGATTTGCAAATTCTTGCAAAATTCGAATAATTGTCGGATTTTAATGAAACTTTCAGGACATATTCAGAATTTTTTTTTCAAGCATTACGCTCCGAGCAAGGCGTGAAGCCACTAGGATGCAGGGGGTTGTAGAAGATTTGGAGCGAGAGCAGATAGGAGTGATAGAAGAAAGGATGAGGAGAAGGGTAGTGGGTAGATCAAGGTAACTGGAGATGTCGATTGACATTACATTTGAATAGTTGGAGATTATAGCTCTCAGGGAAACTGGAATAGGGAAGGGAGTTCCACATTGAGAGGAGGTATGAAGCTATTGGAGTAGAAGAGACAGCTACATTAATAGTTTCTACAGTGAAGGGGTGAGAGCAGGGTGCCAGCCTCGTAGGGCGCTTGAATTCATGAAGTCTGGGAACCAGTGAAAGCAGCTCATCGGAGTAATTACCATGAAAGTATTTGTAAAAAAGACAGAGAGAGGCGACAGTGCGTCTGTGAGAGAGTGACTGTAGACGAGATGCCAGATCAGGGCCAATTATATTACATATCCGTCTCTGGATCTTGTCAAGAATTCCGAGGTAAACAGAAGGTGCCCCAGACCATATATGGCAGCAATACTCCATGCAAGGGCGAATGTTTGATTTGTATATTTGAAGTATCAATTCCGGGGAGAATCTTGGTAAAAATATTTCTTTTACATATGTAACCACCAACTTACATAATTCCACGAAATTTCGAGAAATTTCTTCATTGCTTTCAAGAATGCAATTTGGTGATATTGTTAAATGAAAAGTAAATTTACGAATCAAAATTTGAAAAACTCATAATAGTCGTTTGTATCCGAATATTTTAAAAATAATTTTTAGTGTTGTCTGACGCACTGCAATTATTTTGTAGTGACTACTACTACGTTTGCCACGCCTACATTTTTCTCAACTGTGATTGGTTAAATAATAAATACTAATTATCACAGGACAATTTACTGATCGCAGTCACTACACTGAATTTTTCCTACCGTTAATTTCACAAACATGCTTTTGTTATAAAATCACCGATTGGTTAATTTTTCATCCAATCAGATATTTTTTGTGTTCTTTCGAAATTCTCCCGCCTTTGTTCCCGGAGCCTACCGGTAGTAATAAAAGCGGGGTTTCGTTCCAAAAATAGACAGTAGAACTCAGCAACTCACACGGGTCTACACAGACTATTGATTCTACTCACTGCGCACACACAGACACAGAACTTGAATGTATTAGGTTGGTGCAAAAATAATGTAATAATGTCGTTTTTTGACGTTATACGTCAAAAAACGACATTATTACGTCATTATTTTTGCACCAACCTAATACATTCACCATCAGTTCTCTGTGAAAAAGCCAAGTTACACACAACGGTGTTAGTTATACAAATAACACATAACTGAATTAACTGTATGTTCTTCTGAATACAACATTCTATTTCAACATAGAACTTAGAACATTCTATTCAAGAAGCTTCCTTAATTACATTTATTCTTTTTATTCAAGCTAACAGATAAAGGGAAATTACTTTTTTCTCCTTAATATTCAGACATTACAAAAATTGCTTTGTATTTGTTGATTTTAATAGATATTTTATCGTTGAAACAAAAATCGGTTTTCCATTGTTTTTCCTTGATTTTAAAAAATGTATAAATGTTAAATGCTCTTCAACACGCAGCCACATTGATCTCTTCAACACAACCAGCATTTATAATTTCATTTTTAATTCAGTTCTGTTTCATTAACGTCTTTGCAAATCATCCCTTCAAAATATCAAAAAGAAGTTTTACCTTTCTTAATTACTATTTCACTAAATGTCTTTATTTTATATATTTATTTTAGTTTGGCCCTTACTTCAATTAATTAATTTTAAGTTTAAGTTAGTAAACTTAAGAACCTAGAGACGAAATGCAAATTTCATAAAGCTTCTTAAAAACCTAACTAAGAGTAAATAAAATATGTTAATTTGTAAAAATTACTGGGTAATTAAAAACTAAAAAAAAAAAAAAAAAAAAAGAAAAAAGCGTTCACTTAGTTTTCGTAAATATATCATTTCTGGTCATCCATAAGAGCTGTCACCACCTTAAGAGCTTCTCTATAAATCAATAAAGAAAGAGGAACCCATCGTTAAGAAATGCTTGTATATTGTTTTTTTATGCTATAAGTAAGTAATATTTATTTTAAATCAGACTAATTTAACTCTAAATTTTCTAATTTTATTCAAATAACGTGTCACAAATCTATAATTCAATTTTTAAAGAATTTTAAACCTGATAAATTTGTTTATTTACAAATTTCTTAAAATTTAAGAAAATGACCGCTTTTAAGAAAATTAAAAAAAATCGAGGAATTATTTGACATTCCAATCTATATAATTTCTATCTGAAAATACACCAGAATATTTTACTTACTCGAAATAATAAATTTAATCATTTAGCTTTCAATTAAAACTAGAATGAAATCTTCAAGAATGTTTTTTCATTTTTAAAGTTTAATTTTAAAACTTAGGTATCGAAAATTCAGTGAAGGTACATACTGTATACCTACAGCCTTCAATATGATCTGTGAGTATCAAAATTTCTTAGCCTTCTTTTCTCATTATGTTCCCTAGAAATTTCGACTGTCTCTCCCCAATGTTAAATATAAGTTGCCATTTTGTTTCTATTTTCTCTAAACCCTCGTCGTTGTTCACATGTTCAGTCGATGCTATCCTCAGCATCCTTCTGCAGAATCACATTTCTGTTGCTTCAAATCTTTTCTTCATCTTTCATGAGATTGTCCGCTATTCACTGCCATATAGAAGGACAGATATAACGTAACAGTTCAGTAATCTTTTCTTTGTTTCTAACGAAGTTTTTCTGTCTCCTAATACTATGCTTAGCTTTTGGAAGTCATCTTTCTCTATCCCAATATGCCTTCGGATTTCAGTGTCACATTTTTCATCCTCTGTTAATACACTTCTAAGATATCTAAAATGTTGCATATACTGGTTCGTAAACTGTCTTTATGATGTAGTAAAAATACCACCCTTCTATTGCTTCAAGTCTCTTCTTTATCTTTGAGGAAATTTTCCAGCATTCACTGCCATATAGAAGGTCAGATATCACGTAACATTTCAGTAATCTTTTATTTGTTTCTAATGAAGTTTTTATGTTTCTTAATACACTGCTTAGAATTTGAAAGGCATCTTTGGCTATCCCAATGTGCCTTCGGATTTCAGTGTCTCTTCCTAATGTTAAGTGTAAGTCGCCTTTTTGTTTCTGTTTTCTCTAAACTTTCGTTGTTATTCACATGTTCACTCAATGGTATCCTCAGCATCCGTTTGTAGAACCACATTTCTGTTGCTTCAAATCTTTTATTCATCACTGAGGAGATTATCCGCTATTCACTGCCATATAGAAGGACAGATATCACGTAACAGTTCAGTAATCTTTTCTTTGATTCTAACGATGTTTTTCTGTTTCTTAATACTCTGCTTAGCATTTGGAAGGCAGCTTTGGCTATCCCGATGTGCCTTCGGATTTCAGTGTTTCTTCCCAATGTTAAGTATCAGGTCATCCCATAAGTTCTGTCCGAATTTTGAATAAAGAAAACAAGTGACTAAATGTTACATTTAATTACAGATTAAATCAACAATGTATTTTCCCTGATTATCTATGACTTCCTTCCATCTATTAACAAACTTACTAATTCCATTACTGTAAAATTCTTTTGGTTTTGATTCGAAGAACTCACAAATGTCAGTTTTAACCTCTTGCTGTGTTACAAAAGCTGTTTCTTCCAAATGATTCTGTAAGCTACGAAACAAACGGTAGTCTGAAGGAGCAAGATCGGGAGAATAAGGTGGATTAGGAATTTTCTCCCAACCAAGTTCTTCGATCTTTTGTGACATGATTCTTGCTGTGTGGGGTCGCGCATTGTCCTGATGAAACATCACCTCTTTTCGATTCACTAGAGCAGGTCTTTTTTCCCTCAAAGCTTGGTTCAAGCGCTCTAATTGCTGACAGTATATTTGAACATTAATTGTTGCATTAGGTGGTAAGAATTCAAAGTGGATTATTTTTTGGAGATCCCACCAGATTGAAAGAAGAACCTTTTGCCCATGAAGTTCCCTTCTCGGCTGTGGCTGGGGTCCTTCCCCTTTAACAAGCCACTGTCTAGGACGCTTAACATTTCGATAAAAGATCCATTTTTCGTTGCCAGTCACAAGTCTATCCAAAAAAGGTGAAACAAGTTGGCGAGAATGGAGAGAAGAGCAGATGTCAACTCGGGATTTGAGGTTGTTTTCAGACAATTCATGAGGCACCCATTTTCCAAGTTTAGGAACTTTTCCAAGTTGTTGAAGATGACGATGAACAGTTGTATGGTTTGAACTGAGAACCACTGCCAATTCCTCAACTGATAAAGCAGGATTTTTTTCAAGGGCTGCTTCAAGAAGCTTTTCATCAAACTCAACTGGACGTCCGGTTCGATCTTCATCTTCAAGGGTGAAATCTCCACCTGTGAATTTTGCAAACCATCTTCTGCAAGTTCTTTCATTCACACATTCCTCTCCATAAACTGAGTGAATGTTTCTAGCCGCTTCGGCTGCTGAGTTTCCTTTCTTGAACTCATAAAGCATTATGTGCCTCAAATGATTCTTGGGTACTTCCATGTTAGCAGTGTTTTAATCAAACAAAATTTAATTTTATTGTTCTCTGAAATAAAATTTGATCAGTTTAAATGCATCTAAACATAAAAATAATGTTCGGCTCCATTAGACATTATAAAATACTCTTTAAATTTCGTTCATTTTAACAAAAAGTTAAAATTCGGACAGAACTTATGGGATGACCTGATATGTAGCCTTTTTGTTTCTATTTTCTCTAAACCTTCGTCGTTGTTCACTCCCTGTTATTGTGAACAACATTCTGTAGAAAAACATTTTCTATTGCTTCAAATCTCTGCTTCAGCTTTGATGAGATTGTTCAACATTCAGTGCTATTAGATTGGTGCAAAAATAATGTCGTTTTTTATGTATTTTTTTAACGTCAAAAAACGACATTATGTATAGGAGGACTGATATTACATAACAATTAAGTACTCTTTTCTTTGTTTCTAACGAATATTTTAGGTTTCTTAGCACTTAGCTTAGCTTTTGAAAGACATTTTTCACTATCCCAATGCTCCCTTTTGCTGTCGCACTTTCCGTTCTCTGTTAAAACATTTCCCAGGTAATTAGATAGTTGTACTTGAATAACTGTTTGTATTTTTAAGATTAGGGATTGTAATTATTTACATTATTTACATTGTTTGGACTGTTATCCTCATCTTTATTGCCATATTCACGACGTTTCAGCCGTTGTATACTCCGGCCTTCTTCAGCTGATTGACATTTCGAACTGAGTTAAAGGGAGATGACTGAGATATCCGAAAGGGGCATGGCACATGGTGCTAGAACAATTTAACCCGGGAGCGAAATAACGGCTTCAGTTCGAAATTCCAATCACCTGAAGAAGGCTGGAGCGTACAACGGTCGAAACGTCCTGAATATGGCAATAAAGACGAGGACAGAAGTTCAAGCAATGTAAATAGTGTAAATAGTTACATTGCCTCATCTGAAAAATATAGACAGATCCTGAAGAAGGTCGGAGCGTACAACGACCGAAACGTCTTGAATATGGCAATAAAGATCAGGACAACAGTCTGAACAATGTAACTAATGTAAATAATTACAATGCTTCATCTTAGAAATATAGACAGATCCTGAAGAAGGCCGTAGCGAGCAACGGCCGAAACGTCGTGAATATGGCAATAAAGATCAGGACAACAGTCTGAACAATGTAACTAATGTAAATAATTACAATGCCTCATCTTAGAAATATAGACAGATCCTGAAGAAGGCCGGAGCGAACAACAGCCGAAACGTCGTGAATATGGCAATAAAGATCAGGACAACAGTCCGAACAATGTAAATAATGTAAATAGTTGTAATTGCTTGACGGATTTATTAGGTTAGAACGTAAATAATTTTCGTTTCTACTTATTAAGTTGATTCTTCAAAAAATAAAGTACGGTTACATTTTATTCAATACCTAGACTTTATGAATTTTAGCGCAGTACTAGACTGGCAACTAGGTCTCATCATTTTACGATTGAATTGGCTAGATGCAAACGCAAGTTCTATGCTAACAGTTTCTTCTCTTGCATTTCTCGATTGTGGAACTCTCTTCCGGCTTCTTGCTTTCCAGTCAAAAATTTAAGTGCAATATCTTCTTAATTCCCGTTCTTTTATTTGTATCTTAAATGATGTTTTCTTTTTTCTTATGTTCTTTTACACCCAGTAACCCGCTGCGGAGGAGTAATAGATAGCAGCTCGGATTAAGGAATCGGAGAGCCGAGTTCAAATTCCAGTCGAATCCATTACATTCACTTACGTACTAATACCCTTGGGAAAGGTATGAATCCTCTTCTTCTCCCCACCCCAGCTATTAGATATATATTATATTAGATAATGAGCAGTTATTGACATATATATATATATATATATATATATAGAGAGAGAGAGAGATAGATAGATAGATAGATAGATTGAACCGAGTTTGAATACCAGTCAGATCCATTACATCCACTTATGTGCTAATACCCTTGGGAAATGTATGAATCCTCTTCTTCTCCCCCCAGCTATGGGTAAATGGTCAATCGCAGAAAGAAATGGCAACCTACTGTTGAAAAAAATCTGTCTCGAAGGATACAAGATAGCCAAAGCGTGTATCCCGCATGGCATAACTGATTGAACCCGCTGTCTCTTAATGGCTTGGCGCGAAATGACAAAAAAGAATTCGCATCGCCAACTATAAAACACAGGACATTATGTTCTGTCATTGTTGTTTCAAATTTTTTTTTTTTTTACTCTTGACACAATTTAGAACATTTAAAAACATTTCAATGCGTTTTGTATGTAAACCTATACAAAAATCTTCTAGTTTTGTTTATGACGATAAACTACATGCGGAAGCAAGGACTCTGATGGGGAGATTGGAGGTTTTCAGGAGAACAGAACAACCTCTTAATTGCTGTTGTTTCCAGCCCTGGCCCGGGGTGGTAGCACCTGATAGGGTCCCAGCTATGGACAAAAAAAAAATGAAACCCCAGACAAAACACTATGGAAGTATAAAAGTACATTTCTATACGTTGACTTCTGAGGCGCAGCGTCTACGCCCAGGTCTGCGACTGGCCGATAGCTCCTTGGCAAAGGTCGGGTGAAGTGAGAGATACCAGCAATACATTTTTATATAAAAAAGGACCTACAATACCTATTTATAGTAAAATGACCAACAATAGGTTTAATCTGTAGTTGAAGGCATACAATTGCGTTCAAAATATATTTAGTTGAAACCATAAAATTGTCTTCAAAGTATTTAGATTTCGACATTAAATAACCCATAGAGATATTGTAATTATTTACACTATTTACATTGTTCAGACTGTTGTCCTCATCTTCGTTGCCATATTCACGACATTTCGGCTGTTGTGTGCTCCAGCCTTCTTTATGCGACCGGATTTTTGTTCACTTCAGCTGTAGGACACATGGCCCAGTGGATAATTAGCGCTGGTTGACTTGACCCAAAGAATTGTGAGTTCAATACCTGGCTACAGAGGTGGTGAGCAAAAAATTAGCGAGTTGAGTTAAAGAGAGATTACGCAGACATCCGAAAGAGGCATGGCACATGGAACTAGAACAATCTACTCCGGCGGACGAAATAAAGAGTTCAGTTCGAAAGATCACTCGAAGAGCGTACAACAGCCGAAACGTCGTCAATATGGCAACGAAGATATGGACAACAGTCTGAACAATGTAAATACTGTAAATAACCCATAGAGGTGTTGATATGCCGTGGAACAAAATCAATAAAGAAAATTTCTCTTTTCGTACAATTTTTTATTCTCGAGGTACACCAGCATGCCACACATTTTTGAAACACTGATTTAACATAGCGAGAGAAGAAAGGTATTCATACCTTTTCCAATGCTATTAGTGTGAAGGTAATGTCATGACAGGAGTTTAAACAGTCTGTCGATTTATCTCTCCACGCTATACTAGTTACGCTGACCGCCCCTAAAACATTATAACTATTAGATTGTCATCAGTAATTTTCGTTTTGAATGGAAGCAATTGATTGATTGCTTCGTTTTTTATGGCTTATCAATCCGTTGCAGGTTATTTAAAATCAGTTTGTTTTATTTGGTTTTGTTTTACGGTATATCAACCTCAAAGGGTTATTGCTGGTAATATTTAAAAAAAAATGGATTGCTGGTAATACTTTTTTTTAAACCCCAGTTTGGTGGTTAACTATTTGTCCATATCTGGGACCCTAACAGGTGCTACTACCCCAGGTCAGGTTGGACCTGGTAACAGCAGCAATTAAGAGGTTGTTCCACGCTCCTCAAAACCCGCGGATGAGAGTCCTTGCTGTTGGATGCAGTTTATTGTCATACCCAGGACATTAAGCCATTTAGTATGTTGAAAATAATTCGGGTTGCTCAATTTTTCGCAAGAATTAGTTCTCAAGTTGGTAAAATGGTTGCTTAAATTGAAAGAAAGTTGTTTTGGCACTACGTAAATTGATTGGTTCGGTTTGGTTTGGTTTGTTTTACGGCATGGTTTATTTAATGCCGACAAGATTTTTATTGCTCGTAATACATTTTTCCAAAAATGCATTGCAGGGAAGATTTTCTTCCTTCAAAAATGTATTACTGGTAATATTTTTTCTTCAAAAATAAATTGCTGGTATTATTTTTACCTTAAAAAATATATTGCTGGTAATAATTTTTTCCTTCAAATATTCATTGCTAGTAATATTTTTTTTATAAAAAAGTATTGCTGTATTAAAACTTATATTTACACTTTCATAGTGTTTTGACCCAAGTTTGGTAGGGTGTCAACTATTTGCCTATACTGGGATCTAACATGTGCTACCACCCCAGGTCAGGGCGGACCTGGAAACACTAGCAATTAGGAGGTGGTTCCACGCTACTCAAAACCTCCTGATCGGAGGCCCTACCCAGGACGCTTTAAAGTCAGAAAATCTTTTTAGAATGTAAGATTTATTTTGAGATAATAATGATTTAGAGATACAAGTTACTAATTAATCCATAGCTGGGGAGAGAAGAGGTAAACTCATACCTAATCAGAATTTAATAAATAATATGGATATAAAGTGGGGGAACAATATTATATTAAAAATCAATGTATAAACTGATCCCTCACTTTGTGGCCTCGGTAGTTTCTATACATTTATATTCCAGTGAATGCAAATAAATCTAAAAGACATGACTGTGTAGCTAATCAGTATTTGAGAGACAAACAAGAAATTATAATGTGGATATAAAGTGGGGGATCAATTCTATATTACAATCAATATATAAACTGACCACTCACTTTGTGACCACATTAGTTTCTATACATTTATATTACAGAGAATGTAAATAAATCTAAGACATGTCTGTGTAGATAATCAGTATTTAACTGATTCATTTTCGGATTATATACTCTTTGCAGGTTATTTAAAGCCAGCAAATATTTTTAGATTGTAAGATTTTTTTTAGATAATAATGATTTAGTGATACAATATTAGGAATTAACTTATAGCTAGAGAGAGAAGAGGTGGATTCATAACTAATCAGAATTTGATAAATAATGTGCTTATAAAGTGGGGGATCAATTCTATATTAAAATCAATATAAAAACTGATCCCTCACTTTGTGGCCTCTGTAATTTCTATACATTTATACTTGCGCGTAAGTGAATATAACGAACACAACAGGAATTGGAACTCGGCTCTGCGATTAACAATTCCGAGCCATTATCCATTACACCACCCGAGAGAGAGGTGAGAAAACGAACGTTCTAACCACTAAGCCACGTGCTCTCTCTCTCTCTCTCTCTCTCTCTCTCTCTCTCTCTCTCTCTCTATATATATATATATATATATATATATATATATATATATATATATATATATATATATATATATATATATATATATATATATATATATATATATATATCTACCTTCGTAGGTTTTACCAGCTCACCAGGCATGAACTGTTACGGTTGTTTTTTTTTTAAATACTGGGTATCATGTGAGGAACGCTAAATTAAACTCAGATTCAAAGCTCAAACTTAATATCAACTTAATATATCATTGGGGTGTAAATACAAAATGTACAGTGTAGGTAGGGGGCTATTGTAAAAGGAGAAAAAAGATGTAAGCTTAAAGCTGTTTATGCTATCACCAGTTCTGATTTCCGCTCACACATTGATGCAGTGGAAGTAAGGCCAAAGATTCTTCCTCAGCCGATATTCGACACGAGAACCGGTGTCTCAACGTGATATTGCCGTAAAAAAAAATTGTGAAACTCAGATAGTCTCTTCTACCCGACAGCCATAATTACTTGATGTTTGTGCCGACCAATTAAGACCTTTTTCTCTCACTGTATGATCATCTTAACGGGGAAAAAACTTTTTGTAATAAAAGCCAGATTCAAGAGTTTGTCCGAAACGTTTCACATTAAAACCTGTCGAATTTTACACAGAAGGTATTGAATAGCCGCCTAATACGTGCAACAGGTTACTGCAAATAATGCTGAATATACCGGGTGTAACAGCAAAATTGTCCAATTGTTAAATTAAGCTCCGAACTGTTGTATCTTAGAAATGGTTAAAGATATCTTACTGGAATTTTCTGAGGTTTTCATAACACTATTGGACTCTACTTTGAACAACAAGAATGTATTTAGATATAAATTGAAATGATGATTCCTCTTCCTGTTGTGACCTCCTGATCCAGATTTCCTCTCTACTGTTTCCTTTTTTAAATTAATTCCCCCCCCCCTCTCTCTCTCTCTCTATATATATATATATATATATATATATATATATATATATATGTGAACATTCAAAGTTCACTTTTATATTTACATACGCTCTATGCCTGATATTGAACACTTTAGCCCATAAATATAGCATACCTTAAAACAATATTTTATTATATACCGGATGTAACAGCAACATTGTTCAATTATTAGATTAAGCTTTGAACTGATGTATCTTAGAAATGATTAAAGATATCTTACTGGAATTCTCCAATGTTTTATAAATCTACTGGACTCTACTTTGAGCAATAAGAATGTATAATTACCCTCTAAGCTTAACAGAAGTATAGTGATGAAATCAATCATAAATGAAAATGACATGCTCATCATTAATTCAACATAGCTAAGGATGGGAAGCTCATGAAGGATTGAAAACAGTTCATATATATATATATATATATATATATATATATATATATTATTCAAGGGTCCTTTCCTAACTTATTCAAGATGATCTTCGTCCTCTCTAACCTTTTAACTTTCTGTCCTGGAGTAACAAGGAGCCTCACATGTTTCATGTACGACTTCATTTTCAAGTCTTTTGTCATTTCTCTTTGGACTGTTATAGCTAAAACTCCTCTACTCACGTGCCACACGACTTATGAATTGAGTTGGATCTTTTCTAATATATCTCTTTAGCTCTAAGTTGAAATTATGATCCCTCTTGCTATTGTGACCTCCTGATCCACATTTCTCTCTACTGATCCCTACTTTTAAAAACTTATTCACCGTTCCTTTGATGGTTCTTGAATGGATTTTGAAGCTGGAAACCAGAGTATGAATGTTCCCACCATTACTCAATGCGTGAATGATCATTTTCCTCTCACTATTGCTCAGTTGAAAAGACATCGTGGGCTGTCACAAAACAATTTTAACCTGCTCTCTTTTCAGCTGAATAACTCAAAGAGTTTTTCAGTGATTCTTACGAAAAAATAGATGGCTAAACGTTTTATCTGAAAACATGGAAAAAGAAACTCAATTAATTTAGTAGTTTTTTTAGATGTTAAATATTTTGTGGGTGAACAATTATGCTGCTACACCTGGTAAATATGGTAGGACATTTAGGTGCAAATAGCTTCAAAATATTTCGACAACTACTAAATTGCGTCGGGAGTAAGGAAAGATTGGAAACTGCTGTAACACTGGTAAGGATGAGGATAATTTCTGAAGAATTTCCCTGAGCCGACCAGGTGGATTTTGGTCTGTTATGAATCTAAGCTGCCACGGAACCTATTATGTAGGTCTCATTAATTTACAGATGAATTGGCTAGATGTAACCCTAAATTCTATGCTAACAGTTTCTTTTCTCGAACTTCTCGCTTGTGGAACTCTCTTCCGCCTCCATGTTTTCCAGACAATTTTAATCTTCAAAAATCTAAATGCAATGTCAATTGCTATCTACAGTTCTCCTGATTATTCTTTCTTCTTCCTGATCATTCTTAATGATTTTGTTCTTAATTCTTCCACACCCTGTAACCCCTTGTGTCTTAGTGGATTTACTGCCTTGCTTGTGGCTTCTGAGTCCATGCTTTCCAGTTATCATTAATCTGCAAAAATTTAAATGCAATATCAATCGCTATCTATTCTCCTCCTGATTATTCTTTTCTCTTCCCGCTCATTATTAATGTTTCTGTTGCTAATTCTTCCACACCCAGTAACCCCTTGTATCTTAGTGGCTTTACTGCCTTGCTTGTGGAATTCCCTTCTGACTCCATGCTTTCCAGTCAAATTTAATCTGAAAAGATTTAAATGCAATATCAATCGCTATATACTCTCCTGCTGATTTTTCCTTTCTCTTCCCGCTCATTATTAATATTTCTGTTCCTAATTCTTCCACACCCAGTAACCCCTTGTGTCTTAGTGGCTTTACTGCCTTGCTTGTGGAATTCCCTTCTGACTTCATGCTTTCCAGTCAACTTTAATCTGCAAAAATTTAAATGCAATATCAATCGCTATATACTCTCCTACTGATTTTTCCTTTCTCTTCCCGCTCATTATTAATGTTTCTGTTCCTAATTCTTCCACACCCAGTAACCCCTTGTGTCTTAGTGGCTTTACAGCCTTGATTGTAGAATTCCCGTCTGACTTCATGCTTTCCAGTCAACTTTAATCTGAAAAAATTTAAATGCAATATCAATCGCTATCCACTCTCCTCCTGATTATACTTTCTCTTCCCTCTCATTATTAATGTTTCTGTTCCTAATTCTTCCACACCCTAAAACCTCTTGTGTCTTAGTTTTTACCCCTCTTTCAACGCGATCAAAACGGAATAGTACATTATTTATTAGGTATTGTCAAGAGAGGTTAAAAATGTATATCTTCCCCTATTCTTTCTTTCTTTCTTTCTTTAATTCTAGGGTACATAATGAGGAAAGAGGGCTTGGAAAAATTGATACTCACAAGAGAGAATAAAAGCCTCATGCTTTTAATCTGTCTCGTGAGTATTTGAAGAAGGAATATCTTCCTTGATTTTTCTTTTGTTAAAATCTTTTGTAAAGTTATTTTTGAAAGGTAATTTTCAGGTGGTAGGAAGAGAGTGCTAATATAACAGAAAAAATACTGTTGCACTCATCTGAAATTTAGCCGATAAAAAATCGTATATGTTTAGACATGCATTAAATATCGATCTCATAAGTTTATCAATTTTTTTTTTATTGCCTTGAGAAGCGTCTCCTTTTTTCTTAATTTAACCATGGGTGGCAGAATAAAACGGAGACTGGGGCCAATTTTATTGCCTAAATGTAAATATCTAAGGGATTTGGTATCAATAAATCTATCACAAAGATATACTCAATTACGCTAACGTTTAGAGAAATGAAACCGACGAAACAGGTTCATTCCCAGCTTTAGCAGATTGATTTCGCTTTCAACTAATACCGAAGGCATGAATCTGTACCGACTGCTATGGTTTTTCACGCCCACATTTTATTCGTCTGCGATTGGCTAATAAATCAATACCGCCTTTCTATAGGACAATTTAGCCATCGCAGTCGTTGCTTTGAATTTTTTCGGTTTTGAACTTGCTTACTTGTTTCGTTAGTACAAATTTAGCGATTGGTCAAATTTTAACCAATTACATATTTTAGTGCAAAATCAACTTTTCCCGTGGTTTCGCTGGGAGCTTATCTGTAGCTTTAAAAGAGGCGACTTTTTCACAAGCCACTAGTTGAGTCCACTCTATTTCGCACAAACCCATGACTTTTACTCACAACATTTCAAACGCACACACAGACACAGAATTTTGTAATATATATATACATATCTCTCTGGGACTCAGCCAAATTCTTTAACACAACACACTTTCTGATCAATTGTATTCTTGTGTTATCTATTCTAACAGCAGACTTGTTCTAACATTGATTCTTGAACATTTCTCTCTAAAGAGAACTTTCTTTCGAACAATCAATTACAAATCAAAATACGGTAAAAGGGAAGCAACTTCTTTCCTCTTAATCTATATATTGAATACAAATTATTGTATATTTTGTTCTTGTATGTTATTTCAATATATACTTGTTGATTCACATTTGGAGTTTCGTTGTTTTCTTGAATCATTAATAATACAAAAGATATATGCGCTAAAGAACACACTATAACAAATCCACCTCTTGCTTCACACTATCCCATCGCTAAATACAAACATAAATTGCCTTTGGAAAGGCATGAATCCACTTCTCCCCACAATTAGTTGACGTTCAATTAATTATATTAGGTTGGTGCAAAAATAATGACGTAATAATGTCGTTTTTTGGCATATTTTTTAACGTCAAAAAACGACATTATTACGTCATTATTTTTTGCACCAACCTAATATTAATTACGCTTCATGGGGATGACGATAAACTACATCTGACAGCAAGGCCTCTGGTCGGTGGCGGTGGTGGTTGAGGAGTGTGAAACCACTTCTTAATTCCTGCTGTTCTCAAGTTGACTCTGACACGGTGTGGTAGTATCTGTTAGGATCCCTGCTATGGGCAAATAGTGACAAAGCGCTATAAAAGTATAAAAATACATTTTTATAGTAAAAATTCCATCAATAGATTTTAATAGTAAAAATATTCCAGGAATAGATTTTAATAGTAAAAAAAAATAATCCAGCAATAGATTTTAAAAGTACAAAAAAAGTTCCACCAATATATTTTATTAGTGAAAAAAAATTCCAGTATTAGATTTTAATAGTAAAAAAAGAAACCCAGCAATAGATTTTATAAGTTAAAAAACAGTTCCACCAATATATTTTAATAGAGAAAAAAAACTCCAGTATTACATTTTAATTGTAAAAAAAAAAAAAAAAAATAATGCAGGAATAGATTTTAATAGTAAAAAAAAATCCAGTAATAGATTTTAATAGTAAAAAAAAAAAATAAAAAAAATACTGACAATAAATTTTAATAGTAAAAAAAGTTCCAGTATTGGATTTTAATAGTAAAAAAAAATACCAACAACAGATTTTAATAGTAAAAAATTACATTAATAGACTTTAATAGTAAAAATATTCCAGGAATAGATTTAATGGTAAAAAAAAACCCAGCAATGGATTTTAATAGTCAAAAAAATCCAGCAATAGATTTTAATAGAAAAAAATACCAAATCTTAAATTTCTGCATTAATTGATCCGTAAGTACACCTCCTTACGCCATATGCCGTTAAATAAACAAACCAAAGCAAATCTATATAAATTACTACTGAGTAGTGACTTCCTTGGATACCCCATGTTTCCGGTCTTGGGCCACAACTAATCTTCACTTACTAAATCACCATACATCAGAACAATGTTAGGTAACTGAATAACAAAATGGAAAAAAAAAAATCTACGTAATGCGTTTTGTCCCTTTCAACGAACATCATCAGGCTAAAGCAATGATGTAATAATTTTGTCATTCGATTATCCAACATTGATTTATATTTAGTTATATTTTGCTATCCCGCCTGTTGAGCAACGAACCCAGGCTGATGTGCTCCGGCTGCAATTTTGAAGGGGTCGATTCAGATGGCGTAAGGAATTTACTACCCCCCGAAAGAAAAGAAAAAAGGTTATACCGTCCGGGAACGTACCCTCTACTCTCTACGGCCGGTTGAAACCCATAAACTCCAGCAGGGGCCGATTGCCAGCTTGATGATATCGATGAAGGTGGCGTACCGTGATATATGGCCAGCCCTGAGACGCTATGACAGTAGGTGGAGAACGAATTGGTCGATGATGACCCAGCAGCAGCGACAAGATTCGCTGATACGAAGGCCATACACAATACCCATGGCAACAGTGATGTGGACGTTATCGTTCCAATATCAGTGGTCGATAAGGCAGAACATTCAACTATTCTGCTAATAAGTATTCGAGATGCAATGCATAGACAAGCCAGTTGGCGTTGGTTGATTGAGGACTAAGTCTATTCGATAATTCTATGCATCTCTTGTCGTCAGTTTTGTGCAGGTTGTTTGCAGCGTTTGGGGTGTTCACGCCAGATTAAATCCATTTTTGAAGTACTGAAGTGTATTCGTTGTCAACAGTAGATTCATTTGTGTTTAGTAGAACCCCGTGGGAAAATGAGCCACAAAACAGAACAAAAGAGTGATATGCCAGAAGAACCACGCCTGCTTGAGACAGAAGGTCGAACCTGTAGTATTAAACATAAAGAGACGCTTGCTATAGGCTGTTGTCGTTGAATTTGGCGTTACATATGTCTTCTGTTCCTCTCTGTATGGTTGTTCAATTTCAACCAGGTTGTTTCAGCGTCCTGGGTAAGACGACAAACTACATCCGCATCCTGGGTAAGACGATAAACTACGTCCAGCAGAAAGGCCTCTGATCAGGAGGTTTTGAGGAGCGTGGAACCACCTCTTAATTGCTGGTGTTCCCAGGTTCACCCTGACCTGGGGTGCTGTTAGGGTCCCAGCTATAGGCAAATAGTTAACCCGGAAACTGGGGTCAAAACACTATGAAAGTGTAAAAATAGGTTTTAATACTAGAAATACTTTGTAAAAAATTATCAGCAATACATTTTAAAAAAAAAAAAAAAATTACCAACATTTTCGAAAAAAAGAAACATTGCCAATAATACGTTTTTGAAAAAAAAAATATTACCAGCAATACAATTTTGAAGGAAAAAATTTATTACCAGAAATAGATTTTTGACAAAACAAAATATTACTAGCAATAAAAATTGTCGGCATTAAATAACCCATTGAGGTTGATATGCCGTAAAACAAACGAAACCAAAGCAGACTGTTTCATTTCTGGTAGCATAAAGTAGTTTGAAGAGTGTCGAGCATCAGGGAAAGAAGGTATTTTTTCAAAGAGGTAAGGTAAATGTTCGCATTAATGCCCAGATACACAAAGATAGAAAAAGGTGTAAGACAAGGATGTGCCTTCTCGTTGGACTTATTTAATTTATACAGCGAGGCGATTCTGTGAGAATTAGAAGTCCTACCAGGATCCATTACAAATCTTAAAATAAGAACTACAAATGACACAGTGTTGAAAGTAGACACGCCCCGCCCAAAAAAAGAACCCCCCCCAAAAAAAAACTTCTACAAAAGGGAGATAAGTAAAGGGAGCAAAAAGGATTAAGCATTAACGGCAATAAGACAGAATGAGTGCTTGTTAGCAAAACAATGATCGCAAAGTGCAAATTGCAAATCAGAGAGAGGCCAAAATTAAACAAATACAAATATTTTAATATCTTGGAAGTATTTTAACAGAGTCCAGAAAGAGCAACACTGCAATCTGAAGGCACATTAGGATAGCCAAAGATGGATTCCAAACGCTAAGCAGAGTATTAAAGAACAGAAAAACTTCAACGAATAAGAGTGAATGCTGGACAATCGGCTTAAAGATAAAGAAGAGACATGAAGTAAGAGAAAAAAAAGAAAAGAGTGCAAAACATGTTACGTGATATCTGTCATCTTATAAGGCAGTGAATGCTGGACCATCTCCTTAAAGGTGAAGAAGAGAATTGAAGGATGAAAAATAAAGAAAGGAGTGCTGAATTTTTACGTGATTATCTGTCCTTGAATGCTGGACAATCTCCTTAAAGCTAAAGAAGAAACTTGAAACAAGAGAAACAAAGAAAAGAGTGCCGAACAGGTTACGGATATCTGTCCACGGGTATGGCATTGTATACTGGAAAATCTTCTCAAAGATAAAGAAGAAACTTGAAGCAAGAGAAACAGAAAAGCGTGCCGAGCAGGTTACGGGATATCTGTCCACGGGTATGGCATTGTATGCTGGAAAATCTTCTCAAAGATAAAGAAGAGACTTGAAGCAAGAGAAACAAAGACAAGAGTGCCGAACAGGTTACGGGCTATCTGTCCACGGGTATGGCATTGTATGCTGGAAAATCTTCTCAAAGATAAAGAAGAGACATGAAGCAAGAGAAACAAAGAAAAGAGTGCCGAACAGGTTACGGGATATCTGTCCATTGGTATGGCATTGTATGCTGAACAATCCCCTTAAAGATAAAGAAGAGACTTGAAGCAAGAGAAACAAAGGAAACAGTGCTGAATATTTTAACTGATATCTCTCTTCCTGCATGGCATTGAAAGCTAGACAATGTCGTCAAACATAACGAACAGACTTGAAGCATTAGAAATGGGATATTTTTACTACATCATAAAGACTGTTTACGAAAAAGTATGTGCAATATTTCAGATATCTGAGCAGTGTATAAACAGAGGATGTAGCATCAGACAACGAAATCCGAAGGCATATTGGGATAGCTAAAGACGACTTCCAAAAGCTAAAGTAGATTATCAAGTGATAGAAAAATGTCGTTAGAAACAAAGAAAAGAGTACTGAAGCGTAACATGATATCTATCCTTCTGTATGACAGTGAATGCTGGACAATCTCCGGAAAGGTAAAGAAGAGACTTGAAGCAAGAGAAACAAAGAAAAGAGTGATATCTGTTCTCCAGCATGGAATTGAATGCTGGACACTCTCCACAGAGATAAAGAAGTGATTCGAAGCAATAGAAACAAAGAAAAGATTGCTGAACATGTTACATGATATCTTTCCTGCTGTATGGCATTGTATGCTGGACTATCTCCTGAAACATAACGAAGAGACTTGAAGCAAGTGAAACAAAAGAAAAGTGTGCTAAACATGTTACATGATATCTTTCCTCCTGTATTGCATTAAATGTTGGACAATATTCTGAAAGATAATGAACAGACTTGAAGTAATAAAAACGAAGAAAGGTGTGCGGGACATGTTACGTGATATCTTTCCTGTATGGCATTGAATACTGGACAACCTACTTAAAAATAAGGAAGAGACTTGAGCCAAGTGAAACAAAGAAAAGTGTCCTGAAAATATTACGTGATATCTTTCCTCCTGTATGGCATTGTATGCTGGACTATCTCCTGAAACATAACGAAGAGACTTGAAGCAAGTGAAACAAAGAAAAGTGTGCTGAAAATATTTCGTGATATATTTCCTCCTGTATGGCATTGTATGCTGGACTATCTCCTGAAACATAACGAAGAGACTTGAAGCAAGTGAAACAATGAAAAGTGTGCGAAACATGTTACATGATATCTGTCCTCCTGTATGTCATTGTAGGCTGGACTATCTCCTGTAACATAACGAAGAGACTTGAAGCAAGTGAAACAAAGAAAAGTGTGCTGAAAATATTACGTGATATCTTTCCTCCTGTATGGCATTGTATGCTGGACTATCTCCTGAAACATAACGAAGAGACTTGAAGCAAGTGAAACAAAGAAAAGTGTGCTGAAAATATTACGTGATATCTTTCCTCCTGTATGGCATTGTATGCTGGACTATCTCCTGAAACATAACGAAGAGACTTGAAGCAAGTGAAACAAAGAAAAGTGTGCTGAAAATATTACGTGATATCTTTCCTCCTGTATGGCATTGTATGCTGGACTATCTCCTGAAACATAACGAAGATACTTGAAGCAAGTGAAACAAAGAAAAGAGTATTAAACATGTTACATGTTATCTTTCCTCCTGTATTGCATTGTATGCTGGAGTATCTCCTGAAACATAACGAAGAGATTTGAAGCAAGTGAAACAAAAAAAGTATGCTAAACATGTTACATGATATCTGTCCTCCTGCATTGCATTAAATTTTGGACAATATTCTGAAAGATAATGAACAGACTTGAAGTAATAAAAACGAAGAAAGGTGTGCGGGACATGTTACGTGATATCTTTCCTGTATGGCATTGAATGCTGGACAATCTACTTAAATATAAAGAAGATACTTGAAGAAAGAGAAACAAACAAAAATGTGCCGAACACGTTACGTAATATCTGTCCTCCTCTATGGCGTTGTATGCTGGACAATGTCCTCAAAGAAGAGAAAAGAAACTTGAGGCAGGATAAAAAAAAGAAAAGACTGCTGAACATGTTACGTGATATCTGTCCTCCCGTATAGCATTGAATGCTGAAACAATATCCTTAAAGATAAAGAAGAGACTTGATGCAAGAGACACCAAGAAAATAGTGCTGAACATGTTACGAGATATCTGTTCTCCTGAATGAAATTGAATGCTGGACAATTTCCTGAAAGATAAAGACGAGACTTGAAGCCAGAAAAACAAAGAAAGGTGTGCTGAACATGTTACGTGATATCTGTCCACCTGTATGGCATAGAATGCTGGAGAATCTCCTCAAAGATAAAGAAGAGACTTGAAGCAAGAGAAACAAAGAAAAGAGTGCTGAACAGGTTACGTGATATTTGTCCTCTTGCATGGTATTGAATACTGGACAATCTCGTCAAAGATAGAGAAGTGTCTTGAAGAAAGTGAAACAAAGAAAAGTGTGCTGAACATGTTCCGTGATATTTGACCTGCTGTATGGCATTGAATGCTGGACAATCTCCTGAAAGATAACGAAGAGACTTGAAGCAAGAGAACCAATGATAAGAGTGATGAACATATTCCGCGATACCTGACCTCCTGTACAGCATATAATGCCGGACAACCCCCTCAAATTTAAAGAAGAGACTTGAAGCAAGAGAAACAAACAAAAAAAAAAAAAAAATGAGTACTGAACCGTTACGTGATATATGTCCTACTATATGGCAGTGAACATTGGACAGTCTCGTGAAATATGAAGCTGAAAATTGAAGCAACAGAAATGTACTCCAACAGACGGATGCTGAGTATATCATGCCCCGAATTTATTTTACCGACGAAATTTTAGAGAATATGGCAAAAAATGGAACTTACACTTACCATCAGGAAGAGGCAGTTGAAATGTCTAAGGCACATAATGAGGAAAGAGGGCTTGGAAAATTTGATACTCACGGGAGAGATTGAGGGCAAGTGGGACAGAGGAAAACAACGGAGAACATACTCATTGAGCTTGAGTAAATGGATTACGGAAGAGAAATAACAAAGACAAAATTTATGAAGAGCTAGAAAGAATAGGCAATTGTGGAGAGCCATGATCGCCTATGTCCTGAAAGTACACGGCACAAATAGAAGAATGCCAATCGTAAAATTTGGTATTAAATATCAGAAGATACAAAGAATTCGGTGTTAATTTTAGGTTTCTAAAAATCCGACATTAATTACAGATGTATAAAAAATCTGACACTAATTATAGGTTTATAAAAAACGGTACAGTGTAACCCGGATATAAGAGAGTTGTCGGGACCGGAGAAGAAATCTCTTATATCCGGGTTTTTCTTATATCCCGTTTTAGTCTATATTGTTTAGGTAAGTATGGCTCTAATTTGGGACCAGAGAAAATCTATCTTATATCCGGGTTTCTCTTATATCCGTCTCTCTTATATCCGGGTTACACTGTACTTCCATTATTACAGTGTAACCCGGATATAAGAGAGTTGTCGGGACCGGAGAAGAAATCTCTTATATCCGGGTTTCTCTTATACACGGGTTTCTCTTATATCCGGATTTCTCTTATTTGCGGGTTACTCTTATATCCGGGTTTGGTCTATTTTGTTTAGGTAAGACAGGCTCTAATTTGGGACCAGTGAAAATCTCTCTTCTATCCGGGTTTCTCTTATATCCGGGTTACACTGTATTATAGTTTGTAAAAAAAAAAGTCCGACATTCATCATCATCATCAAACCCCTTCAATTTTGTAGTCGTGAGGTGCGGGTTCCGAATGCAGAGCCACATTGAATCTCCTGCACAAGGGTCTATCAATGGCAGCCACTAGCAATTCTGGTATAGTCATACTTCTGCATTGGTTGACATTGTCCAACCAGTTTTTGTTACGTCCGCTTTCAACGGCGCCTTGCATGATGGTCTTGCACAGGCTGTCGTGCCTTGTAATGTGTCCAAAACCACGTCATTTTTCTCCGTTTGACAGTGGCGAGAAGAGCTTCCTGGTGTCCCATAAAACTTTCAACTCTTTTCCACATAAACTCACCATTTTGTTTCCTAATAGAAAATGCCAAGGAGTTTTCTCATGCATTTATTCTCAAACGCTTGGATCCTTATAGGAGAATGAAGACTACCAGCGATTTGTAAAGTTTCTTCTTCGTTTGAAAGCTGATTTTGCTCCTCGATATTCTTGCCAATTTGGCCATCACTGTCATGGCTGCGGCAATCCGTGTGCAGATTTCCGAATTGCAGGTACTATCTTTAGACAAGATTGCTCCCCAAATATTTAAAACTGATCACTTACTCCAGTGAATTCCCATTCATGGTAATGTCGACGCAGGTGTTACTCTTTGCACTATACACCATTACTTTGGATTTCTCGGAGCTGACCGCGATTCCATATGCTCCTGCCCTTTCAAAAAGTTTGTTGGTCAAGTCCTGGAGCCCACTGTTACTTCCTGCTATGAGGTCATCTGCAAAACGTAGGTTACAGACGAATCTGCCACCGATAGAGATTGAAGGATTATGGTCTTTTCAGGGTTTCTAGAAATAGGTTGTGAGTGAAAGTACGCCCCATTTGTTTTCCTAAAATAACTGCGTTGGTGGCATCTTTATATAGATCCTGGATGACTTGGATAATTCCGTTATCGATATTGAAGTTCCTCAGGATTTGCCAAAGAACCGTCATACCATACATAATCCGGCATTAATTAGTGGTTAAAATATCCAGCATTAAAAAATTCTAAATAAAAATTACGCTATTAATTATTTGCCAACTCGGAGAATGTTTTTCTGTAAATAAACGCCTCACATAGGATATACTACAACCACACTTCCACAGAGACTCACCTGCCACATATTAGACAATAAGTCCCATCATACAACACATTAATAAGCAACATAAGGATCATATTAATATTAGACAACTACCGACAAACAATACCAAAATATTAGTACAATAAAATAGTAAAAACAAACTTATTTACTGATGTATCCTTATGTGGACAGTGTAATCCGCAATGCATGGTGACTGTCACTTTCACACCTCACTGCAATGTTTACGCCATGGTTGACCTCTTTATCCAAACATCAATATCTAAAATGATAATATCCAAGATAGGGCCCCCTTTCTCCATAAATATAGCAAACTTTAAACATACACTTGCCACCTATCAGACCAGAATGTCATCAGACAACACATTAATAAGCAGCATAAGGATCATAGTAACATCAGACAGCTACTCACAAACAATACCAAAGCACTAGCAAAATCAAATAGTAAAAAGAGACTTATAATCCTTGAAGCAATACTCATGGAAAAACAACAGCCATCTATAAATAAAAACAATTATACATCTCACATCCTCGTATAAAAAAACATCCCAATTCGTTTACGTCACAACACTCTTTGCCTACGTCACAAACACTACCAGTAAAAGAATCCTTAAGTGTAGCTATCCCTGATAATGAGCACTTTTACCCATAAATATAGCAGAAAACTATATCTGACATAGGGTATAGTACAACCACACTATCACGGAGACTCACATATCACCATAGTGTCATGTGACAATGCATTAATAAGCAGCACGGGGATCATAATAACATAACAATACCAAAATATTAGTAAAATCAAATAGTAAAAACAAACTTATGGTCCTTGAAGGAATACAACAAAAACAACTATCAATAAAAACAATTATAACTTAAACCCCCACATACTCAAATGTATATAAAAACACGTCACAATTCGTTTACGTCACCACACTCTTTGCCTACGTCACAGCACTCACTAATTCTAAGGAACACACCAACTGTCTCTACCTAACCTGATGATAACTACCTACCCTGATGACGGAAATCGAAAGCTTAGACCATATTTCTGGTACTTTTCTTCCAAAATGAACTTTGGACAATTTCTGAGAGTATTTTCTTCTTGTCAGAGAAGGATTAATTGTCATCTGGAAAAGTCGATCAATAAAATTAATCATCACAAAACATCTGTCGCTTTTAATAATATTTGCCCTCAAGAACATATGCTGCTTAAATACACAGGATATATATATATATATATATATATATATATATATATATATATATATATATATATATATGAAGAAAAATATACGGAAAAAACAAACAATATCTTCTGGACATATTCATAAAATATAATTAACATTATCAATTCAACATGACAAAGACGATGGGCATAAGAACAAGTCTTATCCAAACAGATAACTGAAAGTTTTATAAGATGAATATGTCCTGAAGATGGTTTATTAGACCGAAACGTCCGACGTTGACATTATATTAACATTAAAACAGCATAATTGCATATAAGGATTTTTGTTTGTTTTTTTCCGTATATTTTTCTTCATACTGTCGGATCTATATCCATATATTTGCTTACATATATATATATATATATATATATATATATATATATATATATATATATTTGTTTGAATAAAAACAGACCACTTTAAGGTTCCATGTAATAAGTTATTTCACCACAGCCCCTTTAACAGGGCTCTGGATCATCAGACTTTACTTCCAAAGGTTGAAATGAAAAATGAAAAGAAATTCACACGTTTTTGATGGACCTCATCAAGCATATGTAAAATTAACGAAGTGGGGAAGTAAGGTGGGAGAGAAGATAAGATATGAGTGGGTTAGGTGTACCATTTCAATTCCTTATTCTTAACCCCATTGTGTGTCGGCTAGACGTTGCTTAAGCCTAACGCGTCTTGTCTAGATATAGATGGGTAAGGGGGGGAGGACCGACATTAAAGGAAGAAGCTACAGCAACCCTAATAAATTACATTCCACGAGGACAGGTTTCAACGCGAATTAACAGCGTCTAAGAATTTGAATGAAACCCGTAGACCCCGTATAAAACCGTGTCGGGTACCTGTTTCCCGAGACGAAACTCTGCCCTTCGACATAGCATTGTCAGGGGATCCTCTCTGCTCAGAGGCAGAGAGTTTGACCAGCACAGCTGGAGACAGATCTCTAAGTGCAGGATATCTACCAACCGCCCCACGCGGTCAAATGTGACACAAGGCCGAATTTAAAGTGGGATATCTGAGCCTGTAAGCCTGGCCAAAAAATTCCCTTAAAACCCGTATAAAATGGTCTCAGGTAGCTGTTTCCCGAGACAAGACTCTGACCTTCGACATCTGGGTATCCTCTCCGCCTCCGGGCAGAGACTTTGACCAGCACAGTTTGACGAATCTCCAACTGTAGGATATCTACCAACCCCGCCACGCGGTCAGATGTGGCACAATGTAAGGTATCCAAGCCCGTAGGCTCGCCCCAAAATTCCCCGTAGACCCAGTATAAAACGAGGTCGAGTAGCTGTTTCCTGAGACGAGACTATGTCCTTTGACAAAGTCTCGTCAGACGAATTTACAACTGCAGACCAACATACAGTATTTACTATTGTATTTATGTGAATGGGGACATACCCATTATCGTCCGTAAGTATGCTACAACAAAACCATCGAGAATCTTTGGAGCATCAATCTGTATCTAAAATTGAACTTTTGCAAGAAATATTCGCTGAAGCGGTCGACAAAAAAGCATCCAGAACTGGTCATTCAGAAAGCCGTCGTCTTCTTTCAGGACAATACCAAATCGCACATATCTTTGCTGACCCGTCACATCTCAGCTTGAACGTCTTACTAGAAACGATACTCATCTGACCTCGCATATTCGGATTGCTACATTTCAATTCCTGCAAAATTATTTTCAGTTCTGTGAAATTTTGTAAAAATATTTAATCCGGTTCATCAAATAAAATGATGGCAAGTTCCGGTATGATGAAACCATGAAGCTACCGCAAAGATGGCAAAAGCTAGGACAACAAAATGGCACATATATAGTTGAATATATCTATGCAGAAATATAGATATTGTCACGAAATTCACTGAAAAACATTACAAAATGCATTATCTATCTATCTATCTATCTATCTATCTATCTATCTAACATGTTATCTATCTATCTATCTATCTATCTATCTATCTATCTATCTGTCTGTCCCTTTTCATTATCTATCTATCTATCTATCTATCTATCTATCTATCTTAAGGTAGTGGAACAAAATGACACTTACATGGTTGAATAAATCTATACACAAATATATATATATATATTGTCTTGAAATTCACTTAAAAACACTACAAACTACACTATCTATCTATCTATCTATCTATCTATCTATCTATCTATCTATCTATCTGTTATGGTCCGATTCCTTGTACCACGGTGATAGTCCAAGTTAGAACCAATAAAGAAGAACTCGAAGGCGGATATGGAATAACACAGATATATAACAAACAGGAATATATACAGAGAAGAAGAAAGTGTTAGTAAGAACAATCAGGTTTAGTAGAGAGAACAATGTAGTCTCGACCAGTATCACTATTCCAATGTCTTGCAGTAACTGTCTGAACGCGACTCTGTTTCGGACTGCCTCTGACTCGACTGAATGACTCGCTCTGACTGACTGACAGACTCCTGACGGACTTCACTCCAGACTTCAGACTGAACGGTATTTAGTCACCCTCCCACGAGAGCATCATGTGGCACAAGGCCGGTTTAACGTGGGATCTCCGAGCCCGTGGGCTCGGCCAAAAATATGCCCTTTGAACCCGTATAAACGGGTTCAGGGTCGGTTTACCTCCCCGAAAGAGACTCTGCCCTTCGGCGTAGCCTCGTTTGGGTTCCTCCCCGCCCGAAGGAAAAGAGTTCAACCGATCAGCCGATCAGCCGGTCGCCCGACTTCGGACTGAACGGTATTTAGTCACCCCCGCCCCCGAGGGTATCATGTGGCACAGGGCCGGTTTAACGTGGGGTTTCCGAGCCCGTGAGCTCGGGCAAAAATATGCCCTTTGAACGCGTATAAACAGGTTCAGGGTCGGTCCCTCACCCCGAAAGAGACTCCGCCCTTCGGCGTAGCCTCTTTCGGGCTCCTCCCCGCCCGTAGGCAGAGAGCTCAACCGATCAGCCGATCAGCCGGTCGCCCGACTTCGGACTGAACGATATTTATTTGCATAAAATACAAAATGTGGCACAAGGCCTAAAAGGGGGTGGGGGAATGACGGTCTTCTTCTGTTTTACATCTAAACTTAGCTAGTCGCAGACACTGACCCAAACATACCAACAATATTCCAATCACCAAAACAACACATTCACTCCTACCTTTCTTACTGCGTCCACCATAATACCTCAAATTCTCTATGAAATCCTAACTAGTCTCCTTATGTACAAATATTGTTCGTGGGGGGGAGGGTCATAAAATAACAATTTTTAAAAAGATCCCCAAATGATTATATACAATGACTTTAAATATTAACAATAAAACTAAACTAAACTGTGTTAGTAATAAAACCCCCCACAATCCATAAATGTGGCAGAAAACATCAGTTAACCGGACGAAATCAATGCGGGACTATGAAAAAATAAGGAAAACATTCATACCTCCTAGCATTCACACAGATACACACACATTCATACACAACAACAAATACGAAAAATCACGCACACGAAACGAAAGGCGCCCCGCATCTACCAGCGAACTGATATCACTGACCACCTAACGAGGGAGAGGGTGGGGAATTAAACAAAAGAAAAATAGGGACAGAAATAAAAGGGACCAAGCGCATGCATAACCTAGCTAAGTTTACTAGAAAACGGGAAAAAAAACTTAAGATTCAAAATAGAAAACCTAGTCTAACCTAAAATCTGGGTGGGTTGCCTATGTTCAACCCTGTTAGGACAAAATCCTGTACCTAACCGACATCCAAGTGCCACTCTAGGTCAGCCCCTTTCACTCTACACATTCGCGCAAGATTCACCCACCTTTTGCCAAATTCGGATGAGGTGAGCCGCCACCTTTCCGTCCTAATCTTGACTTTAAGCTGATGCTCAAAGAACAAGATCAGTTGGGAAGAGCTGAACTTCTCGCCCTCATGGAATTCCTTCTGACGCGTCGTCCAAATCACGACTCTCATGACCCCTAGTAAGCAACAGAACACATAGTGTTCAGCCTTCGTCAATTGCGGCACCACATTGCTACAAACAGAACTGGCTTCCAGGACAAAAAACTTTCCCTGCAGCATGCGAACCATGAGGCCTTCAACAAACCTGCACAACGGCACTACCGTCTTGCACTGAAAAAAGGCGTGACCAATGGTCTCGACTTCCCCAGTACAGTGACGACAGTTTGGATATTTCTCCAAGCCTTCTGAACAAAGTCTCTTGCCCCACGAATCATTAGCCAGTGAGTGATGCCTCATCATTATTGAGACATTTCAACCCAGGCGCCCAAGGCCATATCGAGCGAGCCTCCTGCTTCGTAAGACCGAGCTCGTCGATCAGATCATCTTGAACGGACCCCCTAACTAACAATCGATACAATGCCTTACGAGATAACGCCTGGGCGTCGGAGAGGCCATCCGTCGTCCGTAAGAGGAGCTTCAAAGCACGACGACATTCGCGGTAGAAGGAGCACTCGGCACGAGGTGTACGGCCGGCCTCCTCCTCGCACGAGTGCACACTTCTCAGGGATGGGAAATGTTTTCGGACATCTTCTTTCCAAAAGGTGCCCACCTCATCCAATCCGCGACACATTCGGTCTAGAAAGGTAATGCGAAGCATATATTGACGAATCTCAATGCTAGGCATACCCAGACCGCCCTCAGAGGGATGAAGGCAACAGATCTCGCGACATACCATAGGGGCCTTGTCTCTCCACAAGAAAGAGAACAAAGTCCGGACTAATGACATTAGTCTGGCATACAGGAGTGGAAGCACCGAGAGTCGGTAAAGGAGAATCGGATATATGTGTGAAACACATACCTCCGCCCTTCCCTTCAGGGAAAGTCTCTCCCGAGACCACAGATTAACCGCGATCTCGGCCTTCCCTTGTACCTCCGACCAATTCATTTCCAACTGGAGATCAGGACCGAACCAGACGCCGACTATCTTGATCGGCCCATCCGTCCAGAGGAAAGATCCGGGAAGAGAAACTCCCTTCCACGCACCCAACCGCAAGCCCACAGACTTATCGCGGTTGATCTTGGCCCCTGTCACCATCTCATAGCCACTGATCTCTTTGTTGACTTCGTCAATCTCGGCTCTGCTCGACACAAGAACCGAAACGTCGTCAGCATAGGCAGAATACCTGGCTGAGGTGGAAGCGCCAGGCAGGGAAATTCCTCGCAGAACCGGATTTGCCTTTAACTTGCCTTTAACTTGCGAAGGAATGGTTCCAAAGCAAGAACGTAAAGCAGAGGCGAGAGCGGACAACCTTGACGAATGGAGCGAGACAATACGAAAGGCTTCGATCTTACCCCATTCACTTCCACCAGCGCACCGGGGGTCGCATACAAAAGACGGATCCAGGAGCGAAAGTCGGCTCCGAAACCGGCCGCCGAAAGGACAGCCTCCAGAAACCGATTGTCAACCCTATCGAAGGCCTTGGACTGATCTAAATTGATCAGCGCGGATTCACTGTCGACTTGTTCTAAGATCAAGTGTACCATATGAAGGTTATCCTGAATAGTCCTACCCTTCACAGCACAAGTCTGTTCAGGGCCAATCAGACTAGCCAGGACAAGCTGCAAACGGCTGGCTAAGATCTTCGCCAAAATCTTTAAGTCAGTGTTTAACATCGTTAAAGGGCGAAAATTCCCTAACCCATCCCCACCGTCCTTGTCCTTACGCAGCAACTTGATCACACCCCTGGTGAAGCGTTGAGGTAAAGACCCCTGCCTCATCCAGTGGTTGTAAATCAGTTCCAGCAAAGGAACAAAAACGTGCGACAACCTCAAGTAAACTTCGTAGGGAAGACCATCTAAACCCGGAGACTTATCCAGGCCAACCTGCTTCCCAGATTTCCGACTCTGTAATGGGACCCTCGCACCTAGCCACTTCACCTGCCTCGAGGCAGGGAAAGTCAGCTAAATAGGCGTCGAACTGAGCAGAGCTCAGACCGGGCTCCCTGGTGAAAAGATCCTGAAAGTAATCCCGAAAAACCTCACATATGCCCGCGTTTGTAGTCACAGTTCGCTTATCCAGCAATGTGACGCACGCTATATGACGCCTAGACGCGCTTCGATTCTCCTCTGCACGCAGTTCAGCGGCCATATTCGTTGCCTCAGAAGACATTCTTTTTAACCTAGCCCTAACTACCAGAGCTTGATCCTTCTTGATAAGCAGGGAGGACAACTCTGCCTTAGCTAAAGCTATATCCCCACTTACACGGGATTTCACAGCCCGATCAACTTTATCTTCTAAAACCGTTTGCGCCGCTAATCTATCTAGATTGAGTCGACGACTAAAATCGGCAGCAAACGTTCGAATTTTAGATTTTAAATTCCGACTTCGGACTGAACTCTTTGCTTCCTCTTGAGGCGCAGTATTTATTACGTATGGGATAGTCCATTATGTTATTATGGGTAAGGTCTCATAACACTATCTATCTATCTACAGGTAGTGGAAGAAAATGGCTCATGGGGTTGAATAAATATATGTACAAATATATAAATATTGTCTTGAAATTCATTTAAAAACGCTACAAACTACACTATCTATCTATCTATCTATCTATCTATCTATCTATCTATCTATCTATCTCAATCTATTCTATCTCTCCATCTATCTAAAGTTAGTCGAAGAAAATGACACATATGGTTGAATAAAGCTATGTGACTAATATATAAATATTGTCTCGAAATTCACTTCAAAATACTACAAACCTCTGTTCCAATATATTAGACAAGTGGTTCTGAACCTTTATTACCCATGGACCACTTTTGCTTTTAATTTTTGGGGGATGGACTCTCATAACAATTCGACGAAAAAAAAAGTTTATTTTTTCTTTTTACTAATACATTAATTTAGGAATTATATTATAGCAATATAATTCCTAAATTATGAATTCTGGAAGCCCGCTGGAGATAGCTGCAGCGGCTGGAGCTGGAAGCCCGTTGAAGATGGCTGAAGCGGCGGGAGTTGGAAGCCCGCTGGAGATGCCTGCGGTGGCAAGAACTGGAAGCACTTTGGAGATGGCTGAAGCGGCGGAAGCTAGAAGCCCGCTGGAGATGCCTGCGGTGGCAAGAGCTGGAAGCACGTTGAAGATGGCTGATGTGACGGGAGCTGGAAGCCCGCTGGAGATGCCTGCGGTGGCAAGAGCTGGAAGCCCGTTGAAGATGGCTGAAGCGGCGGGATCTGGAAGCCCGATGGAGATGCCTGCAGTGGCAAGAGCAGGAAGCACGTTGGAGATGGCTGGAGCGGCGGGAGCTGGAAGCCCGCTGGAGATGCCTGCGGTGGCAAGAGCTGGAAGCCCGTTGAAGATGGCTGAAGCGGCGGGAGCTGGAAGCCCGCTGGAGATGCCTGCGGTGGCAAGAGCAGGAAGCTCGTTGGAGATGGCTTTTATGTGCACTAGTAAAATAACTCATAATAAACCATTTTAAAATGGACACCTGTGCATCACAGTAATGTTACATGTGTCCCATTTGATCCATATGGACCCTAGTTGAGAACCTTTTTATTAGACTAAATGAATGGCTGAACGAATGACACTGCGCTTAAATTAAAACTGAAATCGGAGATCCAAATTCGAATTTCAGTTGGGTTCGTTATATTCACTTAGTCATGTTATATACCCCCTCAAAATCAAAATTGACATCGATATATATATATATATATATATATATATATATATATATATATATATATCGCAATCGAATTAAGCCGACTCCCCATGAAAAATTATTACCTGTAAAACATTTCCGCCTGGAAAAAACACGATTTCAAAACCCCTGCCAAATTCACTATAATTGAGAGAATAGAAAAGTTCAGAGCAGATAACATTAGAAAGATTTTAGAGTTCCATGAAAATAAGTGGATACAACGTCTAAAAACACAATATCCATCCGGGCTAAACTATAAATTTAACAATATAGATAGTACTAATATATAACTCAACAAATCAAAACCTACCCACATTTCTCACCCACACAAGACAGACATGCTTACGGAGGTGTTGAGGCCTCACACTTATACACACACCCACACGAGTATACACACTTACACACATCATACTCACTCACACCCTAATGAGCCAAATGATAACACCCACCCACAGTAATGCACACGCTTACACATATCATACTCTCTTCCTAAGAACCAAATAACACACACACAAACACTAAACAGAGACACATCCCCTCTCCAGGACCAATAAAACTGTCAAACTGACCAAGGGAATTCAGAGAAGCATAGATCCATCCAGCTCTTATCTCAAATAACAACTTAAAAGAGACTGTTTGACCAACACAAGGAATGTTAAAAGATTCATGTTAAAAAGATAAAAAACATAAAAAAAAAACAAATGAAAACTACAGACAAAAGTTCATTTTCTCCATCAAGACATTCATTTCTGTAGTTTAGTGCTACCAGCAAGTAGAAATATTTCTTCTCCTGATGATGGCCATTTTGGTCGAAACTTGTCGAGGAATCTAAATGAAATAATAAAAAAAAACGAAAGAATATTAATCTACAGCCCAGTGTGTCTGAAGATTTTAATTTTTTAATATTTTTTATAGTTCAATATATATATATATATATATATATATATATAGCCTAGTGCACTGTAACCTTATATTTTTTTATGTATTTTCTTTAAGAAAAATGAACTTGGCAATATATATTTTTTACTCATGTCTTCGTTTTGTTTGTTGTTGTTTTCCGTCATTCAATATCTCTTTGCGGACCAAAATACTGCTCGTAACAATGATACATATGTGGGTGAATAAAGCTATGTACAAATATTGTCTTTAAAATTCACTTAAAAAAAAACAATTTTACAAAATTTTGATCCGACCTAGTATATTTTGCTTCTTCTATGTCCGGTTGACTTGGTCAAGCTATCAGAATTCTACAAGCTCTGTTACTGGTACTACGGGAAGAAAGAACCTGTCTGTTCTGTGTATTCTCTATTTTGATCACGTGTTTGGTGAATCAACATTTACGCCCAACTGCTCGCAAAACTAACAGGGGCCTTTCTCTCTCCGAATCACCAGCTACTTGCAACTGGAAATGAGTGCTTCTTTCATGAACACTGATACCCTGATGTGACATGATGGATCAGCGAAATCAAATCATTAGTTTCATTTTTATAAGGTTTTCTTTGTTTACACGTGCCTCTCAAAAACACATGGCTTCCTGGTTTTCATATTTCTTTCCTGGACTTGTTTTTGTCCTCTGGCTTGGATTTGGGGTTTGATAAAATTACCCTCTGAAAATCATTTTTTTTCTTCATCGTGAAAAAAATTCCTTAAAATCAACGTAACTTTGGATGGTTGGAATTTTAAGAATACAATTTTTTAGATATATTTTTTTACCCTGAAATCAATTGTCAAAATTCTCTGGTCATGTGTAGTAGGGTAGTTCGATTTTGGAACCGTGTTATTGCACTCAATTCGAATATTGGGTTTGACATAATAAATAATGACTCAAAATATTTTATTTTTGAGGAAACGAATTTAAAGATTAAGTTTCGGTTCAAAAGACAATAGTACAGGGTGTCCATACAGTCTTTTTACAATTTAAAAAATATATTACAAAGGCAGTTGATGTGGCACCACAACTAGATGACCTTCAACCAACCATCATTTTCCAGCAAGATGGGGTACCATCACATTGGGGACTGCATGTTCGTAGGTTCCTAAATCAAATATTTCCAGACCGGTGGATTGGAAGGGGTGGACCCAATTCCCTGGCCACCTCATTCATCAGCTAACTCTCCCCTGGATTTCTTTCTATGGGATTATGTTAAAGTTATCCTGTATCGAACAAAAGTACGGGACATCACTGATCTAAAGCAAACGATTGCTGATTCCGCTGCCACCATTGATGAGGCTATATTACAGCGAACATGGTAAGAAATCAAGTACCTTCTTGATGTGCTTCGGGCAACTAATGGCGCCCATATAGAGGTTTATTAAATTAGTTAAAAGAACTTCAATAACTACTCATTTTATAACAATTTCCACATATTTCTCTGTTCATTTGCTTTTAAATTGTAAAGAGACTTTATGGACAATCTATATATCTTCAAGATGATTTAAATAGTCGACCGAAATATAGAATATTTCATTAAAAAAACAATACAGCACAATGCCTTTTACAATTTAAAAAAATATATTACAAAAACAATAGATGACCTTCAACCAACCATCATTTTCCAGCAAGATGTGATACCATCACATTGGGGACTGCATTTTCGTGTGTTCCTAAATCAAATATTTCCAGACCGGTGGATAAGAAGGGGTTCACTCAATTCCCTGGCCACCTCATTCATCAGCTACCTCTCCCCTGGACTTCTTTCTATGGAGTTATATTAAAGATATTGTTTGTTGGACAAAGATACGGGATGACACTGATCTAAAGCAAAAGATCACTGATGCCATTGCCTCATTAATCAGGCTATGATACAGCGAACATAGCAAACATTCAAGTACCTTCTTGATGTGCTTCGTGCAAGTAATGGCGCCCATATAGAGGTTTATTAAATTAGTTAAAAGAACTTCAATAACTACTCATTTTATAACAATTTCCACATATTTCTCTGTTCATTTGCTTTTGGAATATTTTTTAAATTGTAAAGAGACTTTATGGACAATCTATATATCTTCAAGATGATTTAAAGAATAAATAGTCGACCGAAATATAGAATGTTTCATTAAAAACATCACAGCACAATACTTTCGCCTTACTTCCAGAAATATTCTTTTCTTAATGTTGAAATCAGACGAATTGGGCGTCAGGGAAGAGAGTTATAAAACAAAATTTGTCCATTAGATAAGTAAGCATTTATTTATATTTAATTAGTTAAAAATTATGAAATGGACAAAGTCCGACAATTATTTTAAGTCATTTTTATGTTTATACATTCTTAAAATAATTGTCGGACTTTGTCCATTTCATAATGTGTGACGTCATTTGTTTACATTTGGATACGCCATGAGCAGATATGAATGTACGTGAGAAAATCATGGAAAATTGTAGTTTAAAAACAGTAAAATCGACCTGGCTAACCGAAACATCCTCTGTGGCGAAATCGGTAAAAGCACGTCAGGCTATATGACGGTTCCGTACGTCAGGGTATATGACGGTTCCGTACGTCAGGCTATATGACGGTTCCGTATAGGATACGGGTTCGATTCCAGTCGGAGGATGCATATTTTCTATGACAATTTCTCGGATATTCAGGCCGGTAAATGTTGTTAATACTGTTTTTTTTTCATAGACAGCATTTACTTAAATATTTGTATCTATAAAAAAGAATGTATAAACATAAAAATATCTTAAAATAATTGTCAGACTTTGTCTATTTCATAATGTGTGACGTCATTTGTTTACATTTGGATACGCCATGAGCAGATATGAATGTACGTGAGAAAATCATGGAAAATTGTAGTTTAAAAACAGTAAAATCGACCTTGCTAACCGAAACACTGGTGATAACCGATTGCCGTTAAGCATTACCGGGGATTTGATATATTTTCTACGTTCTGCTTTGTTACATTGCAAGTTGTAGTGGGGACTTTTTCACTGATCACCGCGGTTCTATGCCACCAAACCAGGTTCAATGATACCACAACAATCGATCACCGTTAAACATCACCGGGAATTTAATTACTTCCTAAGTAGGGTGGGTGATCTTGTGATATTATCATTTAGATCAAAGATTTCACCACTGAAAAAAAAAAAAACTGCCAAAAAACTTTAATTGCTAGAAACAAACTTCAACGAACTGAAAACTACCGTTTCACTACTAAAAATAAACATTCTAGAACAAACACCTAACGTTTCATCACTGCAAATAACGCAATATCGCCTTAAACTAACGATTCACTACTAAAAAGAAACTTTCCAGAACTAAAAGCTAACTTTTCACAGGTAAAAATAACGGCCCATCGCTTGAAATAAACTTTCCAGATCTGAAAACTAACGCTTCACTGTAAAAGGTAACACTACATCGCTTGAAACTATCGTTTGAAAGCTAGCGTTTCATTGCTAGAAATTATACTTCATCGCTTGAAACTAGCGTTTTACTTCTAAAGATAAACTTTCCAGAACTGAAAGTTAACATTTCGCGTCTAGAAATAACAACCCATCGCTGCTAAAATGACACTTTCCAGGATAAAAATCTAAATTTTCACTGCGAAAACTAACAAAACATCGCTTGAAAGTAGAGTTTCACAGCTAAAAATAAACTTTCCAGAGGTGACAATTAACGTTTCACAGCTAAAATAAGGACCCATCGCTTGAAACTAACGTTTAACTGCTAACAATACACCTCCAAACTGAAAGCTAACGTTTGTTGCGGGGCCGATAAGGATGTCGCCCCCGCAAGCTTTATGAGGAAACGTGTGAACAGCCAAGACAATGAGGGGACAAAGGCGAAGGTTTATGAAGCAATAATGTCGATTTTATTAATGCCAATTGTACAAGAGTGTACTCTGAAGAATGTGTTCAAGTCGGTGTCGGGTCCGGTATGACTGGTTTCGATTAGGGGTAGCTGCCTTCGGTCGTATGGGTAATGACGAATGTAGAGAATGATCGGCAAAACGGATGTAGCTGAATTGTACAAGAGTGTACTCTGAAGAATGTGTTCAAGTCGGTGTCGGGTCCGGTATGACTGGTTTCGATTAGGGGTAGCTGCCTTCGGTCGTATGGGTAATGACGAATGTAGAGAATGATCGGCAAAACGGATGTAGCTGGTCGACTGCCGGATGTGAGAATAGACGGGAACAGCAACAGGTTGATCGGTGTCCCTAAACAGGGCCAAGTCAGAATAATGAATGACTTCACAGGACGGACCGACAACAGTGATAGACTTCACAGGGCGGATCGACCGCGGAAACGGGATCGCGCCAAAGCGTATCACTTGGCGAAGGCGGAGTCCCTAAACAGGGCCAAGGCAGACTGTGATAGACTTCACTGGGCGGATCGACCGCGGAAACGGGATCGCGCCAAAGCGTATCACTTGGCGAAGGCGGAGTCCCTAAACAGGGCCAAGGCAGAATGTGATAGACTTCACAGGGCGGATCGACCGCGGAAACGGGATCGCGCCAAAGTGTATCACTTGGCGAAGGCGGAGTCCCTAAACAGGGCCAAGGCAGAATGTGATAGACTTCACAGGGCGGATCGACCGCGGAAACGGGATCGCGCCAAAGTGTATCACTTGGCGAAGACGGAGTCCCTAAACAGGGCCAAGGCAGAATGTGATAGACTTCACAGGGCGGATCGACCGCGGAAACGGGATCGCGCCAAAGTGTATCACTTGGCGAAGCCAGTCAGAGAGGTGATACGTCTTCCAGGGCGGATCGACCGCGGAAACGGGATCGCGCCGAAGAGTAACACTCTCGACAAAGCACCGGAAGCTCACAAAGGCAGCGTACTACACTTTGATCCAGGCCCCCGGGCCGAGTAGCTTCCGGTGCTTTGTCGAGAGTGTTACTCTTCGGCGCGATCCCGTTTCCGCGGTCGATCCGCCCTGGAAGACGTATCACCTCTCTGACTGGCTTCGCCAAGTGATACACTTTGGCGCGATCCCGTTTCCGCGGTCGATCCGCCCTGTGAAGTCTATCACATTCTGCCTTGGCCCTGTTTAGGGACTCCGTCTTCGCCAAGTGATACACTTTGGCGCGATCCCGTTTCCGCGGTCGATCCGCCCTGTGAAGTCTATCACATTCTGCCTTGGCCCTGTTTAGGGACTCCGCCTTCGCCAAGTGATACACTTTGGCGCGATCCCGTTTCCGCGGTCGATCCGCCCTGTGAAGTCTATCACATTCTGCCTTGGCCCTGTTTAGGGACTCCGCCTTCGCCAAGTGATACGCTTTGGCGCGATCCCGTTTCCGCGGTCGATCCGCCCAGTGAAGTCTATCACAGTCTGCCTTGGCCCTGTTTAGGGACTCCGCCTTCGCCAAGTGATACGCTTTGGCGCGATCCCGTTTCCTCATAAAGCTTGCGGGGGCGACATCCTTATCGGCCCCGCAACAAGTGGTGACTTCCCGACGTGAGACAGCTAAGCGATGATGGAGTCGGTCAAAAGTGATTCTTCGGACATGACGGCCGCGATCATACCCCTGCCTGCATACCACCATAATGCCAAGAACTGGTTCTTGCAGGTAGAGTCTATCTTCTCCATGCTACGCATCACTTCACAGCGAGCCAGATTCGCGAATGTAATGCAGAAACTCCCATCCGATATGATGGACGAAATTTCTGACGTCCTCTCCGATTTGCGCGAACATGAGGCGTACGATCACTTAAAGGAAGCGATCCTCAAGCGCACTGGGCGTTCCGAAGAAGACATGATTCAGGAAATCCTGCGGAACGTCACCAGAGGCGACAAGACGCCATCCCAGCTTCTTAGGTATATGAGGAACCAGCTGGGAAAGCACAATGTATCGGAGAAGGTTCTTCGAGGCTTATGGCTGGAGCATTTGCCCAAATCAGTAGCTCAGATTATCGCGCCAATGACGAGAGCCACGCCCCTGGATGATTTGGCAGAATCAGCCGACCTGGTTTTTGCGCAGTTCGACTATAGCGTTAACGCAGTTCACGCTCCCAACATAGCAAAGCACGAACGCTACGAGCCAAGTAAAACAGAACGGGCGCTGGCCGACCTTCAACGACAAATTCGGGAGATCCAGCTCTCCCTGCGCCCACGGACAAGGAAATCGACCCCATCTCGACGGAGACGAACCCCCAGCCGGGAACGGAAAAACGACCAGAGTGTTTGTTGGTTTCATCGCACTTTTGGCGACGGAGCCAGAAATTGTAAACCTCCCTGTACACACCCGTCGGCCCGGGGAAACGAATAAACCGGGGAGTGGCGACGACTAACTCATCCGGTGCCAACACGCAATGTCGTCTATTTTACGTTTGGGATCGCCGGAACAAGCTGAAATTTCTCGTAGACACAGGTGCGGCCATCAGCGTGGTACCCTGTCAGAACGACCACACCGCTAAGCCCACCCTGGTCAAACTACGAGCTGCGAATGGTTCCGCGATAGACACTTACGGAGAAAGGACACTTACCTTGAATATCGGCATGCGACGTGATTTCACTTGGACATTCACCGTGGCCAACGTGAAGGTACCCATCCTCGGCGCGGATTTCCTGGCGCATTACGCACTGGCGGTCCATATGAACCCTAGGACCCTGTCAGATACGACTACGAATCTCCGTGTCTTAGGTACCCCTACACGTCAAGGCTCCACAGGAATCAGCGTCGCAACGTGCCATGGTCGCGAATACTTAGATCTCCTGACACAGTTCACGGATATAACGCTGCCACTCCAAGTAACAGCTTCAGGTGACCATCAGACTCAGCACCACATCAAGACTAGAGGTCCTCCCGCACACTCTCATCCGCGACGACTCGCTCCGCACAAACTGGCGTACGCCAAGGAGCAGTTCGACAAAATGCTGAGTGATGGCATCATTCGTCCTTCCGATAGCCCTTACGCCTCGCCACTACACTTAGTGCCTAAACCTGGCGGAAAAGAGTTTCGGATATGCGTCGACTACCGGAAATTGAACGCATCAACCGTACCAGACCGGTACCCTGTCCCGCATATTCATGATTTTGCGTCCGGACTAGAAGGCGCTCGCATATTTTCAAAAATCGATCTGACAAAGGCATACCATCAGATCCCCGTCGCTGCGGAAGACGTCCCTAAGACGGCAGTCACAACACCATTAGGCCTATATGAGTTTTTAAAGATGCCGTTCGGTCTACGTAACGCTGCCCAGACCTTCCAACGGCTCATAGACGAAGTCCTGCGCGGACTACCACACATATACGCTTACATAGACGACATCTTGGTGGCCAGTAAAGACGCCGATTCTCATAGACAACACCTGCGAGAAGTCTTCCAGCGACTCTCGCACTACGGCCTGAAGTTGAATCTGGACAAGTGCGTTTTCGGGGCGCCCAGTGTTGATTTTCTCGGGCACCGCACCGACGCAAACGGCATAGCACCTCTGCCAGACAAGATCAGCTCGATCCGGGATTTTCCTACACCGACGTCCATCAAACAATTGCGACGTTTCCTCGGTATGCTCAATTTTTATCGTCGGTTCATTCCAAATTGCGCTACCATCCTCCAGCCACTGACGAACCTGCTGCAGAGAAGGAATAAGGACATCGTGTTGGAGGGGGATGCTCTGCACGCATTCCATACAGCGAAGGCTGCTTTGGCGAATTTTACCAGGCTCTCGCATATTAATGACGATCCGAAGACGCGGCTCTTCCTGACAACCGACGCATCGGACGCTGGAGTGGGCGCGGTGGTTGAGCAAGAATTCGATTCACAACGCGAACCCATCGCATTCTTTTCAGCCAAGCTTTCGCCAGCCCAGAGAAAATACAGCACCTTCTCCCGAGAGCTGCTGGCCATTTATCTGGCCATCAGGCATTTCAGGCACTTACTGGAAGGTCGAGATTTTACTATTTATACCGACCATAAACCATTGACGACTGCGATGTGTAACAACTCTGATAAATACACAGCTCGCGAGATCCGGCATCTCGACTACCTGTCACAATTCTCGACCGATATCCGTCACATAAAGGGGAAGGACAACGCCGTCGCGGACACATTATCGCGAGCGGATATTCAATCTCTTCAGACCGGCGTCTTGGGTCAGGATACCATAGCCGCTGAACAAAAATCCGACCCCACGCTGCAAGACGTCCTTTCAAATACTTCTTTAAAGCTTCGGGAGTTCCCTGCATCCTTCAGCGACGACACCCAGTACTGTGACACCAGCCTAGCAAGCCCTAGGCCCTACATCCCACCGACACTTCGAAGACAGGTATTCCAACATTTCCACGGGTTGTCTCATCCGAGTAAGAGAGCTACGGTCAAACTTATTACCGACCGATTCGTTTGGCCTAATATGAATGCGGACATCCGAGAATGGGTTTCCACGTGCATGGAGTGCCAGAAGTGTAAGGTCCACCGACACACTAAATCCCCCGTTGGCACCTTCAGCAGTCCCGATGCACGGTTCTCCCACATACATGTCGACTTAGTGGGACCGCTTCCGATGTGTCGGGATTACCAGTACCTTTTGACGGTTGTGGATCGTTTTTCGCGGTGGCCTACCGCCATACCTATAAAAGACACTTCTGCAAGTACCGTCTCCAGGACCATCCTAAAAGAGTGGATTGGAACTTTCGGCACGCCCCAAGTCATCACGACCGACAGAGGATCACAGTTCCAGTCATCCCTTTTTCGGGAGTTTACCAACCTACTTGGTGCCAAGCACATAAAAACTACCGCTTATCATCCGTGCGCCAACGGCTTAGTCGAGAGGTTTCATCGATCCCTTAAAACCTCCCTGGCCACTAGACCTGACACTATCAATTGGGTGGACGACCTACCTTTGATTCTCCTAGCATTGAGGAATACCGTTAAGGAGGACTTAGGTTGTTCACCCGCCGAACTGGTTTTCGGTACACCTCTTGCGCTGCCCGGCGAATATTTCAACGACTCCCTTCAGACGTTTTCAAAACCAACAACTCCTTTCGTCGAGGAACTCCGCCACAAAATGGCTCGACTTAAATATACAACTCCGCGACAGCAACCGATGAATTCGTACATCCCTCAACGCTTGCGGGATTGCGAATTCGTTTTCGTACGGAACGACGCCGTGAGACGACCACTCACGCCGGCATACCAAGGTCCTTTTCAGGTTCTTCGGCGCTCCGACAAGCACCTTACAATCAAGCGCGCCAACTCGACCGACACCGTCGCTATCGATCGAACCAAGCCTGCTTTTCTGGAGAAGCGACAGTACGACGCAAACCCGGCTCTGCGGCCCCCTGATGTTATTCCAGCGCACCAGGCACACGCCGCACCGCAGACATCAGACGACACCCCAGCAACTCCTGTGCAGCAAACCAGATCCGGTAGGAGGGTCACTTTCCCTAAAAATCTTCGTAAATATTATTATTATTAATTGATATGATCAATTTTCTAGGGGAAGGGCCTTGTCGCGGTCGCCATTAGCCGCTCCTTAGAAAGACGGCCTTGACCTTCACAACTCCTGATCTTGCAGACTTAAGTCAAGCAACATGCGAGAAACCAGACGACTAGTTCAATATCATTGATGCCAAACCGTACCTCGTGAGCATCGGATTATGCAGCGCTTCCTCAAACACCGAACAACAATTGTATTAATTTAATATCTACGGTTTTCTACTCCCCCTAGCCGGGGAGTTCTTGAATGAATCGCTCCAAATATCATAAGCTCCTTTTTTCGTCCAAATCCAAGCTACTCGGCCCGGGGCCTGGATCAAAGTGTAGTACGGACAGCATTCGAAATTTCAGGGGAGAGCAGCATTTCACCAGTGCCTGTTTGCAGTCTTGTTGATACTTGGACGAGTTTGTGTACATCAAACTGGTTGATAGCATACGTTAACTGATAAGTTGTTTATTTGATTTTTTTTTGTTTTCCTAAAAACTTTGTCTGTCTTTTCAGTTTGTTTTCTTAAGATATACTTGTGTCTTTTGTTTCTTTTTTGTTGATTTCCTTTCTTACTTTTTACCCTCCCCACCGTTTTTGTTTGTATTACTTTTATTATTGAATTATTTTTTGGTTGTCTTTTTTTGTCCCGTTTTTCCTTTCTGATTTTATTTGGTTTATACTGGACATTGCTTCCGTGTTGGAATGATATTCCATTTAAAAAAATAATAATTAAAAGACATCCAATCGGTCGTGGTGGTCGTTTCGGCCACCATGAGCGATGACAACATAACACCGCCGGTGTCCTCGGCAAAAAGTGTCTGGGCTGAAGATAGACCCAGGGGAAAAAACGCCGAATATTATGAGGAGTTAAGAGTTCAACTGAAGGATACGTTTAAGGAAAATGAATTCCTTACAATTGAGGAGGCATTTATGGCAGTCAAAAAGAAAACAGTATCCCTGCTGACTTCCGACATAAAAAGCCGGAAATTAATCGGAGTCAGCAGGGAAACAATGGAGGAAGTCCTAAAGGTCTTACAAATTTCCCCCAAAGTGCTGGCAAGAAGATCAAATGCCATGTGGGATATTCTTCTTCCTACAGAGCAGGATGCCAAACAAATAGCCGGAAACATATTGACAACGAAAAACCTGCGACTGCAAACGGAATACATGGACACACGGAGGACACGGATTACCGTACATGGTGTGCCCGTGGATGTATCCACCGATAGAATGGGTGCATACTTTTCAAAGTTTGGCAGTGTCGAGGAGGTGAAGGCAATAACCGGGAAATCGGGGATTGCAACAGGCGATATTGAACTACAGGTCACAATAACCAGATCAAGTTTTATGGAGATTCCCAATGTTCTTCTGTGTAGAGAAAGAAGAATGTTGGTGGTGGTGGAGGGCAGAAGGCCTTCTTGTTGGTCCTGTGGGATATCTGGCCACATGGCTAAAGAGTGCCCCGCTAAACGCCCTCCACCTACAAAGCAGCCCACACCATCGACAACAACAGCAGCGGCGGTGGTGGCAGCATCCCCGACAACTGAAGCAACCCCAAAGGATGCTGAAGGAACTTGGAAAGTGGTAGGAGGTGGCAAAAAACCCAAGAACGTGTCTACCCCACCCAAAAAGGAAGACACCCCAAGGAGGCAGCAAGCGCCACCGCAGCAGAGGGCAGGGAAGGTGCCCCTCCCGGAACAAAAAGGCGAGAAAGAGAGGCAACAGGTGGAAGCTCCAAGACAGAAAGGAGATAAAAAGCAGCAACAACAGCAGCTGCATCAACACAAACAGCAACAGCTCCGGCAGCCAGAAGAGCAACAACCCCTACAGTCGGAGCAGCAGCAACCGGAACAAGATCAAATGGAGGTAGAACAAACACCTCCACCTAGAGCTACATCCCTCAAGAGGTCAAGGGAGGAAGATGATGAAGAACCTCCACAAAGGCATCATGACCGTGGTAGGGCGGAGAAGGTCATGGAGCAGTCCAGGGCAATCTCCGTCCCTGCTTCGTTCAAAAATACCCAAGAACCAACAAGAACCAGACGTCATTCTTCTTCCCCTTCCAGTACTACCCACCCTTCTCCCTCCACTCCTCCCCGTAATTCAGTTTCCACCTTTCCCCTCTCACCCACTTCCTCCCCTCCTCATCCATCAAGGGAAAAGAAGAAAAGAAAGAGAAAGACCTTTGCTGGTCCGGAATGGATCTGCAAAGTAGATAAAGAGGAATACAAAAAGGGCCTCCCCAAACAGAGGAAAACCCTTCTAGGTGGACTCTACAAAATGGAGACTATAGAGGGGAAAAACATCGAAGACCCTCAAAATTTCCCCCGAGCTCCAGGTGTAATAACTTGCATAAGAGAAACCGGGAACCAGCTCGAAGTATGGAATCACCTATACGAAGCGAGGGCGGCGTTCCCGAATATAAGGATGTTCGAACTGGAGAACCACAACTTAAAAAATCTAAGACAATTTTGCTCTGGGAGGGTCCCAGTTTTACTCCACCCCTCCTTATATAGAGCCATCAAATTAACCTACCCCACGGACGTCGGCGGGATTGTCACAGAAGGACGGATGACGTCGGAGTTAGGCGTGGGGAGCCTGGGACAATCCGTCGGGGTCCTTTCACCCGCAGATTTCCGTCCTGTATGTGAGTAGGTTCATTGCACTTTTGCTTTTCTTTTTTGCAGGCTTAGAAGATGTCTATTAAGATAGCAACTTTAAATGTGAGGGGCTTAAGGGATCGGGGTAAGGCTGCCCGCCTGCTCCGGGACCTTCTGTCCCTGGATGTGGATGTTGCCGCGATTGAGGAGACCCACTTTGTTTGCAGTTCCGATGCGTGTGTGCTGGACGATGACTTTGTCGTCTATTCAGCATATGGGGACCGTTCTGCCAGAGGAGTTTCTTTGCTTGTCAGGCGTACTCTTGATGCGAAGGTGGACCTTGTGCATACCGATGCCGAGGGCCGGTTGATCGTGGCCGATATTGCCGTGAAAAGTGGTTCGTTCCGGGTCGTTGCGGTTTATGCGCCCAACGACCGGGAGGAGCGGGTCTCGTTCTTTCGGCGGTTGGGGCCGTTCCTGGTGGATTCAACGCGCCTAGTTTTAATGGGGGACTGGAATGCCATCCTGGACCCCAAGTTAGACAGGGGGCGGGGAGCTAGCGGGAGAAGGGGCGATCGTAGCCTGGTTGATCTGATCGACGATTATGGTTTCGTCGATAGATACCGGGTCGATCATCCCGGGGGGAAAATGTGGACGTGGGCTCTTAATTGGCCTTGTGACAAGGTAGTCAGCTACCTTGACAGAATGTTAGTTAGAAGAGCCGACATAGATCTGTTAGATTGCCCTACGTTCCACTGGGTAGGCTATTCGGACCACAAACTCGTTTGTGCCCGGGTGGCGTTAGACGGTAGGCCAAGAATGGCTGGTTACTGGAAGTTCAATCTGTCCTTACTGGACAGGGAGGACTTTCGGGAACAGCTAATTAGACTAGTGCAGCGGGAGCTAGTGGGGGCGGTTATCGGGAATAGGTGGTGGGAACGCCTTAAATGTAGGATTAGGTCCTTCACCACTGATTTCAGCAAACGGCTCACTCTAGATAGAGCTGATAAGGTGAAGACGCTTAAAGCTAGTTACACCCGGGCGGTGGCTGGGGGGGATCCCCTAGAGATAGCCTTAGCTAAGGAGGCCCTGGATCGTTCGAATAGCGAGCGGTACATGGGCCAGGTAATTAGACATAAGTTAAGCAAGATGTCTTCCGAAGCGGTGAACTTGGGCGCAGAGCTGCGCAGGGAAGAGGTCCGTCGAGGTGGCGATCGTTACATTCGTGAAGTCGAATCCCCGGAGGGGCGTACTCTTCGGGCCACCGACGACATGTGCGGGGCGTTTCGGCGCCATTTCGAGAGCCGGTTTACCAAGGAGCCTGGTCTCCGTGAGGAGGAGTTTCGTAGCTATTTGGCTGACTTTCCTCGGCTTTCGCCGACTGAAGCGGCTAGCTGCGAGGGAGAGATCACGGAGGGCGAAGTCTACGCGGTTTTGAAGAGGGTCGGCAGAGGCAAGTCGCCCGGTCTGGATGGTTTGCCCTATGAATTGTACTTGAGGCTGTCGCACATCTTTGTTCCGATTTTGACTGCAGTGTTCAACAACTGGTTTCGGTCGGGGTCCATCCCCAATCGGATCACCAGGGGCGTGATCACTCTGTTGAAAAAGGGCAAAGGTGGTGGGGGGAAACTAGATGACTACAGGCCCATAACTCTGCTAAACACAGAGTTAAAGATTATGGCCAAGATCCTGCAGGAGCGTTTGCAGTCAGTTGCCGAGTCTCTGTTGGGACCTGAGCAGACTTGTTCTGTGAGGGGCCGAACAATTCAGAGCAACCTGCATCTGATCCGCACGATCATAGAGGGTGTAAAAGACGACGAGCAAGCCGCGCTGATCAATTTGGATCAGTCCAAAGCATTTGATAGGGTCGACCATCGCTACCTTGCTACTGTCCTGCAGGCCGCTGGATTCGCACCCAACTTCTGCCGCTGGATTAGCCTCCTGTATCGCTCCCCCAGTGCTGTGGTACAGGTGAACGGAAGGTTGTCGGACGCGTTCGTGCTGTCTAGGTCGGTTCGTCAGGGTTGTCCGCTGTCGCCTCTCCTTTATGCTTTGGCGTTGGAGCCTCTCCTTCGCCGGCTGAAGGACGAGACCGGCAGTCCGGCCCTACGCGGAATCGCCGTTCCTGGAGGCGCTCGAGCCAGGGTGTCCGCGTACGCCGATGACGTATCTGCTTTCGTGTCGTCCCGGGACGATATCGAGGCGGTACAGAAGGCGCTTGACCGGTACGAGAAGGTGACAGGGGCCAAGATAAACCGCGACAAGTCTTCCGGCTTGCGGTTAGGTGCCTGGAAGGGGGTCGCTCTTCCGGGCCGCTTCGGTTGGACGGATGGACCTGTCCGCATTCTTGGAGTGTGGTTTGGACCGGACCTCCAGCTGGAGAAGAATTGGTCTGAAGTACTGGCAAAGGTCGGTTCTGCCGGCAAGACTTGGAATCGACGGCGGTTGTCCGTGAAGGGCAGGGCGGAGGTGTGTGTTACATACATTTTCCCCCTGATTCTTTATCGATTGTCTGTACTTCCTCTCTGTGGGACCCATTGGAAGGCGCTCGAGCGATCGCTATCCTCCATTTTATGGAGGGGACGCGTGAACAGGGTCGACAGACGAGTCTGCGCTAAACGTCCGTGTCATGGGGGGCTGGGAATGCCGCACCTCTTGAGTCACATCCGTGCCTCTAGGTTGGCTTTCCTACGCCGCGCATTGACTGGGAGAGATCCGATTCTGGAGGGGATTGTTAGGGACGCCTTCCCTAGCCTTACCATCAGTCCCCCCATCTCGAGGGCTGAGCGCCGTTGTAGACCCCGGGACGAGTCGGATTTCATCCGCGAGTGTCGGTCAGCCTTGAGGGCCGTTCCCCGGTCCAGTGACCTTTCACGGCCTAGGAAGGTCTTCTATCGTGGATTAGTGGAGGGGCCCGCGAAGGATTCCCTACGTGATACGCTCGGCTTGTCGGAGGAGGAGTATCGCTCCTACTGGTCTTGGGCGCCAGCGGCGGATTACCTCAGTAACCCTGAGTTTTCGCTTACCTGGCGATTGGCTCGGAATCGGCTGCCTCTCAACGACAAGGCTTTCATATGGGGTTTGGCGGATTTGCCAGACTGTGAACGGTGTGGTCTTGGCTTAGAGGAAACGGCTTCGCACGCCTTCTACCATTGCCCCCGGGTCCGCCCCTTATGGGACCATGTCGGCGAGCTGACGGCTCGTCTCGCTCCCGAACAGCTTGTGTCCATTGATCGCGCATACGCGTGTGACAATGTGTCGCCCCCGTATTCCGGGGTGAAACGAATGGTGTTTCTGACGCTGCTGGCCACGGCTCGAATGGTGATTTGGACGACGCGAAAGGAGGAAGTCTTGCGGGGCAACCATCTTTCTCATCAGCATCTGATCCTATTCTTTGAGCATCAGCTCAAGATGAAGATTAGATCTGATAGAAAACGATTGCATTCGACAGTCTTTAGCGAAAGGTGGGTAAAAGAGGCGAGCTTGGTTCGTGTGACCGGGGCTAGCCTTGATTTTCTCTTCTAGGTCAACCTATTGCACATCGGGGCGGCTTCCTGTGGAACCCTCCCCTTGGTTAGGATTAAACAAGCTTCAGTGTACCTAGTTAATGTGAGTAAGTGTTGTTCCTGGCCTGCAACCCGGCTACTCTTTGGTTATGATCCAAGTCGAGATTCCCAACCTCCCCAGTTTGTTTTTAACCCTCCTTTTCATCTCGACTGGGTCAGCTGTATATTTCCCCATTCCCGCATAATATTTTATCCTTTTTCCCCACTCCCTTAGCGAGAGAGCTTCTTGATTCTGTCCCCTGGGCAGAATACAGCGGCCTCTCTATTTTGAGGGTTGGACGGTCCCCTACTAACATCTGTTATGTTTAGTTTAATTTTTGTGTTTATATTTATTTGATTATTGGGTTCATCTCCCCTCCCCTCTCATTCTATCATTATTAGAATTTTAATGTATATCATGTATTTCATCATCAAATTTTTATGGTGTGGGGCGCGTTTTTTGTAGGACCCCCTGGTAAGAATGTGGTATTATGGTGCATGAGAGAACGATTGGTGATGGATGAGTTCTTGTGGTGAATGGGTAAATTGTATTGTATGAATGGGTCGTGAATCTGATTAGCTAGGTATAGGATAGTTAGTTTGGACCAGCCTTTACCCCTCCCCTTCTTCGGCCACGTGCCACAATTGTAAATTTTTACAATAAATATCCTGGATCAAAGTGTAGTACGCTGCCTTTGTGAGCTTCCGGTGCTTTGTCGAGAGTGTTACTCTTCGGCGCGATCCCGTTTCCGCGGTCGATCCGCCCTGGAAGACGTATCACCTCTCTGACTGGCTTCGCCAAGTGATACACTTTGGCGCGATCCCGTTTCCGCGGTCGATCCGCCCTGTGAAGTCTATCACATTCTGCCTTGGCCCTGTTTAGGGACTCCGCCTTCGCCAAGTGATCCGCTTTGGCGCGATCCCGTTTCCGCGGTCGATCCGCCCTGTGAAGTCTATCACAGTCTGCCTTGGCCCTGTTTAGGGACACCGATCAACCTGTTGCTGTTCCCGTCTATTCTCACATCCGGCAGTCGACCAGCTACATCCGTTTTGCCGATCATTCTCTACATTCGTCATTACCCATACGACCGAAGGCAGCTACCCCTAATCGAAACCAGTCATACCGGACCCGACACCGACTTGAACACATTCTTCAGAGTACACTCTTGTACAATTCAGCTACATCCGTTTTGCCGATCATTCTCTACATTCGTCATTACCCATACGACCGAAGGCAGCTACCCCTAATCGAAACCAGTCATACCGGACCCGACACCGACTTGAACACATTCTTCAGAGTACACTCTTGTACAATTGGCATTAATAAAATCGACATTATTGCTTCATAAACCTTCGCCTTTGTCCCCTCATTGTCTTGGCTGTTCACACGTTTCCTCATAAAGCTTGCGGGGGCGACATCCTTATCGGCCCCGCAACACGTTTCATTGCTAAAAATAAACTCCCAAAATTGAAGGCTAGCGTTTCACAACCAAAAATAATACCTATTTTTAGCGTTTCACTGCTAAAAATAAACTTTCTAGAGCTGAAAGTTAACGTTTCACAGCTAAAAATAACGACCCATCACGTGAAACTAACGTTTCATTGCTAAAAAGAAACTTTTGCAGTTTAACGTTTCACAGTTGAAAATAACACTTCATCGCTTGAAATTAAAGTTTTCAGGTTAAAAATAAACTTTCCAAAAATGAAAACTAACGTTTCACTTCTTAAAATACCACCCATTCGCTTGAAACTGACGTTTCCTTGCTAAAAATAAACTTTCCAGATCTGAAAGTTAACGTTTCACAGATAAAAATAAAGACCCAGCGCTTGAAAGTAGCGTTTCACAGCTAAAAATAAACTTTTCAGAGCTGAAAGTTAACGTTTCTTTGCTAAAAATAACCACCCATCGCTTGAAACAAACTTTCCCTGGTAAAAATAAATTTTCTAGGACGGAAATCTACATTTCACAGCTAAAAATAACATCACTATCAATGGAAACTAACGTTTCACGGCTTGAAATTCATTTCCAGAACTGCAAACTAACGTTTCCCTGCTAAAAATAACGACACATCGGTTGAAACTAACGTTTCACGGCTAAAAATAAACTTCCCAGAAGTGAAATTTAACGTTTCACTGCTAAAAATAACACCCACTCGCTTCGAACTACCGTTTCTCTACCAAAAATAAACTTTCCATAACGGAAAGTTAAAGTTTCAAAGATAAAAATAAAGACCCATCGTTTGAAACTAACGTTTCACTGCTAAAACAAACTTTCCAGAACTGAAAGTTAACGTTGCACAGTTAGAAATAAAACCCCATCGCTTGAAACTAATATTTCACTGATAAAATTACACTTTCCAGGACTAAAATCTAAAGTTTCACTGCGAAAACTAACCAACCGTCGCTTGAAAGTAACGTTTCACAGCTAAAAATAAACTTTCCAGAGGTGAAAGTTAACGTCTCACAGCTAAAGATAAGGACCCATTGATTGAAACAAACTTTCCCTGCTAACAATAAATTTTTCAGAACGGAAATTTAACGTTTCACAGCTAAAAATAACACCCCATCCCTTGAAACTAATATTTCACGGCTAAAAATAAACTTTCCCAAACTGAATACTAAAGTTTCACTGCTAAAAACAAACTTATCAGAACTGAAAGTTAACATATCACAGCTAGAAATAACGACTCATCGCTTGAAACTAACGTTTCACTGTTAAAAATAAAATTTCCAGAATTGAAAACTAACGTTTCCCTGCTAAAAATAAACTTTCTAGATCTGAAAGCTATCGTTTCACTGCTAAAAATAACACCACATCGCTTGAAACTTGCATTTCACTGCTAAGAATAAACTTTTCACGACTGAAAATTAACATTTCACAGCTTAAAATAAAATCCATCGTTTGAAACTATGGCTTCACTGCTAAGAAAAAACTTTCCAAAACTGAAAGTTAACGTTTCACTGCTAGAGATAAGGATGCATCGCTTGAAAATAACGTTTCTCCGCTAAAATAAACTTTCCAGAACTGAAAGTTAACATTTCACAGCTAAAAATAACATCCCATCGACTGAAACTAACGTTTCACTGCTAAAAATAAACTTTCCAGAACTGAAAACTAACGTTTCTCCGCTAAAAATAACTACACATCGTTTGAAACTAATGTTTCACGGCTAAAATAAACTTTCTAAAACTGAAAACTAACGTTTCACTGCTAAAAATAACACGCCATCGCTTGAAACTAGCGTTTCACTGCTAAAAGAAACTTTCCAGAACTGAAAGTTATCGCTTCACAGCTAAAAATAATCAGCCATCGCTTAAAACTAACGTTTCTCTGCTAAAATAAACTTTCCAGAACTGAAAGTTAACATTTCACAGCTAAAAATAACATCCCATCGACTGAAACTAACGTTTCACTGCTAAAAATAAACTTTCCAGAACTGAAAACTAACGTTTCACTGCTAAAAATAACTACACATCGTTTGAAACTAATGTTTCACGGCTAAAATAAACTTTCCAGAACTGAAAACTAACGTTTCACTGCTAAAAATAAACATTCCAGAACTGAAAGCTAGCGTTTCACTGCTAAAAATAAACTTTCCAGAACTGAAAACTAACGTTTCACTGCTAAAAATAAACATTCCAGAACTGAAAGCGAGCGTTTCACTGCTAAAAATAAACTTTCCAGAACTGAAAACTAACGTTTCACTGCTAAAAATAAACATTCCAGAACTGAAAGCGAGCGTTTCACTGCTAAAAATAAACTTTGCAGAACTGAAAGCGAGCGTTTCACTGCTAAAAATAAACTTTCCAGAACTGAAAACTAACGTTTCACTGCTAAAAATAAACATTCCAGAACTGAAAGCTAGCGTTTCACTGCCAAAAATAAACTTTCCAGAACTGAAAACTAACGTTTCACTGCTAAAAATAAACATTCCAGAACTGAAAGCGAGCGTTTCACTGCTAAAAATAAACATTCCAGAACTGAAAGCTAGCGTTTCACTGCTAAAAATAAACTTTCCAGAACTGAAAACTAACGTTTCACTGCTAAAAATAAACATTCCAGAACTGAAAGCTAGCGTTTCACTGCCAAAAATAAACTTTCCAGAACTGAAAACTAACGTTTCACTGCTAAAAATAAACATTCCAGAACTGAAAGCGAGCGTTTCACTGCTAAAATTAAACTTTCCAGAACTGAAAACTAACGTTTCACTGCTAAAAATAAACATTCCAGAACTGAAAGCGAGCGTTTCACTGCTAAAAATAAACTTTCCAGAACTGAAAACTAACCTTTCACTACTAAAAATAACTACACATCGTTTGAAACTAATGTTTCACGGCTAAAATAAATTTTCCAGAACTGAAAGCTAGCATTTCACTGCTAAAAATAACACGCCATCGCTTGAAACTAACGCTTCTCCAGTAGAAGCCAGCGTTTTATTTCTGAAGGCTATTGGTTCACTGATGGAAGTTAACCGTCGTCTCTTTCTTCTTCTTTGATGTAACGTGTTCCTTCAGAATGTTGGCGACAATGGCTCTTCACAATTTCCTGTACTTTGCAGCTTTGTAAAAGGATAGTGACCCTGAATGAGTCATACTAGCGCATAGTAAATGGTTAGTAATTCTGAGCGAAGGAGTAGATATATTAGAAGGAGAAAAATATGGGAGAGTGGTTGATCAGATTGGAGTCTGATAAAAAAAACGCGTTTTAATTTTAATTTATTAATTTAAACACATCAATTACTAATAAGGAGGGCTTTGGAAGTGTTTGAACTCAAATTAAACTAAGTAAAATTTAGTAAGATTTAGTAAAACTGACACGACTGGCCCAATTCCATAACACCAACGAAGTTTGCATGACATAACATGACATGACTAATGAGTTTACCAAAACTCCACAGGATTTTTGATAACTTTAGGGTTTGTTTGTTTAGCAACCTATCCGGCATGCTCATGTTGATTTCAATGAAAGTTTTGGAAACTTACGTTCCATTACCCATATTTCAAGATATAGAAAAATAAATAGTTTTTATTAGATTTCAGAGACCTTAAACTAACATTAGTTTAATCTTTATAATAACTTCGGACAGTTCATTTTTGAAAATTCTAAATATCTCAAAATATAAACATTAAATTGGCTAAATATTTAGTCAGAGATTTTATCAAAGGTGGAAATGGACTAGTTTAAATGTGAGAAATATTGTTTTCTGGACGTTTTTGAGTTATTGCACTTGATGTGATATTACGTAATAACTTCAGACGGACTCTATATGCCCAATACTAATATGAAAGCTATTACTTCAAATGACCAAGAATTCTGGGTAAAACGATAAACTACATCCAGCAGCAAGGTCTCTGATCGGGCGATTGGAGGTTTTCAGGAACTAATTGCTGTTGTTCCCAGGTCTACCCAGACCCAGGGTGGTAGCACCTGCTAGGGTCCCAGTTATGGGCAATAAGTGAACTCCCAAACAAAAAGAAAACACTATGAAAGTATAAAAATACATTTTTATAGTAAAAATACCAGCAACAGACTTTTATATTAAAAAATTGCCAACAATAAACATTTATAGTGAAATTACCAACAACAGATATTACTAGTGAAAAAAACAACAATACCTATTTACAGTAAAATTACCAATGTATCAGAATCGTAGCCCCAAAAAGAGGAACTTATCAGGAATTAATAAACTATGGGGTTAGAAAGGTAGGCCTCAAGACCCCCACACATACATCCTATCTCAATTGGACCCATTATAGTGAAACTATTAACACTGTAAAGTTGCTTATTTCCCCCCCCTCCTCCCTTTTTTTAATAAATACTTTCATGGTAATTGTTCGGATGAGCTCTTCACTTCAGTGCTAGACTGGCGTCGAGATCTCATCAGTTTCCAGTTGAGCTGGCTAGATGTAGCCGTAAGTTCTATGCTAACAGTTTCTTAACCCGCACTTTGGAACTCATTTCCGGCTCCATGCTTTCCAGCCAAATTTAATCTGCAAAAATTTAAATGCAATCTCAATCGCTATCTTCTGATCTCCTGATTACTCTTTTCTCTTCCTACTCATTACCAATAATTCTGTTCCTAATTCCGCCACACTCTGTAACCCCTTGTGTGTTGCCGTTCTTGGAGTGATACCGTTACCCTCCCCCATAAAAAAAAAGCATAATCGTTTTATGAAAGGCACCTCATCACAACTCTGGGTTTTTTTTTTCGTTTTACGGCTTATCAAACTTAATGTGTATTATTTAATGCCGACAAGATTTCTATTGCTAGTCATATTTTTTTTCACAAAGTATTTTTAGTAATATTTTTTCCAAAAATATATTGCTGGTGATGTTTTTCCCAAAAGACCATTGCTGGTAATAATTTTTTCTTCAAAAATTTATTGCTGGTCATAATTTTTTAGAAAAATATTTTCCTGCCATTAAAAACTATTTTTACACGTTTTGACCCCAGTCTGGAGGTCAACCATTTACCCACAGCTGGTACACCAACAGGTGCTACCCACCCCGGGTCAGAGTGGACCTGGGAACACCAGCAATTAAGAGGTGATTCCACGCTCCTCAAAACCTGATCAGAGAAACTTGCTGTTGGATGTAGTTTATCGTCTTTACCGAGGGCGCGGATGTAGTTTATCGTCTTTACCGTGGTCGCGGATGTAGTCTGTCGCCTTTACCCAGGACGCGGATGTAGTTTATCGTCTTAACCCAGGACGCGGATATAGTTTATCGTCTTTACCCTGGTAGCGGATCTAGTTTATTGCCTTTACCCTGGACGCGGATGTAGTTTATCGCCTTTACCCAGGACGCGGATGTTTTTTATCGTCTTAACCCAGGACGCGGATATAGTTTATCGTCTTTACCCTGGTCGCGGGTGTAGTTTATCGTCTTTACCCAGGAGGCGGATGTAGTTTATCGTCTTTACCCAGGACGCGGATGCAGTTTATCGTCTTTACCCTGGTCGCGGAAATAGTTTATCGTCTTTACCCTGGTCGCGGATGTAGTTTATTGCCTTTAACCTGGACGCGGATGTAGTTTATCGTCTTTACCCAGCACGTGGATGTAGTTTATCGTCTTTAGCCTGGTCGCGGATGTAGTTTATCGTCTTTACCCAGGATGCGGATGTAGTTTATCGTCTTTACCCAGGACGCGGATGCAGTTTATCGTCTTTACCCTGGTCGCGGATATAGTTTATCGTCTTTACCCTGGTCGCGGATGTAGTTTATCGTCTTTACCCAGGACGCGGATGTAGTTTATCGTCTTTACCCAGGACGCGGATGTAGTTTATCGTCTTTACCCTGGTCGCGGATATAGTTTATCGTCTTTACCCTGGTCGCGGATGTAGTTTATCGTCTTTACCCAGGACGCGGATATAGTTTATCGTCTTTACCCAGGACGCGGATGTAGTTTATCGTCTTTACCCAGCACGTGGATGTAGTTTATCGTCTTTATCCAGCACGTGGATGTAGTTTATCGTCTTTACCCTGGTCGCGGATGTAGTTTATCGTCTTTAACCTGGTCGCGGATGTAGTTTATCGTCTTTATCCAGCACGTGGATGTAGTTTATCGTCTTTACCCTGGTCGCGGATATAGTTTATCGTCTTTACCCTGGTCGCGGATGTAGTTTATCGTCTTTACCCAGGACGCGGATGCAGTTTATCGTCTTTACCCTGGTCGCGGATATAGTTTATCGTCTTTACCCTGGTCGCGGATGTAGTTTATCGTCTTTACCCAGGATGCGGATGTAGTTTATCGTCTTTACCCTGGTCGCGGATGTAGCTTATCGTCTTTGACCTGGACGAGGATGCAGTTTATCGTCTTTACCCAGGACGCGGATGTAGTTTATCGTCTTTACCCAGGACGCGGATGTAGTTTATCGTCTTTACCCTGGTCGCGGATGTAGTTTATCGTCTTTACCCAGGACGCGGATATAGTTTATCGTCTTTACCCTGGTCGCGGGTGTAGTTTATCGTCTTTACCCAGGACGCGGATATAGTTTATCGTCTTTACCCTGGTCGCGGATGCAGTTTATCGTCTTTACCCAGCACGTGGATGTAGTTTATCGTCTTTATCCAGCACGTGGATGTAGTTTATCGTCTTTACCCTGGTCGCGGATGTAGTTTATCGTCTTTAACCTGGTCGCGGATGCAGTTTATCGTCTTTATCCAGCACGTGGATGTAGTTTATCGTCTTTACCCTGGTCGCGGATATAGTTTATCGTCTTTACCCTGGTCGCGGATGTAGTTTATCGTCTTTACCCAGGACGCGGATGCAGTTTATCGTCTTTACCCTGGTCGCGGATATAGTTTATCGTCTTTACCCTGGTCGCGGATGTAGTTTATCGTCTTTACCCAGGATGCGGATGTAGTTTATCGTCTTTATCCAGCACGTGGATGTAGTTTATCGTCTTTACCCTGGTCGCGGATATAGTTTATCGTCTTTACCCTGGTCGCGGATGTAGTTTATCGTCTTTACCCTGGTCGCGGATGTAGTTTATCGTCTTTACCCAGGACGCGGATATAGTTTATCGTCTTTACCCTGGTCGCGGGTGTAGTTTATCGTCTTTACCCAGGACGCGGATATAGTTTATCGTCTTTACCCAGGACGCGGATGTAGTTTATCGTCTTTACCCAGCACGTGGATGTAGTTTATCGTCTTTATCCAGCACGTGGATGTAGTTTATCGTCTTTACCCTGGTCGCGGATGTAGTTTATCGTCTTTAACCTGGTCGCGGATGTAGTTTATCGTCTTTATCCAGCACGTGGATGTAGTTTATCGTCTTTACCCTGGTCGCGGATATAGTTTATCGTCTTTACCCTGGTCGCGGATGTAGTTTATCGTCTTTACCCAGGACGCGGATGCAGTTTATCGTCTTTACCCTGGTCGCGGATATAGTTTATCGTCTTTACCCTGGTCGCGGATATAGTTTATCGTCTTTACCCTGGTCGCGGATGTAGTTTATCGTCTTTACCCAGGATGCGGATGTAGTTTATCGTCTTTACCCTGGTCGCGGATGTAGCTTATCGTCTTTGACCTGGACGAGGATGCAGTTTATCGTCTTTACCCAGGACGCGGATGTAGTTTATCGTCTTTACCCAGGACGCGGATGTAGTTTATCGTCTTTACCCTGGTCGCGGATGTAGTTTATCGTCTTTACCCAGGACGCGGATATAGTTTATCGTCTTTACCCTGGTCGCGGGTGTAGTTTATCGTCTTTACCCAGGACGCGGATATAGTTTATCGTCTTTACCCTGGTCGCGGATGTAGTTTATCGTCTTTACCCAGCACGTGGATGTAGTTTATCGTCTTTATCCAGCACGTGGATGTAGTTTATCGTCTTTACCCTGGTCGCGGATGTAGTTTATCGTCTTTAACCTGGTCGCGGATGCAGTTTATCGTCTTTATCCAGCACGTGGATGTAGTTTATCGTCTTTACCCTGGTCGCGGATATAGTTTATCGTCTTTACCCTGGTCGCGGATGTAGTTTATCGTCTTTACCCAGGACGCGGATGCAGTTTATCGTCTTTACCCTGGTCGCGGATATAGTTTATCGTCTTTACCCTGGTCGCGGATGTAGTTTATCGTCTTTACCCAGGATGCGGATGTAGTTTATCGTCTTTACCCTGGTCGCGGATGTAGCTTATCGTCTTTGACCTGGACGAGGATGCAGTTTATCGTCTTTACCCAGGACGCGGATGTAGTTTATCGTCTTTACCCAGGACGCGGATGTAGTTTATCGTCTTTACCCTGGTCGCGGATGTAGTTTATCGTCTTTACCCAGGACGCGGATATAGTTTATCGTCTTTACCCTGGTCGCGGGTGTAGTTTATCGTCTTTACCCAGGACGCGGATATAGTTTATCGTCTTTACCCTGGTCGCGGATGCAGTTTATCGTCTTTACCCAGCACGTGGATGTAGTTTATCGTCTTTACCCTGGTCGCGGATGTAGTTTATCGTCTTTATCCAGCACGTGGATGTAGTTTATCGTCTTTAGCCAGGACGCGGATGCAGTTTATCGTCTTTACCCAGGATGCGGATGTAGTTTATCGTCTTTACCCAGGACGCGGATGCAGTTTATCGTCTTTACCCTGGTCGCGGATATAGTTTATCGTCTTTACCCTGGTCGCGGATGTAGTTTATCGTCTTTACCCAGGACGCGGATGTAGTTTATCGTCTTTACCCTGGTCGCGGATGTAGCTTATCGTCTTTGACCTGGACGAGGATGCAGTTTATCGTCTTTACCCAGGACGTGGATGTAGTTTATCGTCTTTACCCAGGATGCGGACATAGTTTATCGTCTTACCCAGGACGGTCACAACTCTGTTTCGTTTTCCTCAGACAAAGGATGCTATAATGTCATATATGTAACCATAAAACTCCAAGAATTTGATTACCTCGTTAATAGGAAAGTCCCCACTTAATTTGTCGTCCTCACAACAGCATATGACAACATCAACAGAGACTTCCTCTTCCCATCCATTAGAACCCTCCTTCCAAGTTACGAATCTATTGAATGCACCGATCTAATAGAGGGACCCAAATCCGGAAACATTTTAAACCTCATCAGTAGTACGACAAGGAGGAACTGAGGGAGCCAGTTATACTCATTCTTTTCCTAGAGTATGCCATGCTCATTTACGAACACAGATATCGTAATATGAGCACTGATCATTTAAGCATTCCGTAATGCATCCTAAACAAATCTTCTAAGACAATGATCCTGATTCCCGTCCCTAGGCCAATATACTGATGATGAGGTGGGCCAAGCTGATAACATAGATATTCATAGTTGGGATAAGGATAATCTTGAACAGAAAATCAAAATCCTCTACCAAGTATTCAAAGAAATGGGACAAGATAAACCTTTCCAAAACAGAAACTATGATTTGGAATTGGAATGAAAGCAGTGATGGCAACTACCCTCAATCCATCATAAAAATTAAATTCAGGATGAGGAATTAGCAAGAACAAAACACTTTAGATTTCTTGGCGTATGGATAAGTTATAACAAATTTAGTAAGAGAGAAAAGGAGACTGAACATAAAAAAAAAAGCTGCGCAAAATTAAAGCATAACCTGAGAAATCGATCCATGTTCTTAAACAACCTCATCAGATCGAAACTTTCATCTAGATGAACATGGTGCCGAATCTGTTCAAGATATCTAAACTATTATTAGATTGGTGCAAAAATAATGACGTAATAATGTCGTTTTTTGACGTATTTTTTAACGTCAAAAAACGACATTACGACGTCATTATTTTTGCAACCAACCTAATAGCTGTATACAACCGCTTTCTAAGATCAGTAGTAAAAAGGGGGATTGAGCGAGTGAAGCCTGGGGCTCTCGACAAAAATCTTCCTTCTTTGAACATTGTGGGCTGGCGTTGTATAATTGTTGTATCATTCAAGAGGTTACAAACAGACAAAGGTGGTACTCGAGTGAAAGGAACAGCAACACGCGAAAACGAGAAAGATTATAGCTGCCTCTTCCTGATGTTAAGTACAAGCTTCCACCTTCTTTGCATCCTTTCCAAGACTTCATCGTTGGTCACACGCCCGGTCCATGATATCCTCAGCATCCTTCTGTACAACAACATCACTGTCGCCTCGAGTGTCTTCTTCATCGTTGAGGAAATCGTCCAACATTCGCTGTCGTAAAGAAGGACAGATGTCACGTAACAGTTCGGTACTCTTTTCTTTGTTACCAAAGAAATCCTGTCTTGCAATACTCTCTCCAGCTTTTGGAATGCGTCCTTGGCCAACCCAATATGTCTACGGATCTCAGTGTCGCACTTACCGTTCTCTGTCAAAACTCTTCCCAGATATTTAAACTTCCGCGTCTGATTGATTCTAGTGTTCCCGACCTGCAAATTGCATTTCGGGCTCATCCTTTTACTGATGATCATGCAATCTGTCTTGTAGCATAGTCCCTTCTTCTCACTCTCCGTCGCTACCTTCTGTAGGAGGTTTTGTAATTTCTTTTCCATGTCTCCTATCACTACTGTCTTATCTGCGTATCTTATGTTGTTTAGATTGTGGCTGCCAATGCTAAACCTCGGTAGGGTTTCCAATTCTCTCAGAATTGCCTCGGTGTATAGGTTGAACAGGTCGGGTGAGAAGATGCATCCTTGCCTTACGCCCCTTTCTATTTTTGTATATTCACTGAACTCGTTCCCTATTCAGCTCAGTATTCTTTTCTTTGTTACCAAAGAAATCCTCCTGTCTCGCAATACCCTGTGGAATGCGTCCTTGGCCATCCCAATACGTCTACGGATCACAGTGCGGGGTAAAATGGTTAAAACCCATTTTACCCTGCACTGAGATGTGTGAGATTTTGAAATTCAAATACTCATATTATTTTCTCTAGAGGACTTAATGAAAAGAAAAGCCACTATATTTGTACCGTAGGTCTCCTCTTTAAGACAGCATATTTACTTGGTACCTATATGAACACATGTCCCATGTAACAAGCATTGTTTGGACCTTACTTTTTGTACAAAATTGGAAAGGATCCCGGGGTAAAATGGGTAACTATCTATTATTATCCTTTGCATTACACGTGCCCTAATAAATAGCTTGAGATGATATCCTCTTACTAAACACTGTATACCGAATGCGCCGGACTTGTAACATTGTGATATTGACTAAGCTATGTTTAATAAATAAATACTGTATTTCTTTTCAACCTGGAATAGATATTCTTTATGTTCCTGAAGATAATTCTATCTTTATTATGAGGCTCCACATGCATGGCCTTCTAACTTACTAAGCCTTAGTGAATAAATACATTATTTCGTTTCTAATTGGTATTTTCAAGAATATTTTATTAGATATTGTTTACTTCGAAAGAGAGTTCGATCTTTATTGAGCGCTCCACGAAGCAAGGTTTACATTATTTTGTTTCAGCTTGATATGTATGACTATTATTTGTAGCTTGTAGGTGTGTGTAGTGACGTCAATCTTCCCCGAGTCCCTATATTTTGCAGTGTTACATTCTAAGTACCACTTTTATTTAAATGATCAAATCCAATTCTCAATTTGTAGAACGATAAAACAAAATGGAATAGTACGTGCATTTTTATTCCCCAGAAAACGTGATGCTTTTTTTGTAGGTTGGAAAGAAAGACAAAGAAAACGTTCAATGGACGAGATTCGTCAAAACAAGATGCGGTCGTGGTTGAGTCTGGCGAACCCAGACGACTCTTTGACTATAAATAAAATGAGAGCAACTAATTTTTCCCCGTCTTTGTGCTGCTTTATAGTAGCCAGGGATGAATGAAAGACTTGCAAAGAAAAAATATATTGGTCGATGACGACAGCAGACATTCATTCATTCTTTGTAGAGTTCATCTCTTTGATCCTCCTCTTCCTCCGCCTCCTTTTCATTTCTCTCTATATTCTTTTTTATCTCTCTCTCTCTCTCTCTCTCTCCAATATTTTTTTTATTTCTTTATTGCTCTCTCCTTCTCTAAATTATTTCTTTTCTTACATGGCCTTGACTATTCTTACTTCTCATATGTTTCCCAAACTTCTCCCTTCTTCAGCTTTCCTTTGTATTTTCTTTCTAATTACTTTGCTCTTTCTGATTCTCGTTTCTTCTTCTTCTCTACCTCCTACTCGTCTTCCTCCTCCTCCTCCTTCTTTTTCCTCTCCTCCTCCTCCTTCTTCTTCGTCTATTCCACCTAGTCCTTCTTCTTCTTCTTCTTGGGTTCAGTGTTACTCTCTTCTTTCGTGTCATACGATTCAAAACATTGGAAATTAAAATTGATTTTGGGGGCTACAGTACGATCATTTTGATTATTCTTTCTTTCTTCCTTTCCTTCTTAATGATTCTTCCTTCCTTCCTTTCTCTCTTTCTTTCTTTCTTTCTTTCTTTCTTTCTTTATTTATTAATTATACTTTCTTTCTTCCTTTCTTTCTTAATTATTCTTTCTTTCTTTCTTTCTTTCTTAATTATTCTTTCTTTCTTTCTTTACCTTTCCTCACTAATTATTCTTTCTTTTTTTTAAATATTCTTTCTTTTTCATTAAATTTTTTCTTCTCAGTTATTCTTTCTTCATTTATTTCTTAATCATTCTTTCTTTCAGTCATTTATTTTTTCTTTCTTTCTAACTCAATCATTTGATTATTCTTTCCTTTTTTGCTGTTTTATTTTTCTCAACCATTTCATCTTTCTTTCTTTATTTATTACCATCTTTCTTTCTTTCCTTTTTTTCGTTCTTTTCTTCTTTATCGGTTATTTATCATTTAACTTTCATTCCTTTCTTTCTTTCTTTCTTTCATTTTTCTTTCTTTCTTTCTTTCTTTCTTTCTTTCTTTCTCGGTCATTTATCTTTCTTTCTTATTCATTTAACGACTCTTTCATTCTTTTTTCTTCCCTCATTTCTTTCTTTCATTTTCAGTCATTTAACCACTCTCCCCCTTTCTTTCTTTCTTTCTTTCTTTCTTTCTTTCTCAGTCATTTAACCACTCTCCCCCTTTCTTTCTTTCTTTCTTTCTTTCTTAGTCATTTAACCACTCTCCCCCTTTCTTTCTTTCTTTTACATTACGGTGTCTTTTTGCACAACAACCATAGTCACCTCCACCTTTCTCTATTTACTTTTCCCCCCTCCCTTTATTTTTCCTTGTCTCCTATTTCTTCATTGTACCTTGTCTGTACTTTTCTCTTGTGCTGAACTGTCATGGTTCTTAGCTGGTAAGTCTAGACAATAGACAATCTGAAAATAAGAGACGCGCAGACACAAAACCACAGGCAGCAGGCTGTCGATATAGAAGGGCTGGAGATAAAGAGAAAGAAAGACAATACAACGTAACACATACCAACCCTCTCTGTTTCTCTGTATCACTCTCACTCACTCTGATACTCACCCCCTCTCATACTCACTCCCTCTCATACTCACTCCCTATTTATTTACTAATCTTTGCTTCGTCTGGTATAAGGTTGTAGCGACTCAGTTGTAGTCACACATCAGTTCTGACCAGAGTCGACGATGCATAAATTCAGTGATTATAGGAGAACTGTTGTTTTTAACGAGACCTGACAGGAAACTCCTTTTTTTTTTATCTGCCGTGTCCTTTCAGGAGGTAGGAGATCATGACTCTCCACATCTTCCTGTCCCTTGTAGCTCTTAATAAGTTTTGTGATTTTGTTATTTCTCCCAAACCTGTTCTACCATCCATTTGCTCAATCCCATCAAGTCTATTACGCTGCTTTCCTCTGTCCCTCTTTCCCCCACTCTGCCCTGTGAGTATCAGGTTTTCCAAGCCCTCCTTCATCATGACGTGCCCCAGAAATTTCAACTGTCTCATCCTGATGTTAAATATAAATTTCCATTTTTTGTTTCCATTTTTCTCCATTTGCTCACATGTTCGGTCCATAGAATTCTCAGCATCTTCCTGTAGAAATAGTTCTGTTGTCCAGCATTCGATGCCATACAGGAGGACAGATATCATGTAACAGTTCAGTAATTTTTTCTTTGTTTCTTAATACTCTGCTTCGCTTTTGGAATGCATTTTTTCCTATCTTAATGCAACTTCGGATTTCAAAGTTAAACTTTCCGTTCTCTGTTAAAACACCCCTCCACCAGATATTAAAATTTTTGTATTTGATTTTGGTATTTCCAATTTGTAATTTGCATTTTGGACACATCAATCATTTCCAGTTCTTTGTCGCTCTTAATAAATTTTGTCTTAAACCCTGTTCACTCATTTATTTACTCAAGCTCACTAAATATGTTATGCAATGTCTCTGTCTCTCTTGCCTTCAATCTTCCCTGTGAGTATCAGATTTTCCAAGCACTCTTTCCTTATTATATGCTTTAGAAATTTTAACTGTCACTTCCTTAAGCCTAAGTTTCTTTTTTGTTTCCGTTTTCTCTAAAACTTCACTATTGCTCATATGTTCAGTCCATGGTATCCTCAACATCCTTCTGTAGAACCACACTCTGTTGCTTCAAGTTTCTTTTTCATCTTTGAGGAGATTGTCCCGCATTCACTGCCATATGAGGAAGATGGATATCACGCAACAATTCAGTATTTTTTTTTCTTTGTTTATGATGAAATTTTTGTTTCTATTTTCTCTAAACCTTCGTCGTTTTTCACATGTTCACTCCATGGTATCCTCAGCATCCTTCTGTAGAACCACATTTCTGTTGCTTCAAATCTTTTCTTCATCTTTCATGAGATTGTCCGCTATTCACTGCCATATAGAAGGACAGAAATCACGTAACATTTCAGTAATCTTTTCTTTGTTTCTAACGAAGTTTTTCTGTTTTTTAATACTCTGCTTAGCATTTGAAAGGCATCTTTGGCTATCCCAATGTGCTTTCGGATTTCAGTGTCTCTTCCCAATGTTAAGTATAAGTCGCCATTTTGTTTCTATTTTCTCTAAACCTTCGTCGTTGTTCACATGTTCAGTCGATGGTATCCTCAGCATCCTCCTGTAGAAATAGTTCTGTTGCTTCAAGTCTTTTCTTCATCTTTGAGGAAATTGTTCAGGATTCGATGTCATACAGGACAGATATCATGTAACAGTTCAGTAATTTTTTCTTTGTTTCTAATGAAATTTTCCTGTTTCTTAATACTCTGCTTAGCTTTTAGAATGCATCTTTGGGTATTTCAATACTTAGCGTGGTACAAGGACATACAAATACTCACCAGTCTTTCCTTGCACTCTGTCGGTGATATAAATGTTCATAGTCAGCGTAAAAAGAATCTTGACAAAAAAAAAAAAAAAAAAAAATCGACATCCTCTAGGACTCAAGATGAAACTTTCCAAAATAGTAACAATGATCTGAAATTGGAACGAAAGCAGTGATGTCACCCACCCCGATTTTATTATAAAAATACCGGATGTGTAATTAGTAAATGAAAAACACTTCGGATACCTCGATGTATGAATCAGCTATAACATGTTGATTCATTCGTTTTTTGCGGCTTATCAACTCTTTATTGGTTATTTGAAGCCATAACATTTTTAGTCGGTAAGGATCTATTTTGAGATGATAATAGCTTCGTGATATAAGTCTTGCTAATTAACCCATAGCTGGAGAGAGAAGTGGATTTATAACTAATCCAGAATTTGATAAAAATCAGGAAATTATAATGTGGATATAAAGTAGGGGATCAATTCTCTATTATAATCAATATATAAAATAATTCCTCACTTTGAATATACTAACAGAAAACGATCCTGCTTTCTTTCCCGAGGTCAATGTAATGATGATTAGTGGGGGCCATGCCGATGATCCATTGTACTGATGATGAGGTAGCAAGAAGTGTGGGGGTGGGGGGCTCAGCATCCTCTCCCAAGTGTGCCAAGAAATAGGACTCACGAGGGATCTTTCCAAAACAGAAACTGTGCTCTGGAATTGGGATGAAAGCAACGAATTCATTATAATAATTCAGGATGTGAAATTAATAACAAGCAAGGCAACAAAGCCGCTGAGACGCAAAGTGAAAGAATATCAGAAAAAAAAACATTATTATGGAGCGAGAACAATAAAAGAACAGAAAATAAGATGACAGAATATACCGATGGACATTTAAATTTTTGAAGATCAAACTTAACTGGAAAACAAGAAGCCAAAAGTCCTGGGTATGACGATAAACTACATCCGCGTCCTGGGTAAGACGATAAACTACATTCACGTCCTGGATAAGACGATAAACTACATCCGCATCCTGGGTAAGACGATAAACTACATCCACGTTCTGGGTAAGACGATAAACTACATCCGCATCCTGGGTAAGACGATAAACTATGTTCAACAGCAAGGACTCTGATCAGGAGTATTTGAGGAGTGAGGAACCACCTCTTAATTGATGGTCCTCCCAGGTCCACCCTGACCCGGGGTAGCACCTTTTAAGATCCCAGTTATGGGTAAATAGCTAACCCCTAAACTGGGGTCAAATTAAGAATGTGTAAAAATTGGTTTTAATACCAGAAAATTATTACCAGCAATACATTATTACCAGAAATGAATTTTTGAAGAAAAATAAATAAAGATATTACCAACAAAACGAATAAATATTACCAGAAATACATTTTTGAAGGTAAAATATTACCAGCAATACGTTTTTGGAAAAAATATTACCAGGAATAACAATTTTGACCATTGAGGTTGATATGCCGTAAAGTAAACGAAAGCAAACTGACGAAACATTCAGCTTCATCATCAGAGGTTAATACCTTAAATTGGTTGAAAAGAGGAGGAATAGAGAATAGGCATTTATTTAATACATTATTACAAAATATTGTCGGCATTAAATAACCCATTGAGGTTGATATGCCGTAAAGTAAACCAAACCAAACCAAAGCAAACCAAGAAACCGGAAAAGAGTTCCACAAGCGAGAAGAGCGAGAAAAGAAACAGCGTAGAATTTGCTGTTACAGCCAGCCATTTCAACTCTAAAATGAATAGACCTTGCTACCATAGAGGAAAGTTCATCGGAACAATTACCATTAAAATATTTACAGGAAGGGCACATGAATCTACGTTACGGCGGTGGGAAAGTAACTGGAGCCGAGATTCCAGGTCTGGACCAATAATATTGCAGATTCTTTTTTGGATTCCATCAAGAAATTCTAAATACTTAGCAGGAACACCAATTATATTTAGCCATTTCATGATGAGACCTAGCCGCCACTCTAGTTCTGAGCTTAAATTCATAGAGTCAAGGTACGACAGAGGAGAGTTCAGCAAAACAGTTACCATCAACTACTTCTGTGTATAGATCAGTTACAACAAATTTAATATAGGAGACAAGGAAATTGAACATAAAATAGGTTGTACTAGGAGTAGTTTCTCCCAACACCACCAATTGCTACAAAACTATTAGGTTGGTGCAAAATTAATTTCGTTTTCTAACATATGTTACTATGTGAGAAAACGAAATTATTTTTGCACCAACCTAATAAAACATTAGCCTAAAATCTCGATTCATTTGCTTAAATATTCTCGTCAGATCGAAATTTTCATACGGATGTCATTATTCGGATTGTTATCCTCATCTTCATTGCCATATTCACAACGTTTCGGCTGTTTTACGCTCTGGCCTTTTTCAGGTGATTGGAATTTCGACCCTTTAGTAAAATATTTGAGGACATACAATCTAGGCCGAAAGTGTGTGTTCCCCATTTTAGATTTCGAAGCTGAAACATATTTTTCACGGTAATAATATTTTTTTGAGTTAATATTGCATTAAGAATTTTTTTTAGAATAACAATGATTTTTCAAGATACAATTTCTGCTATTTAACCCATAGCTGGGAGGAGGAGCGGGATTCATATAATTTTCAAAGGTATTTGCACGTAAGTGAATGAATGAACTGAACTGAAATTCGAACACGGCTTTTGGCAGAAAGATGTTGGATACGTGTCCGTAAAAGATTTGATAAAAAAACGACCTGCATTCGCCCATAGAAAAAAATGTTGCCTCCCCCAACGCAAGGTCGCACACAGAAAGAATAACACAGGAAAAATGTTGGTACTCGTTGGGACTGTTCTATCTATCTCCGCCATATTTTCTTGGCCTTGTACCAACCAATTATTATTTTTTCACTTAACAGTAGGATGGCCAGCTCCTTTGACATCTTTATTTGCATTACGCCGTGAAGCAGCCATCTTTAATATATTCAATATTCAAGTCAGGAATAACAAGTCTGCAAAGAAATTCACAAATATTAGTATACCTCATACTGAAAGAAAGTGATTATAAATATATATATATATATATATATATATATATATATATATATATATATATATATATATATATATATATATATATGTGTAAAGTATGTGTCTGTGTATAGATAGATAGATAGATAAATAGATAGATAGGGGACATAAACACAAGTATTATTGCTTGTGAGAAATTTTTCAATGCATTTATCCTATAAATAGCCTAGGTGTCAAAAACGACACGTTGGACATTCAAGTTAAAACCTAAAATATCAGCTATTCCACTGAATATTTTTTAAAGAATTAAGTCTGTTAAGCCTCTTTGCTAAAATTCAATAATTGTCCATAAGCCTCAGCATCGAAGCAAAACTAGTTATTCCATAGTAATTTGTTGAAAATTTGAAGGTGTCGAAAACGACACCTCGGCCATCCTAGTGTTAATAATGTATATAGAATTTAATATCTATGTGTCTATTAATTTATATACCGTTTTTAACCGCAAAATTGTTCAAATCGTGTAACAGCATGGGATAATTGTCCATCCCATAAAATGTTTAATATCTAAAAAAACCACTAAATTGAGTTTCTTTTTTTCTCCAGTTTTTCAGATTAGACTTGTAGCCAACTTGATATCATTTGTCGTAAGAATCACTGAAAAGCCCTTTGAGCTATTCATCTAGAAAGAGAACAGGTTAAAATTGTTTTGCGTCAGACCCACTGTCTTCCTAACTGAGCAATGGTGAGAGGAAAAGATCATGCAGGTCTTCAGTAGTGGTACCAACATTCATACTCTGGTTTCCATTTTCAAAGTCTATTCAAGAACCATCATGAAAATCGTGAATAATTTTAAAAAAGCGGGAACAGTAGAGAGGAAGACTGGATCAGGAGGTCACAACAGGAAGAGGGATCGTCATTTCAGTGTCAAGCTGAACAGATCAATTAGAAAAGATCCAACACAATCCATAAGATGTTTGGCACTTGAGAATGACAGTCCAAAGAGCAGTGAAAAAAAAAAGGAAAGACTATATATTTAATTAATTCATCGAGTCTGATAGAAACCTCAACAGAATGCAGAAAGCACTGGACGGCCGTTTCGTCCTATATTTGGGACTCATCAACAGTGCGCATCCACTACCGAGAATTGAAACACTGACAATTAAGTTATCAAGCAAACATCATACCAACTGTTCCAATGGGCCTCGGTGACGAAGAAGATGCAAATCAGACTCAATATAACGCCGCTCGCTCACATATTCCGTGGTGGGACTCTACTGAGTTCTCTGTAACCATAGGACTGTGCCCCCTGCAGCCACGACTACTTTCAACAAGCCGCTCACTCTAGAGCATTAGAAGCCGGTTCAAGCAATGATGTACATGATAGAAATTATTAGGAGGATTTGATAATTATATTTAAGTAATTTGGTCCTACTGGATTTCAGACTAACTTTATATATATATATATATATATATATATATATATATATATATATATATATATATATATATATATATATATATATATATATGTATATATATATATATATATATATGAACTTTATTTCAATACTTCATGAGCTTCCTTAGCTATGATTAATTAATGATGAACATGTCATATTCGTTTATGATCGATTTCATCACGATTCTTCTGCTAAGCTTGGAGAGTAATTCTACATTCTTTTTGCTCCGGGTAAAACTGAGATCAAATATGGATTACAATCAGATAGAATGATAGCATAAGGAAAAAATAGGAAACGTTTATAAATTTAACACGATTCGCTTTTATTTAAGCTTCTTCAGAAATGTTTGCGAAATTAAATATATATTTCCCAATCATTTACGATGAAGCTTTCATAAGACCGAAACATTCAGGTCAGTTTACAATCAACACCCGTGGATTGCAAAGTTGTGCTACCGGTAAGTTTAAGAAAGTGTATTTATTATTAATATAAATTATAGGCCTGTTATTACACATAAAGCTCTGTTTTATTAGCACCAACATTCACTGTGCGATACATTATATATATATATATATATATATATATATATATATATATATATAATTCGTTGCGTTTGCCAGAATGGTCCACTCCTATATTTTTAAATACTTTATGAGACCTCTGGCAAACCCAGCGAATTAAAATACATTATTCTACTTACTAACTCCATCACAACTACAATTTATCTAAGATTACCACACACACACACATATCGATATCCATATCTGTGTGTGTAACTGTAACTTCCCTTTTTGGAAACCAATTGTAATGGAGTATGTATCATCCTAGCAACTTAATCATTCGTGGCATTTAAGAATAAATTTTGTTGGTGGGATGGTTGATGTTTTCGGCAGCATATCAACACCTCTATGGGTCACTTAATGCCGAAATATAAATATTTTGTATGTAATTTTATGCTTTCATCTACAGATATTTTGTGCATAATTTTCTACTTTAAGTTGTTTTTAAGATATATAGTTTGCAGATCATAAAATGTATTGTTGTTAATTTTGCTGTAAAAATGTATTGTTACACATTTTATTATAAATATTTACTGTTGATTTTTGTTTAGGAGTTCAGTATTTGTCCATAGCTGGAGCCCTAAAAGCAATTTCAGACTGTTATGGAGTGGTTTCACAATGGAGGCTTGTATTTGTACTAAGTCGGACCTAAAACAGGCTCGACGTACAAAACGTGAGGAACTTGATATAATAGGTAATGACGCAAAGAAATCTAATTGTGGTCGCTGATACTTTAGTATCCGACTAACGGTCGTCCGGCATCGACTGAGCGACCCCCGGAGCAACTGTCGTTACTCTTACTACTCATAGGGGGGAGAGTCTATTAAGTATAGAATAGGTGTGTTCCGCTATAACACAGACCCACATAAGCACAAATAGAGATTCAATGTAGTAGGAAATATATTTTATTTGCAAAAGTAACATTTAGCAGAAAATATAAATTCGGACTAAAACGACTGAATGTAGAAACGATTGAAAATTTAGCTCATTTTTAGTGTCAAAAAGATTTCAGGCTCACATAGGCACAAATAGCCTATCACTACTCTATCCCGATTAATATGGCAGATTTTCAAATAAGTTACATTCTTTAGTTCTACCATCTCTTTAACCATCACAGCTAACAGCTGCCATAATAGAATGCCAGAGGTAAATAATGACAATTTAAATTATTTTTCATTTATAAGGAGCAAGTTCCACTCAGACAGTTTCTTCCCCAGAAATTTTTAATTCGTGGAATAAATTCCTGTGAGAATGTTTCCCAGTTAAGTACAATTTTGGTCTCTTCATGTCTAGAGTGAACCAATATCTATCCCAGGTTTCTTAACATTGTCTTCCTTGTGTCTCATTTTCGGTGTCAACAAATTTCTGGCCAAAATAAACAAAAAATGGAAACTCCATGTAACAGGAAATACAATCTGTTTATAAAAGCAACATATTGTAGAAAATATAAATCTTGATTAAAAGAGTTGAATTTAGGAACGACTGAAAATTTGGCCAAATTTCAGTGTCAAAAAGATCTCAAGCTCACATAAGCACAAATAGAAATTCCATGTAACAGGAAAAACTTTCTGTTTACAAAAGCAACATTTTGTAGAAAATATAAATCTTGATTAAAACGGTTGAATCTAGGAACGATTGAAAATTTGCCCCCAATTTCTGTGTCAAATAGATTTTAGGCTCACATAAGAACAAATAGAAATTCCATGTAACAGGAAATACATTCTGTTTACAAAAGCAACATTTTGTAGAAATTATAAATCTTGAAAAAAAAAGTTTAATTTAGAAACGATTGAAAATTTGGCCCATTTTTAGTGTCAAAAAGATTTCAGGCTAATATAAGCACAAATAGAAATTCCATGTAACAGGAAATACATTCTGTTTACAAAAGCAACATTTCGTAGAAAATGTAAATCTTGATGAAAAAAGTTTAATTTAGAAACGATTGAAAATTTGGCCCATTTGTAGTGTCAAAAAGATTTCAGGCTCACATAAGCACAAATAGAAATTCCATGTAACAAGAAATACATTCTGTTTACAAAAGCAACATTTTGTAGAAAATATAAATCTTGATGAAAAAAGTTTAATTTAGAAACGATTGAAAATTTGGCCCAATTGTAGTGTCAAAAAGATTTCAGGCTCGATAAGCACCAAATAGAAATCCCATGTAACAGGAAATACATTCTGTTTACAAATGCAACATTTTGTAGAAAATATAAATCTTGATGAAAAAAGTTTAATTTAGAAACGCTTGAAAATTTGGCCCATTTTTAATGTCAAAAAGATTTCAGGCTCACATAAGCACAAATAGAAATTCCATGTAACAGGAAATACATTCTGTTTACAATAGCAACATTTTGTAGAAAAATATAAATCTTCATGAAAAAAGTTTAATTTAGAAACGATTGAAAATTTGGCCCATTTGTAGTGTCAAAAAGATTTCAGGCTCACATAAGCACAAATAGAAATTCCATGTAACAGGAAATACATTCTGTTTACAAAAGCAACATTTTGTAGAAACTATAAATCTTGATGAAAAAAGTTTAATTTAGAAACGATTGATAATTTGGCCAATTTGTAGTGTCAAAAAGATTTTAGGCTCACATAAGCACAAATAGAAATTCCATGTAACAGGAAATACATTCTGTTTACAAAAGCAACATTTTGTAGAAAATATAAATCTTGATTAAAACAGTTTAATTTAGAAACGATTGAAAATTTGGCCCATTTGTAGTGTCAAAAAGATTTCAGGCTAACATAAGCACAAATAGAAATTCCATGTAACAGGAAATACATTCTGTTTACAAAAGCAACATTTTGTAGAAAATATAAATCTTGATGAAAACAGTTCGATTTAGAAACGATTGAAAATTTGGCCCATTTGTAGTGTCAAAAAGATTTCAGGCTCAGATAAGTACAAATAGAAATTCCATGTAACAGGAAATACATTCTGTTTAAAAAAGCAACATATTATAGAAAATATAAATCTTGATTAAAACAGTTTAATTTAGAAACGATTGAAAATTTAGCCCATTTGTAGTGTCAAAAAGATTTCAGGCTCACATAAGCACAAATAGAAATTCCATGTAACAGGAAATACATTCTGATTACAAAAGCCAAATTTTGTAGAAAATATAAATCTTGATTAAAACAGTTTAATTTAGAAACGATTGAAAATTTGGCCCATTGTTTGTGTCAAAAAGATTTCAGTCTCACATAAGCACAAATAGAAATTCCATGTAACAGGAAATGCATTCTCTTTACAAAAGCAACATTTCGTAGAAATATAAATCTTGATTAAAAAAGTTTAAATTAGAAAGGATTGAAAATTTGGCCCATTTGTAGTGTCAAAAAGATTTCAGGATAACGTAAGCACAAATAGAAATTACATGTAATCGGAAATACATTCTGTTTAAAAAAGCAACATTTTGTAGAAAATATAAATCTTGAAGAAAACAGTTTAATTAAGAAATGATTGAAAATTTGGCCCATTTTTAATGTCAAAAAGATTTCAGGCTAACATAAGCACAAATAGAAATTCCATGTAACAGGAAATACATTCTGTTTACAAAAGCAACATTTTGTAGAAAATATAAATCTTGACGAAAACAGTTAAATTTAGAAACGATTGAAAATTTGGCCCATTTGTAGTGTCAAAAAGATTTCACGCTAACATAAGCACAAATAGAAATTCCATGTAACATGAAATACATTCTGTTTACAAAAGCAACATTTTGTAGAAAATATAAATCTTGATGAAAAAAGTTTAATTTAGAAACGCTTGAAAATTTGGCCCATTTTTAGTGTCAAAAAGATTTCAGGCTCACATAAGCACAAACAGAAATTCCATGTAACAGGAAATACATTCTGTTTACAATAGCAACATTTTGTAGAAAAATATAAATCTTCATGAAAAAAGTTTAATTTAGAAACGATTGAAAATTTGGCCCATTTGTAGTGTCAAAAAGATTTCAGGCTCACATAAGCACAAATAGAAATTCCATGTAACAGGAAATACATTCTGTTTACAAAAGCAACATTTTGTAGAAAATATAAATCTTGATGAAAACAGTTCGATTTAGAAACGATTGAAAATTGGCCCATTTGTAGTGTCAAAAATATTTCAGGCTCAGATAAGTAAAAATAGAAATTCCATGTAACAGGAAATACATTCTGTTTAAAAAAGCAACATATTATAGAAAATATAAATCTTGATTAAAACAGTTTAATTTAGAAACGATTGAAAATTTAGCCCATTTTTAGTGTCAAAAAGATTTCAGGCTCACATAAGCACAAATAGAAATTCCATGTAACAGGAAATACATTCTGATTACAAAAGCCAAATTTTGTAGAAAATATAAATCTTGATTAAAACAGTTTAATTTAGAAACGATTGAAAATTTGGCCCATTGTTTGTGTCAAAAAGATTTCAGTCTCACATAAGCACAAATAGAAATTCCATGTAACAGGAAATGCATTCTCTTTACAAAAGCAACATTTCGTAGAAATATAAATCTTGATTAAAAAAGTTTAAATTAGAAAGGATTGAAAATTTGGCCCATTTGTAGTGTCAAAAAGATTTCAAGATAACGTAAGCACAAATAGAAATTACATGTAATCGGAAATACATTCTGTTTAAAAAAGCAACATTTTGTAGAAAATATAAATCTTGAAGAAAACAGTTTAATTAAGAAATGATTGAAATTAGGCCCTTTTGTAGTGTGAAAAAATTTCAGGCTCACGTAAGCACAAAAAGAAATTCCATGTAAGAGGAAATACATTCTGTTTAAAATAGCAACATTTTGTAGAAAATATAAATATTGATTAAAACAGTTTAATTTAGAAACGATTGAAAATTTAGCCCAATTTCTGTGTCAAAAAGATTTCAGTCTCACATAAGCACAAATAGAAATTCCATGTAACAGGAAATAAATTCTGTTTACAAAAGCAACATTTTGTAGAAAATATAAATCTTGATTAAATCGGTTGAATTTAGAAAAGATTGAAAATTTGGCCCATTTTTAGTGTCAAAAAGATTTCAAGCTGACATTCTGTTTACAAAAGCAACATTTTGTAGAAAATATAAATCTTGATGAAAAAAGTTTAATTTAAAAACGATTGAAAATTTGGCCCATTTTTAGTGTCAAAAAGTGTTCAGGCTCACATAAGGACAAACAGAAATTCCATGTAACAGGAAATACATTCTGTGTACAAAAGCAACATCTTGTAGAGAACATAAATCTTGATTAAAACGGTAGAATTTAGAAACGATTGAAAATTTGGCCCAATTTGTAGTGTCAAAAAGAATTCAGGCTCACATAAGCACAAATAGAATTTCCATGTAACAGGAAATACATTCTGTTTACAAAAGCAACATTTTGTAAAAAATTTAAATCTTGATGAAAAATTTTAATGTAGAAACGATTGAAAATTTGGTCCATTTGTAGTGTCAAAAAGATTTCAGTCTCACATAAGCAGAAATAGAAATTCCATGTAACAGGAAATACATTCTATTTAAAAAAGCAACATAATATAGAAAATACAAATCTTGATTAAAACAGTTCAATTTTGAAACGATTGTAAATTTGGCCCATTTGTAGTGTCAAAAAGATTTCAGGCTCACATAAGCACAAATAGAAATTCCATGTAACAGGAAATACATTCTGATTACAAAAGCAACATTTTGTAGAAAATATAAATCTTGATTAAAACGTTTGAATTTAGAAACGATTGAAAATTTGGCCCATTTGTAGTGTCAAAAAGATTTCAGGCTCACATAAGCAAAAATAGAAATTCCATGTAACAGGAAATACATTCTGTTTACAAAAGCAACATATTGTAGAAAATATAAATCTTGCTGAAAAAAGTTTAATTTAGAAACGATTGAAAATTTGGCCCATTTGTAGTGTCAAAAAGATTTCAGGCTCACATAAGCACAAATAGAAATTCCATGTAACAGGAAATGCATTCTGTTTACAAAAGCAACATTTTTCAGAAAATATAAATGTTGATTAAAACAGTTTAACTTAGAAACGATTGAAAATTTGGCCCATTTGTAGTGTCAAAAATATTTCAGGCTCACATAAGCACAAATAGAAATTCCAAGTAAGAGGAAATACATTCATTTCACAAAAGCAACATTTTGTAGAAAATATAAATCTTGATTGAAACAGTTTAATTTAGAAACGATTGAAAATTTGGCCCATTTGTAGTGTCAAAAATATTTCAGGCTCACATAAGCACAAATAGAAATTCCATGTAACAGGAAATACATTCTGTTTACAAAAGCAACATTTTATACAAAATATAAATCTTGATTAAAACAGTTTAATTTAGAAACGATTGAAAATTTGGCCCATTTGTTGTGTCAAAAAGAATTCAGGCTCACATAAGCACAAATAGAATTTCCATGTAACAGGAAATACATTCTGTTTACAAAAGCAACATTTTGTAGAAAATATAAATCTTGATTAAAACAGTTTAATTTAGAAACGATTGAAAATTTGGCCCAATTTCTGTGTCAAAAATATTTAAGGCTCACATAAGCACAAATAGAAATTCCATGTAACAGGAAATAAATTCTGTTTACAAAAGCAACATTTTGTAGAAAATATAAATCTTGATTAAAACGTTTGAATTTAGAATCGATTGAAAATTTGGCCAATTTGTAGTGTCAAAAAGATTTCAGGCTCACATAAGCACAAATAGAAATTCCAAGTAAGAGGAAATACATTCATTTCACAAAAGCAACATTTTGTAGAAAATATAAATCTTGATTGAAACAGTTTAATTTAGAAACGATTGAAAATTTGGCCCATTTGTAGTGTCAAAAATATTTCAGGCTCACATAAGCACAAATAGAAATTCCATGTAACAGGAAATACATTCTGTTTACAAAAGCAACATTTTATACAAAATATAAATCTTGATAAAAACAGTTTAATTTAGAAACGATTGAAAATTTGGCCCATTTGTAGTGTCAAATCATTTCAGGCTCCCATAAGCACAAAAAGAAATTCCATGTAACAGGAAATACATTCTGTTTAAAAAAGCAACATTTTGTAGAAAATATAAATCTTGAAGAAAACAGTTTAATTAAGAAATGATTGAAAATTTGGCCCATTTGTAGTGTCAAAAAGATTTCAGGCTCACGTAAGCAAAAATAGAAATTCCATGTAACAGGAAATGCATTCTGTTTACAAAAGCAACATTTTGTAGAAAATATAAATCTTGATTAAAACATTTTACTTTAGAAACGATTGAAAATTTGGTCCATTTGTAGTGTCAAAAAGATTTCAGGCTCCCATAAGCACAAAAAGAAATTCCATGTAACAGGAAATACATTCTGTTTAAAAAAGCAACATTTTGTAGAAAATATAAATATTGATTAAAAAAGTTTAATATAGAAACGTTTGAAAATTTAGCCCATTTGTAGTGTCAAAAAGATTTCAGGCTCACATAAGCACAAATAGAATATCCATGTAACAGGAAATACATTCTGTTTAAAAAAGCAACATTTTGTAGAAAATATAAATCTTGATGAAACATTTATTTTAGAAACGATTGAAAATTTGGCCCATTTGTTGTGTTAAAAAGATTTCAGACTCACATAAGCACAAAAATAAATTCCATGTAACAGGAAATACATTCTGTTTACAAAAGCAACATTTTGTAGAAAATATAAATCTTGATGAAAAAAGTTTAATTTAGAAACGATTGAAAATTTGGCCCAATTGTAGTGTCAAAAAGATTTCAGGCTCGCATAAGCACCAAATAGAAATTCCATGTAACAGGAAATACATTCTGTTTACAAAAGCAACATTTTGTAGAAAATATAAATCTTGGTGAAAAAAGTTTAATTTAGAAACGATTGAAAATTTGGCCCATTTGTAGTGTCAAAAAGATTTCAGGCTCACATAAGCGCAAATAGAAATTCCATGTAACAGGAAATACATTCTGTTTACAAAAGCAACATTTTGTAGAAAATATAAATCTTGATGAAAAAAGTTTAATTTAGAAACGCTTGAAAATTTGACCCATTTTTAATGTCAAAATATTTCAGGCTAACATAAGCACAAATAGAAATTCCATGTAACAGGAAATACATTCTGTTTACAAAAACAACATTTTGTAGAAAATATAAATCTTGACGAAAACAGTTAAATTTAGAAACGATTGAAAATTTGGCCCATTTGTAGTGTCAAAAAGATTTCAGGCTAACATAAGCACAAATAGAAATTCCATGTAACATGAAATACATTCTGTTTACAAAAGCAACATTTTGTAGAAAATATAAATCTTGATGAAAAAAGTTTAATTTAGAAACGCTTGAAAATTTGGCCCATTTTTAATGTCAAAAAGATTTCAGGCTCACATAAGCACGAATAGAAATTCCATGTAACAGGAAATACATTCTGTTTACAATAGCAACATTTTGTAGAAAAATATAAATCTTCATGAAAAAATTTTAATTTAGAAACGATTGAAAATTTGGCCCATTTGTAGTGTCAAAAAGATTTCAGGCTCACATAAGCACAAATAGAAATTCCATGTAACAGGAAATACATTCTGTTTACAAAAGCAACATTTTGTAGAAACTATAAATCTTGATGAAAAAAGTTTAATTTAGAAACGATTGATAATTTGGCCAATTTGTAGTGTCAAAAAGATTTTAGGCTCACATAAGCACAAATAGAAATTCCATGTAACAGGAAATACATTCTGTTTACAAAAGCAACATTTTGTAGAAAATATAAATCGTGATGAAAACTAGAAAATTAGAATTAGAAACGATTGATAATTTGGCCCATTTGTAGTGTCAAAAAGATTTCAGGCTCACATAAGCACAAATAGAAATACCATGTAACAGGAAATACATTCTGTTTACAAAAGGGATATTTTTTAGAAAATATAAATCTTAATTAAAACAGTTTAATTTAGAAACGATTGAAAATTTGGCCCATTTGTTGTGTCAAAAAGATTTCAGGCTAACATAAGCACAAATAGAAATTCCATGTAACAGGAAATACATTCTGTTTACAAAAGCAACATTTTGTAGAAAATATAAATCTTGATGAAAACAGTTCGATTTAGAAACGATTGAAAATTTGGCCCATTTGTAGTGTCAAAAAGATTTCAGGCTCAGATAAGTACAAAAAGAAATTCCATGTAACAGGAAATACATTCTGTTTAAAAAAGCAACATATTATAGAAAATATAAATCTTGGTTAAAACAGTTTAATTTAGAAACGATTGAAAATTTAGCCCATTTGTAGTGTCAAAAAGATTTCAGGCTCACATAAGCACAAATAGAAATTCCATGTAACAGGAAATACATTCTGATTACAAAAGCCAAATTTTGTAGAAAATATAAATCTTGATTAAAACAGTTTAATTTAGAAACGATTGAAAATTTGGCCCATTGTTTGTGTCAAAAAGATTTCAGTCTCACATAAGCACAAATAGAAATTCCATGTAACAGGAAATACATTCTGTTTAAAAAGGCAACATTTTGTAGAAAATATAAATCTTGAAGAAAACAGTTTAATTAAGAAATGATTGAAAATTTGGCCCATTTGTAGTGTCAAAAAGATTTCAGGCTCACGTAAGCAAAAATAGAAATTCCATGTAACAGGAAATGCATTCTGTTTACAAAAGCAACATTTTGTAGAAAATATAAATCTTGATTAAAACAGTTTACTTTAGAAACGATTGAAAATTTGGTCCATTTGTAGTGTCAAAAAAATTTCAGGCTCCCATAAGCACAAAAAGAAATTCCATGTACAGGAAATACATTCTGTTTAAAAAAGCAACATTTTGTAGAAAATATAAATATTGATTAAAACAGTTTAATATAGAAACGTTTGAAAATTTAGCCCATTTGTAGTGTCAAAAAGATTTCAGGCTCACATAAGCACAAATAGAATATCCATGTAACAGGAAATACATTCTGTTTAAAAAAGCAACATTTTGTAGAAAATATAAATCTTGATGAAGCATTTATTTTAGAAACGATTGAAAATTTGGCCGATTTGTTGTGTTAAAAAGATTTCAGACTCACATAAGCACAAAAAGAAATTCCATGTAACAGGAAATACATTCTGTTTACAAAAGCAACATTTTGTAGAAAATATAAATCTTGATTAAAACAGTTTAATTTAGAAACGATTGAAAATTTGGTCCATTTGTAGTGTCAAAAAGATTTCAGGCTCACATAAGCACAAAAAGAAATTCCGTGTAACAGGAAATAGATTCTGTTTAAAAAAGCAACATTTTGTAGAAAATATAAATCTTGATTAAAACAGTTTAATTTAGAAACGATTGAAAATTTGGCCCATTTGTAGTGTCACAAAGATTTCAGGCTCACATAAGCACAAATAGAAATTCCATGTAACAGGAAGTACATTCTGTTTACAAAAGCAACATTTTGTAGAAAATATAAATATTGATTAAAAAAGTGTAAATTAGAAACGATTGAAAATTTGGCCCATTTGTAGTGTCAAAAAGATTTCAGGCTCACATAAGCAAAAATAGAAATTCCATGTAACAGGAAATACATTCTGTTTACAAAAGCAACATATTGTAGAAAATATAAATCTTGCTGAAAAAAGTTTAATTTAGAAACGATTGAAAATTTGGCCCATTTGTAGTGTCAAAAAGATTTCAGGCTCACATAAGCACAAATAGAAATTCCAAGTAAGAGGAAATACATTCATTTCACAAAAGCAACATTTTGTAGAAAATATAAATCTTGATTGAAACAGTTTAATTTAGAAACGATTGAAAATTTGGCCCATTTGTAGTGTCAAAAATATTTCAGGCTCACATAAGCACAAATAGAAATTCCATGTAACAGGAAATGCATTCTCTTTACAAAAGCAACATTTCGTAGAAATATAAATCTTGATTAAAAAAGTTTAAATTAGAAAGGATTGAAAATTTGGCCCATTTGTAGTGTCAAAAAGATTTCAAGATAACGTAAGCACAAATAGAAATTACATGTAATCGGAAATACATTCTGTTTAAAAAAGCAACATTTTGTAGAAAATATAAATCTTGAAGAAAACAGTTTAATTAAGAAATGATTGAAATTAGGCCCTTTTGTAGTGTGAAAAAATTTCAGGCTCACGTAAGCACAAAAAGAAATTCCATGTAAGAGGAAATACATTCTGTTTAAAATAGCAACATTTTGTAGAAAATATAAATCTTGAAGAAAACAGTTTAATTAAGAAATGATTGAAAATTTGGTCCATTTGTAGTGTCAAAAAGATTTCAGGCTCCCATAAGCACAAAAAGAAATTCCATGTAACAGGAAATACATTCTGTTTAAAAAAGCAACATTTTGTAGAAAATATAAATATTGATTAAAACAGTTTAATATAGAAACGTTTGAAAATTTAGCCCATTTGTAGTGTCAAAAAGATTTCAGGCTCACATAAGCACAAATAGAATATTCATGTAACAGGAAATACATTCTGTTTAAAAAAGCAACATTTTGTAGAAAATATAAATCTTGATGAAACATTTATTTTAGAAACGATTGAAAATTTGGCCCATTTGTTGTGTTAAAAAGATTTCAGACTCACATAAGCACAAAAAGAAATTCCATGTAACAGGAAATACATTCTGTTTACAAAAGCAACATTTTGTAGAAAATATAAATCTTGATTAAAACAGTTTAATTTAGAAACGATTGAAAATTTGGTCCATTTGTAGTGTCAAAAAGATTTCAGGCTCACATAAGCACAAAAAGAAATTCCGTGTAACAGGAAATAGATTCTGTTTAAAAAAGCAACATTTTGTAGAAAATATAAATATTGATTAAAACAGTTTAATTTAGAAACGATTGAAAATTTGGCCCATTTATAGTGTCAAAATGATTTCAGGCTCACATAAGCACAAATAGAAATTCCATGTAACAGGAAATACATTCTGTTTACAAAAGCAACATTTTGTAGAAAATATAAATCTTGATTAAAACAGTTTAATTTAGAAACGATTGAAAATTTGGCCCATTTTAGTGTCACAAAGATTTCAGGCTCACATAAGCACAAATAGAAATTCCATGTAACAGGAAGTACATTCTGTTTACAAAAGCAACATTTTGTAGAAAATATAAATATTGATTAAAAAAGTGTAAATTAGAAACGATTGAAAATTTGGACCATTTGTAGTGACAAAAAGATTTCAGGATAACATAAGCACAAATAGAAATTCCATGTAACAGGAAATACATTCTGTTTAAAAAAGCAACATCTTGTAAAGAATAAAAGTCATTCTGTTTACAAAAGCAACATTATGTGGAAAATATAAATCTTTATTAAAACGATTGAATTTAAAACGATTGAAAGTTTGGCATATTTTTAATGTCAAAAAGATTTCAGGTTCACAGAAGCACAAATAGAAATTCCATGTAACAGGAAATAGATTCTGTTTACAAAAGCAACATTTTTAGAAAATATTAATCTTGATTAAAAGAGTTTACGTTAGAAACGATTAAAAATTTGGCACATTTGTAGTGTCAAAAAGATTTCAGGCTCACATAAGCACAAATAGAAATTCCATGTAACAGGATATACATTCTGTTTACAAAACCAACATTTTGTAGAAAATATAAATCTTGATTAAAACAGTTTAATTTAGAAACGATTGAAAATTTGGCCCATTTGTAGTGTCAAAAAGATTTCAGGCTCACATAAGCACAAATAGAAATTCCATGTAACAGGAAATACATTCAGTTCACAAAAGCAACATTTTGTAGAAAATATAAATCTTGATTAAAACAGTTTAATTTAGAAACGATTGAAAATTTGGCCCATTTGCAGTGTCAAAAAGATTTCAGGCTCACATAAGCACAAATAGAAATTCCATGTAATAGGAAATACATTCTGTTTACAAAAGCAACATTTTGTAGAAAATATTAATCTTGATTAAAACAGTTTACTTTAGAAACGATTGAAAATTTGGCCCATTTTTTGTGTCAAAAAGATTTCAGGCTCACATAAGGACAAATAGAAATTCCATGTAACAGGAAATACATTCTGTTTACAAAAGCAACATTTTGTAGAAAATATAAATCTTGATGAAAAAAGTTTAATTTAGAAACGATTGAAAATTTGGCCCATTTTTAATGTCAAAAAGATTTCAGGCTCGCATAAGCACAAATAGAAATTCCATGTAACAGGAAATACATTCTGTTTAAAAAAGCAACATATTATAGAAAATATAAATCTTGATTAAAACAGTTTAATTTAGAAACGATTGAAAATTTGGCCCATTTGTTGTGTCAAAAAGATTTCAGACTCACATAAGCACAAATAGAAATTCCATGTAACAGGAAATACATTCTGTTTACAAAAGCAACATTTTGTAGAAAATATAAATCTTGATTAAAAAAGTCTAAATTAGAAACGATTGAAAATTTGGCCCATTTGTAGTGTCAAAAAGATTTCAGGATAACATAAGCACAAATAGAAATTCCATGTAACAGGAAATACATTCTGTTTAAAAAAGCAACATCTTGTAGAGAATCAAAGTCATTCTGTTTACAAAAGCAACATTATGTGGAAAATATAAATCTTTATTAAAACGATTGAATTTAAAACGATTGAAAATTTGGCACATTTTTAATGTCAAAAAGATTTCAGGCTCACAGAAGCACAAATAGAAATTCCATGTAACAGGAAGTAGATTCTGTTTACAAAAGGAACATTTTTAGAAAATATTAATCTTGATTAAAAGAGTTTACTTTAGAAACGATTGAAAATTTGGCCCATTTGTAGTGTCAAAAAGATTTCATGCTCACAAAAGCCCAAATAGAAATTCCATGTAACAGGATATACATTATGTTTACAAAATCAACATTTTGTAGAAAATATAAATCTTGATTAAAACAGTTTAATTTAGAAACGATTGAAAATTTGGCCCATTTGTAGTGTCAAAACATTTCAGGCTCACATAAGCACAAATACAATTTCCATGTAACAGGAAATACATTCTGTTTACAAAAGCAACATTTTGTAGAAAATATAAATCTTGATTAAAACAGTTTAATTTAGAAACGATTGAAAATTTGGCCCAATTGTAGTGTCAAAAAGATTTCAGGCTCACATAAGCAAAAATAGAAATTCCATGTAACAGGAAATAGATTCTGTTTACAAAAGGAACATTTTGTAGAAAATATAAATCTTGTTGAAAAAAGTTTAATTTATAAACGATTGAAAATTTGGCCCATTTTTAATGTCAAAAAGATTTCAGGCTCACATAAGCACAAATAGAAATTCCATGTAACAGGAAATACATTCAGTTTACAAAAGCAACATTTTGTAGAAAATATAAATCTTGATTAAAACAGTTTAATTTAGAAACGATTGAAAATTTGGCCCATTTTTAATGTCAAAAAGATTTCAGACTCACATAAGCACAAATAGAAATTCCATGTAACAGGAAATACATTCTGTTTACAAAAGCAACATTATGTAGAAAATATAAATCTTGATTAAAACAGTTTAATTTAGAAACGATTGAAAATTTGGCCCATTTTTTGTGTCAAAAAGATTTCAGACTCACGTAAGCACAAACAGAAATTCCATGTAACAGGAAATACATTCTGTTTACAAAAGCAACATTTTGTAGAAAGTATAAATCTTGATGAAAAAAGTTTAATTTAGAAACGATTGAAAATTTGTCCCATTTTTATTGTCAAAAAGATTTCAGGCTAACATAAGTACAAATAGAAATTCCATGTAACAGGAAATACATTCTGTTTACAAAAGCAACATTTTGTATAAAATATAAATCTTGATTAAAACAGTTTAATTTAGAAACGATTGAAAATTTGGCCCATTTGTAGTGTCAAAAAGATTTTAGGCTCACATAAGCACAAATAGAAATTCCATGTAACAGGAAATACATTCTGTTTACAAAAGCAACATTTTGTAGAAAATATAAATCTTGATGAAAAAAGTTCAATTTAGAAACGATTGAAAATTTGGCCCATTTTTAATGTCAAAAAGATTTCAGGCTCACATAAGCACAAATAGAAATTCCATGTAACAGGAAATACATTCTGTTTACAAAAGCAACATTTCGTAGAAAATATAAATCTTGATGAAAAAAGTTTAATTTAGAAACGATTGAAAATTTGGCCCATTTGTAGTGTCAAAAAGATTTCAGGCTCACATAAGCACAAAGAGAAATTCCATGTAACAGGAAATACATTCTGTTTAAAAAAGCAACATTTTGTAGAAAATATAAATCTTGATGAAAAAAGTTTAATTTAAAAACGATTGAAAATTTGGCCCATTTTTAGTGTCAAATGTATTCAGGCTCACATAAGCACAAACAGAAATTCCATGTAACAGGAAATACATTCTGTTTACAAAAGCAACATTTTGTAGAAAATATAAATCTTGATGAAAAAAGTTTAATTTAGAAACGATTGAAAATTTGGCCCAATTGTAGTGTCAAAAAGATTTCAGGGTCACATAAGCACCAAATAAAAATTCCATGTAACAGGAAATACATTCTGTTTACAAAAGCAACATTTTGTAGAAAATATAAATCTTGATGAAAAAAGTTTAATTTAGAAACGATTGAAAATTTGGCCCATTTGTAGTGTCAAAAGCATTTCATGCTCACATAAGTACAAATAGTAATTCCATGTAACAGGAAATACATTCTCTTTAAAAATGCAACATTTTGTAGAAAATATTAATCTTGATTAAAACAGTTTAATTAAGAAATGATTGAACATTTGGCCCATTTGTAGTGTCAAAAAATTTCAGGCTCACATAAGCAAAAATAGAAATTCCATGTAACAGGAAATGCATTCTGTTTACAAAAGCAACATTTTGTAGAAAATATAAATCTTGATGAAAAAAGTTTAATTTAGAAACGATTGAAAATTTGGCCCATTTTTAATGTCAAAAAGATTTCAGGCTCACATAAGCACAAATAGAAATTCCATGTAACAGAAAATACATTCTGTTAAAAAAGCAACATATTATAGAAAATATAAATCTTGATTAAATCAGTTCAATTTAGAAACGATTGAAAATTTGGCCCATTTGTAGTGTCAAAAACATTTCAGGCTCACATAAGTACAAATAGTAATTCCATGTAAGAGGAAATACATTCTCTTTACAAAAGCAACATTTTGTAGAAAATATTAATCTTGATTAATACAGTTTACTTTAGAAACGATTGAAAATTTGGTCCATTTGTAGTATCAAAAGATTTCAGGCTCCCATAAGCACAAAAAGAAATTCCATGTAACAGGAAATACATTCTGTTTAAAAAAGCAACATTTTGTAGAAAATATAAATATTGATTAAAACAGTTTAATTTAGAAACGATTGAAAATTTAGCCCATTTGTAGTGTCAAAAAGATTTCAGGCTCACATAAGCACAAATAGAATATCCATGTAACAGGAAATACATTCTGTTTAAAAAAGCAACATTTTGTAGAAAATATAAATCTTGATGAAAAATTTTAATTTAGAAACGATGGAAAATTTGGCCCATTTGTTGTGTTAAAAAGATTTCAGACTCACATAAGCACAAAAAGAAATTCCATGTAACAGGAAATACATTCTGTTTAAAAAAGCAACATTTTGTAGAAAATATAAATATTGATTAAAACAGTTTAATTTAGAAACGATTGAATATTTGGCCCATTTGTAGTGTCAAAAAGATTTCAGGCTTACATAAGCACAAATAGAAATTCCATGTAACAGGAAATACATTCTGTTTACAAAAGCAACATTTTGTAGAAAATATAAATCTTGATTAAAACAGTTTAATTTAGAAACGATTGAAAATTTGGCCCATTTGTAGTGTCAAAAAGATTTCAGTCTCACATAAGCACAAATAGAAATTCCATGTAACAGGAAATACATTCTGTTTACAAAAGCAACATTTTGTAGAAAATATAAATCTTGATTAAATCGGTTGAATTTAGAAAAGATTGAAAATTTGGCCCGTTTTTAGTGTCAAAAAGATTTCAAGCTGACATAAGCACAAATAGATATTCTATGTAACGGGCAATACATTCTGTTTGCAAAAGCAACATTTTTTAGAAAATATAAATCCTGATGAAAAAAGTTTAATTTAAAAACGATTGAAAATTTGGCCCATTTTTAGTGTCAAATGTATTCAGGCTCACATAAGCACAAACAGAAATTCCATGTAACAGGAAATACATTCTGTTTACAAAAGCAACATTTGTAGAGAACATAAATCTTGATTAAAACGGTTGAATTTAGAAACGATTGAAAATTTGGCCCAATTTCTGTGTCAAAAAGATTTCAGGCTCACATAAGCACAAAAAGAAATTCCATGTAACAGGAAATACATTCTGTTTAAAAAAGCAACATTTTGTAGAAAATATAAATATTGATTAAAACAGTTTAATTTAGAAACGATTGAAAATTTAGCCCATTTGTAGTGTCAAAAAGATTTCAGGCTCACATAAGCACAAATAGACTTTCCATGTAACAGGAAATACATTCTGTTTAAAAAAGCAACATTTTGTAGAAAATATAAATATTGATGAAAAATTTTAATTTATAAACGATTGAAAATTTGGCCCATTTGTTGTGTTAAAAAGATTTCAGACTCACATAAGCGCAAATAGAAATTCCATGTAACAGGAAATATACTGTTTACAAAAGCAACATGTTGTAGAGAATATAGATTTTGATTAAAAAGGTTGAATTTAGAAACGATTGAAAATTAGGCCCAATTTATGTGTTAAAAAGATTTCAGGCTCACATAAGCACAAATAGAAATTCCATGTAACAGGAAATACATTCTGTTTACAAAAGCAACATTTTGTAGAAAATATAAATCTTGACTAAAAAAGTCTAAATTAGAAACGATTGAAAATTTGGCCCATTTTTAGTGTCAAAAAGATTTCAGGCTAACATAAGTACAAATAGAAATTCCATGTAACAGGAAATACATTCTGTTTACAAAAGCAACATTTTGTATAAAATATAAATCTTGATTAAAATAGTTTAATTTAGAAACGATTGAAAATTTGGCCCATTTGTAGTGTGAAAAAGATTTTAGGCTCACATAAGCACAAATAGAAATTCCATGTAACAGGAAATACATTCTGTTTAAAAAAGCAACATCTTGTAGAGAATAAAAGTCATTCTGTTTACAAAAGCAACATTATGTGGAAAATATAAATCTTTATTAAAACAATTGAATTTCAAACGATTGAAAATTTGGCACATTTTTAATGTCAAAAAGATTTCAGGCTCACAGAAGCACAAATAGAAATTCCATGTAACAGGAAATAGATTCTGTTTACAAAAGCAACAATTTTAGAAAATATTAATCTTGATTAAAAGAGTTTACTTTAGAAACGATTGAAAATTTGGCCCATTTGTTGTGTCAAAAAGATTTCATGCTCACATAAGCACAAATAGCAATTCCATGTAACAGGATATACATTCTGTTTACAAAAGCAACATTTTGTAGAAAATATAAATCTTGATGAAAAAAGTTTAATTTAGAAACGATTGAAAATTTGGCCCATTTGTAGTGTCAAAGCATTTCAGGCTCACATAAGCACAAATAGAATTTCCATGTAACAGGAAATACATTCTGTTTACAAAAGGAACATTTTGTAGAAAATATAAATCTTGATGAAAAAAGTTTAATTTAGAAACGATTGAAAATTTGGCCCATTTTTAATGTCAAAAAGATTTCAGGCTCACATAAGCACAAATATAAATTCCATGTAACAGGAAATACATTCTGTTTACAAAAGCAACATTTTGTAGAAAATATAAATCTTGATTAAAACAGTTTAATTTAGAAACAATTGAAAATTTGGCCCATTTGTTGTGTCAAAAAGATTTCAGACTCACGTAAGCACAAACAGAAATTCCATGTAACAGGAAATACATTCTGTTTACAAAAGCAACATTTTGTAGAAAGTATAAATCTTGATGAAAAAAGTTTAATTTAGAAACGATTGAAAATTTGGCCCATTTTTAGTGTCAAAAAGATTTCAGGCTAACATAAGCACAAATAGAAATTCCATGTAACAGGAAATACATTCTGTTTACAAAAGTAACATTTTGTAGAAAATATAAATCTTGATTAAAACAGTTTAATTTAGAAACGATTGAAAATTTGGCCCATTTGTAGTGTCAAAAAGATTTTAGGCTCACATAAGCACAAATAGAAATTCCATGTAACAGGAAATACATTCAGTTCACAAAAGCAACATTTTGTAGAAAATATAAATCTTGATTAAAACAGTTTAATTTAGAAACGATTGAAAATTTGGCACATTTTTAATGTCAAAAAGATTTCAGGCTCACAGAAGCACAAATAGTAATTCCATGTAACAGGAAATAGATTCTGTTTACAAAAGCAACATTTTTAGAAAATATTAATCTTGATTAAAAGAGTTTACTTTAGAAACGATTGAAAATTTGGCCCATTTGTAGTGTCAAAAAGATTTCAGGCTCACATAAGCACCAAATAAAAATTCCATGTAACAGGATATACATACTGTTTACAAAAGCAACATTTTGTAGAAAATATAAATCTTGATTAAAACAGTTTAATTTAGAAACGATTGAAAATCTGGCCCATTTGTAGTGTCAAAAAGATTTCAGGCTCACATAAGCAAAAATAGAAATTCCATGTAACAGGAAATACATTCTGTTTACAAAAGCAACATTTTGTAGAAAATATAAATCTTGATGAAAAAAGTTTAATTTAGAAACGATTGAAAATTTGGCCCATTTGTAGTGTCAAAACATTTCAGGCTCACATAAGCACAAATAGAATTTCCATGTAACAGGAAATACATTCTGTTTACAAAAGGAACATTTTGTAGAAAATATAAATCTTGATGAAAAAAGTTTAATTTAGAAACGATTGAAAATTTGGCCCATTTTTAATGTCAAAAAGATTTCAGGCTCACATAAGCACAAATATAAATTCCATGTAACAGGAAATACATTCTGTTTACAAAAGCAACATTTTGTAGAAAATATAAATCTTGATTAAAACAGTTTAATTTAGAAACAATTGAACATTTGGCCCATTTGTTGTGTCAAAAAGATTTCAGACTCACGTAAGCACAAACAGAAATTCCATGTAACAGGAAATACATTCTGTTTACAAAAGCAACATTTTGTAGAAAGTATAAATCTTGATGAAAAAAGTTTAATTTAGAAACGATTGAAAATTTGGCCCATTTTTAGTGTCAAAAAGATTTCAGGCTAACATAAGCACAAATAGAAATTCCATGTAACAGGAAATACATTCTGTTTACAAAAGCAACATTTTGTAGAAAATATAAATCTTGATTAAAAAAGTTCAATTTAGAAACGATTGAAAATTTGGCCCATTTTTAATGTCAAAAAGATTTCAGGCTCACATAAGCACAAATAGAAATTCCATGTAACAGGAAATACATTCTGTTTACAAAAGCAACATTTCGTAGAAAATATAAATCTTGATGAAAAAAGTTTAATTTAGAAACGATTGAAAATTTGGCCCATTTGTAGTGTCAAAAAGATTTCAGGCTCACATAAGCACAAAGAGAAATTCCATGTAACAGGAAATACATTCTGTTTAAAAAAGCAACATTTTGTAGAAAATATAAATCTTGATGAAAAAAGTTTAATTTAAAAACGATTGAAAATTTGGCCCATTTTTAGTGTCAAATGTATTCAGGCTCACATAAGCACAAACAGAAATTCCATGTAACAGGAAATACATTCTGTTTACAAAAGCAACATTTTGTAGAAAATATAAATCTTGATGAAAAAAGTTTAATTTAGAAACGATTGAAAATTTGGCCCAATTGTAGTGTCAAAAAGATTTCAGGGTCACATAAGCACCAAATAAAAATTCCATGTAACAGGAAATACATTCTGTTTACAAAAGCAACATTTTGTAGAAAATATAAATCTTGATGAAAAAAGTTTAATTTAGAAACGATTGAAAATTTGGCCCATTTGTAGTGTCAAAAGCATTTCATGCTCACATAAGTACAAATAGTAATTCCATGTAACAGGAAATACATTCTCTTTAAAAATGCAACATTTTGTAGAAAATATTAATCTTGATTAAAACAGTTTAATTAAGAAATGATTGAACATTTGGCCCATTTGTAGTGTCAAAAAATTTCAGGCTCACATAAGCAAAAATAGAAATTCCATGTAACAGGAAATGCATTCTGTTTACAAAAGCAACATTTTGTAGAAAATATAAATCTTGATGAAAAAAGTTTAATTTAGAAACGATTGAAAATTTGGCCCATTTTTAATGTCAAAAAGATTTCAGGCTCACATAAGCACAAATAGAAATTCCATGTAACAGAAAATACATTCTGTTAAAAAAGCAACATATTATAGAAAATATAAATCTTGATTAAATCAGTTCAATTTAGAAACGATTGAAAATTTGGCCCATTTGTAGTGTCAAAAACATTTCAGGCTCACATAAGTACAAATAGTAATTCCATGTAAGAGGAAATACATTCTCTTTACAAAAGCAACATTTTGTAGAAAATATTAATCTTGATTAATACAGTTTACTTTAGAAACGATTGAAAATTTGGTCCATTTGTAGTATCAAAAGATTTCAGGCTCCCATAAGCACAAAAAGAAATTCCATGTAACAGGAAATACATTCTGTTTAAAAAAGCAACATTTTGTAGAAAATATAAATATTGATTAAAACAGTTTAATTTAGAAACGATTGAAAATTTAGCCCATTTGTAGTGTCAAAAAGATTTCAGGCTCACATAAGCACAAATAGAATATCCATGTAACAGGAAATACATTCTGTTTAAAAAAGCAACATTTTGTAGAAAATATAAATCTTGATGAAAAATTTTAATTTAGAAACGATGGAAAATTTGGCCCATTTGTTGTGTTAAAAAGATTTCAGACTCACATAAGCACAAAAAGAAATTCCATGTAACAGGAAATACATTCTGTTTAAAAAAGCAACATTTTGTAGAAAATATAAATATTGATTAAAACAGTTTAATTTAGAAACGATTGAATATTTGGCCCATTTGTAGTGTCAAAAAGATTTCAGGCTTACATAAGCACAAATAGAAATTCCATGTAACAGGAAATACATTCTGTTTACAAAAGCAACATTTTGTAGAAAATATAAATCTTGATTAAAACAGTTTAATTTAGAAACGATTGAAAATTTGGCCCATTTGTAGTGTCAAAAAGATTTCAGTCTCACATAAGCACAAATAGAAATTCCATGTAACAGGAAATACATTCTGTTTACAAAAGCAACATTTTGTAGAAAATATAAATCTTGATTAAATCGGTTGAATTTAGAAAAGATTGAAAATTTGGCCCGTTTTTAGTGTCAAAAAGATTTCAAGCTGACATAAGCACAAATAGATATTCTATGTAACGGGCAATACATTCTGTTTGCAAAAGCAACATTTTTTAGAAAATATAAATCCTGATGAAAAAAGTTTAATTTAAAAACGATTGAAAATTTGGCCCATTTTTAGTGTCAAATGTATTCAGGCTCACATAAGCACAAACAGAAATTCCATGTAACAGGAAATACATTCTGTTTACAAAAGCAACATTTGTAGAGAACATAAATCTTGATTAAAACGGTTGAATTTAGAAACGATTGAAAATTTGGCCCAATTTCTGTGTCAAAAAGATTTCAGGCTCACATAAGCACAAAAAGAAATTCCATGTAACAGGAAATACATTCTGTTTAAAAAAGCAACATTTTGTAGAAAATATAAATATTGATTAAAACAGTTTAATTTAGAAACGATTGAAAATTTAGCCCATTTGTAGTGTCAAAAAGATTTCAGGCTCACATAAGCACAAATAGACTTTCCATGTAACAGGAAATACATTCTGTTTAAAAAAGCAACATTTTGTAGAAAATATAAATATTGATGAAAAATTTTAATTTATAAACGATTGAAAATTTGGCCCATTTGTTGTGTTAAAAAGATTTCAGACTCACATAAGCGCAAATAGAAATTCCATGTAACAGGAAATATACTGTTTACAAAAGCAACATGTTGTAGAGAATATAGATTTTGATTAAAAAGGTTGAATTTAGAAACGATTGAAAATTAGGCCCAATTTATGTGTTAAAAAGATTTCAGGCTCACATAAGCACAAATAGAAATTCCATGTAACAGGAAATACATTCTGTTTACAAAAGCAACATTTTGTAGAAAATATAAATCTTGACTAAAAAAGTCTAAATTAGAAACGATTGAAAATTTGGCCCATTTTTAGTGTCAAAAAGATTTCAGGCTAACATAAGTACAAATAGAAATTCCATGTAACAGGAAATACATTCTGTTTACAAAAGCAACATTTTGTATAAAATATAAATCTTGATTAAAATAGTTTAATTTAGAAACGATTGAAAATTTGGCCCATTTGTAGTGTGAAAAAGATTTTAGGCTCACATAAGCACAAATAGAAATTCCATGTAACAGGAAATACATTCTGTTTAAAAAAGCAACATCTTGTAGAGAATAAAAGTCATTCTGTTTACAAAAGCAACATTATGTGGAAAATATAAATCTTTATTAAAACAATTGAATTTCAAACGATTGAAAATTTGGCACATTTTTAATGTCAAAAAGATTTCAGGCTCACAGAAGCACAAATAGAAATTCCATGTAACAGGAAATAGATTCTGTTTACAAAAGCAACAATTTTAGAAAATATTAATCTTGATTAAAAGAGTTTACTTTAGAAACGATTGAAAATTTGGCCCATTTGTTGTGTCAAAAAGATTTCATGCTCACATAAGCACAAATAGCAATTCCATGTAACAGGATATACATTCTGTTTACAAAAGCAACATTTTGTAGAAAATATAAATCTTGATGAAAAAAGTTTAATTTAGAAACGATTGAAAATTTGGCCCATTTGTAGTGTCAAAGCATTTCAGGCTCACATAAGCACAAATAGAATTTCCATGTAACAGGAAATACATTCTGTTTACAAAAGGAACATTTTGTAGAAAATATAAATCTTGATGAAAAAAGTTTAATTTAGAAACGATTGAAAATTTGGCCCATTTTTAATGTCAAAAAGATTTCAGGCTCACATAAGCACAAATATAAATTCCATGTAACAGGAAATACATTCTGTTTACAAAAGCAACATTTTGTAGAAAATATAAATCTTGATTAAAACAGTTTAATTTAGAAACAATTGAAAATTTGGCCCATTTGTTGTGTCAAAAAGATTTCAGACTCACGTAAGCACAAACAGAAATTCCATGTAACAGGAAATACATTCTGTTTACAAAAGCAACATTTTGTAGAAAGTATAAATCTTGATGAAAAAAGTTTAATTTAGAAACGATTGAAAATTTGGCCCATTTTTAGTGTCAAAAAGATTTCAGGCTAACATAAGCACAAATAGAAATTCCATGTAACAGGAAATACATTCTGTTTACAAAAGTAACATTTTGTAGAAAATATAAATCTTGATTAAAACAGTTTAATTTAGAAACGATTGAAAATTTGGCCCATTTGTAGTGTCAAAAAGATTTTAGGCTCACATAAGCACAAATAGAAATTCCATGTAACAGGAAATACATTCAGTTCACAAAAGCAACATTTTGTAGAAAATATAAATCTTGATTAAAACAGTTTAATTTAGAAACGATTGAAAATTTGGCACATTTTTAATGTCAAAAAGATTTCAGGCTCACAGAAGCACAAATAGTAATTCCATGTAACAGGAAATAGATTCTGTTTACAAAAGCAACATTTTTAGAAAATATTAATCTTGATTAAAAGAGTTTACTTTAGAAACGATTGAAAATTTGGCCCATTTGTAGTGTCAAAAAGATTTCAGGCTCACATAAGCACCAAATAAAAATTCCATGTAACAGGATATACATACTGTTTACAAAAGCAACATTTTGTAGAAAATATAAATCTTGATTAAAACAGTTTAATTTAGAAACGATTGAAAATCTGGCCCATTTGTAGTGTCAAAAAGATTTCAGGCTCACATAAGCAAAAATAGAAATTCCATGTAACAGGAAATACATTCTGTTTACAAAAGCAACATTTTGTAGAAAATATAAATCTTGATGAAAAAAGTTTAATTTAGAAACGATTGAAAATTTGGCCCATTTGTAGTGTCAAAACATTTCAGGCTCACATAAGCACAAATAGAATTTCCATGTAACAGGAAATACATTCTGTTTACAAAAGGAACATTTTGTAGAAAATATAAATCTTGATGAAAAAAGTTTAATTTAGAAACGATTGAAAATTTGGCCCATTTTTAATGTCAAAAAGATTTCAGGCTCACATAAGCACAAATATAAATTCCATGTAACAGGAAATACATTCTGTTTACAAAAGCAACATTTTGTAGAAAATATAAATCTTGATTAAAACAGTTTAATTTAGAAACAATTGAACATTTGGCCCATTTGTTGTGTCAAAAAGATTTCAGACTCACGTAAGCACAAACAGAAATTCCATGTAACAGGAAATACATTCTGTTTACAAAAGCAACATTTTGTAGAAAGTATAAATCTTGATGAAAAAAGTTTAATTTAGAAACGATTGAAAATTTGGCCCATTTTTAGTGTCAAAAAGATTTCAGGCTAACATAAGCACAAATAGAAATTCCATGTAACAGGAAATACATTCTGTTTACAAAAGCAACATTTTGTAGAAAATATAAATCTTGATTAAAACAGTTTAATTTAGAAACGATTGAAAATTTGGCCCATTTGTAGTGTCAAAAAGATTTTAGGCTCACATAAGCACAAATAGAAATTCCATGTAACAGGAAATACATTCAGTTCACAAAAGCAACATTTTGTAGAAAATATAAATCTTGATTAAAACAGTTTAATTTAGAAACGATTGAAAATTTGGCACATTTTTAATGTCAAAAAGATTTCAGGCTCACAGAAGCACAAATAGTAATTCCATGTAACAGGAAATAGATTCTGTTTACAAAAGCAACATTTTTAGAAAATATTAATCTTGATTAAAAGAGTTTACTTTAGAAACGATTGAAAATTTGGCCCATTTGTAGTGTCAAAAAGATTTCAGGCTCACATAAGCACCAAATAAAAATTCCATGTAACAGGATATACATACTGTTTACAAAAGCAACATTTTGTAGAAAATATAAATCTTGATTAAAACAGTTTAATTTAGAAACGATTGAAAATCTGGCCCATTTGTAGTGTCAAAAAGATTTCAGGCTCACATAAGCAAAAATAGAAATTCCATGTAACAGGAAATACATTCTGTTTACAAAAGCAACATTTTGTAGAAAATATAAATCTTGATAAAAAAAGTTTAATTTAGAAACGATTGAAAATTTGGCCCATTTGTAGTGTCAAAACATTTCAGGCTCACATAAGCACAAATAGAATTTCCATGTAACAGGAAATACATTCTGTTTACAAAAGGAACATTTTGTAGAAAATATAAATCTTGATGAAAAAAGTTTAATTTAGAAACGATTGAAAATTTGGCCCATTTTTAATGTCAAAAAGATTTCAGGCTCACATAAGCACAAATATAAATTCCATGTAACAGGAAATACATTCTGTTTACAAAAGCAACATTTTGTAGAAAATATAAATCTTGATTAAAACAGTTTAATTTAGAAACAATTGAACATTTGGCCCATTTGTTGTGTCAAAAAGATTTCAGACTCACGTAAGCACAAACAGAAATTCCATGTAACAGGAAATACATTCTGTTTACAAAAGCAACATTTTGTAGAAAGTATAAATCTTGATGAAAAAAGTTTAATTTAGAAACGATTGAAAATTTGGCCCATTTTTAGTGTCAAAAAGATTTCAGGCTAACATAAGCACAAATAGAAATTCCATGTAACAGGAAATACATTCTGTTTACAAAAGCAACATTTTGTAGAAAATATAAATCTTGATTAAAACAGTTTAATTTAGAAACGATTGAAAATTTGGCCCATTTGTAGTGTCAAAAAGATTTTAGGCTCACATAAGCACAAATAGAAATTCCATGTAACAGGAAATATATTCAGTTCACAAAAGCAACATTTTGTAGAAAATATAAATCTTGATTAAAACAGTTTAATTTAGAAACGATTGAAAATTTGGCACATTTTTAATGTCAAAAAGATTTCAGGCTCACAGAAGCACAAATAGTAATTCCATGTAACAGGAAATAGATTCTGTTTACAAAAGCAACATTTTTAGAAAATATTAATCTTGATTAAAAGAGTTTACTTTAGAAACGATTGAAAATTTGGCCCATTTGTAGTGTCAAAAAGATTTCAGGCTCACATAAGCACCATATAAAAATTCCATGTAACAGGATATACATACTGTTTACAAAAGCAACATTTTGTAGAAAATATAAATCTTGATTAAAACAGTTTAATTTAGAAACGATTGAAAATCTGGCCCATTTGTAGTGTCAAAAAGATTTCAGGCTCACATAAGCAAAAATAGAAATTCCATGTAACAGGAAATACATTCTGTTTACAAAAGCAACATTTTGTAGAAAATATAAATCTTGATGAAAAAAGTTTAATTTAGAAACGATTGAAAGTTTGGCCCATTTGTTGTGTCAAAACATTTCAGGCTCACATAAGCACAAATAGAATTTCCATGTAACAGGAAATACATTCTGTTTACAAAAGGAACATTTTGTAGAAAATATAAATCTTGATGAAAAAAGTTTAATTTAGAAACGATTGAAAATTTGGCCCATTTTTAATGTCAAAAAGATTTCAGGCTCACATAAGCACAAATATAAATTCCATGTAACAGGAAATACATTCTGTTTACAAAAGCAACATTTTGTAGAAAATATAAATCTTGATTAAAACAGTTTAATTTAGAAACAATTGAACATTTGGCCCATTTGTTGTGTCAAAAAGATTTCAGACTCACGTAAGCACAAACAGAAATTCCATGTAACAGGAAATACATTCTGTTTACAAAAGCAACATTTTGTAGAAAGTATAAATCTTGATGAAAAAAGTTTAATTTAGAAACGATTGAAAATTTGGCCCATTTTTAGTGTCAAAAAATTTCAGGCTAACATAAGCACAAATAGAAATTCCATGTAACAGGAAATACATTCTGTTTACAAAAGCAACATTTTGTAGAAAATATAAATCTTGATTAAAACAGTTTAATTTAGAAACGATTGAAAATTTGGCCCATTTGTAGTGTCAAAAAGATTTTAGGCTCATATAAGCACAAATAGAAATTCCATGTAACAGGAAATACGTTCTGTTTACAAAAGCAACCTTTTGTAGAAAATATAAATCTTGATTAAAACAGTTTAATTTAGAAACGATTGAAAATTTGCCCCATTTGTTGTGTCAAAAAGATTTCAGGCTCACATAAGTACAAATAGAAATTCCATGTAACAGGAAATACATTCTGTTTTAAAAAGCAACATTTTATAGAACATATAAATCTTGATTAAAAAAGTTTAATTTAAAAACGATTGAAAATTTGACCCATTTTTAGTGTCAAAAAGAATTCAGGCTCACATAAGCACAAACAGAAATTCCATGTAACAGGAAATACATTCTTTTTACAAAAGCAACATCCTGTAGAGAATATAAATCTTGATTAAAACGGTTGAATTTAGAAACGATTGAAAATTTGGCCCAATTTCTGTGTCAAAATATTTCAGGCTCACATAAGCACAAATAGAAATTCCATCTAACTGGAAATACATTCTGTTTAAAAAAGCAACATTTTGTAGAAAATATAAATCTTGATTAAAATAGCTGAATTTAGGAACGATTGAAAATTTGGCCCAATTTCAGTGTCAAATAGATTTTAGGTTCAAATATGCACAAATAGAAATTCCATGTAACAGGAAATACATTCTGTTTCCAAAAGCAACATTTTGTAGAAAATATAAATCTTGATTAAATCGATTGAATTTAGAAACGATTGAAAATTTGGGCCCATTTCAGTGTCAAATAGCTTTCCGGTTCACATAAGCACAAATAGAAATTCCATGTAACAGGAAATACATTCTGTTTACAAAAGCAACACTTTGTAGAAAATATAAATCTTGATTAAACCGTTGCATTTATGAACGATTGAAAAGTTGGTACCATTTTGGTTTTAAATATATTTCAGGCTCACATAAGCACAAATAGAAATTCCATGGAACTAGAAATATATTTTATTTACAAACGGAACATTTTGTAGAAAATATAAATGTTGACTAATGACTACACTGCTCCAGGTGTCTATCAGCTTGTCAAATTAAACCTCCAGGCCTTGGTTCAGTTTACGGCGTAATCTACTCTCTTTTCAATTGTAGTAAATCTCATTAAGTATATTTTTCTTACCACCGCAGAATAATCATGGTTTCGTCAAAGGAAGAAAGAACTGACTTCTTTTTCTGGGGTATGCTAAAGGAGAAGGTGTACTCAATGATAACCACAGATGCAACACACTTGATTAAACGCGTAAAGAGTAAATGTGCTAAAATTGGCGGCAATATATAATTGTTGCACCAAGTTCATGTGAATTTTGTAAAGCGCATCAAACTTTGCATTAGAAATAATGGAAATCGTATTAAAGATGTCTTTTGTTAATATTCCAATTCAATAAAATGTTGTTGAAATTTTAATTTCTTGAAAATATTCGTTTTTTCCTAGGGTGTCAAAAATTTAGGTACACATCTTGTATAATGTATATTTGGGCATCAAACTTTCTTTGAAACATGTTTCGTTGAATATGACAGATAAGGAAAATTTGATGAATTTTTTATTTAGTTTTTCAATTACTCTTACATTTTCCCGTTTGAAGATGTTATTTTTTTTAATATTCCAATTCAATAAAATGTTGTTGAAATTTTAATTTCTTGAAAATATTCGTTTTTTCCTAGTGTGTGCAGACTTTAGGGACGCCCTGTACAATAAACTACATTTCTTTGTGAGTACATCATTTGCTGCAGAAATTTTCGCTGACACGAACCAGGTGGCGAGGAAACCAAATAAGAAAGAAACAACAATTTTTAAAGAGCAAGGGACGGAAAGTCTTATTTAAATGATTTCTGAATTGTTTGCCTTTCAAAATAAAGTAAAGCAGTTTGTGTTTTAATAATTTTACGCCAGTGGAAAAAATAGAATTTTAAAGCCCGCCTATTTTTTCTTGGGCCAACTCAGACCTATTTGCGTAGCTAGCGGTTCACGTTCAAAATCACTGACACAGAGCAAGAATAACTTGGTTGGTTTGTTTTATCCGCCATATTTATTTGACCTTGCTTTAACCGATTGTTACCTTCTTCCGACGTCGCAAAATGCTTTGGTAATTTTTTTTTTAATGAAATCAGGTGCAAGGGTTGAACGAAATTTCTTTTTACATCAAAATGTGCGGAATTTTACTCAAAAGGTATGAAGAGCTGCCGGATAAGCAGAAACAAGGCATTGCAAATAATTTTGGCTATATAAATAATGGTGGCTATATAAATAATGGTAGCTATATAAATGAATAAAATGTATTTAAAAGTTTGTTTTTGGTGAAAAAAATTGATAAACAAAAGAGGAAATTATTTATGACTCAACCTGACATATATTCTGGGCAACTTGTATGTTGATGTTGCCTGGGACACTGTTAGTAAAATTCTCCATTCCTTTTCTCCCGAGGTCCAGAGCTCCGATTACTGTTGCTACAGCCTCTGTCTTCATTCCCCACATCTTGTTAATCTCGATAAAAATCAGAATGATTGATGTAACTCTTATAATATATTTCAACACAGAGAAGAAAGAAAGAAAGAAAGAAAGAAAAAGAAGAAGGAGAATTAAGAATTTATTGAAAAGAGAAGATGAAGTAAGAAGAGCGAGAGACAGAAAGCAGAGAGGACGGAAAAAAGAAAGAAAGAAAGAAAGAAAGAAAGAAAGAAAGAAAGTGATGAGGGATTAAAGCAGATAGAAAGAGAAAAAAGTATTAAAAGTGAACCAACGTAAAAATGAAGGGAGAGTCATAGAAAGAGAAGAGAAAGAAAGAAAGAAAGAAAGAAAGTAGGAGGTATAAAGAAGGAAAAAGAAGAAGCAAGCGAGAAGCAAAGAAAAGAGGAAGGGAAAGAGATAAAAAGAGAAGACGAAGGAATAAAGAGAGAGTATCAAAGAGAAGAGAAAGGAGAGATAGAATGAGAAAAGAAACAAAGGAACAAAAAGAAAGACATAGACGCAGCAGAAAGTGATGTGGAAAGGAAAGAGGAAAGAAGAGAGAACAAAAGAGAAGACGAAGGGAGAGAAATGGGAGGAGATGAGGAAGGAGAGAAGAGGAATTAAAAGTTTAATAAAAAGAGGAAGTAAACGGGGGGAGATAGAAAGAAAAGAGGAAAGAAGAGGAGAGGAATGAAGAGAGAAACAAAGAGAAGAGGAAAGAAGGGAGAAAATGGAGAGGATGGAAGAGAAAACCAAAGAGAAGGAGAAAGAGAGATAGAAAGAAAAGAGCAAGGAAGACAGAAAGAGGAGAGGAAGGAAGAGAGAAACAAAGAGGAAAGAAGGGAGAAAATGGAGAGGATGAAAGAAAATACCAAAGAGATGGAGAAAGAGAGATAGAAAGAAAAGAGGAAGGAAGACAGAAAGAGGAGAGGGAGGAAGAGAGAAACAAAGAGAAGAGGGGAGAAAATGGAGAGGATGGAAGAGAAAACCAAAGAGAAGGAGAAAGAGAAAAGAAACAAATAAACAAAAAGAAAGAAAGAAATAGAAGCAGGAGAAAGTGATGTGGAAAGGAAGAGAAAACCAAAGAGAACGAGAAAGAGAAAAGAAACAACTAAACAAAAAGAAAGAAAGAAATAGAAGCAGGAGAAAGTGATGTGGAAAGGAAGAGAAAACCAAAGAGAAGGAGAAAGAGAAAAGAAACAAATAAACAAAAAGAAAGAAATAGAAGCAGGAGAAAGTGATGTGGAAAGGAAGAGAAAACCAAAGAGAAGGAGAAAGAGAAAAGAAACAAATAAACAAAAAGAAAGAAAGAAATAGAAGCAGGAGAAAGTGATGTGGAAAGGAAGAGAAAACCAAAGAGAAGGAGGGAGGGAGATAAAAAGAAAAGAGGAAGGACGAGAGAACAAAAGAAAAGAATGAGGAAGAGAGATAGAAAGAAAAAGAACCAAAAAGAAGGCAAAGGGAAAAAAATAGGAGGAAATGAGGAAGAAGATAAGAGGAATTAAAAAGTATAAGTTCCTCTTTTTAAGGAAGAGTCAGAAAGAAAAGAGGGAGGAAGGGAGTACCAAAGAGAAAAGGTATGAGAAAGAAAGAAAGAAAGAAAGAAAGAAAGAAAAAAACAAGGGAAAAACAAGAGGAAAACAACGCTTAACATGGCTGAACAATATGACGAAAAGAACATTTATTAAAAGGTACGAAGAATAGGGAATTTTGGAGAGCCATGATCGCTTACGTCCTGAAGGGACACGGCAGATGAAGAAGAATATTTGCACATTTTCTGAAAATTATAATTCGCTCTCCATATATTTTTTCTGTCACACACTCTGTCGACTGTTCATTTTGATTCTATGCCACACTAACCGACGTCTGTTGCTTTTGATCGATACTTCAAACTCTGTCGTCTGTTGCCTTTGATTTCAATGTCGCACACTCTGCCGTCTGTACTTTTTTATTTCATGTCACACTCACTGACATCTGTGCCTTTCATTCTGTCGTCTGTTTCATTGATTTCAATGTCACGCACACTGCCGTCTGTTTTTTTATTCTATGTCACACTCACTGACAACTGTTGCCTTATGATTTGTGTCTCAAACTCTCTGTCGTCTGTTCCTTTTGATTTCTGTGTCACTTTCTCTGTCCACAGTTTATTTTCATTCATATGTCATACTCCCTGTTACTATTGATTTCCGTGTAATATTCTCGTCTTTTCTATTTGATTTCTGACACACTATGTCGTTTGTTACTTTTTTATTTCTGGATTATACTCTCTGCTGTTTTTATTTCTGTGTGACACTTTCTATCGTCTGTCCCTCATGATTCATGTGTTTCATATAGGAAGGAAATGAGTAACTACCGACACTGAGGTTTGAGCGTGACACTCTGGACTTATAAATATATCTTTTCCGCCAGGTTTATAAATAGCGGTGTCAGGCTGCTGACTGCAGTGATTATTGAGTGACCATTGAGTGGAACTATCCAGTCGAATTAGTGTGAATTATTGTGCATCGATGATTTGGCTTTTGATTTAGGATTTACCGGACGTTAGGCTGAGCCGTGCTACTAACAAAGTATTCACTAAAATGGTTAATTATCTTTGGTTGACTTTTACTTCTTTGTTCTTGTTAAGTATTTATTTGTGGTTGTAATTAAATACTGTTTTATCTTAACATTGAAGTCTTGAGTTATACTCAATCATTAACGACCACCGTGCGTCACAAAAATGTGTCACACTCGCTGTTGCCTATTTGTTTTGATTTATGCATTACATTCTGTCGTCTGTTCCTTTGGATTTCTGTGTCATCCTCTCCGTCATTTTTTCTTTTTGTTTTCTCTGTTGCAGAAATCACACCTTGTGTTTTGTGAGGTGCGGATATTTTTCAGTAAATATTTAATGGCTCCTGCAACATTTGTCCCGTAAACAAGATTTGGCAGATTCATGAGAGTCCAAGTCTTAACATGGATTTTAAACAACATGTATTAACAAAAAGAAATTACATTAATGTGCATACAGTTGAAAGGAAAAGAAACTAGACATTAAAAATTAGCCATTAAAAATGTGCTTGTTTTTTGTATGTGTGTCTGCGTATGCGTCTGTGGGTGATACGCGCGCGTCGTTGCGCATGTCTATACGAGTTCAATCGTTAATCGCCCGGGACAATGAACGTTACCCATTTGAGACGTTCTCATCTACGAACTGATATATCTTGGAGCAAGATGAAGAAAGAAGAAAAGGGAGGGAGGGTTTGTCTTTTTATAAACTTAAACAGCGCCACCTAAGGGCGTTTGGCAAAGCCAAGTGGTGTAATCTTCATGCGACACTTTGATCTGTTGCTTTTGATTTCTATCACGCTTCCTCTGTCGTTTGTTTTTCAACACTTGTTGGATTTTAACTGAACTCTTGTCAACAGGGAAAAATACGTAACTATTTCAGCCACCCGACACTTTTTCGTACATACATACATTGCACAAGTCTAAATAGCAGAAAATGGGAAGACTTAGATTTGCGCCAATCTTTCATGAGTGAAAAAACTACCAACAAAATCGTTATTTACATTTTAAATCTATTTCGACCACAAGAAACCATTTTGTACTTATGGCGATTTTCTGGGATGTGGAACAAGGTCGAAACTATGGGGAACCTAGGAAAGGTCGAAACTATGGTTAACAAGCTTAACTCGATACGATCGAGTAGCGAGATAAGCTTGTTAACATGTAGGAAATTCAGTCGTCCACGTTTTTTTTTTTTCTATTAAAATTTCCAACGTACGAATTCCAAACAGTAATAAAATAAAAAACATAAGCAAACATTTGAATGATTGTTAAATAAATCATTTGTATTTACAAGCATACATACATGAATTCAAAAGAGTCAAAAACTAGTAAAAATAGTCTTTATTTCAGTTAAAATCCTTGGGTAGTTGGTCTACACAAAATAATAAGCTTTAGAAAAGATTACCAGTTGCTTCACAGTAAAAAAAAAAAAAAAAAAAAAAAAAAGCTGTGGTGGAGACAAATAGTTTTGAGTATTTGATCCGAAGTCAAAGCTGTATTTGAGAATAGACTTTTGAGTTTTAGATCCATAGTTAAAGCTGTAATTGAGAATAATCTTTTTGAGGATTTGATCCACAGTCAAAGCTATATTCGACGAAAGACTTTTCATTGTTTGATCCACAGTCAAAGCTGTAATTGAGAATAAACTTTTGAGGATTTGATCAACAGTCAAAGCTATATTTGAGAAAAGACTTTTCAGTGTTTGATCCAAAGTCAAAGCTGTAATTGAGAATATACTCAAGTATTTGATTCACAGTCAAAGCAATATTTGAGAATAGACTTTTAAATATTTGATCCACAGTCAAACTCTTTTTGAGAAAAAACTTTTGAGTAGTTGATCCTCTGTCAAAACTGTATTTGGAAAAATACTTTTGGATGTTTGATCCAAAGTTAAAGTTGTATTTGAGAGAAGACTTGTCTAAACGATTTAAATATCACGTGAGTTAGTGTTCTCCCCTCCTTCCTATAAATAGTCTCTTGGTCAGTGATTCTTGGCAACTAGTTTTGTACTTGACGAGTTGTTGAATCGAGGCTTGGATTCACTTCAAGTCTCTCTACACTGTTGCCAAGACTTACGATAACTCACTCAACTAGTCTAATGTTTGAATCTAATTCGAATATAAGATGGTGACGTAAAAGCGTAGACATTGATCCTAGCTCACCCACTGCAGCAAAAGAATGATGTTATTGGGGTATAGTTTTTTGTCTAGGATTACAAGGAAAAAATTCTTAACAAGTTTAGAGCCCTGATAAGCAGTGTCAGCCCTACGACATTAGAGTTTATCGTAACTTGTTCAGACTAAGAACACGCACTAGTTATTAGGTTGGTGCAAAAATAATGTCGGTTTTTGACGTTAAGAAATACGTCAAAAACCGACATTATTTTTGCACCAACCTAATGACTTGGGCGCCATTTTTATTCAATTCCCAAACCCAAAGACATTTACTTGCAACAAGAAAACAGGAACCTAACGAAAATCTGGATGACTTTTTCAGGGGACTCGAAAAACTAAGATGGGATTTCGATTTCAAAGACCCTACAGCGAAACAATGTGGAGACGAAGCTATACAAAACGCTTTTATTAGTGGAATTGCTTCTCCAGCAATACGTCAAAGACTGTTGGAAAATAAAACATTAGATTTACAGACAGCTTACGATCAAGCTTCAGTCATGGATTTAGCACGGAAGAATAACAATGCTTATGCTGCCCCTATTTAGTCTCTGGCTGTTGCAGTCTATGAAAGTGATCCTTCTGGAAAAGATGATAAAATTAATATCTTAAACCCACCTGAAACAGCAATGGTAACTACATTGTTGTCGTTGTTTGGGATGGTCCATTGGAAGTTGACAACTGACTATGCTTGCTGTTGCTGGAGAGTGTTCGTTTGAAGTCGAGGACTGACCATGCTTGCTGCTGTTGTTGGAGATGATCTGTTTCAAGTCTCCGAATGACCATTGCTTGCTGCTGTTGTTGAAGATGGTCCGTTTGAAGTCGCCGACTGACCATGCTTGCAGTTGTTGTTGGAGATGGTCTGATTGAAGTCTCCGAATGACCATGCTTGCTGTTGTTGTTGGAGATGGTCCTTTTGAAGTCTCTTACTGACGATGCTTGCTGTTCTTGTTAAAGATGGTCCGTTTGAAGTCTCCCACTGACCATGCTTGCAGTTGTTGCTGGAGGTGTTCGGTTGAAGACGCCGGCTGACTGTCCTTGTTGGTGTTTGTGGAGAGGGTCCGTTTGAGGTCGTCAGCTGACTGTGCTTGGAGTTGTTGTTGGAGATGGTCCGTGTGAAGTCACCCACTGACCATGCTTGCTGTTGTTTTAGAGATGATCCTTTTGAAGTCTCCAACTGACTGTGCTTACTGTTGGTGTTGGAGATGGTCCGTTTGAGGTCGTCGACTGACTACGCTTGCTGCTGTTGTTGATGATGGTCCGTTTGAAGTCTCCGACTGACCATGCTTGCATTTTTTGTTAGAGATGGTCGGTTTGAGGTCGTCGGTTGACTGAGCTTGCTGTTGTTGTTGGAGTTGATTCATTTGAAATCTCCGATTGACCAGGCTTGCAGTTTGTTGTTGAAGATGATCCGTTTCGTCCCCGACTGACCATGATGACTGTCGTTGCTGGTGATGGTTCGTTTGAAGTAGCTGACTGACCATGCTTGCAGTTGTTGTTGGAGATGGTCTGTTTGAAGTCTCCGAAAGACCATGCTTGCTGTCGTTGTTGGAGATGATCCGTTTCGTCTCCGACTGACCATGATTGCTGTCGTTATTGGTGATGGTCCGTTTGAAGTAGCCGACTGACCATGCTTACTGTTGTTGTTGAAGAAAGTCCGTTTGAAGTCTACGACTGACCATGCTTGCAGTTGTTGTTGGAGATGGTCTGTTTGAAGTCTCCGAATGACCATGCTTGCTGTCGTTGTTGGAGATGAACCGTTTTTTCTCCGACTGACCATGATTGCTGTTGTTGTTGGTGATGGTCCGTTTGAAGTAGCCGACTGACCATGCTTGCTGTTGTTGTTGGAGATGGCCCGTTTGAAGTCTACGACTGACCATGCTTGCATTTGTTGTTGGAGATGGTCTGTTTGAAGTCTCCGAATGACCATGCTTGCTATCGTTGTTGGAGATGATCCGTTTCGTCTACGATTGACCATGATTGCTGTTGTTTTTGGTGATGGTCCGTTTCAAGTAGCCGACTGACCATGCTTGCTGCTGTTGTTGGAGATGATCTGTTTGAAGTCTCCGAATGACCATGCTTGCTGTAATTGTTGGAGATGATCCGTTTTGTCTCCGACTAACCATGATTGCTGTTGTTGTTGGTGATGGTCCGTTTGAAGTAGCCGGCTGACCATGCTAGCTTTTGTTGTTGTTGATGGTCCGTTTGAAGTAGCCGACTGACCATGCTTGCAGTTGTTGTTGTTGTTGGTGATAGTCTGTTTGAAGTCTCCGAATGACCATGCTTGCTGTCGTTGTTGGAGATGATCCGTTTCGTCTCCGACTGACCATGCTTGCTGTTGTTGTTGGTGATGGTCCGTTTGAAGTAGCCGACTGACCATGCTTGCTGTTGTTGTTGAACATGGTCCGTTTGAAGTCTCCGAATGACCATGCTTGCTGTCGTTGTTGGAGATGATCTGTTTCGTCTAGGACTGACCATAATTGCTGTTGTTGTTGGTGATGGTCCGTTTGAAGTAGCCGACTGGCAATGCATGCTGTTGTTGTTGGAGATGGAGCGTTTGACGTCTACGACTCACCATGCTTGCAGTTGATGTTGGAGATGGTCTGTTTGAAGTCTCCGAATGACCATGCTTGCTGTCGTTGTTGGAGATGGTCCGTTTGAAGTCTACGACTGACCATGCCTGCAGTTGTTGTTGGAGATGGTCTGTTTGAAGTCTCCGAATGACCATTCTTGCTGTCGTTGTTGGAGATGATCCGTTCCGTCTACGACTGACCATGATTGCTGTTGTTGTTAGTGATGATCTATTTGAAGTAGCCGACTGACCATGCTTGCTGTTGTTGTTGGAGATGGTCCGTTTGAAGTCTACGACTGACCATGATTGCTGTTGTTGTTGGAGATGGTCTGTTTGAAGTCTCCGACTGACCATGCTTGCAGTTGTTGTTGGAGATGGTCTGTTTGAAGTCTCCAAATGACCATGCTTGCTGTCGTTGTTGAAGATGATCCGTTTCGTCTACGACTGACCATGATTGCTGTTGTTGTTGGAGATGGTCCGTTTGAAGTAGCCGACTGACCATGCTTGCTGTTGTTGTTGGAGATGGTCTGTTTGAAGTCTCCGACTGACCATGCTTGCAGTTGTTGTTGGAGATGGTCTGTTTGAAGTCTCCGAATGACCATGCTTGCTGTTGTTGTCGGAGATGATCCGTTTCGTCTCCGACAGATCATGAATGCTGTTGTTGTTGTTGATGGTCCGTTTGAAGTCGACGACTGACTGTGCTTAATGTTGGTGTTGGAGATGGTCCATTTGAAGTCTCTTACTGACTATGCTTGCTGTTCTTGTTAAAGATTGTTCGTTTGAAGTCTCCGACTGACCATGCTTGTAGTTGTTGTTGAAGGGGTACGGTTGAAGACGCCGACTGACTGTCCTTGCTGTTGTTTGTGGAGATGTTCCGTTTGAGGTCGTCGACTGACTTACGCTTGCTGTTGTTGTTGGAGATGATCCGTTTGAAGTCTACGACTGACAATCCTTGCAGTTGTTGTTGGAGATGGTCTGTTTGAAATCTCCGAGTGACCATGCTTGCTGTCGTTGTTGGAGATGATCCGTTTCGTCTACGACTGACCATGATTGCTGTTGTTGTTGGTGATGCTCCGTTTGAAGTAGCCGACTGACCATGCTTGCTGCTGTTGTGGGAGATGATCTGTTTGAAGTCTCCGAATGACCATGCTTGCTGTTGTTGTTGGAGATGATCCGTTTCAAGTAGCCGACTAACCATGCTTGCTGTTGTTGTTGGAGATGGTCCGTTTCGTCTACAACTGACCATGATTGCTGTTGTTGTTGGTGATGCTCCGTTTGAAGTAGCCGACTGACCATGCTTGTTGTTGTTGTTGGAGATGGTCCGTTTGAAGTAGCCGACTGACCATGCTTGCTGCTGTTGTGGGAGATGATCTATTTGAAGTCTCCGAATGACCATGCTTGCTGTAATTGTTGGAGATGATCCGTTTTGTCTCCGACTAACCATGATTGCTGTTGTTGTTGGTGATGGTCCGTTTGAAGTAGCCGGCTGACCATGCTAGCTTTTGTTGTTGTTGATGGTCCGTTTGAAGTAGCCGACTGACCATGCTTGCAGTTGTTGTTGTTGTTGGTGATAGTCTGTTTGAAGTCTCCGAATGACCATGCTTGCTGTCGTTGTTGGAGATGATCCGTTTCGTCTCCGACTGACCATGCTTGCTGTTGTTGTTGGTGATGGTCCGTTTGAAGTAGCCGACTGACCATGCTTGCTGTTGTTGTTGAACATGGTCCGTTTGAAGTCTCCGAATGACCATGCTTGCTGTCGTTGTTGGAGATGATCTGTTTCGTCTAGGACTGACCATAATTGCTGTTGTTGTTGGTGATGGTCCGTTTGAAGTAGCCGACTGGCAATGCATGCTGTTGTTGTTGGAGATGGAGCGTTTGACGTCTACGACTCACCATGCTTGCAGTTGATGTTGGAGATGGTCTGTTTGAAGTCTCCGAATGACCATGCTTGCTGTCGTTGTTGGAGATGGTCCGTTTGAAGTCTACGACTGACCATGCCTGCAGTTGTTGTTGGAGATGGTCTGTTTGAAGTCTCCGAATGACCATTCTTGCTGTCGTTGTTGGAGATGATCCGTTCCGTCTACGACTGACCATGATTGCTGTTGTTGTTAGTGATGATCTATTTGAAGTAGCCGACTGACCATGCTTGCTGTTGTTGTTGGAGATGGTCCGTTTGAAGTCTACGACTGACCATGATTGCTGTTGTTGTTGGAGATGGTCTGTTTGAAGTCTCCGACTGACCATGCTTGCAGTTGTTGTTGGAGATGGTCTGTTTGAAGTCTCCAAATGACCATGCTTGCTGTCGTTGTTGAAGATGATCCGTTTCGTCTACGACTGACCATGATTGCTGTTGTTGTTGGAGATGGTCCGTTTGAAGTAGCCGACTGACCATGCTTGCTGTTGTTGTTGGAGATGGTCTGTTTGAAGTCTCCGACTGACCATGCTTGCAGTTGTTGTTGGAGATGGTCTGTTTGAAGTCTCCGAATGACCATGCTTGCTGTTGTTGTCGGAGATGATCCGTTTCGTCTCCGACAGATCATGAATGCTGTTGTTGTTGTTGATGGTCCGTTTGAAGTCGACGACTGACTGTGCTTAATGTTGGTGTTGGAGATGGTCCATTTGAAGTCTCTTACTGACTATGCTTGCTGTTCTTGTTAAAGATTGTTCGTTTGAAGTCTCCGACTGACCATGCTTGTAGTTGTTGTTGAAGGGGTACGGTTGAAGACGCCGACTGACTGTCCTTGCTGTTGTTTGTGGAGATGTTCCGTTTGAGGTCGTCGACTGACTTACGCTTGCTGTTGTTGTTGGAGATGATCCGTTTGAAGTCTACGACTGACAATCCTTGCAGTTGTTGTTGGAGATGGTCTGTTTGAAATCTCCGAGTGACCATGCTTGCTGTCGTTGTTGGAGATGATCCGTTTCGTCTACGACTGACCATGATTGCTGTTGTTGTTGGTGATGCTCCGTTTGAAGTAGCCGACTGACCATGCTTGCTGCTGTTGTGGGAGATGATCTGTTTGAAGTCTCCGAATGACCATGCTTGCTGTTGTTGTTGGAGATGATCCGTTTCAAGTAGCCGACTAACCATGCTTGCTGTTGTTGTTGGAGATGGTCCGTTTCGTCTACAACTGACCATGATTGCTGTTGTTGTTGGTGATGCTCCGTTTGAAGTAGCCGACTGACCATGCTTGTTGTTGTTGTTGGAGATGGTCCGTTTGAAGTAGCCGACTGACCATGCTTGCTGCTGTTGTGGGAGATGATCTATTTGAAGTCTCCGAATGACCATGCTTGCTGTTGTTGTTGGAGATGATCCGTTTCGTCTTCGAAAGACCATGCTTGCTGTTGTTGTTGGTGATAGTCCGTTTGAAGTAACCGACTGAGCATGCTTGCTGTTGTTGTTGGAGATGGTCCGTTTGAAGTCTACGACTGACTATGCTTGCTGTCGTTGTTGGAGATGATCTGTTTCGTCTAGGACTGACCATGATTGTTGTTGGTGGTGGTGATGGTCCGTTTGAAGTCTCCAACTGACTGTGCTTACTGTTGGTGTTGGAGAAGGTCCGTTTGAGGTCGTCGACTGACTACGCTTGCTGCTGTTGTTGGTGATGGTCCGTTTGAAGTCTACGACTGACCATCCTTGCAGTTGTTGTTGGAGATGATCCGTTTCGTCTTCGAAAGACCATGATTGCTGTTGTTGTTAGTGATAGTCCGTTTGAAGTAACCGACTGACCATGCTTGCTGTTGTTGTTGGAGATGGTCCGTTTGAAGTCTACGACTGACCATGATTGCTGTTGTTGTTGGTGATGGTCCGTTTGAAGTCTCCAACTGACTGTGCTTACTGTTGGTGTTGGAGAAGGTCCGTTTGAGGTCGTCGACTTACTACGCTTGCTGCTGTTGTTGATGATGGTCCGTTTGATGTCTCCGACTGACCATGCTTGCATTTTTTGTTAGAGATGTTCCGTTTGAGGTCTCCAACTGACTGTGCTTACTGTTGGTGTTGGAGATGTTCCGTTTGAGGTCGTCGACTGACTTACGCTTGCTGTTGTTGTTGCAGATGATCCGTTTAAAGTCTACGACTGACAATCCTTGCAGTTGTTGTTGGAGATGGTCTGTTTGAAATCTCCGAGTGACCATGCTTGCTGTCGTTGTTGGAGATGATCCGTTTCGTCTACGACTGACCATGATTGATGTTGTTGTTGGAGATGGTCCGTTTGAATTAGCCGACTGACCATGCTTGCTGATGTTGTGGGAGATGATCTGCTTGAAGTCTCCGAATGACCATGCTTGCTGTTGTTGTTGGAGATGATCCGTTTCGTCTCCGAAAGACCATGATTGCTGTTGTTGTTGGAGATGATCTGTTTCGTCTAGGACTGACCATGATTGTTGTTGTTGTTGGTGATGGTCCGTTTGAAGTCTCCAACTGACTGTGCTTACTGTTGGTGTTGGAGAAGGTCCGTTTGAGGTCGTCGACTGACCATGCTTGCAGTTGTTGTTGGAGATGGTCTGTTTGAAATCTCCGAGTGACCATGCTTGCTGTCGTTGTTGGAGATGATCCGTTTCGTCTACGACTGACCATGATTGCTGTTGTTGTTGGTGATGCTCCGTTTGAAGTAGCCGACTGACCATGCTTGTTGTTGTTGTTGGAGATGGTCCGTTTGAAGTAGCCGACTGACCATGCTTGCTGCTGTTGTGGGAGATGATCTGTTTGAAGTCTCCGAATGACCATGCTTGCTGTTGTTGTTGGAGATGATCCGTTTCGTCTCCGAAAGACCATGCTTGCTGCTGTTGTTGGAGATGGTCCGTTTGAAGTCTACGACTGACCATGATTGCTGTTGTTGTTGGTGATGGTCTGTTTGAAGTCTCCGAATGACTATGCTTGCTGTCGTTGTTGGAGATGATCTCTTTCGTCTAGGACTGACCATGATTGTTGTTGTTGTTGTTGTTGGTGATGGTCCGTTTGAAGTCGACGACTGACTGTGCTTAATGTTGGTGTTGGAGATGGTCCGTTTGAAGTCGTCGATTGACTGTCCTTTTTGTTGTTGTTGGAGATGGTCCGTTTGAAGTTTCCGTCTGACCATGCTTGCAGTTGTTGTTGGAGGTGTTCGGTTGAAGACGCCGGCTGACTGTCCTTGCTGTTGTTTGTGGAGAGGGTCCGTTTGAGGTCGTCGGCTGACTGTGCTTGCAGTTGTTGTTGGAGATGGTCCGTGTGAAGTCTCCCACTGACCTTGCTTGCTGTTGTTTTGGAGATGACCCGTTTGAAGTCTCCAACTGACTGTGCTTACTGTTGGTGTTGGAGATGTCCGTTTGAGGTCGTCGACTGACTACGCTTGCTGCTGTTGTTGGTGATGGTCCGTTTGAAGTTTTCGACTGACCATGCTTGCATTTGTTGTTAGAGATTGTCCGTTTGAGGTCGTCGGTTGACTGTGCTTGCTGTTGTTGTTGGAGATAATTCATTTGAAATCTCCGATTGACCAGGCTTGCAGTTGTTGTTGGAGATGGTCCGTTTGAAGTCACCGACTGACCATGCTTACTGCTGTTAGAGATGATTCATTTGAAGTCGCCAATACATCTTTCTTTCAGCACTCGCTGTGGAAGAAGGAAAAATCTCTGTAGCCACAGCTCGGCGGCAATTGCATCTCTGCTCTTTGAGAATTGAATTCTGTGAGTTTTCATAAAAACTTTTATCCGAAAGTAGGCTCGAGAAAATTAGGGACTTAGCTTTTTTTCAGATTGGTCTAATATTTCCGATTGTGACTAATTCTTAACAAATAGACACTTTGATTTAAACGATGTTTATTGTATTATGGAATCTTTTTAGCATGTTTGTAATATTATCTGTTATTGAATAGAAAATAAAGTTTCAGCGCGTTTTAATATAAGTGCATGTATATGGATATGTAATTGTATTGAAAATAGCGTTTCTTTCCTATACATACAAGGCTAAATGAGATATAATAATCATAAGAATTGGTTACGCCAATATAGTAAGTAGGGATAACCTGCTTGGAAAAAACAGTCTTTTAATCTATTTCGGTTACAAAAGATTTTTTGTATATTTACTACAGCGCGAGTTCAAATGAAAGCAAATAGGACGATGAAGACTATGTAACGCCAATCTTCCAACATGCGACATACGGATAAGATATTTTGTTTTGGGTAGGATAAAATATTTTAGCAGGGTCAGGTGTTTGGTTTGTATAGCGAAGAAAATGGCGACTTACCTCGTCAAACCAAGCGACAGCGTGTCGCGTGTATTCTACGACGGAAAAAGTGTCGAAAAAGAAAACTACTTACCAAACAGAGGGGCACGTATTCCGCATAACATGCTGAAAATGGAATAATTGAATTAAAGAAAAAACAAGTCAGTCGCAGAAGTCGCTATAAAAGTATTTTGATATGCAAATTACGGAAAATCCTATCCCAGCTGTCGACGAATGGAAGAAATAGGTTCTGCCGATAAAAGCAGTTGGTGTTCTCAATTCGGGAGGAGAAAATTCGGGCATTTTTGGTTTCGGCGTTTGTCAGAGAGTGAGTTATTTTTCTGACTGGTTATACGCATTGTGATACAAAAATATATAATATAGTTTTCAGCATTTCTTTCTGCCCACGATATTCGAGTCTGGACTTACAGTGATTCTTCTTTGTCTTGTGGAAGTAATCTGCGACAAATACTTCCTTTGCTTTCAGAACGCTTACAAGCTATTTCGGCATTATGACGGATAAGACATTTGACGTCAAGTTAATACCAGAGTTTGATGGATCAGTGGCCGGACAAGCAGTTACTGAATGGATTGAGAAGGCAGAACTTGTTTGTGACCTGTGTGGGATTAAAAAGGTTGAACGTGTTCTTCCTCTGAGGTTGACGGGCGGAGCATTTTCTGTTTACCAACAGTTAGACTCGGAGCAAAAATCTGATGTCGAGCAGATAAAACGAGCCTTGCGGATTGCCTTTGCGCCGGATCGTTTCTTGGCTTACGAACAGTTCGTGGAACGCCGACTGCGCCCGGACGAATCCGTCGACGTGTTCCTAGCCGACTTGAAGAAGCTAGCAGGTCTTTTTGGCGGGATATCCGAGCAAGGACTAGCATGTGCGTTCATAGCAGGGTTACCAGCTCACGTCAAGCAACTACTGCGCGCGTCTTCCAGGATGGAAGACATAAATACAAACCAACTGTTGGACCGAGCTCGAGCCATAATGAAAAATCAAAATGCAACTGAGAAAATGGTTGCAGCTACCATTTTACCAGGCGGAGCTGATAAACCACCATATGTTAAACGTCGGGAGGGTATGCGATGTTATCGATGCTCTGGGTGGAATCACTTTTCCAGGGACTGCCCGGTTCGACGGGAAGACGCCCGCCAGCCACGCAGGTCACGTGCAACAATGCGTTGCTCCCGGTGTCGAGAGATAGGCCACATTGCTTCATCGTGTCCGGGAAAAGACGTCAGCACCGGTCTCTTCCCTAAGCGAGTTATGAATGAGGCGCTACCTGTCTTGGGTATTTACGTGAACGGAATTAAGAGAATGGCACTGGTGGACACTGGCTGCTCACAGACACTCGTGAGTAAGTCAGCCTGTCAATCCTGGCGGGAGACGGAGGTTGATGTACTCACCGTAAACGGAAATACTCTCAAATGTTGCGGAGTTGGAAGTATCAAGCTTGACGTGGATAACGCAAACCCCCTTAAGATCGAAGCCTTGGTAGTGGATGGAGGGCTATTGGGTTTCGACTTGTTGCTCGGGTTTGACGCCATTAAAAATTTGGGCGGAATCCAAATAACAGAGAGTGGCGATATACGGTTTCCCAAGCGTGGAATAGTCTGTTGTGCCGCCATTAAAATAGAAGAACCTGATTTCTGTGCCGAATTCGACCCAAGCCAAAAGATATGGGTCGCATCATGGAAGTGGTCTAATGGTCGATCACCGGAGAGTTTGCGAAATCGGATGCCCGAGTACCCAATACCAAAGGGAGTCAAGGAGGAATACGACCAAGAGCTGCAGACCTGGCTTGATAACGGTTGGTTGCAGCCTTATGCTGAAAAGGAACTCGGTCCTCCAAAAGGTTTAATTCCGTTGATGGTGGTGGTGCAGAAAAACAAAAATAAAGTGCGGCCAGTATTAGACTATCGAGAGCTGAATGAGTGTCTCGACGCACACACAGCCAATGCTGACGTGTGCGCACATAAACTGAGGGAGTGGCGTAAAAAAAGGACCGGAAGTCGCTATCCTTGACCTACGGTAGGCTTATTTGCAAGTACATATCCATAAGTCATTGTGGCCCTTTCAAACTGTAATCTTCAAGGGACAAAGATATTGCTTGACCCGAATGGGTTTCGGGTTGAATGTTGCACCAGCCATAATGAAGGCCATTGTGGACGCCGCGTTAGCGAAAGACGAGTAAGTTCGACGGGCAAGCTCATCATATATTGATGATATTTATGTTGACGAGAGCATGATTTCAGCAGATCGCGTGAAAGAGCACTTGGCCACGTTTGGTTTGACCTGTAAGGATCCGGAGCGGTTACGGGACGGCACACGTGTGTTGGGTTTGCACGTCGCAGAAGATAACAACACGCTTAAGTGGACACGTGAAAATGGCATTCCATCAGTTCCTGAGGTCCTGACACGACGTAACATCTCGTGGTGTGGAAAACTGGTGGGTCACGTTCCTGTATGTGGGTGGCTTCGAGTTGCGGCATCATTTGTAAAACGCAGGACAGTATCGATCACGTCTGGGTGGGACGACGAAGTGACAGATGCTCCGCTTAAGAACATGATTGAGGACATAGCGGAAAGAATACGCCAGAACGACCCTGCACACGGTAAGTGGTGCACAAGCGGACATGCTTATGAGGTATGGGTCGATGCAAGTTCTCTCGCCACAGGGGTTTCGTTGGAGGTTAACGGAAGCGTTGTAGAAGACGCATGTTGGCTGCGACCTGTGAAGGACGCCCAACATATCAATTTATCAGAATTGGATGCTATTCTGAAGGGCGTCAATTTAGCGTTACAGTGGAGCGCAACGGAGCTACACCTCTTCACGGACTCCGCGTGTGTGCACCGGTGGGTATCAAACATGCTCACTGGCAAAGCCAGAATACGAACTAAGGCGGCTAGTGAGATGCTGGTCCGGAGGCGTTTGAGTACTCTTGAAAAGCTGATTCAAGAGTATAACTTATTGATCACGATACGATTAGTAACGTCGAGTGAGAATCGAGCAGATAAGCTCACCAGAGTACCGCAACGATGGTATGATATGATAAAGAAGGAAACCGAACCAATACGCCCGATATGCGCTTCCATGGTGAACGAAACCTCTCCTGATCAGATACGTGCCATACATTGCCAGAGTGGACACCCTGGCGTCAGGCGGACGCTATATTTTGTAAGACGAGTCTACCCTACGACATCCAAGGCGGCTGTCAAGGCAGTGGTCAGAAAATGTAAAGAATGCCAGTCAATTGACCCAGCCTCAAGTCGTTGGCCTCGTGGCAACTTAAGTGTGACTGAAATCTGGACCCGCTTAGGAATGGACATTACACATTACGGTGGGCAACACTACCTTACGTTAATAGATTGTGGCCCTAGTAGATTTGCGATATGGCGACGCCTGCTTCAACAAGACTCGAGAAGCGTCATTCGGCAGTTAGAAAGTATTTTTTTTGAACGAGGCCCACCATCAGAAATCCTGACCGACAATGATACTGCATTTCGCAGTAAGTCCTTTAAAGATTTCCTGGATGACTGGGGAGTCCAACTTCGTTTTCGCTGCGCCTATGTTCCTGCAGGAAACGGTATAGTGGAAAGATCTCATCGGAGTATAAAGCGAATTGCAGCAAGAAAGCAATGTTCGATAACGAAGGCAGTATACTGGCATAATATCACGCCAAAGGATGATATATCGTTGACTAGTGCGCCTGCCAATATGATTCACCGTTACCAACTGAAAGTGAAGGGAATTACTACAACATTACCACCTGATCATTGTAGGCATCACAATATATACAAAGTTGGGAACAGAGTATGGGTGAAAGCTCCCCATGGCCGGTGTACCTCCTTACAGTGATTCTTCTTTGTCTTGTGGAAGTAATCTGCGACAAATACTTCCTTTGCTTTCAGAACGCTTACAGTTTGGTTAGTTTAGTTTTACGGCATATCAACCTCAATGGGTTATTTAATGCCGACAAGAATTTTATTGCTGGTATTTTTTTTCAAAAATATATTGTTGATAATATTTTTTCAAAAAAGTTTTACTGGTAATATTGTTTTTTTAAAAATGTATTGCTGTTAATTTTTTTTCCGAGAATGTATTGCAGGCAATATTTTTTCAAAAAGTATTGCAAGTAATATTTTTTTTCAAAAATGTATTGCTGGTAATATTTTTTTTTTCTAAAAGTGTATTGCTGGTAATATTTTATCAAAAAAGTATTGAAGCTAATGCTGGTAATATTTTGTTTTCAAAAATGTATTGCTGGTAATTTTTTTTCCAAAAATGTTTTGCTGGTAATATTTTTTTTCAAAAAATGTATTGCTGGTAATATTTTTCAAAAAAGTATTGCTGGTAATATTTTTTTCCTCAAAAAGTCATTGCTGGTAAATTTTTTTTACAAAATGCATTGCTGGTATTAAAATCTATTTTTACACTTTCATAGCGTTTTGAGCCCAGTTTGCGGTTAATTATTTGACCATAGCCGGAACCCTAACAGGTGTTACCACCCCCGGTCAGGATGGACATGGAAACACCAGCAATTAATAGGTGTTTTCACGCTCCTCAAAACCTCCTGATCAGAGGCCTTGCTGCGGGATGTAGTTTATCGTCTTACCCAGGGAGAGGGCCAGGTGTGATTCACAGGCTGTAGTTTTAAAACACTTGGCTCTTATTCTATGGTAAAATAAAGAAAAACATGCAGAGAGAAATATGACAAAGTGATGCATCTTTTCTCTCTCTCTCTCTTTTTTTCTGTACGGTGACTTTCTAAGCGAAGATAAAATGTGACACAAGGCCAAAAGTGTGGAGCGCCTGGTGAATATCGAAATCACTATTCAGTAGTAATGAATCTAGCGAGACAAGTTTGCTAAGCACTACACCACGTCGAGGTACCTCTTTTTGTTTCTGTATGCATATAGGCACAAAATATCAAACAATGTGTTTTGCTTCTTCTTACAGAAAATACTATTTATTTATTAAAAATTTCTTGCTATCCAGAACGGCCAAAAACTGATAAAGTGGCAAAAAAAATAAAAAATAAAATTAAATAAATAAATAAAAATAAATAAATAAATAAAAAATAAAAATCTGTTTAGATATATCTTTCTTTTTTTTTTATTTAGAGGACAATATTAGTAGCCAGACTGCCTGTAGTGTTGTCGAGAAATAAATAAATAAAAAGATGGCGGAAGAGGAGAAGAAAAAAAAAAGTGGGGGCCTGCAACATTGTACTGTTTCTATTCCAGATATAATATTACCAATTAATAACACTGTATTTCAGTCACACACACGCAATGTATCAGCATTACTAAAATCACGCGTCTTATGTTCTTACCGATCACCAGAGCCAATATACTTGATACAAAAATAATACGCACCAAAATAAAATGAAACGAATTCGAAAACGAGGCTTGGCATGCAAGACTTTAAATAACTGTCAGAACGTCTGCTTTTTTGGGGGAGATTGTTTGCTGGTGTGGTAGCCAAGGCGGATATGGTGGGAAAAAAAGAAGGAAAATAAAAGCCAGCCAACTAGCAGTCTGTGCTAATTTATATTCTCTCGCATTCATTACGTATTGGATGAAGATATTCGCCAGTTTTATTTATTACTGCTGTTCAGAGTTTGACGACCAACCCGTGTTTGTTACCTTTTCGCTTATTATTAACAACTAATTCTGTCGATTTAGTGAGGCACAAGACCTAATAAAAGTAGGAAGATTGTGTTGCACCAATATTTCAATTGAAAAAAAAAATAGACTGAATACTTTAAATTACAAAACGCTAGTTATCGTCACGGACTTCCTAAAAAAACCCGAAAAACGCATTTTAAACAAACTAAATGCCTTCTTTGAAAATTGAATTTTTTTTTTTTTTTTTTAAAGATAATAGCCTAACGCTAATCCTAATTAAAAGAAAAATTTATTTCCCCTATATTGTTGGATTATCGCCCTCTGATGATAATCACAGGCGGCGAGATTTTAAATTACCGCCCCGTGACGAAAATTACAGGCGGTGCGAGATTTGAAAGAATTAATCTCTTTCTCGTTGACTTTTCATAGCGAAAAGACATTTTTTCGCCCTCTAAAACGTGTAAGTACTTCAACTACCAACGCTCAAGATTGCTTTAAACTTTTCGCGTTTAATTTCATTTCTCATTTTTTCTTTCATAAAATCTCCCATCAATATATTTGTTAATATTTCCTGATTTAAATTCTATGTCTTATTTTTCTCTTGGACTCACATGAGTCCGTCAAAAATTGTTCGCGGTCAAATCTCATCAAAATTGTTGAAGTCTGCAACAAAAATACACTTTGATGTATTCCGTTTAAAATACCTTTGCAAAATCCTAAATGCATCTTGGAGAGAGAGAATCACGAATAAAGAAGAGCTAAGACGTGCAAATTCCAGAAACCTTAGTGTAATGGTTGCAGATAGGCAGATGCAGTTCACCTGACATATGTTTTTGCTATATACCGTACCTATGAACACTAATGGAAAATAATGGAAATTAAAATAAATAAAAGAAAGAAAGAAAGAATTTAACTAAAAAGAAAAAGAAAAATGGAAGAAAGAAAGAAAGAGATTAAGTGTTCTATACCATACATATGAACACTAATGGGTATGTCCCAATCCTCAAAAATACGTTGGACACTATTGTAAGTGGAGGTAATATGCTGTCTAAGTATTAGGTTGGTGCAAAAATAATATCGTTTTTTGACGTATTTTTAACGTCAAAAAAACGGTATTATTTTTGCACCAACCTAATAGTCCACCACTAGCAGTGGTTTACCTACTTCACGTCGCTGGCGAGTATTGTATTTTGTTGATGTTATAAAGATTACCATTTCATTTCCAACCTCTGTTTTGGTAATTCCTCATTCAGTGACCCTTCCTAAGTTACAACAGTTTTGTCTATCTGACAATCGAACAGCTAAAGTTACTTTGTTTAAATTCTATGTCTTATTTTTCCTTTGTACTTACACGAGTCTTCCAAAAATTGTTTGCGGGTCAAATGTTCCACACCGTTGACTATCTGATGAAGTACTGCACCAACTGTATCCGACGACGCATTGGTAGTTAGCGTCAGTTTTGCGTCGGGTGCAGATGTAATATACGCAAGTTTGGTACAGTTCTGCAACACTTGCTTCGCTCTATGAAAAGAATCCAGCTCGTCCGCAGATAATACAATCTTCGGGCTTTTTTTTGCTTGTGCTTAGAAAGGAGATTTGTCAGTGGAAGAAGTATAATGGCACAGTCGCGTATAAATCGGCGATAATAATTAATCATGCCTATGAATCGCCGTAGCTGTCGTAATGTTGACGGTGGTAGGAAATCATTAATGGCCTTGACCTTTTCGTCTAGGGGAGTTAACCCATTCTTATCAATGACGTGGCCAAGGAAAGTTAATTTGGGAACAGCGAATAAGCATTTATCGATGTTCAGCTTTAGTCCGTAGTGTTGTAAACGTATTGTAGTTGTAGCTGTATTAAGTTACAGTTCTATCGAACTCTCTGCATTAGCAGAGAGGAACCCGGACGAAGCTTTGCCGAAGGGCAAGGTTTCGTTCGGGGAGGTTGACAGGACTTGAACCCGCCTAGGCGGGTCCGATGGCTATATTTTTGGCCGTGCCTACGTGATCGGGAAACCCACATTAAACTCGGCTTTGTGGGGGGATCGCTAAATACTGTAGTGTTGTAACCGCTCAAATACTGACTGTAGATGGTTACGATGTTCCTCGGGCGTTTTACTTGCTATTAGTACGTCGTCAATGTACGCATACGCATAAGGTAATCCGCGGAGGACTTCATCTATAAGGCGCTGAAAAGATTGCGCTGCATTACGGAGTCCGAACGGCATTCGGGTAAATTCGTATAAACCGAACGGTGTCGTAATCGCTGTTTTATGAATATCAGACGGTTCGATAGGTATCTGGTAAAAAGCTTTCTTTATGTCTAGTTTGGTGAAGACAGTAGCGCCTTCAAGGGACAAAGTAAAGTCCTTAATATGAGGAATTGGATATTTGTCTGGCACGGTTTGAGCGTTTAGGAGTCTGTAATCTCCACACAGTCGCCAGCTATCAGGTTCGCTCTTAGGGACCATGTGTAACGGTGTGGCATAAGGACTGAAAGATGGTCTTATTATGCCCAGCTTGAGCATATTATCGAATTCTTCATTAGCCACACGTAATTTAGTTGGGTGTAGACGACGGGGTGACACGTGGACTGGGGTTCCAGTTGTCTTAATTGTATGTGTCGTGTTGTGCTTTATGGGTTCTGTATGAGTGAATGGTGATAAAAGAGATTTGTACTGCTTAAGCAAATCTTCGCAACCATTTGCACTAGGTATCAGAGCAGTTAGTCCAATCGTGGAAAGCTTGGATAAAAATCCGCGTTGTCGTATATCTGTGCGTGTATCGGTAAGCGTACGAGATGACAGTTCGACGGACAAGTTGAAGTGTGCGAGGAAATCCGCTCCTATAATAGGTATCTCGACATCGGCTATAGTGAAGGTCCATGTATACTCCCTCCGTTGACCGATACTTAGAGACATAACACGCTCGTCATACGTGTTTATGGATGTGCCGTTTGCGGCCTGTAGCTTTAGCTGGGCTTGTCTGGGTATTACTGATAACTTGTAACGGTAGCTCAGCGGTATAACGTTGATTTGAGCGCCAGTGTCAACTAGGAATTTTGACTTGCTGTTCTTGTCGAATACGTAGAATAGGCGATTTTCATTATCTGCCCTAGCGGCCCACGCCTTTAATGGCTGCCAGGTTCGGCGTTTCCCGCGTTTTTATAAGCACATGGTGACTGACATTTCCTTGCGCGGGCACCAAACACTTCATGGTACCAGCAATAGCCTCTCTGGCGGTGACGAGTTTGTCTCGACGTTGATCGTCGCCTACCAGTATCGTGTCTGTTAGTTGAATAACTGCGACTTCGTCCAGGAATACTTTGAATTCTGTCGAGCTTCTTTAGCTCGGTCATTAAAAAATGGAGTTGCTGGTTAACATCCGGAGTCGGGTCATCTGATGGCGTGACAGAGGAAATTTGGCGAGTTGGTCTCGTGTCCACTATTTTATCAGCGATCGATGATTGCTTGTGAAAATCGACCTCAGTTAGGACTGCTAATATTTGTATGATATCAGGCTGCAATTTCTCCAACCACATTTGCTTCAATACTGTTTTGGATATAGTGTTGTTACTGAGTAGCGTTATCATTCTTCGAAGAAGTTGGGAGGCTTTGCTGTTCCCGAGTGTGACATTCGTAAGAAGATCCTTAATCTTTCGCTCTTTTTGTTGGTATAATACAAACGTCGGTGGTTACCAATTTTGTTAGCAACGTCGAACGACGAACGTCGGGGTCATCAATTTTATTGGGATCGCTATGAATTGAGTGTGAAATCAGGTTTTAGTTGCTATCGTGATGAGTCTGAAAGCATGTTCTTCACATGAATCACAACAAATAAAAGCATAAGACGTATAAGTCGAATAAAACTCAATGCAAAATGAACCAGAAATAATGGCGGATGTGCATTCAACTAGAAAATATCGAACATTTATATACAATTTTTACAAATAGAGAAAAGGTTGTGTATTGATGTTATGCAAGTTGACGAAGTTTGCATCAAGGATATTAAAAGTCCAGCAAATGTTCAATTGTTGAGAAAATGTTCACATTGTAATACCAAGGGAAAATTTATCGAGAAGTAAATTTGAAAATAATGTAACGGAGATTTAAGTTGAATTTGTTAACCTTGTTCTGACAGAGTTGTTCACCCTGGACTGTATTTTCTTTTGTCTTATGCTAACATTACAATTTCAGTTTCGTAGACTAATTAACACTTTTTAAGAAAGCTGTAATGGGGTTTAGAGAGATAGAAAGATGTTGGTAATTGAGTCAGGAGTTGACGCGCGAAAAGTTCTCAAGTCAAAATGTAGACACGCGTGGATCCGTGTGGAATCACTCTGAAGGCGCGAATTACTGACTGGTGACTTGGACTGAAATTCGTCTTTTTATTTGTTTTGGGAAGTCAAAGTAGGCTCCCAGGAGCCTGGCGGGAAAACAGATTTTTGACCATGGATACACATTCTGGGGTCGTCTCGACCAATAACAAGCCGAGTTTCACGATATGTGGTGTTGATTGGTCAAAGGTAATTCTTATAGAAGAGTCTATTTTTAACGGGGGTAAGTAGACAAACATGGACGATTCTATACGCTAAATATCTATAAAGATTTTCCCAAATCGTCATATTTTTGTGTAAATGTACATGCTGAACTCGAATTAACCATTAAATTATGAAAAAAAAAACCCCAAAAAACAAAAAAAAAACAAAAAAAAAAACTACCATTTTTGAGTTATCGACAAGAAAAATGGGATTTTGTTTTGATCATTCTTCCGCCATTACGGGCATTGTTCTTACTGATTAAGCGCGGAGTACTTCCGGGTATTTTCGTTGCCGTAAGCGTAAATTTTGGCATATTTACTTCTTTTACAGAATTTCGTCGCAGAGATCACCATACAATATCGTAAAGCAATGTATTTTTTTTTCGATAAGTGTAGTTTTATTTATAACATAAAACTTTAAACAAAAACAAATTAAATAATACAATGGAACCTTTTTTCCGTGTAGCAATGACAAAGTAAAAGAACAAATTAAATAATATAATAAAGCATTTTTTTAAATTAAAATTAAAACAAACAAAAATAAAACGAATAATGCACAAACTTTGCTTGAAGTTTGAAAAGAGCATGATTATTTACAAAATAAAACAAAATGCTCCTTCCTAGCTTTGTTTTACTCCGCGCATGATCAGTAAGAACAATGCCCGTAATGGCGGAAGAATAACCGAGACAAAATCCCATTTTTTCTTGTCGATAACTCAAAAATGGTAGGTTTTTTCATATTTGAGAATTTTTATTTGCAAAATTTTAGAAAATTAAAATTCGAAGACATCTCAATAACTTCAGTGGAGAAATATTTAATGCATTGAAATTTGGAACGATACGCCTCTGATAGCAAAGTAGACGATGGTTTTTTTATTGACACCTTTTTATGGGGTTGATCGGGAGAGATTGACCTCAGTCAGAGATTTTTCCTTGGTCGATTAAGACGCTTTGTATTCTGGCTCCGTGGTCAACTATTTTAGTTTGCCACGTAAAGTAACGTGTTACTTCGAATATTCGACTTACAGTGTCGAATTCTCCTTAATAGAGTTAATATTTATTTAACTTTAAATGCTATATATCTGGTTTTATATAGGGAGAGGAAGAAGGGAAGGAGAGTTTTCGTATCGAATGACTTTGAAGAAAAAATTTTATTAGCTTCGGTAGAATTTCGTAGCTGAGATTTGTTTGAATTTGAGAAACTGAAGAAAAGATTTTTATTTTGCTTTGGTAGAATTCCGAAGCTAAAAGAAGTAATTTTATTCCCAAGAAGAGGATTTATTGCATTTGATTTGTTTCTTGACTCGGAGAGTCAGCGTTTGTTTTTTGTGGAAGAGTCGTTCGAGGCGGGAATTTGGTCCCTATTCTCTTTCTTTATTTTAAAGCCAGATTTTAAAATATTGTAGTGACTACTACTACGTTTGCCACGCCTATATTTTTCTCAACTGTGATTGGTTAAATAATAAATACTGTTTACCACAGGACAATTTACTGATCGCAGTCACCACACTGAATTTTTCCTGCCGTGAATTTTACAAACATGCTTTTGTTAAAAAATCACCGATTGGTTAATTTTTCATCCAGTCATATATTTTCTGTGTTCGTTCAGTTTTCTCCCGCCTTTGTTCCTGGATCCTACCAGTAGCTATAAAAGCAACGTTTCGTTCCAAAAATAGACAGTAGAATTCAGCAACTCACACGGGTCTACACAGACTATTGATTCTACTCACTGCGCACACACAGACATAGAACTTGAATTAGATTTCGCCATCAGTTCTCTGTGAACAAGCCAAGTTACAAAACAACACTGTTAGTTATACAAATAACACACAACTGAATTAACTGTATATTCTTCTGAATGAAAAGTTTACCCACAGAAGACATATTGACCAAATACAAAATAGACGGGTTGAAGAGCCAAGCTCGTCAACCGCTGAAAATGACGATTCAATGGATGCAATCTTTGAAGTTTTTGAGATTCAAAGACCACAGAAACTAGAAGGTCAAACAGGAAGAGAAAATTTACCGAACCTCTGATTATCGACCATAAGAGAAAGAAACTACTAACTCCCTCCACCAAAAAAAGGGATCTAAGGAGCGGGGTGTTTAGAGAATCCACCCTTTTTATACAAATGGACTCACCCAGTGTATACTTATACTACTGCCAGTGAAGACCCGAGGGATCAAGACCGAAGAGTCGAGTCCAGAGTGACAGAGTAAAAGGTTGTAGGTAACCGGAAGAGTGAGGGTGAGGTAACAGCGTTGTAAGAGTCACAGTGAGCGAGCACGTAGACTCAGTAAGAAGTCACACGGCGATACTTTAATACCAAAGACTGTATATATATTTTGCTACTAACCCGTATTCCTGGAACTACTAACCTGCTTTACCAGTTTGTATTATTACGTCAATACATTATTTTCATATATTCATTCCTGGCGTTTTTTATTTATTGGTACTGGATTTCAACCCGGAATCCACAACAAATTCTTTAAGGGGATGAATCCGAGGGCTCCAACTGCAAATGGAATTATTGATGTCTTCATGTGCCACATTTTTTAGACGTCTATTTCAAGATATTGTACAATTCTATAAGTTTCTTAATTTCTTTTTCCTGGGTGAATTTTTCATGGATATTTTTATTGATATCATGTTTATTAACTTCTAGGAGTCCAAGTTTAAGATTTAATCTCTAAGCATGCACTGAATCCTGGTGAACCTTACTTTTTGTGGTCTTCATGTCCCTCTCATACATGATATTACCGTATTGGATGTAGTGTAATTTTTTGGTGGATTTATTTTGAAAAAAATCCGCGTCCAATAAGCCGGCAAATACGGTAAAGTCACCAGACAGTAGTGTAGCGGAACGTGGGAGTTTACGTGTTGTTAAATTAGGAAGACATGCTGTTTATTTCCTGCTAGAAGAAGGCCCAACTACAAGAACATAGCGGACTCAAGTTGAGTCCAACCGAAGGTGTAAAGAAAACAAACAAGACCGATATATATATACAGTGTAACCCGGATATAAGAGACCCAGATATAAGAGAAACCTGGATATAAGAGAGATTTTCTCTGGTCTCAAATTAGAGCCATACTTACCTAAACAAAATAGACCAAACCCGGATATGAGAGAAACCCGAATATAAGAGACTTCTTCTTCGATCCCGACAACTCTCTTATATCCGGGTTTATCTTTATATATATATATATATATATATATATTAAACAATAAATTTACAAGTGACAAAGACATTAACATTTGTGTTTGTGTGTGAACGTAAAGAGTTTGTATATTGGTGAATGTTCGTACGTACGTGCATGTGTGTTTCATGGCGTTTTCCCACAAGTCGGCGAAAACGTTGAACTCCGTGAGAGATCACATTTTTAAATGTGTCCGCTGAATCGCAAAGTCAAAAGAGAACGAGGCAAGAAGTCACCCAGTATTTATAGTGTAGGGAGAGCGACCCCTAGTGAACAATTAGGGAATTAAGGAGTAGGCTCGAGAAAAATAGGGTTTTAGTTTTCTCTGATTGGTTGAATATTTTAGATAGTGATATTAATTTCTGACCAATAAACCATTTGATTGGAACGATGTGTGTTGTATTGCGAAATCGTTTTGCCATGTTTGTAATATTGTCTGTTACTGGGTATAAAATACAGTTTGAACGTGTTTTAATATGGTATGTATATAGGTATGTAATTGTGTTGAAAATAGGACGTATTTACTGTAACAATCCGTCACAGATTGAGAAACATTGAGAAATATTTATCAATATGTATAATGTTTCAAATTTGGTAAGGCAAGTAACTTGGCCTACCAAATTTGAATCTGTCGGATTTCGCTGCAATATTTTTGTGCGTGACTTGATTTGTTAAAACAGGTAGCTACACTTCTGTGCCAGTTAAAGATATACAGGGTGGTCCGAAAATCTTGTCACTCCTACATAATATAATTTTCTATTTCTGATGGCTGACACGAAAATGATGGTCTTCATACAGACCTTCTCGATGTGTCACAGTGTCAATGGAAGTAAATAAACTGAATCCAGTACAAGTGCTTTGTATTACTGTATTACTTGTTCTTCAATTGTTGTCATTACATTTTGGTAGGGGATGACAAGACTTTCCGACCACTCTGTATATTTCCATTCTATTACCCAGCGTGGCATACAAACGTTGTTTACGGTAGATGGCGCTGTGTTGCCATGTAGACAAGTGATTTTCCAAGCGTAGCTTTGATGTAGCACGAGACCGATAGTAACTGGTACCCAGTAAGGATCGAACTCACTACTCATTTGTAATTGTTCTACCGAGACAAGCTTGTTAACCATTCCACCATCTCGAGGTGTCCTGTTGCCATGTAGACTATGAACAATACCAAAATACCCATCAGTTGAAAGACGCCGTTTGGAGAGTCATTGCAACAATCAACAAAGCAGATCTTCCTAAAATATCACACAGGACATGGCGCCTCATCATTTTGTACCACGAAAATGATGGCGTTCATACAGACCGTCTCGATGTGTGACAATGTCAGTAAAAGTAAATTAACTGAATCCAGTACATGTGCTTTGTATTACTGTATGACTTGTTCTTCTGTCGGAGTTATCTCCTCCTTAATTCCCTAATTGTTCACTAGAGGGAGATCTCCCTATACTATAAATACTGGGCGACTTCTTGCCTCGTTCTCTTTTCTACTTTGCATTTCAGCGGACACATTTAAAAATGTGATCTCTCGTAGAGAACTGCGTTTTTCCCACTTATGGGAAAACGCCATGAAACACACATACACATACGTACGAACATTTACCAATATACAAACTTTTTACGTTCATACACAAACACAAATGTTAATGTCTTTGTCACTTGTAAATTTATTATTTAATATATATATATATATATATATATATATATATATATATATATATATATATATATATATTAATTGGTTTAAAATATGGTTTTTCCGCTACACATATTTTAAATCAATTAATTTATAATATTAATGCTCTGTAAATTTACATTGAGCACTATTTTGTAAAAATAAAAATATCTATAAGAACACCGGATTATATATCTTACTGTTCTTTCTTATATATATATATATATATATATATATATATATATATATATATATATATATATCGGTCTTGTTTGTTTTCTTTACAGCTTCGGTTGGACTCAACTTGAGCCCGCCATATTCTTGTAGTTAGACCTTCTAGTAGGAATAAACAGCACGTATTCTTAATTCAACAATACTCAAACCCACCCGTTCCGCTACACTTCTATTGTTCTTATAACTTTTTTTTTGGAAAGGGTGACAAGACTTTCTGACCACCCTGTATATTTCCATTCTGTTAGCCGGCGTGGCATACTAAAGTTGTTTTTTTACGGTAGATGGCGCTGTGTTGACATGTAGACTACAGAGTGGACCAAAAGTCTTGTCGCTCATACATAATATAAGTTTTCTATTTCAGATGGCTGACACGAGCTCTTATATTTTGGAAGAGAGGCTGCTTGCAAGTGTATGAACGATACCAGAATACCCATCAGTTAAAGGAAGCCGTTTGGAGAGTCTTTGCAACAATCAACAAAGCACAGCTTCCTAAAATATCACACAGGACATCGCGCTTCATCATTTTGTACTACGAAAATGATGGTGTTCATACAGACCTTCTCGATGTGTGACAATGTCAATGAAAGTGAATAGACTGAATCCAGTACATGTGTTTTGTATTACTGTATTACTTGTTCTTCTGTTGTCCTCATTACTTTTCAGTAATGGGTGAAAAGACTTTCGGACCCCCCAGTATGTTCCGTCGTTACTGTTTCTCTAGGTAAATCCAAGTACGCAAGTTTTATTCTATCTGTGGAGACACTGTCTTTTTTTTCTTTACAATATCTAATGATGGTAAAATATTTCATATGGTGGTGTTAATTTCTAACCAATAGACACTTTGATTTAAACGGTGGAATATTTTTAGCTTTTTTTTTTTTTTTTAATATGGTCCGTTACTGCGTAGATTGGACGTGTTTTAATATGGTACCTATATAGGTACGAAATTGTGTTGGGAATAGGGTTTACTTCCGATAAATTTTATGATAGTGATGTGCGCATAGCCTAGTAGTTATTGTTAAGATTGGCGTGCCGAGTTCAAATTCCACCAGAGGCTGTTGTGTTCGCTTTCACTCAAATACTCTTGAAATTATACGAATCAATCTCTTTACCCCAAGCTTAAGTATTAGTATCAGTGGATACTGTGCTCTCGAGCCGTGGTTTTCAAAAAAGACAATTTTGATTTAAAACAATGATTGGGCACCAAGCTAGAGAAACTAGTGGCTACAGAAACCACAGACGCAACACGTAGTGAGGCTGTGGCTCTACAGAACACGGGAATGATTACAGGACCTTAAAGACATACAGTAAGGATGATAAACGTACCCACAATAAGATATCGTGTCAAAATGACGGTTTTTCCCTTGATACCGTTTTTTAACTAACTTCATTCTTTGGCAATTATTTTTGTTTTAAAAGGCGATGGTGAGAATTGAAATAAAACTTTGTTGCGGGCGGATATGCGTTTCCCAACTTGTTTCGGGCGTTAGTAAGATCAGTGTTTGAAACTGGGAATAACACGCTGTCTCCTGAAATGTCGCCCTCCACTCCTTACTGGTCGTCCAAGACGTCCAATACTGCCGCTGATCGATGAAGTGATCGCTTCAATCCTGGACCTTCCTTATCCCACGTTGTGATTGGGTTTGATCTGTTGTGGATTCCGCGTGAAAAATCGGTCTCCAATAAATGACAAACGCAAGTATTTAAGCTAAGAAATTAAATGTATTTACACAAAATACAAAAGGTAATGCTGTTAGTAAAATCCAGGAACGCCGGTTAGTATTAATCAAATATCGCTATATAAGGTCTCGAAGTAAACTTCCTTAGAGTCGGGCGTCCTTGTAACTGACTTCTAACGTCAACTCAATCACAGTTTCTATGTACTTTCCACTCTGTTCCTCCACCCTGTTCCTCTCATCCTCTCATCTCTGACTGACTGTGGCTATTTTATGGCTGCAGGACGAGTCCATTTATATCAGAAAAGGGTGGACCCCATAATAGATCATAAGGAGGCCACGGTCGAATCGTCGTTATAACTATTCTCGTATTGGGCTGGTCTAAGCAGGGCGACGACGCACAAGAGAAAAAAAATAAAGTCAAGGAATTATTATCCAAATTTGTCGCCTCTGCAGAAAATTCTTCAGATCAGCTTTATATTTCTTTCTTGTCCGAAATCAGAGGCCCCCTTTCCCTCGGTCCACGCCAGAGACATCTTATCTCTGAATTGCTATTTTAAATTTTATGCGATTCTTTCTACCTCTGGTTCCACGGATAGCGTTCATATCGAAAGTTATTAATCAATTTTTGGCATGCCGCCCGACGTAATAATTAAGTGCTGTTCTCAGCCGGTCGTCTGGTTCGTTTTAGAATTTTCGATTTTCTGAGTACGTGATTTTTCTATCAGGATATCGTTCTTGCTATCCCAAAACCTTATTATTCATGTTAGTTTATCAGTCGCAAATAGTGACACAGAAAATATGACGGACCCGGCGTGTGAGTCCACGTGAAGAAATGCAGAGAAACGTCAAGAACCAATACATATGCAAACAAATGATAATGTATTAACAAAAAAAGGTATACAAGAGATAAAAACAATGATGTATGTAACAAAAGAATGTGAAAACCGTTTGGGTTCAAAGTATGTGAAGTGGGTGAATATGCGTACATACGTATGTTGTGTATGGGTGGTTAGTTCATGCGTTTCCCAAAGGGAAGCGCGCTCTCAACTTACATGTTGACGAGTAAGCGGATAAGGTAAGAAGAGGATATGTAAATTTATCGCAGTATCTATAGTCTGGAGAGCGTCCCCTAGTGGCGGTTTCGAAAATTAGGAGGGGATAACCCGACAGTCTAAACATGATAAAGTGAATTTATAGCTTTTTGTTCTTGTAGAGGGTGCGAGGAATCCCTCAGACAAATAATAAAAAGAAAAATGCACTACAAATAAAGTAAAATAAACTTTTGTTTATTTTCGTAAAAAAAAATATAAGAATTATTTTTTTTGTACAAAAATGAAATTGTCCGTAAAGCTGTGGAAGAAAAGGAGAAAGAAAGGAACTGGGAATGTGAGAGGGAAAGGTAGGACGATGTGTAGCGAGATGAGAGAAAGAGAGGGTGAAAGAATGTTCGCTGATACGTGATACTGCCTGTTGTGTGAACTGCTGAATTCTCTGTGTGTGTGTGTGCTCGAAGCTGTCCGTGTAGCTTTGGTGTCAGCTTGTCGCTGTTCTCCCTCTGGTCTGATGAGAGTTTCTACCTTCCTTATATCTGAATGATGAGGCTCCGGGGAGATTAAGAAATGGGTTTCTTATGTCGAGCCCTGATTGGTCAATAAATCATATTTTTGACCACGTGGTGTGCTTTTCACTACGTCCGAACTTTTGGGTCCGCTGTCCTTGTTTTTGACCCCACAGGGTCTGGTAAGGAGTGAATTCTCGCGCAATTGTATTTTTTTTGGATACACGTGGTGTGAATTAATTTTTATTGTGTGTATGTGTGTGTGGAAAATAAAACAAGAAACAGCACATTCTTCAGAATTTACAACAAAATTTACACTATTTATTTATCTATTAGTCGAATATTTAGAAGAATAATTTTATGTTCTAAAAACTAATACAATTTAGAACTAATGCAATGCAGTATTTATCATTTTTGCCAATTTATAAAGAAAAAAAATTATTCTTAAATTTATGAACATTTACTAAATTATTAAAATATGTGAACCAATTATAACGAAATCTTTATTATTTACCATTTTATAAAGTTTGAATCGATTGGTAATTAGCCAATGTTTTGCTAACCATTCCGATAAATAATATATTAAATAATCTACTAAATAAATAGCGTTTATTATTTTTGTTGTTAATTCTCAAGAACAACAAAGAAAATGTATAAATTCACTTTCATATGTTTAGGCTTTATTACAATTTTAATCATCGCTTTTTTAAAACAATAAACATTGTCGAAGAGTGACAGTAGTTAAAAAAGCGGTGTCATGGGAAAAATTGTCCTTTTGCCACTCCATCATAGTGAGAGCATGTTTATCCATGTTTTCTATACATACAATTTAATGACATATTAACCTTTGATATGTTATTTAATATGGAATATAATTCTTATAAGATAAAATTACAGTGACTTAGAGTGTAGGAATTATTATTATTATTATTATTATTATTATTATTATTATGAATAAATAAAATATAAAATAATAATGTAAATTATAAATAAAATAAAACAATAACATAAAAAGCTGTATAAAATAAATTAAATGAAAATTAAAAATAATAAAGATACTCCCAGCATACACCCAAAACTGTTTCTATCCGAAATACAGACATCTCGCCAAGAGACGTTAAAGTCAATCCCTTCCCCACGAAACTTGGTACTGGCAACACGTGTTCAACCTCTCTCTGTGATAAGGCTAGTAATACCACGGGGTAAATTTTTCCATTTTATCACATGTGCCATAAAACAATTGTAACCTAAAAAATACACATAACAGTACGCACAACAAATATAAATAAAATTAAAATGTATGAAATTAACAAAAAAATGACTATGCTTTTCCTGTTATTTCTGTACGTTTTATTTTCTGTCAAGTATGTTTATATCTCCGTAAACACGAAGCTATTTTCTGCTGATGTGATGTGAGTGGACCCCCACAAGACAATTAAACACAGGCTCGGTTTACACCAGATTAGACATAGGTCCAGTTTACATTAAGTCCGGTTTACATTCGAGATAAAAAGGCAGAGACATAGGTTTGGTTTACATACGAGACAAAAAGGTAGATGCAGTTTCAATTTACACTATAATACATATAGGTTCGGTTTATACTCGAGTCAGAAAGGAAGACAAATGCTCACTTTATACCGGAACTGGAGTAAAAAAGAAAAGATCGGGTAGGCTATGGCCGATTTAAACTCGAGTCGAAAAATAGACAAATGTCTGGTTTGCACTCCAGTTAAAAAACGTATGCATAAGTTTGGTTTGAAGTAAAAGTTAGGTACAAGTTGAATTTACGCTAGAATTAAAAATGTATACATAAGTCCGGTTTATACTCGCCAACGGGGTAAATAATACTTCGTTTGCCTACTGACACATTATGAGCACATGTCAGAACCTAGCAGCCAAGTTTAAATAACGATAATCCACGGGCAAGGGAGATAATTCCCATTTTACATAGACATGGTATTTAAATTTTATGATGTATTAAACTTTGTCTGATTAAATATATATGAGAAAGGCATGACTTATGTTCTACTTCTTCGTTTTAGCTTCAATTACTTGTATATTATGATGCTAGACATAAAAATGGGCACATTTGTGCAAAAATTAACCAATAATAACAAAAAAATAGCTTTTACATTCATTCCTGGTTTCGACAAATGCAAGCAGCAAGCTTCTTCTATATCATCTGCCGTTATCATTTGTCTATATTTCTGAGATGAGGTAGTAGGTACACTATTTACATTATTCGGACTATTGTCCTCATCTTTGTTGCCGAAACGTTGTGAATCAGTTAGAAATCCGAATCACAAATATCCTATCCTAAAAATCTTGTCGGCATTAAATAACCCATTGAGTTTTATATGCCGTAAAACAAACCAAACCAAACCAGCGACATGAAACCACTCCACTATATTCCCGAATAATGCATGCCAATTCTCATATTTCTGTCTGAATTTCTGGGATGAAGAGTTATCATTGAACTAATATCCTCATCTTTGTAATTATCCTAATGTTTCGATCGTTATGTCTCACCAACGGTTTTCGTCAGATTGTTGCTGAATTTATGCTAAGTAAGATGTGTCAGAAGGTGAAATTGTGTGAAGGCCTAAAATGTGCGTGTACATTATGCATTTATCCACAACAAATAAATTAAACGAACATATGAAGACAATACAACTTGAAGAAATCAAGGAAAAAAACAACGTAGTTATAGATTTCAACAATAACATGAATTTATATATATATATATATATATATAACATACACAAAGTGATGATATGTTGCTTGTTAAATGTGGCAAGTGAGATAAGATTGCAAAGAGTGTCCATGCAGAGATTTGGTGAATGAATGTTGATGGTTTAAGTTTGTGAAATTAAAACAGTTTGAGTTCTGCAAGGTAAATGTCATTTGTGTGAGTTCAAATAATAGTGTGTATGTGTGTGACAATTGTAAGTGTTGATTCAAGTTATGAAGAGTTGTGTGCCTTTGACTGATATGCTAAAAGTTGATTAAATGTACAATTACTATTTCGTAGTGATAATGTCACTTTTTTAGTAAATTGTAAGTTAGGTTTCTTCACGCGGCAATAGTAGTGCGTGTTGTATTGAGTTGATGAGAGGCTGGTAGTGTTATTGAGTCAGTGTGTTGGCACGCGTGGAGTCTGCTGGCATCTCTCGAAACTCAGTGTCTGACTTGTTGAATCAAGTCAAGTGATTCTTTTTTTTTTTTTTTTTTTTTTAATAGACTTTTGGGTTTTCATGTAGGCTCCAAACAGCTACACGGGAAAAAAAGGATTTGTCTTAACTTGCTACATTTCTGCGTCCTTTTAACCAATGGGAAGTTGAGTTTGGAAAAGTGAAGTGATGATTGGTTAACGGTTAATTTGGGGAAGAGTGCATCTTCCTGTAGCAGGTGACAGGCAAGTATGGAGGATTCCATAAGATGTTTGTCACATCGAGTAACCTTCAGGGAATTTCAAATCTTATTTAATCTACAATGTACGATAGCCTAGTAGATTAAAACGTTGGTTCGTGAAGTTGTTAACATAGACATTAGGAATTTAATCCCTGAGCTGAGTAGTGCCGATTTGGGCTCAAATTTGGACACAAACAAGGTGAGAAGTACTAAATAAGAATTGGACGTAGACTGCGGAACCAGAACAATCTATTAGTAAATGATAACTATTGCATTGCATTAGTTTTAATACATTTCTATTAGTGTTTTTAGAACTTTTTAATTATAAAATTATTCTTGTACATAAACAATAAATAGGTTTTAATATTTTCATTGTAAATTTGTAGTGGGTAGATATTTGGTTTTTCGTCCGGTATCAGAAGATGGTAATATTGTTGGGCCACAGTAAATAACACACACAAAAAAAACTTGGTTGGAAAATTAACGGTCAATTTTTATTGACGCACGTGTGTGTACTAAACTCGGCGGTAAGACTAAGAGAGTGGTCGACCTCAAGTCAACATGACGTTGAGAGAAGGTGACTGAATCTCCTTTCTTTAGGGCCATTGCAAAAACACGTACGAATCGAATGATTCGAAAGTATACAAATTCTAGATGATCTCCTTTCCAGAAGTGGGGTCACAAACTTTGCACGTAACCGGAAACCCCCTTTTTGGTTTCTATTTGCGTTATGGGGAAATGAAATTATTTTTTTTTTTATTATTATTATGTTTATTATGTTGTGGATGTGGGTTGTGTGTTGGTGAAGAGGAATAGGTTTGAATTATCAGAAGGCTTAAAATTGTGAGTGTTCAATAAACTTCCATCCACAACAATTAATAAAAGATAGAGAAATAAAGATTCATAAACATCTTGTTTCCAAACGTAACAATTGAATTTATTAATGTTTGATATACATGCATGAATACTGAGTGAAAAGATTAGACAGAGTTGTGTCTCTTAGATTAGGTAATATTTGTACCTAAGTTCATAAAGTGAAAGTAATTATTAAACAGTAGTTTAGAAGAATAAAGTTTCTTTAGCATGTTTGGAATTGTGTATTGTACAAGTTGGTAAAAGTTCAGAAAAGATTTCAGAGTTCGTACTTGCGTGAATGTTGGTAATGGTCATTAACGTCTGACTGCATTAGTTAAGACGGGAGTTCTTGAAGTTTACATCTTTGCAAATGAGACGCGAGAGAGATGAATGAAAAGAAACAACTCAGGAAGCTTACACATGTTCGGTTTTTATAATGGTCGTGTATCACGTGGGAGGCTCCAAGCATATTGAGCGGGAAAACAGATTTGTCGCGTGCAGGAGGTTTGATTAGTCGGAACTGGCCAATCAACAAACTAGATTGAAAGTGATTGACCAATGAATGCTTGTTAATATATTTGCAAGATTGTGATGGTGAAAATTATAGCAGGAATAGTGCATTTCCTAGCAGGGTTAACTGGCTTGTTGTGGAAGATTCAACAATTATTTTATTTATTATTTAATTTTCATTCTCCCACAAATTCACGAGAACAACCAAAAAGATGTATAAATTCACTTTCATCATGTTTAGGTTTTATTACACTTCTAATCATTGTTTTTTGAAACAATGTTGGATTACCGCCCCCGATGATAATCACAGGCGACGCGAGATTTTAAAGAATCCATCTCTTTCTCAGTTACTTTTTATAGCGAAATCACTATTCTTTACGCTCCCGCAGACATGTAAGTACCTCAACTGCAGACACTGAAGGTTACTTTGAACTCTCCACATTTAATTTCACATTTTTCCTTTTCTATAATGTCCTATCAATATAACTGTTAATATGTAAGTGATCTGGGATTGTAAAGGAAATGTTTGTCGCAGATTATTTCCACGTCACAGAGAATAAATCACTAAGTTCAGACTCGAACATCGGGGACAGAAAGAAATGCCGAAAACTCGATTCGCAAGTACTATTTCACAAATCACAATGCACACAACCAGTCAGAAAAATAATTCACAAACGTGGCAGCCAAAGTTGCCGACTTTTTCCTCCCCGACTCGAGAACACCAACTGCTTTTATCGGCCGAGCATTTTTTCCATTCGTCGACAGCTGGGAGAGGAAGTTCTGTATTTTGCATATCAAAATACTTTTATAGCGACTCCTGCGACGGACTTGTTTTTTTAATTCAAATATTCCATCTTCAGCATGTCATGCGGAATACGTGCCCTTTTGTTTGGTAAGTAATTTTCTTTTTTGCCACATTTTCTGTCGTAGAATACACGCGACGCGTTTGACGAGGTAAGTCGCCGTTTTCTTCGCTATATAATATTTATTTGTTTAAATTCTATGCCTTATTTTCCCCTTGAACTCACACAAGTCCGTCTCAATTGTTTGCGGGTTAAATGTGTAGTGAAGATGTAAAGAACACACGTGGGTTAAAAATTCCTGCTAGCCGGTCCAGCTACATGAGAATGTTGGACTTTAATTAAGTCCAAAGAAGGCAAAGAAAAGAAACAAAACCGATAATTATATACAAACAAATATATGTATTAACAACAAGTACAAGTTACAAGCACATGGGCAGTTACATAGAGTTTGTGTGGTTAATATTATGCGTGTGTGTTGTGGTGAGTGTTCGTACGTACGTGTATTGTTCTTAGCGTGTTCCCAGAATCTGGGAAACGCTGTATCTGTGAGAGCTCACATATAAGAGGTGGTATAAGGCCCAAGGCCCGAGGAAAAAAAGAGATCAAGGCAAAGGGTCATCCAGTATTTAGCCAGGGGAGAGAGACCCCTGGTGAAGGGTTAAGGAACTAAAGGAGGAGCTAACTCCGACAAAGGGATCCGGAAGCATAAAAATCTTTATCAAAAAACTTTTGATAAAGATTTTTATTTTTATTTTTTGATACCCGCAATACAATAAACATTGACGACGTGTGAAGGCAGTTAAAAATAATAGAAAAACCGTACTTTTGACAGATTGTTTTTTTGACGGGCATGAAGGCTAAAGATGGTCGAATAGTATATGCTGGAACGTTGCGTATTTGCGTGTGCATATCACGTCTCGTCGTGACCAACTTGTTGCGGATGCTGATTTTCAGTGAATTTGTAGAATCAGATTTCTACATTTATTGATTTTAAATCTCAAATTTGTGCAAGTTAAACACATAGAGGCTCCCAGCTAAGTTTATAACAACTGCTGCATTCTGATTGGTTGAAAAATATCAATTAAGTGTTATCAACTACGTCCGAAGGTACCGGCACAAACTTTGACCTCGAGTTGACGCCACAAAATGTAAACATGTTCTCGAGCCCCCACGTGCCCAATACGAAATACGAAACTTTGACGTGACTTGGTGGGCCCTTAACATTTTCAACTCATTCACTTGACTTCAAGAACAGTCAAAGTGAGACACACCAAGTCTTTTCAACGCGACAACGAACCTTGTCACCCAATTCCTGGCTTAGCATTAATTACTTAAACCCAGCTTGCAAAAGAACTCTCACTCGAAACAATTTATTTAGTCTGTAGTGGATCTAGGAAGGCTGCGTGAATATTTAAGATTGTGCTGCAAATAAAATATGAAATATCCACAAACATAAATTCAATCACGACAAAAAAATACATGCTTGAAACAACAAATTAAATTTTATATACACAGTTTACATTACAATCTCTTTGCTTGTAATGATGTGTGCAAAAGTATATTTAAGAGAAAAAATTCTTTGCAGTTTTGGAAATGTTCAATGTCGAAAAGGTTGTTTGCCTCTGATTAAAAAGTTTGAATTTAACTTAGACAAAAGGTTTTTTTTATGAAAGATATTGAGTGAAAAAGTTTGTTGTGTAAAATTTTCTAATCTCTCATAAAGAAAGTTTGTTTCTTTGGCGGCTATTTGACACATAATTCCTGTATGTATCTTTCGCGTATGTGAATCTCAATTGCGACGAAAATTCGTTTGCTACTTCTATTTATAGTTTTATTTAACAACTAAATCGGCTCAACGGGGCTTGGTAGCTGTTGCGAATTTTTCTGAGAAATGCGTGGGCGAATGTTGTATTTTTTATTTTTTAGCCAATAGGATTTCTTGAAACATTTAAATTAGGGATGAATTTGAGAAATATTTTTTTTACGTTGGCTTAGCCTACTTTTGCACAAAATTTGATTGTTTTGTTATGGAAATTTCTTGAAGCTTATTTTATATTCAACAACCAATGAAATTCAAGAAAAAGTTTAAAATTGAAATGAGGGTTACTAAAAGTCCACTACAAATATCTCCGGTCAAAGAGCGACAACTCTGTAGAAATCACAGTGTGTCAAGAACAATACTTTTTTTTTTTAAATTTAATACAAAAACAGAACTGTTTAATTTTCCTACAACAACAATAATACTTAAGTACACCTTCTCATTTTAATACATACAGTACAACAACTTAAAATCTTTCTCAATATTAACAACTTTAACTTTTTAGTTTTTACCATTTTGTATTTGTTTTTTGTGTTAAAAATATTTATTGTTGAATAAATTCTTCTACTTGATTTCTCTTGTTGTTGTCTTTCTTTGTGACATTTGATTTAGTAAAAATAGCAGAGGGTCACTTTTATTTGTATTTTTAACCAAAACAGAATGGCTAACCCACTATAAATTAAAAGCAGTGGTAATTAAAAAAGCATTAACAACGGATAGAGTGTACACAGGAGAAAAGGAAAGGCCAATATTAAAAATTAGCTATTAGGAAAAGGAAAGTGTGTGTACGTGTGTGATAGAGAGTTTACTTAGTCGTTAACAGCACAGAAGAAAGCTGGCTTATGTCAAAGGGTATACCCCAGACGAGACACCGTTTTTTTTTAAATTTTACGTGGTTTATACTAGGTAATTTTTGCCCGAGCCTACGGGCTCGGATACCCCACTTTAAACTTGGCCTTGTGCCACATCTTGCTGCGTGGAATGATGACGATATTCAGTCACCCCCCACGAGGGCGTCATGTGGCACAAGGCCTTCTTAACGTGGGATCTCCGAGCCCGTGGGCTCGGCCAAAAATATGCCCATTGAACCCGTATAAACGGGTTCAGGGCCGGTTTACCCCCAAGAAAGAGAGTCCGCCCTTCGGCGTAGCCTCCTTCGGGTTCCTCCCGCCCGAAGGCAGAGAGTTCAACCGAACAGTCGGTTCAGAAGTGGAGTGATGACGATATTCAGTCACCCTCCAACGAGGGTGTCATGTGGCACAAGGCCTTTTTAACGTGGGCATTCCGAGCCCGTGATGACGAAGAGGAAGAGATACGTCGGTCCTTTTATTGTACTTAAACAGTGCCATCTAACGAGAAAGTTGACATACCAAGTCGAGGTAATCATGAGCATGAATTAATATTTAATTCAAATACAAGCTACAGGGTACCAGTAAAAAAAAAATGTTAAGTTTTCGGACTAACCCACTTCCAAAAATCAGAACAAACAGGTGAATTTGTTTCGGAAATTCGAATCCCTTTTTGATTAGATTGAGTACTTTTCATCACTGCCTTTTCTTTTAAATGTTTTGCTTGTAGCGACTGAACCCCGATAAAAGTCGATTCAAGGGAGGTAATTCTGATGAACCACCATAAACACTTCCAATTCGGAAAAATGTTATTATTTTGAACGAAGGAAAATAAAAATAAAAATAGAGGAACATATATTATAAATATCTTTTGCAGAGTACACTTCGATTTTAAAGCAAAAGAAATTGCAAAAAGCGGTTAGAAATAAAAACGATGTAAAAAAACAAATTAATTATAGCACTTTTGATGAACCGTAGGATGAAAAATTATCGCGCTACAAATGTTCATAAATTTTTAGTTCTGCGTTCATCAGACATGTTTAAATAAACTGTAATATTTAAACCAAATAAAAAGAATATATGAAATTAATGGCTGTAAACTACAAACAAAACATTTTAAAGTTTTATTTGATAAAGTTACATTATTACAACAATATCAGTTATAGTTCTGGTAATTGAAAAAAAAAAAAGACGAAAATGAACTCTACTGTTTTGACGACATGCAAAAGATGGTGATAAATAAACTATTTTTGACTTTATAATAAATATTAATTAATGTTTACGTTAGAAAATTCAATTTTAAAATACAAAATTCAACTAAATGGCTAAATACTTGGAATATCATTTTACGACAGTCGTAAATTAACTTCTCTGTGTTACACACATGGGACGAAGGTGAAAGAAGGCTGTCAACAATTCAACCGAAAATAATAATTTTTTTTTTTTGGTATTGTAATATTTTTGTTTTAAAGAAATCATCCTCCTGTTTTATTTTTTGGCCAGATGCCTAGACTGACACCTGTCCTGGCCAAAGGCCGAAAGCCTAATAACATCAAACGGTTTAATAATTATTTGGAATTATTTCCTTACAAGATACTTACAGCACCTGTTCTAAAAAATAGTGTTTCCAATCGTAAGGAGAAAAATAAAGGTCAGTGCTTTTTTATTTATTTATTTACTTAATTATTAATTAATTTACTGATCTGAGTTGGTTGAATGCATTTTATAATGACATTTTTCGAAAATGTTCGTTTTTTTTTTTTTTTTTTTTTTTTTTTCGAAAATGAAATTGATTTCTTTTTGTCTTTTTTGAAATATCGACATTTTTTAATTTTCTGAATTTTTTTAAGGAATCTTAAAGAAAAGAAAAAAAAGGATATTTTTTGTACGCGGAAGAACTAAAAATTGTCAAAAACTTTAGAAAAAAAAGTCGGGATCAATTTTTTTTTTTTTACATTTTCTCAATCAATAATAGTAATTTTTTTTTATATATCTGATAAATGATAATTCTTTAAAACTTTACTAGTAGTTAATGATACTAAAATGTTATTTTTTTCAAGTATGTACACTCCTACACGTATTTCAGTTAGTATCCTTGTTTTTTGTTTTAATAACAACGAGCCGACTTAGTCCTAAAGAAAGATTGTGCCTCCGACAAGAATCGAACCTACATCCCATTTTTCCTCCAGGGAAACCGTACCTTCACCAATTCTAATCTAGATCCACACATACACATAAATAATTATTATAATTATTCGTAGAAGTCCTAACGAGAAAGATTGTGCATTCCTTAATTTCAAAGTTCAAACCTTGTTCCATTGATAGAACAAGGTTTGAACCTCATAAAGAAAGGCGCGTTTTGTATGGCCTTCTTTCCTGATGGAAAGAGGTTCGATTCCTGTCCGAGGTACGATCTTTTTTTTAACACCAAGTGTTCAGTTCAGTTTATTAAATAAACGGAACACGATTTTTTTTTTTTAACGTTCTAATTCACACGTAAAAATAATTTTTTTTTTTTTTTTTTTACGTGCGAATTGAATGTAAAAAAAAATCATTAATCACATAATAAAAATATTGTTTTTTTTTTTTTTTTTTGTTACAAAATCAATTTTATTTCCGACCTTCTTTTCAAAAACTTTTCAAACAGGGTCTCAAATTTCTGTTCTTCGGCACAGATGATCCGAGAAAAAAAATTAAAATATTTCAATTTCATTGTAAAAAAAAAAAAAAAAACCCTTAAAAAAAAATCCCTATTTTCATTGTATTTTTACTGCTTTCCTCATACAGTCCAAAAAAAAAAAAAAAATAATTTGAAGTTTATTAAAAAGTTATGTCGGCGTAAAATGAACATGTAATTTTTTCCTAGAAAAATATAAAAAGGTAATGAAGACTTTAGTTTAAAAATATAGCATTTTAAAAGTCAATTAAAAAATGAGTAAAAAAAAATATATGTATTCCAATTTGAAAATAATTTAAATTCTTTTCAAATTGAGAAAAATAATTTACCTTTTTTAAAATTTAAAAAAGGTTTAGGAAATCTATTTTAGAGAATTGCATAATGAAAAAGGGCCCTAAATTTAATAAAAACAAAGTTTTATCATCAAAAATTTTATTAACTAAAAGAAAAAAGAAAAAAAAAACAAAAGTATTTTTTAAAAACTTTTTTCATCCTTTTTAACACGTTCAAAATTTTGGTTAAAAATCTTTTTTTTTCTCCTTTTCTTGCATTAGCGGTCGAAGTAATATTTTTAATTAGTATTTTTTAGTGTTTTTTTTTTTTTTTTTTTTTTTCTTTCATGTGAAAAACACGATGATTTAGAAATTCTAGCAAAAATCAAATAATTGTCGGATTTTAATGAAATTTTCAGGACTTATTCACAAATGAATGAAATTATTTTCGAAATTTTTACCTTTAGGCTTTACAGAATCTTGGTTAAAAAATAATAGTTTTTTCCCCACTTAATTTCATGAAACTTCGAGAAATTAAATTTTCTTTCCCAAATTTTTTATTTATTTTTTTATTTAGGACTCCTTGAGAATGTATTGTAAATCAATTAATTTTTTTTTTTACAAACTATTAGGTTGGTGCAAAGACATTATCACGTGTCGTTTTTTGACGTCAAAAAACGACATTATTACGTCATTATTTTTGCATCAACCTAAACATTTCCGGAAAATCTGTTTAATCGTAGACTAAAAAATAAAAAAAATGCATTAAAAAAACTATGACATTATTTAAAAGCTTTTAGACGCTTTTTTAAAGATAAGGCTTTAAAATTAAGAAAATGGTCGCTTTTAAGAAAATTTTATTAAAATTTAATAAAATTTTCTTAAAAGCGACCATAAAAAAATAGATTGGAATCTCAACTTTTCGGCCCATTTAATAATTAAATGGGCCGAAAAGTTGAGATTCCAATCTATTTTTTTACATTATTGTCTTGAGAAAATTATTTTATTTTTTTCGATGAATAATGAACTTTTACTAGAATTGTTTTCATTTTTTAAAATTTTAACTATAATAATTTAATAATCGTTTAAAATTCTATATTACTTTATTAAATTTTAGAAGGTGATTGTAATCAAGTAGTAGAAACTATGAAAAAATTGAAAAGTTCCTTAAGTCGTTTTTAGAATTAAGATTTTTATAATAATTAATTTAATTTTTTTTTTTTTTTGTTTTTTTTTTATTTTACCCGACCGTAAAAGTTTTTAAAGTTAATTATTATTATTATTATTTTTTTTTTTTTTTCGCCCTGACCAACGTTTATTTTTTATTTATTTATTTTTTTTTTGCAGGGGGGACGAACTTTATTTGATATATTTACTGACGGAAAATAAAAAAAAATTACAATAATAAATTTATATTTAATTTCAATATCTCGAATAAACACCATTTCAACTCCAAAGAAGGACACAGAATATGAGTTTCGTTAAAAAAATCACGACTCTTTATTTCATATATTTACTTTCGGAGCGATGCAAGGGAGATAAATCAGTGTTTGGTGTGTAATATATATTATATTTTTTTCATGTAGACAAAAACAGTTTACTCACTACAAAGATGCAACTTCGTTTCGGTGCATTTAGTTGCAAGTCGACTGGTGAGAACCAAAATGTACTTTTTTTTTCTTTTTTTTATCAAACAAATAGAAAAAAAAGAAGTCACTTTCCACATGCTGCCTACTTACAAACAGAATTGTTCTTAATCATTTTGGTTCTCATCACTCGACGTGGAACTAAATGCATGGGATAAAGTGCTCAATATCAGAGATTGACCGTGTGTAAATATAAAAGTGAACATAGAAATCAACCCTTAGAGGCGACAGTCTGTTTCAGGCTAGATGCAGTCGTCAGGCCACGAGTCGGCCTGACAATTGCATCTAGCATGAAACAGACTGTCGCCTCTAATGGTTGATTTAAATCATTTATTCGAAAATTATAACAAATATGTTATAAAACCACTGCAAAAATAGCCATTTTGTTTCAACACTTCTGGTGCCTTGTCAAGTGATGGTGTTGAGTATAAAATAAAGGGTTTTAAAAGGTTCGAATCAATCAAACATCCCTCGTTAGGGGAAACGCTGTTACATAAGCTGGAATGACCAATCAAAATACAAGTATACAAGAACTCAAAAAACTTGACAACGAACTTTGGTTATAATAATTATTTAATGCTTTAATGTTAGGGTTAGACTAAAATAGAATTCATTCTAACTAATAAATATTAAATTATACTATAAAATTCAAAATTACCAATTTTAAATTTTAAATTTAATCTAAGTTAATTTAAGTTTAAAATTATAAAATTATTTAAAGAAGAAACTGAGGAAAAAAAAAAGACATATTTTTCTATTTATTTTGTTTTTATTGAAATTAAGTTGAAATAAACGTTAAGATCTGATGTTGTTCTGAACTCCATTACAATTTTGATTCATTTGAATGGAAGATATGGGTTAGGGACAGTGAAATCTTGCACAAGACAATACACACACAATCTATTTTCGTAGTGATTTTATAACATTTTTATGTTATAATTTTCAAATAAATGATTATATTTGCTCTACTCTGTATTGAGCACTCTTTTAAGAATAGTATTTGTTGTTTATTGGAATTTTTTCTGTATACACTAATCCTATATTTACACATGCACACATACATACATACATATATGTGTATATACATATATATATGTCTGTGAATTTAATAGGTCAGTTAATAAAAAGACAACAAAATGATAAAAATGATGTCAATAAGACTGATGATATTTATTATATATTAGTAGGCCTTTTTGACTAAACCGATGAAAGAGAAAGTTTTTAAAGTTGGAATTTTCAGACATGCCTGTATACTTTTTCAATGAGACAAGAAATAAGCAATGAAGTGAAATTCACTCCTCCAGGTGTTTTTTTTTTTTTTTTTATACTCTATGTGTTACTGTAAGAAATTTAATTTTGGCCTAGTAGTTTGTCACGATTAGGGTTGTGGAGGGTTTGTAGAAGGTTCTCTGTTGAAACTGTATTTTCTGAATAAACCTAAATTTGTTTAATTCTTTAATATATGATTTTATTTAGAAAATGTGTTTTAACTCGGATTTATATCATTCTTGTTGACACTTAACTGAAGATGCTAAAAGCATGCATCTGATATTATCTATGGTGTTATCTGGCTGGTTGAAATGCGTAATGACAAGGAAATTGTTGTATTTGATTTTTTTTTTTTTTTTTTTTTTTTTTTTATGGTTATTATTTAGCAATTTCAAAAGAATTAATAGATTTATATTGATCCATCATTTTTATTATTTCAAATTTCGTTTTTTAAATAGACGTTCCATTTTTACTTATTAAACTTTAACTTTTTGTATTAGTCTGTCAGCCTTGTGCATTAAGATTTCTCAAAATGCACTGGTCAATAAGATGTACACACTATTTAGTAATGTGGTGTCTATTTCAATGATATCCAGTAGAACAATGTTTGAAGTTGTATTGCTGATGCCCCCTGACAAGTGGAAGGTGTTAATCCTGGAGCGTTCGTCTACAAAAGTCGAGAAAATGGGGGTAACATCTATCAGCTAAGTGACAAACCTTTTACTTGCATTTAATTCTATACTATAGTAAAAAAAATTAGGACTCCATTGTTGAAATTACTAGGTGTAAAAGTTACCTCCCTTTAACTATAGATTTTCGCTCTTTGCAACAGAGGTCACTTTCCTTCCTATTTTATGTTCGTTTGACGCGCACACTTTCTAGTGATGTCTATGGCTAATATCGGCCTCATGTATGAATTATGCTTTAAGTTCTGTTTTGTTATTTGCCATATCTAACAATAAAAGAAGGCTGTACTTTTGTCGAATAAAAGAAAACTGGATGTTTCTGGAATATAACGTATTTTTTTAAATCAAGCAGGTTTTTGCAATTCGTGTTTATTTAATAAATATTTCTCTTGATAATTAAATAAACTTTATTATCAAGAGATAGAGCATCAATAACGACTCCCGAGAGGCTGTTTTCCCGACCTCTACATTCTTAACTTGTTCAAGTCTAGGTTAATTGTTATCTTTTCTACATATCCTTATAAACTGCACACCTGACTTTGCTGCTCACTCAACAGACTTCTTCAGTAACCATCTACCTTGAAATGCACTTGAGCTCCTTTTATAGGGTGGACACTAGTATGTTAATTTATTTATTCCTATTTTGTGTTTTGCAGATAATGCATTTAGTAGTCAGTGACTCTTGGGCCCTTTTATAGGTTTGGACACTAGTATATAAAAAAGAATTAAATTTTTTTTTATTCAGTATCACGCTAAGCAAGGCAGTAATGCTACTGAAACACAAGGGGCTACAGAGTGTGAAAGAATTAGGAACAGAAACATTAATGATGAGCAAAGAGAGAAGAAGGTAATCAGTTGGGCAGTAGATAGCAGTTGACATTGCATTTAAATTTTTGTAGATTAAAGCTGGCTGGAAAGCATGAAACTCAAAAGAAGTTCCACAAGTGAGAAGTGCGAGAAAAGAAACTGTTAGCATAGAATTTACAGCTACTTCTAGCCAGCTCAGGTGTAAATTGATGATATCTTGATACCAGTCTAGTACTGTGCTTAAATTCAAAAATTTTAGGTACCATAGTGAAGAGCTCTTTCAAGCAGTTACCATGAAAATATTTATAGAAAAGACACAGAGAGGCAACTTTACAGCGGTGGGAAAGAGACTGGAGCTGAGCCACCAGATCAGGACCAGATTATAGCGAAGAAAACGGCGACTTACCTCGTCAAACCAAGCGACAGCACGTCACGTGTATTCTACGACAGAAAATGTGGCAAAAAAGAAAATTACTTACCAAACAAAAGGGCACGTATTTCGCATGACATGCTGAAAATAGAATATTTGAATTAAAAAACAAGTCCGTCACAGGAGTTGCTATAAAGTATGCTGATATGCAAATTACTGAACATCCTCTCCCAGCTGTCGACGAATGGAAAAGAAAACGTTTGTCCGATAAAAGCAGTTGGTGTTCTCAAATCAGGGAAAAAAAATCGGTGATTTTGGCTACCGAGGGAGTTATTTTTCTGACTGGTTGCATGCACTGTGATTTGTGAAATAGTACTTGCGAATCGAATTTTCAGCATTTTCTTTCTGTCCCCAATGTTTGAGTTTGAACTTAGTGATTTATTCTCGGCGAAGTGGAAATGATCTGCGACAAACATTTCCTTTGCAATCCCAGATCGTTTATGCAGATTCCTTGGATTTTATCAAGGAGCTCAAAGTAAATAGCAGGGGCAATGTACCACATGTGGTAGCTATATTCTGAGCATGGTAGACTTATAGATATGTAAGACAGATTCTGGAGAGAAAAATTGTCTTGCTTAACATAGTGAATTGACTTTCCTATCAGCTGACCTAGCAATAGATTCAATATAGTCTTTCTACTTCATATCAGAAGAGAATGTGTGCCTGACGAGTTACAACGAGTCACTTTCCTGCTGATGGAAGGTAGCAAGGGGTTCCTCAGATGATTAATGGAGAGAAGTTTAACTTTGGAGGTGTTAAAATTAATAAGCCATCTTTTGTCCCCGTTAACAATGGATTTGTGGTCATTTTGGATATTGGCTGACATTTTGACATTGTCAGACTGATAAGTCTTACTATCAAGACATGATAAAATGGTTGTCATCAGGGTAGATACCAAGTTGAGAGCTGATGTCACCGGGAAGGTCATTAATGAAAATTAAAGACAGAACAGGACCAAAGATAGATAGATAAGAAACAACTAGCCGTCTTTTTAATCACAATCTATTCACATATATATATATATATATATATATAAAAAACAAGTAGATTCAATATAAGGAGGTAGATAGAAATATAATATGTGATAGATGAAATATAATGAGATAGGTAAGAAACAACTAGCTGTCTTTAATCACAATCTATTTATATCTATATACAGTGTAACCCGGATATAAGAGAGTTGTCGGCACCGGAGAAGAAGTCTCTTATATCCGGGTTACACTTGTATATAACAAGTACATGTAAGGAGATAGAAATATAATATATATGAAATGGATAGATAAGAAACAACTACCTGTCTTTTTAATCTCTATTCATATCTATATATATATATCATATCTATATATATATATCATATATATATATATATATATATATATATATATATATATATATATATAACAAGTAGATGTAATATAAGGAGATAGAAATATAATATGAGATAGATACAGTCAACGACAAAATTATTCTTACACCCATCAATTTTGAATATTTTTATCCCTTTCTCAGAATCTAATGTCAGTATGATGCCAGGTTCTTTATATGTTATTAAGAACGAAAAAAACGGAATATAAAACTTAATTTTCAGAATAATAGGTTAAATACAACAAATTCAAAAGGCAAATTATGCAAAAGAGGAAAAGTCAAAATTATTTGTACAGTAGAAAATACCGTTTTAAATTGATTGATTCATATAAGTATAAGTAATTTATATAATTATTTTATCAGCGAAGCCTTCTAGATTATTTATTCAGAAGAATATTTGTTAGCGTCAGCCATTTTGATAGAAGGTAGAGAGGGGTCTCTCAGATGATTGATGGGGAGAAGTTTAGTTTTGGAGCTGTTAAAATTAATAAGCCATCTTTGTCTGACTGATAAGCCTTGTGATTGAGGCAGGAGTAAATTGTTGTGTTTTCAGCATAGATACCAAGTTGAGAGCTGATTTCATCAAGAAGATCATTAATTGGAATTAAGAGTAAAGTAGGACCAAGAATGGATGCCTGGGGGGACACCCGGACGAAACGATCTAGACAAGTGGCTTCTCAGGATAACTTTCATTTCAGAATTTGATAGGAAAGACTAGATCAGTTCCAAAAAAGTGTCAGGAGACACCGTAAAAAGTGTCAGGAGACACCGTAACTTTTCAGTTTGTGGAGAAGAACTGAATGCCAGATCCTGTCAAAGGCTTTCAAAATGTCCAAGGCAACATCTTGGGCTTTACTGTTTTTATCTAGAGCATGATAAATTCTTTCATTTATCTGTTTCTGTTCTGATTTTTGCAGACATTGCATCTACTAGTGGGCTTGGTGGTAAAATTAAATTCATTTACATAATTTTTTTTTTTTTTTTTTATCAATCAATTTACCTCAAGCAAGGCGATAATGGCACTAAGACACTGCTGCTGGGAGTGAAGGAGAACGAGAAGACTTTAGAAGGAACCAAAAAACCCAATCTTAAATGGAGAAACAAGGGATAAACCTCTACTCCTGTTCAAAATACTGGGGAGGTGTGTGAACCAGGTGATAGGTGAACCTATCTATTCTTCTAAATTGTTAATTATTATTATATTAATATTAATTATTAATTATCTCTAAACAAGTTTTGAGTACATTCAACTGACAATATGTAATTTTTTATTATATTTTTCCAATTTTCAAATATTGTCCAATGTTCATTTTTGATCTGTTTGTTTTTATGTACTTAGATACTGTTTGGTCTGTTTTCATGTACTTTTGTCCATCTTGGTCATTTTCAAGAACCATGTAGTTTCTACTTACAATATTCAGACTGTTATCCTCATCCTCATTGCCATATTCACAACGTTTCAGCTGTTGTACACTCCGGCCTTCTTCAGGTGACTTGAATTTTGAACCAAACCATTTATTTCATCCACTGGGCTAGATTGTTCTAGTTCCACATGCCATGCCTCTTCCGGATGTCTCAGTTGTTTCTCTTTAACTCAACTCTCCAAGTTTTGGTTCACCACTGCTGTGTCGAACTCTCATCTCTTTGGGTCTAGTCACTGGATCTAACCAACATCTTTATCCCCTGGGCCATATGTCCTTGAGGAAGCGAGGCTGTACCAAAAAAGAAAGCATTTTCTTCCCTATGTAAAAACACTGGCGTTCATAAATTTTCATGCTTTTTTTTTTTGGTGGGGGGGGGGGAACCCTCCAATATCAGCAATCAAAAAATAGGATTAAATCCTTACATAGCTCTCATGTGTTCTACACTCTTTCATATGTTGACGTGTCACCTGTCGAAACTCTGTGCCATTTGTGCACACATTAACTGTTGCATCACAAGCAACTAAAATGCAACTACCCATACAAGACAAATATTAGTGAATAACTCCAAAATACTCTTCAATACTGCATCCAATGAAAGCGGAGATACAAAATCCTAGAAGCTATTATTATCCAAAATAAACAACCCGCATTAAATGAAATATCTTTCGCCACAGGAGATGATGACATCCTAACCATTAAACATGATGTCACCATCAACGATCTTAAACTTCCAGCTTTTTAAAAAATACCAGGATGTAGCTAAGGAAATCTTTCCTATGACACAGACACCACATGGTTCTTAAAAATGACTGATGGTTGAAAGTATTAGGTTGGTGCAAAAATAATTTTGTTTTCTTACATAGTAAACATATGTTAGAAAACGAAATTATTTTTGCACCAACCTTATACTTGAACGATAACAACAGAACAATCATGAACTTTAGGCAGTTTATCGACAATTTTGATCCCAGTATGCATCTTATTATTTGATGTTGTACAGTAGGACTCCGCATACTTCTTGCTCTTTCCTACTACTGAGTGTCCTGGGTAAGACAATAAACTACATCCAACATCAAGGCCTCTGATCAGGAGATTTTGAGGAGCATGGAACCACCGCTTAATTGCTAATGTTCCCAGGCCCACCCTGGCAGAAAATAGATAATTCCCAAACTGAGGTGAAAACACTATGAAAGTATAAAAATTGGTTTTAATACCAGCAATATATTTTTGAAAGAAAAAAATTATTACCAGCGATACATTTTTGAAAGAAAAAAATTATTACCAGCGATACATTTTTGAAAGAAAAAAAAAATATTACCAGCAAAAAATGTCGGCATTAAGAACCCATTGAGGTTGATATGCCGTAAAAAAAACAAAACAAAAAAAAAACAAACAAAATCCCTGCTGCTATGACAATGGACTGCTGTTATTTATAAATATGGCAAATAGCCCCATTAGAGTAGGATTTGAGGAGTAGTTTGAACAAATACAATGTTATGTTACAGTATTTGAACATTGGAAAAATATATAAAAGATAAACAAACAGATCTTGTTGGTTGTATTTAATAAAACTTGTTTGAATGAATACTTTCTGCCTAGATATAGGATCTTTTCTGTGAATTCACCTCAAAATAAAAAGAATTTGTTTACTAAAATTCAGATCAAATTCTCCCAGTTCAAGGCCGTTGCATTGTGTTCTGGTTGGGTTGACTTTTTTGTTCTAAGTGTGAGGTCTGTATTTGCGCTCACCCCGATAAACGAGCCAAAAACAGATTTTTTTAAATTGTAAAAAAAATTCCTTGTAAGTACCTAAAATATCTTCTGCACTTATGAAATGTGAAGAACTCCCTGATTTTTGTCAATTTTTCATTCTGAGGTTTGGAGTTGTTGTGAGGCAAGCTAAACTAATTTTGATTTAAAATTTATAATTTCTTGGTGAATATTTGCAATATAAGTAACTTTACATTTGGATGAATTAACAGTAACAGAAAAGATCCTTTTTTATATATATATATATATATATATATATATATATATATATATATATTTATTTTCTCAGATATTTTATCTCTCAAAATTTGAAAAATTTTCGCCATTGGATAATTATGGAGTTTTCTTCATCAAATTAAATTTTATCGCAATTACTTTGAGGTTGATTATATTTTTTAAATTAAACATGTTAATATTTTCAAGGGCAGTAATTCAATAGTTTTTCTGGAGTTATTTCCCTTGTGACGTTGTCCGTTTTTATATATAGGTGTCTCTTTATGACGTAGCCTATTCCTCTTGTGTGTAAATTCATGCATTTAAGAATACAAGTAATTTGAAATTATACTTTTAGGAAGGAGAGAAGATCTGTTGAAATCTCAGGCTTAAAATTTTATTGCATTGGCCTGCAATTAAGATTAAAAGAAAAAACTTCTAATTTCTATGCTTTCTAGAGAGATAGAAATCTTTTTTTTTTTTTTTTTTCTTCTACATTTTGTTAAGACAGTTCCTTGAAAGTTCATATAACAGACTTTAAGAACATATCTCCTTGGATGTCATCACCATAGGCCATAGCTAGTCCATGGCAGAACAAATGCCTCTTACAAGTTCTTCCATGACGGCTATAGCTATTTTTTCCACACCATGTTTTACTATCAAACACTTTCATTTTATCTGTTCATTTTTTACCTAGACTTTTCCTACTGTCCTTGCTATTCATTGGGAATGAATTAAGCAACCTTTTGCTCCATCTGTGATCTTTTCTTCTTATTACATACCTTATCAACCTCCATTTTTATTTTAATCACTTCTATATCTCTTCTCTTTGGTTATACCCTGATCCAGGCTGACTAATTACTATACCTACCATTTTGTTTTCGATTGATTATTAGGCATTATTTAAATATACTGGTCTACCCAATAAAAAACAAAAATAGTGAAAAATTTTTCAGAGGATAAATTTTGTAAATTAGCAATCATTAAATCTACAGAATATTTAACCAGAATAATAAAATTTTTTCAAATTTTTGTATTAATTTAGAAATCTTGTCACAAGTCTATCCCATGCTTTTCACACAATTATCTGAACTTAGTTTGTTATTAAAAATTGTCAGGGCTTATGGCCATATCATGTAACATTGCTTAACTTATCATATGGGAACCAATGTCAAATCTGGTCAATACCTAGATGGTTGACCGCTTGGGAATACCATATGCTGTAAGCTTAGATTTGCGATTGGTGTAATAGATTGGTGTAATGTAATTCTCAGAATTGGAAATCAGGGAGCAGAGTTCAAATTCCAGTTAGGTTCGTTATATTGACAAATACCTTTGGGAGAGGTATGAATCCAGTTATCAAGTTTACACTGTATTGAGATTAAGAACAGGATTCCTCCCTCCCACTGCCACTTCTAAAATAATTTCTGACAAATGCCACAAATTAGGGAAGGTCTAATGACTGATAATCTATAAAAATTACTTCTCAAAAATCTTTCCTTATTTTTTTTTATTTATTTTTTTTATGAATGGATCAGTTTACTTAAACAGTACCAATTACTATTACTGTTATTTATTTATTGTGTGTTTGTTTTTGTTAAGCAATTTTGTTAATTTCCACATTTCAAATGCATATATCATAGATGGCGTATATTAGGATTGCTCTGACAGTAATGCCTCTTGTTATGTTGGCTCCTCACAACAGAGATGATATCGTAGTATGGCAGTAGAGCAGGGGTGATCAAACCACAGCTCGTCTGCCACAAGTGGCTCTTTGACATTTAATATGCAGCTTGGAGAAATATGTTGGCTGAAATCCTTTTTTCATCACAGTTAATATAAAAGGTAAATGAGAAAAAAAAATTCAAGCTTTATACTTATTTACTGGGTATGAATTGAGACCCATTAGATTTTTGTGCTGAGGGAAGGAATGGTGGGAAGCAGAAGGAAAGAAATTTCTGGTTAGTAAGGGTCGCAGAGGAATGTCGGGAGACTGAAGTCATGGGTAAGGGGATGAAAGATTTGTGTGCATTTGGGTAGTGAGTGTGGCTCTCAAACATCTGAACTTTATCATATGTAGCATTTAGATTAAGTAAGTTTGGCCAACCCTGCAGTAGAGAGTGAACCTTACTTACTTTTTTTTTTTTTTTTTTTTTTTTAGTGCAATCTAGTCTGACTTAAAACGGGTATACAAGGAGGGTATTAGCTTCTATCACTGCTATCTTTACTGCTACTCTCTTTTTACATATAGGCATTTTCTACCTCAACAAACTGAATATTTAGGGGAAATATTTGATATATGTACTGAGTACACATCATACATTGAAAATAAGAAAGGATTGTCAGTGGTCAGGAATGAATGCAAGCATTACTGATAAAATAGGGCTATTATATGTATAATTATTATTTTGTAGCAGTGTTTTACTATAGGAATGCATTGCAAATGAGGAAGAAAGGGATTGTCAGTGGTCAGGAATGAATGCAAGCATTACTGATAGAATAGGGCTATTATATGTATAATTATTATTTTGTAGCAGTGTTTTACTATAGGAATGCATTGCAAATGAGGAAGAAAGGGATTGTCAGTGGTCAGGAATGAATGCAAGCATTACTGATAGAAATGTATGATAATTATTATTTTGTAGCAGTGTTTTACTGTAGGAATGCATTTCAGATGAGGAAGAGAGGGATTGTCAGTGATCAGGAATGAATGCAAGCATTACTGATAGAATAGGGCTATTATATGTATAATTATTATTTTGTAGCAGTGTTTTACTATAGGAATACATTGCAAATGAGGAAGAAAGGGATTGTCAGTGGTCAGGAATGAATGCAAGCATTACTGATAGAATAGGGCTATTATATGTATAATTATTATTTTGTAGCAGTGTTTTACTATAGGAATGCATTGCAAATGAGGAAGAAAGGGATTGTCAGTGGTCAGGAATAAGGCTATTATATAATCTCCTTCTGTAGAACTGCATTTCTGTTGCTTCAAGTCTCTTCTTCATCTGTGATGAGATTCTCCAGCATTGCCTGCTATAAAATGGGGTATATACCGTTGTAGCAATAGTGATGGTGATGATGATATTCGTCTAATCTTTTATTGTTATTATTTAAGGTTAGGTTTTGTTGGTTTTATGACCTGTTAATCCTTGTTGGGTTAATAATGTTAGATTTTGTCTGTGGCACACAGTCAGGATTGCACTCACTATTCGGCAGTGATGGTCAACCAGATTAACCCTATCTACTATTACCTCACGTTGAGGTGCCCTAAGTGTATAAGGTTCGAAAGAAAATATTTTTGAAGTGGATGAAAATGCTGTTGGCCTGGGTTGTTGGTGCTTTTTTTTTTTCTTTTGTTAGTTTTGAATGGGCGGATATTTTCAGGACAGAGCTATTCTTCTCCTATGTGCAGTATCTCTTCAGAACATAGGTGATCATAGCTCTCCACAACTTCCTATCTTTTGTAGCTCTTACTAGTTTTTCTTTCTGCTAAGGCTTCTGATAACATTCCACCATTTTGCCATCCATTCATGCAAGCTTATCAGGCAAGTAGCTTGATGCCTTCCTCTATCTCTCTTTCCCTTGATATGCCCTGTGAGGGTTAAGTTTTCCAAGCCTTCCTTCCTCATTATGTGTTCAAGGAACTTCAGCTGTCCTTTTCTGGTTGATATGTCCTGGAAAGGGATATATTTGTTCGAAGTAGCAAAGTGGTTTTGGACTACTGTAACCGTAATGGACTGGTCCTCGTCGTAGGGATAGGCAATAGGCGTCGTCCATGTACCTCCACATCAGTCTGTATTTATGGCTGACACCAGCCAATCATTTTACTGTGAGGGGGAACTCGGGTGTATGCATATTCATTACATCATGAGTGGAAGTGATTTTTTCTCTTGCCATTTTCTTTGAGACTCCCTTGTAGCATCTTGTTCTGTCCGTGAAATTCTCATTATCCTTCTGTAGAATCACATTTCTGCTGCATCTAGTTTTTGCTTCATCTGTGGATGGATTGTCCAGTATTCACTGCGATCTGTGGAATCGACTCTCAAGAGGTTGCTCCCTGATCACTACAATCTTAACCTATCCAAGTGTAGGTTTAGCTGTTATCTTATCCACATACCCACTTAAACTGTGTCTATTACTCTGTGACCCTCTACCGTGAGTGGTTCTTGAGCCTTGTGCAGATTAAACAACATTGTTTAAAAAAAAAAAAAAAAAAAAAAACATATAAAAGGATTTATATCGCATAGCAACCCAGCACTCTTTTCCTCTGTTTCTGACAAAGTTTTTCCGTTTTTCAGCACTTTGCTTAGCTTTTAGAATGAATCTTTCACTTGTGCAAGATCTCTAATATGGTTTCTCTGGACTCTATAGTTGAGATACCCAAACACTGGTACATGGACCATTTGGTACTGGGCAGCACAGAAATAATAAACCTTTTTTTTTTTTTTTTTTCATTTTATTGACTGTTGTGATCTTGTTTGTGTTTTGTTATGTGTGTGACCGACAATGATTTCCCCCTCCCACCGGTCTGTGGGAAAATTGCCTTGCATATGACACTAGTGCAAAACAGTTGGGGACTGCTGTTGCATGAGAAAGAAAAAAAAAAAGCAATTACAAAAAAAACTATGTAAGACTGTTGGTGGTTTTTTGGTATTTTACTTTTTTTTTTTTCTTTTTTTTTTTTAAATCACTGTTTTTGATTAGTAACTTTCTAACAAAAACCCGTCAAATCTTTCCAACATACAGGTTAGGATAATAGCAATTAGAAGTGGATCCATGATGTTCTAATTTCTAACTCTACTGTTTCACTTTCCATTGATTATTAGGCACTATTTAAATACATTGGTCCACCCATTAGAAAAAAATTGGGAAAGATATTTCCAAGAATAATTTTTTCTACACTAGTAATCGTTAAATCTATGGTGTTTATCAGAATAAAAAAAAAAAATATTGATATCAATTTTTTTTTTTTTTTTTAGCAATTTAGAAAGGGGGTCCTATTCATAATATAAATACTGTCACAGTGCTTTTTTACACAATTATTTAAACACACTGAAATACTGGTTCACATATGGTCACCAAAGTTAAGCAATCTCAAGGCTGGTCAGTACCTCGATAGTTGACTGCTTGGGGATACCAGGTGCTATAAACTTGGATGTATAGCTCTTCTGGATTATGGTCACATCATATTGAAACCCTGGTTCTCATATGAACATTGAAGTTAAGCAACGTCAAGCCTGGTCAGTATCTAGATGGTTGACTGCTTGGGAATAACTGTAAGCTTGGATGTGTGTGTGGTGTAATGGATAACAGCTTTGAATAGTAAATTGGAGAACTGAGTTCCAATTCAGGTTAGGTTCGTTATGTTCACTAATGTACAAACACCATTGGGAAAGGTACGAATCCACCTCTTATCCGCAGCATCATGCTAATTTGCTTTCTCTGCGTGCTTATTGTATAGATACATCCTGGCGAGAAAAATTGTCTAGCTTGACATAGTGTACCAACTTTCTTAGCTACAGACTTATCAAGTGATTTAATATAATCTTCCCACTTCATCTTGGCTGAAAATGTTAGTCTGAGAAGGTGTAATTGAGTCACTTTCCTGGAGGTTAGCATCAGCCATGATGATGGTAAATTTTATTTTATTGTTTTTAAAGTATGTCTTTTGATTAGCCATTCTAACAAAATCTCTCAAGCATTTCCAACATGCAGAGTAGGATAATAGCAATTAGGTGTGGAGTGTATATTTTTCTTGAAGGTTCTGGAATATTATTGATCCTGACCTGGCATCTTGACTTCAGTCATTTTCTCACCCTTGTGACGTGGCTTCGTTTTTTCTACAAATATTTTCATGGCAATTGTTCTGATAATTTTTCATGCTACTAGATTGGCAGTTAGGTCTCAGCTTTTACTATATATTGATATGGATAATCTCATGGGTAATTCTGTTCTGAACCTTTTATTTAATCTACAGTGGAAGTAATTGTGAGTTCAATCCTGGACTGGGCAGTGTGTACTTTGATTCAGTGGCAAACAGGGTGAGCAATAATTTGAGCAGTACTAAAAAATAAGAACTAGACAAGATATCCTGAGACATGGGCAGTAGCATGAGAATAGCCTACCCTTGTAGATTAAATAAAGGGTTCAGTTCAGAATTCCCTGTAGATTATCCAGATTGATATACACCTGATGAAAGCTGGAGGGCAAAATGGCTGAAACATGATAGCAATAACAAAGATAAGGATAATAGTTTGAATATAAATGGTGTAAACAATGATAACTCCTCATTCTAGAAATTCAGAAGGGCATTATTTAGAATTTTTTTTGTCTCAAAACTTGACAAAAAAAAGATAAAGGCAAGTCTCCAAATATAAACAGTGTAAATAATGATAACTCATATGTTATGTTAGCACAGTTTCAAACTTGACATTTGTAAATAAAAACAAGGTACAGATAACTCTTTATAAAGTCAGGGATTTATTTGACACTTTATATTATGTACAGGACCCCCACTTGTAAAATGATTTAAAAAAAAATAAATATTGTTTTATTCTAACAAATGTTTTGACTTGAAAAAGGCCTTATGAATACAGATCTGCAAAAATTGTTTAAAACCTTCGGCCTACCACTGGGTCCAATGGACCTTTTAATTTTTTTTTTTTTTTTTTCAAAACTAATTTTTTCACCCTTGTAGTTATTCTCTGTAAATTATTTTTTTGTGATTAATTTTTTCTATAATCTACATAAAGAAAATAAATTTACAACAAAAAATAAAATTTTGGTGGGTGACTTCTATTACCAAGTCGGTCTGTTGGATCCATGGTTGAAATATTGAATTAAATAACAAATACTGTCTATTCTAAATAGGAGCCATTATGCAAAGCCTTTGTTTTTTTTTTTTTATTAGGAAGCTTTTGGATGATGATATGAATGATGACAACAAAGCTGAGAGAAATGTTTCTTCAAACGCTTCAATGATAAATAAAAAGTATTAATCGAAGGATTAAGTCTGAAATTTCGTCTTCTCAATCAAAATTGAAACGGCAAAAGGAAGAACTCCATCTTACAATGTTTTACATTAAAAGCCTAGACCTTCACAATTTGCAAGAAGATCTTGTGATTCAGTTCTTTTATCATACTTATTATAAAACCCAGGTTGTGTGTGTGAGTGTGTCTGTTCGTTTATATATTGGATCGGATTTCCTACATTTTTCAACCGATTTCAACAAAACTTCATATGACTACGTAAAATTACCTTGCGGTTGTTCTGACAGCGCCATAAATTGGAAAAACACAATTGTTTTTGCACAAAATCAATTTGAAAACACGATTAAGAGGCATCACTGTCACCAGAATGAAAGTGGGACAACTCATATCGAGTTTTACTTATTATAAAACCCAGGTTGTTTGTGTGTGTTCGTTTATATATGGGATCGGATTTCCAACATTTTTCAACCGATTTCAACAAAACTTCACTTTTTTTTGGCAGGTAGTGTTTCTTATTGTCTTGCACACTTTTTTCTTTATTTTTACATTCAGAATGCTTTAAAAATTCCATTTACAAGACAATTGTTTATAATAAAATTCTATTCAATCGGTAGACTCATAACGATTGAAAACAATGTTTTTGTTTGAGTTTGGGTTTGACCAATTCGTAAAAAAAAAACAAAAACTAAGACATGCGTGTCCGTCAACCTTAAACAATAATCTTTGTCAATTTTATTTTTCAGTCTTTATGATGGTTGATACTTGATCTATCTCTTACTGTTACATCCCCAGGCAATGCCGGGATCTACTGCTAGTCATTTATATTATTCATGAACCTAAATCTCTTGGAAATAATCTAAAAATGGACAAATGCTGAAGGAATTCAGGTCTTGCAGGTAATAATACAACTACAAACACTAGTAAGCAATACTCTGCCCAGGAACTATCCAAAGAGAGGAAGAAAAAAAGATGCATCTTGTGTGGTCCTAAAATGGATAGAAAATTGCACCCTGAAGTAAAAAAGGTTGAGACAATGCACGAGGCTATTGTTCCAATAACAAAGATGAGGACAATAGCCCAAATGTAAATAGTGTAAATAATGGTAACTCCTGATTCCAGAAATTCAGACAGGCATTTTTCATATGTCACTGGAATTTTTTTTGTCTCCAAACCTTCCAACATTTCTCGGTGAGTAGGCTTTTAAAATATTTGTATGTAAGAAAAAACCACACGTGTTAGTATCACTTCCCCAGCTGTTAACTGCTGCCAATCCTAAAAATCCTTATGAAAATGCTTTTCTCTGTTCAACTTTGCATTTTATAGATTTTAATCAACTGCATACCTTTGCTAAAATGCGTACATGATTCTCACCTGTCGTGGGAAATCTGTACAAGGATTGACTAATGCAGTAAATTTGTCTTTTGTTATTTTTTGTTGTGAAGTCGTTTGATGAATTTTGTTTGGATAGTCGTCTTGATTTTGACAAGACTCTGCCGATGTGAAAAAAACAAACAAAATTCCTCAAGTTAAATGAACAAAACTCGGGCATTTGGTTGCTTGATGATGTGGGTGTCTGGAAAGTAATGTCACATTTTTAAAAAATGAAGTCGAGACCTGTTCAGATGTCAAGAATATTACCATTATTGGAAATGACAATAGCCAAATAGGAATGAAATTCTAGTAATGTTTAACCTTGATACCAGTCAAAAGCAGTGTGACAACAGGATAACTATTCTCCTGGCACCGATATTACACCATTTTTATTTATTTTTTTTTTTTTATTCCTTTGACAATGTTTGTTTTAAAAAGCAATGATTACAATTTTAATAAAATACAAACATATAAAGGTGAATTTATACATCATCTTTATTCTTGAGAATAGACAACAAAAATATTAAACACTATTTAATATCCGTTTATATTTCTGAGATGAGGTATTATGTACAATATTTACATTATTCAGACTATTGTCCTCATCTTTGTCGCTATATTTATTGCAAATTGCAATATGAGCACTGGTAAAAAATGATTGCTGATGACATTAGGTTTATAATACCCAGAAATTTATACACATGGTACAGTGGATAAAGGCATTAGTTAGATCCAGTGACAGGACCCAAAGAATGTGAGTTCAATACCTGGATAAGGCAGCAGAGAACTTGGAGAGGGAAATTAACAGGAGATAACTGATAACTGACATCCATTAGACATGGCACGTGGAACTAGAACAGTCTACCCCAGTGACATTCCAAAACCACCTGAAGAAGGCCGGAGCATACAATGGCCGAAACGTTGTAATAAAGATGAGGACAATAGTCCGAATATTGTACTATTTATTTATTAGATTGCTTATTTAGAAGAATAATTTTATATTTATATAAGATTATAAAAATATGTAAACCAACTATAATGAAATATTTATTATTTACCATTTTATAAAGAAATAAATAGGAAAATAAATTTTTATGTTCATAAACTTATAAAAATATTTGAACAAGAACATTTAAATCAACATAAAATGATGAGTAACTGTAATTATAAATTTAAAAAAAAAAATTAGTCAGTAGAAAACGTGATCAAGAAGGTTGCATGAGATGCTCTTGCAGAGGTTAGTAGTAACAATGCTGATGGAAACCAAAAAAAAAATCTTTAAGATGACTAATAGAGAACTGTTTTGTTTTGGAGGCGTTAAAGTTTGCAAACAACTTCTTGCCTCACTTAGAAACAGACTGGAGCTCATTTTCAAGATCAGCTGCCAGTTTGGTTTTATTGATGATGAAGACAGCAGTAAATAGTTCTGTCATCAGCATAGATGTCGAGTTTGGAACTGATGACATCAGGGAGGTCGTAGAAGAAAAAACAACAAAGTGGATTCAAGAATAGGGCCCTGGGGGATGCCCATATTAATGCAAAATAATTTAGAGGAGTGGTCATTCCAAACAAATTTCATTATGTGCTTTCATAAGAAAGATTGAAACAACAAAATGCCCAGAAACACCATAACTTTTCAACTTGTGAAGAAGATCAAACTCTGTTAAATGTCTTCGAAACCTCTAAAGCAACAGCCCAAGTTTGGCCATTCTTCTCTAAATCTGGAGTAACTCCTTTAGCAATAACCATTAATGCATTCCCAGTGAACCTAGAGAAGCGAAAACTATATTATTTGTCCTGGTAATTCTTTAATTGTGGTTTGAAACATAAAAACATAACATTAATAAATCTATTAATATTATTAAAAGAATGTTAATAACGTATTAATATCGAACAAAAATTTAGTTGCCACCACTTCTAATTTTTTCGTAATGACATTTTTAAATTGTCTAAAGCCTGTACATTTAATGAGATGAATGAACTTAGCTTTTTATCTGTGCAGATAGTGGTATCAGCAAGCCAAACTTCTTTTTTCACATTAATGTTAGGAAAGGCATGAATCCATCTCATCCCACCTATGGGTTAAATTGCAAGGTAGATTGGGCTCTCTAGCCTTTGTTGGTATACTAGCAGAAGGACTACTTTGAATTTAAAACCATGCAGAGCACAACCTGAAACCACTCCATTATTTTTCTCGGTCATTTCAAAGCATTGATATTAGCTGTTTCCCTATAAGGAAATATTTGGTATTCATTGACCAAGCAGCCAGTACTACTTTTGGGTGAAATTTATAAAAATCTTTCTCTTAAAACAATTTTTCAGGAAAGTAGGTTTCTCTAGTCCAGTAGCTGTTATTGCTCTTTCCAGTATTGATGGGAGTTTCCTTCCTAACCTTTTGTTTGCAGTAGTGTGGAATATCAAACATCATAATTATATCATTATTTTCTTTTGGAGAGATATCCATTTTAGCAGTTTCTGATATTGAAAGTTCACAAAGGAAATGGTTTCTGTTATTTGGTACAGGGTTTTGTTTGGGATTCTGCAGTGCCAGTTCACAAGGTTTGAAGAAATGTTAGTGATTCTGAAAAAAATGTTTATTTAAATTCTACGTTTTCAACTCATTAAATGATTTTCTGACCCATATACATAAACTATAATGATAAACTATAAATTTGGAAAGTGATCATTTCAGTAAAACGTGTTGGAAAATTTCCAAAATTTTCATCTGAGATCAAGGAAATATGAACTTTAAACCTATATCCTCCTGGTATCAGTTTAAACTGACACCTTTTTTTTTGTTCATAATTTTAAACTATGCACTATGAGTTTGGAAATTGAACATCTCGGTGAAATTGGAAAATTTCCGCACTGTCATCTGAAATCCAGAAAATATGAACTTTATGTAAAATGGTCATAACATATAGAAAAACAATAAAGCGTCAGTTTAAACTGATATCATGAGGATATAGGGTCAACTCTAATTAGTAAGGGTCAAGCATTTCTCTGTATTCCTGTTTTATACTTCTGGTTTTGAACACGGGGTCTTGACGATTTGGAATCTTTTTTTTTTTTTTTTTTTTTTTTTTTTTTTTTTTTAATTTCAGAAATATCCAATTCTTTAAAAAATTTCTACAGTCTTCTGTAGGCTAGCTGGTTAGATGATTCCCATTTCTAGCATATTGTAAAAAAAAAAAAGAAATCCCCCCTCCCCTGCCAATTATTAAAACCCCCTATCCTTGTATTAAGTGTATTTATTTAGTTGCTAATCTAAAGTTTCTTTGGATATACTTATTTATTTATTTTTTTACAGTGGTCCCATGTGTTGAAGAACTGGGTGTGCTTCTCTCTTGCTGGAAGACTACAGACTTTTCTCCAAATAGCTGTACGAAAGAAATTAAGGCCTTCAATGAATGCCAGGCTGCATTTTCGGTAAGGATAATTTTTTTCTAAATTAATTTACAAATCATTCATTTTTCCTCAGCCATTTTTAAAACAAATCCTTGATTTTTAACTTTTTTCAATTGAATTTTTTTTCCTTAATGTCAAGAAAAGCTGTAGTAGTCTGATAATATTTTGGTGCATAATTCATTGGGGTTGTGAGGGTGGGGTAGATAGCAATTCACCAAGGGTTTTGGAATTCTGAGGTGATTCAACCCTGCTTGTCCTCTGCTACATTCTCCACTCACTTTCTCCTTTTCTGCATTCCCCTAAATTCTGATCTTTCTCTTTCTTGCCCTTCTCTGCCTCATACCCCTTTTTCATTCTCCTCCTCCCACTCTTCCTCCTCATCCTTCACATAACCCCTCATCCTCCTGTACATGACCCTTTCATTCTCTTCCTCCTCCACATATTATTTCATTCTCCTCCCCCTTCTCCACATGCTCTTCTTTCCTCCTCCACATGCCCCACTTTTCCTCCTCCACATCACCCCTTCTCCTCCTGTACATGCCCTCTTCATTCTCTTCCTCCTCCACATACTCTTTCATTCTCCTCCTCCTCCTAACACTTTCTCCTCTTCCGCACAACACCTTCTTCTCCTCCTCCACATAACACCTTTTCCTCCTCCCTCCTCCTCATAACACCATTTCCTCCTCCTCCTCCACCACATAACACCGTCTGCTCCTCCTCCACATAACACCTCTTCCCCCTCCAAATAACACGTCTTCCTCCTCCACATAACACCTTCTGCTCCTGTGCATACCTTTTTCATTCTCCTCTTCCTCCACATGTCCACTTTCATTCCTACCCCACTCCTATGCTCCTTTCAATCTCCTCTCCCTCTTACTCCTCACATATCTTCCTTCTTCATTACATACCTCCTCCTCCTCTATATACTCCTTTCATTCCTTCTTTCCCCCAACATTCCTCCCTTTATATCTTTCTCCTTTCCATATTTACCTCTCTCCTTCCTGTTCTCAGCCTTCACATTCTCCCTCTCTTTCTGTGCCTTCTCCTATGGCTGTTCCCCTAAAGACCTAACTAATCCCAAACTAATGTTATACTGTCTCTGGGATGATGCGATTGGCATTAATCTGAAGCTCTGGCTTCTACAAGTAGATCACTTGCACATGTCGAATGTATGTGGCTTGCACACTCAAACGGAATCTGTGATTGGCAGAGTGAGAATTAGAAGATCTGAGAAGTCTGACGACTATCCAAGACATTTGGAATTTCTCAGTGTGGAACTCTCTGGGGGCAAAACATTGCATCGTATATGTTAGTTATCCAGATTGGCTTTCCTCTGACTTCTGGACTTTTATCAAAGCTAAAATCGCTGCATGAAAGGCAGAAATTTTGGGCTGTGGATGAGATTAGGAAAAACATTTTAGTTAAATATGTGAGGTTCCAAATGTGTTTTTGATGGGACTAAAGTATCATGGGCCATGGTAGGCTACGTCTTGGCTAAGTTGGTCATTTTTGGATAGAACTCAAAAGTAGTTATAAAAAACTGCTTAATTTAAAATGTTTATTGAATATAGATATTCTCTTATTCCACAACTCTTTCATTTTTCTTCTTTATTTGTCTGTGTCTCCTCAGGATATGGCTCTCCACTATTTCTTATCCTTTGTCTATATCTCCGAGATGAGGTATTATGATTATTTACATTATTCGGACTGTTATCTTTATCTTCATTGACATATTTACAAATATTTACAATTTACAAATATTTACAACGTACGCTTGGGCCTCAAGGACACATGGCCAAGTGGATAAAGACGTTGGTTTGCTCCAGTAACTAGACCCAATACTAGGCCACAGTAGTGGTTAACCAAAACTTGAAGAGTTGAGTTAAAGGGAAATAAGAGACATCTGAAAGAGGCGTGGCACGTGGAACTAGAACAATCTACCCCAGTGGATGAAATAAAGGGTTTGGTTTGAAATCCAAATCACCTGAAGAAGCCCGGAGCACACAACATGTCTCAGTAATTTCCCTATAACTCAACTCTCTGTTTTTGGTTCACCACTGCTGTGGCCTGGTATTGAACTTACAACTCTTTGGGTCTAGTCACTGGATCTGACCAACGTCTTATCCTATCCTTTGTAGCTTTAATAAATTTTTTTTTTTTTTTTTTTTTTTGTTTCTTCTAAACCTTGTTCTGCCATGCATTTACTCAAGTTCATTAAGTATGTTATGTGTCGTTTTCCTCTGTCCCCCTTGCCTTCAATCTGCCCTGTGAGTATCAGGTTTACCAAGCCCTCTTTCCTCATTATGTACCTTAGACATTTCAACTGACTCTTCCTAATGTTAAGTACAAATTCTTTGGTTAAGGAATGTAAAAGAATCACTGGCAATAAATAAGCACAATGACATCAATAAAGAAAATATTTACATGCAGACATCTCAGCATTTCTAGCATTGTTTCCTGCGGCCTTCATCAGGTGCTTGTCCATTTTTGTAACCTTGAAGGAATGGTTTATTTAATCACCTGAAGTAGATTGCAATCGTTCTACTGACCATGTCGAGGGATATTGTGTTTTGTTCTTACTTAGTACAGCTCAGTTATTTGTTTGCACTGTTCGCGAATTCAATGCCTGGTTCAGCCAGCAGCATGTCCGTGAATTCTTTGGAAATACAACAAAGAATAACGGGCAAAAGCAAGAAGTGAAAAACACTGCTACAAAATAATAGACATATACGCTTGCATTCCTGACCACTGACAATCCGTTTCTTCCTCATTTGCAATGCATTACTATAGTAAAACACTGCTACAAAATAATAATTATACATATAATAGCCCTATTCTATCAGTAATGCTTGCATTCATTCCTGACCACTGACAATCCCTTTCTTCCTCATTTGCAATGCATTACTATAGTAAAACACTGCTACAAAATAATAATTAGACATACACGCTTGCATTCCTGACCACTGACAATCCCATTCTTGCTCATTTGCAATGCATTACTATAGTAAAACACTGCTACAAAATGATAATTAGACATACACGCTTGCATTCCCGACCACTGACAATCCCTTTCTTCCTCATTTGCAATGATTTACTATAGTAAAACACTGCTACAAAATAATAATTAGACATACACGCTTGCATTCCCGACCACTGACAATCCCTTTCTTCCTCATTTGCAATGCATTCCTATAGTAAAACACTGCTACAAAATAATAATTATACATATAATAGCCCTATTTTATCAGTAATGGTTGCATTCATTCCTGACCACTGACAATCCCTTTCTTCCTCATTTGCAATGCATTACTATAGTAAAACACTGCTACAAAATAATAATTCTACATATAATAGCCCTATTCTATCAGTAATGCTTGCATTAATTCCTGACCATTGACAATCCTTTTCTTCGTCATTTGCAATGCATTCCTAAAGTAAAACACTGCTACAAAATAATAATTATACATATAATAGCCCTATTCTATCAGTAATGCTTGCATTCATTACTGACCACTGACAATCCCTTTTATTGAGTTATTATTATTACTATTATTATTCTCTGTAACTTAAATTTCCATTGATCTCTCTTTGGAATAATATCCTCCTTGGAATTAGCTCTACTCGTCAGAAATTGTTATTTTATATATATATATATATATATATATATATATATATATATATATATATATATATATATATTAAAGTTGTGTTCTCTCTCTCTCTCTCTCTCTTCACACATATTCCTATTTATTATTGTTATTGCAATCTTTTTGGTGAATGGGAAAATTACCTACCTCAAAACAGTTTGTGTCTTGTGCATGGTTTGCTGAATAAAATGAAAAAAAATAAATCCTAGATAATTACCGCCTTAAGCAGTTTTTTTTTTTTATCCTCCCACAACTACTGTGACTAATTGCAGAATTTACCTCATCAATAAAAACAGAAATGCCAAGCCATAGTATAATGCACAGATACTTCACTGATCCTCAGCAGAAATGCCAATCCATATATAATGTAATTCACAGATACTTCACTGATCCTTACCATAGGAATGTTATTTTGATCTGAAGAAATCCACAGATACTACACTAATCCTAGGCAGAAATGCCCGTTTAGAGAAATGCACAACTTATAATCCTAGACAAATGTACAGATCCTTGGCAGAACAACATCTTGCTCTGAAGTGATGCACAGATAGTTCACTGATAATCTGTGAAGGAACAACATTTTGATCTGAGGCATTGCACAGATAATATGCTGATCTTAGGTAGAAGTGCCAATCCATATATAATATAATGCACAATGCTACACTGATCCTAGACAGAGAAGTGGTATTTTAATCTGGAGAAGTGCGCAGTTACTACACTCGTCCTAGGCAGTATTGCCAATCCATGCACAAATAAAATAATGCACAGTTTCTATACTGATTCTAGGCACAGGAGCAACATTTTGATCTGAGGCATTGCACAGATATTACACTGATCTAAAAAGTGCCAATCCATAGATAAATAACCACATATTTTTTTTTGTTTTTAGTTATATATTTATATTCAGATATTTAATTTATACTATATATATATATATATTTATATTCAGATATTTAATTTATACTATATATATATATATATATATATATATATTTATATTCAGATATTTAATTTATACTATATATATATATATATATATATATATATATATATATATATATATATATTCAGATATTTAATTTATACTATATATATATATATATATATATATATATTCAGATATTTAATTTATACTATATATATATATATATATATATATATATTCAGATATTTAATTTATACTATATATATATATATATATATATATATATTCAGATATTTAATTTATACTATATATATATATATATATATATATATATTCAGATATTTAATTTATACTATATATATATATATATATATATATATATTCAGATATTTAATTTATACTATATATATATATATATATATATATATATTCAGATATTTAATTTATACTATATATATATATATATATATATATATATTCAGATATTTAATTTATACTATATATATATATATATATATATATATATTCAGATATTTAATTTATACTATATATATATATATATATATATATATATATATATATTCAGATATTTAATTTATACTATATATATATATATATATATATATATATAAATTAAATGCCTGAAAACCTCATAACTGTAAGGATTTAACAAAATATGTCCTCATCTTTGACAGCAGGGATAATCTTGTATATAGGTCCTGATCTGGCATCTCAGCTTCAGTCACTTTCCCATTGCCATAATGTAGCTTCCTAATGCCTTGTCTATAAATACCTTAATGGTAATTGTTATGAGTTTTCCTCTGTGCTTCATAAATTTAAGCACAGTACTAGATTGGCAGCAAGGTCTCAGTCAGTCAGTTATGTAGCATGCGTGATACACACTTTTGATACATGACTGACGAGGCAGATTTTTTTCCTGCAGTAGGTTGCCATTTCTTTCTGCGGTAGACCAGTTGCCATCCAAAGCTATAGAACCCAGTCTGTCCTGCTATTTACCCATAGCTGTGGGGAGAAGAGGATTCATATCTTTCCCAAGGATATTAGCACGTAAATGAATGTAATGGATTTGACTGGAATTTGAACTCAGCTCTCCGATTCCTCAATCGGAGCTGCTATCCGTTACTCCACCATGCCTCATCTTTTTATAATTGAAACTGTGAGATGTAACTACAAGTTCTATGTTAACAGTTTCTTCTATCGCATGTCTTGCTGGCGGATCTCTCTTCCAGCTTCTAGCTTTGCTGTCAACTTTGATCTTCAAAAATTTAACTGCAATGTCAATCGTTATCTACTATCTTCTAAATTCTTCCTTTTTTTTTATAGATTTTCTCTATCGAATAGTGTTTTTTATTATTTATATTTACTTTAGTCACACTGTTATCTTCATCTTCATTGCTATATTCACAATGTTTCAGCTGTTATATGCTCTGGCCTCCTTCAGATGATTGGAATTTCAAACCAAACTCTTTATTTCTTCAAGGATACATGGCCCAGTGGATAAAGACATTGGTTAGATCCAGTGACTAGACCCAAAGAATTGTGAGTTCAATACTAGGCTACAGCAGTGGTGAACCAAAAACTTGGAGAGTTGAGTTAAGAGGAAAAAAAGCTAGACATCTGGAAGTGGCATGGCATGTGGAACTAGAACAATCTACCCTAGTGGATGTAATAAGGGTTCAGTTTGAAATTCCAGTCAAGAAGGCCGGAGTGTACAACAGCCAAAACATTGTGAATATGGCAATGAAGATGAGGATAACAGGTTGAATAATATAAGTAATTATAATACCTCATCCCAGAGATCCAATCACCTGAAGAAGGCCGGAGCGTACAACAGCCGAAACGTTGTGAATATAGCAATGAAGATGAGGACAACAGTCCGAATAATGTAAATAATATAAATAATCATAATACCTCATCTCAGAGATATAGACAGTGTTTTTTTTTTTTCTCATATTCTCTAACACTCAGCAACCCCTTGCATTCTAGTCTCTTTATTGCCTTGCTTGGGGAGAAATGGTGAAAAAAAATATAGTTATATAAACAGGTGCAATTAAGGTATGATGTTCAAGGTGTGGCAATAAAAAAACCCAAAAAGAAATCAAAATCTATTCCCATATTGTTCAGACCGAAATTGTCTAACTCTGTTTACGTAAATCCCTCTCTGCCCTCTACCTGTTTAGTACTTTCTTTGTGGTACCCCAAAATAAATAATTATCTGACCTCATTGGCCCTGCCATTTTCTGACACAGTTTAAAAAAAGAAACAAAAAAACTAAAATAATGATTTATGCATCTTGTGAATATCTTTATGTTCTAGAAAATGGGTGGCCTTTTTAATTTTCGTCTTCAGAATTTATTCAAAGTATCTAAGCAGTTACCCTGTTGGGTGGAGGGGCTGTTTGAGCTGGTTAAACAATAATAAATATTCTGAAAGCCACTACACTGTATGACGGGAAATGAAGTTGGTTGGTTGAAAAGAATATTTTTTGCTGTGTAGCTGTCATATGATTTTTTTTTTTTTTTTTTTTTTTTAATATGTGGCCATACAACTTGAAGCCAACTAAACTGGTTGAATATTTAATTGTATCATTTGTTGTATCTGTAGTTAAGAGGCAAACCTCAAAAACCATTGACAGTTTCTTTTCTAATGGCTGTTGCATGTGGCTCAAAAACCTGATAATGAAACCATAGCTTCACTTGATGTTGAAAATTTATTCACTGATATCCCAGTTGGAGAAACGATTGATATAATTGTAAGATATATAGACGATAATCTATCTTTCCTTTCATTAAAAATTAGACCCAACATAAATATGAATAAATATAACCACAGTACCTTTCTTGCTGTCTTTAATCATGAAACAAGAAAACTTATACATGATTACAAAAGGATTCTATTGAAAATAAACATGTCTAAATTTTTTAATCACAGATGTTTAAAGGAAAATATGTTGCCAAAATATATGTAATTATATATGCCTTATACACAATATATATATTCTTGTATATAATATGTATGTGTGTATATATATATATATATGCCTTGTACATAATACATATACTCTTATATATAATCTATATATAGGCTTTGTACATAATATATATGCTTTTGTTTGTATATATATATATATATATATATATATATATATATATATAGGAGGCACAGTGGAGTAATGGATAGTGGCTGGGATTGAGGAATCGGAGAGCCGAGTTCGAAATCCAGTCGAATCCATTACATTCACTTATGTGCTAATACTCTTGGGAACGGTGTGAATCCTCTTCTTCTCACTCCAGCTATGTGTAAATAGCAGGGCAGACTGGGATCTATAGCATTGGATGGCAACTGGTCTTGGATATGACAATAAACTGCATCCAGCAACAAGGCCTCTGATCGGGAGATGGTGCCACAATTGGTCCCTTGGCCTTTGAAACTGGTGCCACAATTGGTCCATTGGCCTTTGATCTGGTGCCACTCTTTTGAGAAGCATGGATCCACTTCTTAATTGCTGTTCCTCTAGCAAAGAGGCTCAATTACCCTACACTTATATTGACCTTTGGCAAGCCATGAAACCAGAAACCAGTTGGTGTTTCTTTTTCTCAGTCCTTCTTTCACTGTAGTCTTGGATATGACAATAAACTGTATCCAGCAACAAGGCCTCTGATCGGGAGACTGGAGGTTTTGAGAAGCATGGATCCACTTCTTAATTGCTGTTTTTCCCAAGGCCACCCTAACCTTGGGTGGTAGCACCAGTTAGGGTCCAAGATGTGGGAAAACAGTGAACCCTCAAACAAAAACAAAACATTATGAATGTATAAAAATCGTTTTTTATAGTAAAAATACCAGCAATACATTTTTATGTAAAAAAAATTACCAACTATGCATACTTCTAGTAAAATTATCAACAATACATTTCATAGGAAAATGACCAACAATACAGCATCCTGGGTAAGATGATAAACTACATCCGGCAGCAAGGTTTCTGAAACATTCAAAGTAAAAATACCAGAATTTCTTTTTCTTTTTCTCCATATCTCATTCTCTGATGAAGCCTTAAAAGTGAAACATGTTAGATTGATAATAATAATAAAAGTGAAACATGTTAGATTGATAAACGTTTTTATTTGTTCTTTGTCTTATCACATACACACAGACACGCACACATCATTTTCTAATCTGTTATGATTGTGTTGATTTTGTTTATTTAAAGAAAACTGCAAATGATCCTGAAAAAGGTGCAAACAAATTAACGAGTGAGGATGTGAATAAACTGCTCAAGAAATTTCCACAACCTCCAATGACATATAAATAAAATTACTTGGGTAAGTAAATGTCTTTTGATTCTTTGTCCGTTAAAATTTGGGGTTCCCGATCCTCTGGTGCCATAATTGGATCTATTCATCTGGTACCATAATTAGAACCTTTAATATTTTATCTGTTAATTTGTTCCTGGATCTTCCGTCTGAGGCCATAATTTGTTCCTGGATCTTCCGTCTGAGGCCATAATTTGTTCCTGGATCTTCCGTCTGAGGCCATAATTTGTTCCTGGATCTTCCGTCTGAGGCCATAATTTGTTCCTGGATCTTCCGTCTGAGGCCATAATTTGTTCCTGGATCTTCCGTCTGAGGCCATAATTTGTTCCTGGATCTTCCGTCTGAGGCCATAATTTGTTCCTTGGAGTTTTTTTCATTTGGTGCCATAATTGGTTCAGTGGCCATAACTCGTATTTGCTATTTTTCCATAATATGTTTTGCTTGAACTGGTGTCACAATTGGAGCCATAACATTTCATCTGTTGCCATAATGCATAATTGGTTTTATTTTGGTGCCATAATTGGATCCTTAAGATCTTCTCTTCTGTCACAGCTTGTTCTATTTTATCTGGTACAGTAATGGTTTTTAATATTTTACATTTTTCCTATTATTGGTTGTTTCAGGTGGAGCCAAAATTGGTTGCTTGCTTTTTCATCTGGTACCACTATTGGTCCCTTGGCCTTTGAAACTGGTGCCACAATTGGTCCCTTGGCCTTTGAAACTGGTGCCACAATTGGTCCCTTGGCCTTTGAAACTGGTGCCACAATTGGTCCCTTGGCCTTTGAAACTGGTGCCACAATTGGTCCCTTGGCCTTTGAAACTGGTGCCACAATTGGTCCCTTGGGCTTTCATCTGGTGCTATTATTGATTTGTTGGCCTTCCATCTAGTGCCATAATGGTTCTGTTTCATCTTTCCATAATTGATTTTTTTTTTTTATTTGGCACCATAATTGCTTCTATTTCAGTTGCTGCCATAATTGGATGTATTTTGTATACTTAATTTACTTTCCTCTGAAAGGTGACTCTTATCTTGAATTTCAGATTATTTCCTGTCAGTCGTGCATCAGAGCAAAATTAGCTGCCTTATCTTACCAATCTCCATCTGATCATCTTGTACGAGGACCTTTCAGAAAACGTCTTTTAAATTTAAAAACAAGCCAGACAAAATGAAGTGTAGAGGCCAGTAAAACAGATGGCTTCACTGAATTTAAGCCAAACAGATGGGGAAATCTCCAAATGCAAAGTTTGAATAAAATCCTTGAGTTGAAATTTGTTTGTTGATGCAATGTTTTACTTTTGGAAAAAAAAAATTGTTTATGCAAAATAGTTAAAAGGAAAAAGAAACTTCTAAAGTTCCTATAAAATTCTCTTTCAAATATTCAGGCTTTTTTGGCACTAGTATTTGTAAAAAAAAAATAATATTTAACTTTCATAATTCCTTTACTGGGAATTCTATAGGACATTATAAAATTAGCTTAATGTTTGCATTGTGTAAGGTTAAAACTTCAGAATATTGTATATAGCTTCTAACAGTCCTGACTGGTGACTAACAGCTTTTCAGTATGTCACCAGAACCTGTAAATGAGCCTCACTTTGACTCCTGCTTAAAAGTTCAAACCGGAATCACTGATGCAGTATCACATTTTGAACCGTCTCAATATTGTAAAGGACATAATCAGCCAGAAAACTCCCAAACTAGACCCATTAGAAAATATTCTGTTGGCAGGCATGCAGGTTCACCTCTGAAGAACATTGCTGGTCTCAAGCAGAGGGCTGAAGATGGCCTGCAGATGCTCCAGCGGACACTGTTGATCAAGCGACAGCAGAACAAATGGATCAAGCATGCAGCCCAGAAGTTGATCCGCAACAAGAAAAGACTTGAACTCTTGGAAGCCGAGGTTAGGCTGATCCGACAACAATATCAGAAACTTGAGTTACGAGTCAGTTGCCAGAAAAACACAGACATTTCAAACGAAGCAGCAACAACCAACTAAATAGGGAGGAGAAAAAGCCGACAGGAAGTTAAATATGGGGGGGGGGGGGAAAAACCATGATAGCATATTTTCATTTGCTTGATTGATACTTTTAGAATAGGTCTGTGAAGATAAAACTGTTTCAAACTAGATCTCTGCAGAAGCTTGTAATTCAGTAACTCTTTCTTTAGAAGGTTGCAAACCTCGAATTGAAGACCAATCATTTATTTCCCTGTTTTAAGGATGCAGGGTAGAACTCTCAAAATAACTTGTGTTTATGGAATAGTGATGAGATAGTGTCGGTTAAAAAAATGGTATTTGTACCTGAATATGGTAGAAGAATGGTTAAACAGGTGCAGAATGTCTTTCGGAAGACATCTGGGTACAAGGTTCAAATGGAAATAAATTTATGACTTTGGAACTATTTTCCACTTGATTGGAACTAATTCTCATGGCTGCCTTCTGTCAAACTGGCAAAAAGTTGCTGTATTTGACTGCATATAAAACAAAATCCCCTCCACTCCCAAACAAAAATTGGGTGCAATAATTATGCCCTGGGTTGTAAATGTAAGTGTACGCTAAAACATTTTTTTCAAAACCTCTCCTGAAATTTGGAAGGGTTTGTGCGTTTTATGCCCTCAAATATGGGAACTCTGTTTTTAGATTGTTAATTGCTCTTTGAAATATATATATTTTTTTTTTTTTTTCAATTTCACATGAATTTTTTTTTTTTTTAATTTCATGGGTTTTTTCAATTTCACATTTAATTTTTTTTAATTATGATTTCACATTTAATTTTTTTAATTATGATTTCACATTTAATTTTTTTTATGATTTCACATTTAACTTTTTAATTATGATTTCACATGGGATTTTCTTTTGACTTGCAATTTATTGGATTAGTTTTTATTTAATTCAGGAAAGATTTTGAGAGAAAAAGCATTCTCTTCCCTAGCCTCATTATATTTTGCCTTAAAAACAAAAAAGAGAAAAAAATCCACTTTAAATGAAATGTTTATGTAATCTCATTTGAAATAAAAAATGACATTTAATCCTATTTTTTCTTTTTGGCTTATCTTTTTTCTTCTTCTTGGTTTGGCATTGCAGTTGCAAGAAAATTATTTCCCAAGTCTGACATTAGTTTTTGTTTTAGGGATTGAAGCTTGCATCCAAATATTATTATCACTAATTTAGGACACCACAGTAATATTATTTACATTATTCGGACTATTGTCATCATCTTTATCGCCATATTTATTACGTTTCAGCTGTTGTATGCTCTGGACTTCTTCAGGTGGTTGGAATGTCGAACTGAACCCTTTATATCACTCACTGGGGTAGGCTGTTTTAGTTCCATGTGCCATGTTTAATAGATATCAGTTATCTCCAAGGACACATGGCACAGTGGATAAAGGCATTGGTTAGATCCAGTGACAGGACCCAAAGAGTGTGAGTTCAATACCTGGTTAAGGCAGTGGAGGGAAAATTAACAGGAGATAACTGATAATTGACATCCATTAAACATGGCACATGGAACTAGAACAGTCTACCCCAGTGAGCGAAATAAAGGGTTCAGTTCGACATTCTAACCACCTGAAGAAGGCCGGAGCATACAATGTCCAAAATGTAATAAATATGGCAACAAAGGTGAGGACAATAGTCCGAATAATGTACATAATAGCATCTCAGAAATCTAGACAGATACCTCAGTAATACCTCACAATATCACTTTTTTTTTTTTTTTTTTTTTTTTTTTTTAAATTCTTTGTCGCAGTAAGCTTAATATTAGGTTGGTGCAAAAATAATTTCGTTTTTTAACATATGTTACTATGTGAGAAAACGAAATTATTTTTGCACCAACCTAATATAAGTGAAGTGCTGCAACTGTCTGATTTTTACAGGCAGTTTTACAATTATTTCTTTATTTCAAATGTTGCCATAACCCCTCCAAGAAAATTCCTTTCAAGTTTTCTTTTTACAAAAAAAAAAAAAAAAAAAAATTTTATGATTTCTGTCTGAATTTTTGGGATGAGGAATTTTACATGTAGACTGTTGTCCTCATCTTTGTTGTTGTTATCAATGTTTTGGATTGTTATACTCTCTGAGGATGGAAAATGCGACACTGAAATCTGGAGACTGATTGGGATAGCCAAAGATGCATTCCAGAAGACAAACAGTGTATTAAGAGATAGAAAACTCTCACTAGAAACAAAGGAAAGATTCCTGAACTGTTATGTGAGATGAGTCCTTCTGCATGACGTTAAATACTAGACAATTTGCTCAAAGATGAAACTTGATGCAACAAAAATGTGGCTCTACAGAAAGATGCTGAGGATACCATGGACTGAACATGTGAGCAATGACAAGGTTTTGGAGGAAACTTATACTTAACATCAAGGAGAGACAGTTGAAATTTTGGGGGAACATGAGGAAGGAGGGCTTGGAAAATCTGTTACTCACAGGACAGATTGAGGGCAAGTGGGACAGAGGAAAACACTTGAAAAGTTTGAGTAAATTGATGGTGTAACAGTTAAGAAACAATGAAAATTGTGGAGAGCCATGATCGCTGTGGGGGGGGGGAAAGGAATGGCTTACCTCCCAAACGCCCTCGCGTCTGTCTGGCCTGTGGGTTGAGAAAAAGAAAGGGTCCAAGATGGCGTCCGTGACTTTTAATATTTACAGTCTCGTGCAGTCACGCAAAGTCGCGTTACACGCATGGTAATGAGGTGTGTCTGGACTCCATAAAAGCAGGTCGCTTGGAGAAATTGGTAGAACGGCATTACACCCGTGTTCGGTGTACATTGCTTTGCCACGGAAAGAGTTGCGTCCCTTTCACCCTTGAATTTGACACCTTTGCTACAAGCTATTTCGGCCATTATTACAACATGGACAGACTCGACTTGAAGTTGATACCAGAGTTCGACGGTTCCCCTGCTGGCCCGTCTGTGGTCGAGTGGTGGGAAAAGGCCGAGCGGGTCTGCCGGCTGTGTAAAGTTAAAGTTCCCGCACTGGTCATCCCTCTGAGGCTCACCAAAGGAGCTTACGCCGTGTATCAGCAGCTCAGCGATGACGCAGACTTGGAGGAAATTAAGCAGACTCTATACGTGGCATTCGGTGCGGACCCCTTTGTCGCCTGGAGGCAGTTCACCGGACGGCGGCTTGGGCCAGATGAAACGGTAGATGTCTATCTGGCCGATTTGAGGAAGCTGGCCGCACCGTTCGGTGGAGCAAGCGACCAAATCCTAGGATGCGCCTTTCTGGCCGGACTCCCAGACAACGCCAGTCGACTGACTGCTACGAGCATCGTCAAGGCTCAATGAGCTGGGGCTAGACGAGTTACTGGCTAGAGCCCGGAATATTCTGAAGGACGACGCGGAGCCTGTCTCAGCAGCTGTGGAAGCACCCGCACCACCAACTGAGGACACAAGGTGCTATAAATGTGGCGAACTGAACCACTTCTCCAAAGACTGCCGAAGCGGTGCGAAGGATACGCATAACCGAGGAACACGGAGACGTATGCGTTGCTACAGGTGCGACAAGCTGGGCCACGTAGCAAGAAGCTGTCCGGGAAACGTGCAAGGGGAGTAAGCTACAGCGTCAGTCTTCTCTCCAGATCGCCGCTGAACAAGGCGCTACCCGCAGTGAACGTGCGGATTAACGGGCGTGAGCGCTTCGCGCTTGTAGGCACCAGGTGCACCCAGACCCTTGTGTGCAAGGCATGTTGTGACACGTAGGACGAGAAAAAGATTCCAATTCTGACTGTTGGCGGGGGCTCGCTAGACTCTTGTGGAGTGAGCGTCATCCGCGCAAGCATCGGCGATGGGCCTGCAGTAGCCGTACAAACCCTGGTCGTGGACGGAGAACTGCTCGGCTATGATCTGCTCCTGAGAATGGACGTCATCAAAAAATTGGGTGGGGTCCATGTTGACGAAGAGGGTCGGGCGCGTTTACCTAAGACTGGTCTTGCTCTAAGTGCAGCAATGGAGCTGGAACGGCCTGACTTTCGTGCGGAGTTCGACCAGCGCACAAAGTCCTGGACGGTTTCCTGGAAATGGACGGACGATCAACCGCCAGAGCTGTACAACAGTGTGCCAGAGTATAAAATCCCCCCGCGAGCTCGTGCGGAATACGACAAGGATTTGCTTGCCTGGATTAATAGCGGGTGGTTGGTTCCTTATCCAGAGAAGGAATTGGGGCCCCCTCCAGCACAACAAACAAAAGGTGAGGCCGGTGCTCGACTATCGGGAACTGAACGAGCACGTGGACCCTTTTACAGCCCGCGCGGACGTGTGTACCGAGAAGCTAAGGGAATGGCGACAGGCGGGATCAAATGTATCTGTGCTGGATCTTCGCAAGGCATACCTTCAAGTGCGTGTGCACCAATCACTGTGGCCCTATCAAACTGTGCTTATCAAGGGGCAAAGGTATTGTCTGACCCGCATGAGGTTTGGACTCAATGTGGCGCCATCAATTATGCAGATGACTGTTGACGCCATTCTGACGAAGGATGAGCGCATACGGCGGGCAACATCTGCATATATAGATGACGTGTACGTGAACGAGGGAGTCATATCTGCGGTGCGCGTGAAGGAGCATCTCTACAACTTTGGCCTCCTCAGCAAGGAACCGGAGAGGCTGCAGGATGGTGCACGGGTGCTTGGTTTGCAGGTCTGGGGAGAGGATGACGTTATGTATTGGAAACGGGGAAACGAAGTCCCAGAAATGCCCACCGTTGTCACGCGGCGAAGTATATTTTCCTTGTGCGGCAAGCTAGTTGGGCACCTTCTTGTAGGTGGCTGGCTGCGTGTTGCGGTGGCGTTCATCAAGCGGAGAGCATCTGATGTCACCACTGGATGGGATGACGAAGTTCACGACGCCCCTCTCAATACCATAATGAGGGGGGTCCTCGCTAGAGTACACAAGGAAGACCCAGCGCGGGGCAGATGGTGCGTCGACAGCCAAGATCTCGATGTGTGGGTTGACGCAAGCTCTCTTGCAACCGGTGTATCGATAGTTCATGATGGAGCCGTGGTGGAAGATGCTTGCTTGTTACGTCCAGAAAAGGACTCCCAGCACATAAACCTAGCAGAGCTCGATGCTGTCATCAGGGGGATCAACTTGGTGATCCTCTGGAAGTCGACCACCCTGCGTCTGTTCACGGATTCCGCTTGCGTCTATAAGCGGATCTCGGATACCCTTACCGGGAGGGCCAGGGTGCCGACTAAAGCCGCCAGCGAGATGCTTATCCGACGACGGCTCGACACGATCGGGAAGCTGGTGCAAGAGTACGCACTGGCAATAGAGGTGTCCCTGGTCAAATCTAGCCTCAACAAGGCAGATTGTTTAACGAGGGTGCCCCAAAGGTGGCTTGACGCCACTAAGAAAGCTATTGAGCACGTGCAACCCGCCTGCGCTGCGTCCGCGATTCCCGTTCGATCTAATCGAATCAAAGAAGTCCACCAACAAAGCGGGCACCCTGGAGTCAAGCGGACCCTGTATTTCGCCAAGTTGGTTGACCCAGGAGTACAAAAGACAGACGTCAGAAGAGTGGTCAGAAACTGCGTGGCGTGCCAGTCTGTAGACCCAGCATCCGTCCGCTGGAAGAATGGGAAGCTGAGCGTGAGGAACCACTGGAGCCGGCTGGCGATAGACGTTACTCACCACAACGGCGAGGATTTCCTGACGCTCATTGATTGCGGTTCATCCAGGTTTGCGATATGGCGGCTTCTGCGTCGGCAAGATTCAGCCACCATCATCCGTCAGTTAAACAGTATCTTCCTTGAACGTGGCCCCCCAACGGAGATATTAACCGACAATGGCACCGCATTCACCAGTGAGCAGTTCAGGAGTTTGCGGATGGCTGGGGAGAGCACCTACGGTTCCGGTGCGCCCACGTACCGAGTGGAAATGGGATCATCGAGCGGAACCACAGGACCGTCAAGACCATCGCAGCCAGGACGGGCTGCGCGTGTCTGAGACGGTCTACTTGTACAACGTGACCCCGAAGGATGATGTCTCACCCTCTACGACGCCAGCCGGCACATTGCATAGGTACCACGTCAGAGTGAAGGGCATAGAGACCAACCCGCTGACGGAACTGAAAGTAACCGGAGAGAGGCTGAAGAAAGGCGATGTCGTCTGGATTAAAAACCCGCGCAGCAAGTGGACGACGAAATACGGAACCGGACGCGTCACTGAGGTGATCAGCCCACAGGCAGTGCGGGTCGACGGTGTGCCCCGTCACGTTAAGGACCTGCGGCCAGCGACGCAGTTGCAACCATCGCTGGACGACGGGAGCGAATCGGAATCTGAGACCAGTGAGGCATCGTTCTGGTTCATGCCAGCTCCATCAGGCAGTGACTCAGATATCAGTAGTCTTCCAAGGGACGCGGTGTTTTTCGACCCTTAGACCGCGGACGGGTGCACAAGAGACGATGAGGCTCGCAGCGTCCCTCTTCGAAGAAGCACCCGGCGAAAGCGATCGCCGCCTCCCTGTCAACTCTGTGATCATGAGATCAGGGGGGAGTGTGGGAAAAAAAGGAATGGCTTACATCCCAAACGCCCTCGCATCTGTCTGGCCTGTGGATTGAGAAAAGAAAGGGTCCAAGATGGCGTCCGTGACTTTTAATATTTACGGTCTCGTGCAGTCACGCAAAGTCGTGTTACACTCATGGTAATGAGGTGTCTGGACTCCATAAAAGCAGGTCGCTTGGAGAAATTGGCAGAACGGCATTACACCCGTGCTCGGTGTACATTGCTTTGCGTTGCAGCGTGTCAGACATTTTCTGATGGAAAGAGTTTCGTCCCTTTCACCCTTGAATTGGACACCTTTGCTACAATCGCCTACATTCTGAGGGGACATGACACATAAAGAGAGATTCCCTGCCCAACCTTCTTCAAGTATTTGTTAATATAACCTTCAGGGAAAGTTGAACTGAATTGTTTATTTAAAGATTCTAGATTGTTCTCATTCCACTGTTCATTAGAGCAGGTCAGTTTTCGAACTGAGATATTGCACTCAATTTGAAAGTTGGAAATGATGACACAAAATATTTTTTTGAGGAAACGAGTTTAAAGAATAGGTTCAGGTTCAAAATCGTAGCATTGGAATTTCCTTCCGGTGATCAGTGAAAGCCTTATAGCACAGTTTTATAAAATTTATAATTTACTTAAGCTTTACAAAATGTCTATGGACAAGATGAAAGGCACAAGCACATTATTAATAAATCATTGTGTCATTAAATAAGACCGTCATTTACTTCAAAAGTATAGTGTTGCTGCCATAATCTGGGTTGGAGCAGGTCGATTTTGGAATCGTATTGTATTCAATTTGAAAGTTTGCTTTGACATGAATAACCGCAAAATATTTTTCCAATCGTTAACGTTTTTGGAATAGACAATTTTAAAGATTAAGTCCAGGTTCAAAATCGTAGCGTTGAGATTTCATTCCGGTGATCAGTGAAAGCCTTATAGCGCAATCTTCTAAAATTTATAATTCACTGAAGCTTTATAGATTTGATATGGACAAGATGAAAGGCAGAAGCACATTATTACTAATCCATTGCACCATCAAATAAAACCTTCAAAGGGAAATTATTCTGAACAATTTCGCCATATGATCATGTAACATACAGTGCAGAAGTTTTAGTGTGATTTTCAATAAACAATGCAAATTTAAAACACATAATTTGTACCGATCAGTATTATAGTCTTATATACACTTATCTATTTTTATTAATTACGATCTAACAAATGATTTAACAAATCATATTTATCAAGTCGCCTTTTACAATTTATGCTGCACATTTTTTTTTTTTTTTTGGCGCTTATTCAAAATCAGATTTCTGGTTTGAATATATTTTCTATTCAATATATCCAATGTAAAAAATATCAAATTTATTTGGATTTATTCATGAAATAATAAAATATTTTTCAGACGATATTTAAAACTAAATCCTTAAACATAGATAAAAGCAATGAAACAAGCTTTTGGTAAGAGTAACTATCACATCAAACCCCAGATTTTACACTGAGTACAACGTTGATTTCCTGCAAAATGTTATAAAATCAACCTACCTTAATACTAGTCATATGTTCAATATATCTTCAAAATCGTAGTGTTGGAATATTCTTCCGGTGATCAGTGAAAGATTTATAGCACAGTCTTATAAAATTTATAATTTACTGAAGCATTACAAATTGTTTATAGACAATATGAAAGTCACAAGCAAATTATTAGTAAATCAATTCACTCAATTTGAAAGTTGGAGCTTATATGACAAAGTACGACACAAAATACTTTTTTCCAAATCGTTACAGTTTTTTAAAGAAACGAATTTAAAGGTTCAGGTTCAAAATCGTAGCATTGGAATTTCATTCTGGTGATTAATGAAAGCCTTATAGCACAATCTTATAAAATTTATAATTTACTTAAGCTTTACAGATTTGATATGGACAAGATGAAAGGCAGAAGCAAATTATTACGAAATAATCACACCAAATAAGACCTTTATTTACTTCAAAGGGAAGTCATACTGAACAATTTAGCTATATTATCTAATATATTATAGAGTTCAGTAATTTTAGTGCGATTTACAATAAACTACAAATTTAAAACATTTTCTTTTATAATTTGTGTTCATCAGTATTATGGTTTTGTATACACCTTTATCTATTTTTTGTTTTTATTAATTATGGTCTAACAAATAATCTAACAAATCTTATTCATTGAGTAGCCTTTTTGTAACCTTTTACAATTTTTTTTACAGTTTTTACTTATTGAATACAGTAAAAAAAAAAAAAAAAAATTGCATATTTTGCTCATGTTGATTCATAATTAGAATACTGGTTTGAATATATTTTCCATTCAATGCATCTAATACAAAAAAAATCAACTTTATTTGGATTTATTCTTGAAATAATAAAATTTTGAAATCAGTTTATCTGCAGAAATTAGGTCTTTCTGTATGTACAGGGTGACCCCAAAAAACGGGAATTTTTGAAGTGCATATTGCCAGACATGAGCAAGTGGCAACACTGCGAGACAGTGACCATGAGCAAGTAAACATTTCGCCATTTAGAATTCAAGATGAAATTCATAGTATCCCAGCTAAGATGTTGCAGCAGTCAATGAGGAATCTCAACAGCAGATTTCAAGAATGCATTCGTACAGGAGGACGCCATCTACAGGACGTAATTTTAAAAAAATGAAAATTTCATCATTGTTTCTTAAATGGCATGTTTTAAGGTTTCAATTACTATGAAAAAAATATTTTTCTTCCATCATTCTTGGTTTTATTAGATTCTTAAAAAGCTCCCGTTTTTTTGGGTCATCCTGTATTTTTCAGATCATATTTAAAATTAAATGCTCAAAAAATGGTGAAAGCTATGAATGTAATTTTTGGTGTCAGTACTTAGCACCTTAAACGTCAGCTTTTACACTAAGTGCAATGTTGATTTTTCTAAAAGAAGTGAAAAATCACCCTGCCTTATTGTCCATGTCTAGAGATACTTCGTCTCGTCCTTATCCAGCAGTGCTCAGTTTGTTGTGCACCCTATGTCCACTGAGTCTAACTCTGCACTGTTTGGTGATGAAAAAATAACCATGAGTTCAATCACTAGGCTGGACAGTGTGGACTTAAACTCAGTGGAAATGAGATGTGTAATAACTGAGCTGGACTAAACAAGAACTAGACAAGATATCCCGAGACATAGTGTATGTTCAGATGGCGTAATGGATAGTGGCTCAGAATGAGAAATCATTGAGCTAGGTTCAAATTTGAATCGGGGTCATTACATTGACTTACGCACAAATACTCTTGGGAAATATATGAATCTATCTCCTCCCTCCAGCTATGGGTTAAATAGTAAAAATCATTGTTGTTCCCCCAAAATATTGTTAATGCAAAAAAAAAAAAAAAAAAAAAAAAATTCACTCATTAAAAAAGAAAAAAAATCCAAGCACTTGTTTGGCTTTAAATAACCCACAAAATGTCGAAAGGTGCGTGTAAAAAAAAAAAAAAAAAAAAAAAAAAAATTCACTCATTAAAAAAGAAAAAAAATCTAAGAAATCGTTTAGCTTTAAATAACCCACAAAATGTTGAAAGGTGCGTGTAAAAAAAAAAAAAAAAAAAAAATCCCGGATATAGTAGAATTAGAACAATCTGCCTCCTCTAGATTAAATAAAGAAATTCAGTTCGAAGCTTACCCGGATTGATAAGCACCTGATGAAGGCCAGAGGGGACAATGGTTGAAACGTTGCGATAAGAACAAAGATGGGTATATTAGTCTGCATAAATAAATAAAACGTATACAGTATATGATTCACTCCAGAAAATACCAGAGTTCAGAATCAAATATAATGCCTATCAGGTGTCTTTGTCCTAAGACGAGTTAATCTGTGGTGACCCCAATATGTAATTGGTTATCTCTTAAGGATACCAAAAATAAGTTTTGTGTTGCTTTTGCATAAAAAAAAAAACTAGGTTCCTCAAGAGTTGACCTGTAAGGTGACCTTATAGCCACCAAGTGCAGAATCAGGACTCAAAGGAGGTTGGTAGGTTTTCCAACATAAACAGGAAATCAACACAGCTGAGCTTAAAATACACACGTCCGATTCATACTCATCTTCGGTCTTTCGAACAAAAGTAAAAGTTTATCCTTTGTTTCCTTTTTAGGATTGGGTTTCCGCTTCCTTTTAAGGGTCTACTTTCAACTATACTTCTAATGTCTCACCAATTAAATTTTGATCTCTTCCAGTTTAGAATTAGTTGTTACTTTCCTGCTTCACTTTTTTCCCTTTCTTACACTCATACGACGCCACATAGTAACACTCTACCTTGAGAGGCTCTTGGGTCTTGTATTGGGGAACATTAGTGAAAAAAGAAAACAAACCAACACACACATACAAAAAGACAACTGGATGACAGTAAGTTATATAAATACCTAACTTATGAGGGAAAACAGAGTCCCTCATTTCGTCACAAGAAGATTGAATGTTTTAAGAAAGACCTGAAACAACATACCCTTAATTCAGAGTCCAGAAGTGAATAAACAGTTATTTCACATATGGAAAAATTTAGTCACATTCTTATTAGAAGTTACAAACATAACAATACATATATGAAAAGTCTTAAAATGAATTAGCATTCTGCATTATTAATATTACTTCCTAGTTCACTGTATTCTTTTTCAAGGCTGCTCAGTTGCAGTATCCTTATTGCTAATTGCATTCAAAGTTGTTTTCTGTTGCCATAGCAGGATATGACAACACAACTATGAAATTCAAAAACGCTATTGTTCAGTGACCAGAGTCACCTTCAGTGACAGGATTAGCTTTTTGTACAGCAAATGAAGTCACATACAACGCGATAAAGGTTAAGATAGCTTCTATCATTTTGAGAAGTCAAGATCATTCCAAGAGTTGTTCAGACTATTGATCTCATTCTTTTTGATTAAGATACCTTCTATCATTTTGAGAAGAGTCATTATCATTCCAAGAGTTGTTCAGACTATTGATCTCATTCTTTTTGTTTAAGATACCTTCTATCATTTTGAGAAGAGTCATTATCATTCCAAGAGTTGTTCAGACTATTGATCTCATTCTTTTTGTTTAAGATACCTTCTATCATTTTGAGAAGAGTCATTATCATTCCAAGAGTTGTTCAGACTATTGATCTCATTCTTATTGTTTAAGATACCTTCTATCATTTTGAGAAGAGTCATTATTATTCCAAGGGTTATTCAGACTATTGATCTCATTCTTTTTGTTTAAGATACCTTCTATCATTTTGAGAAGAGTCATTGTCATTGCAAGAGTTGTTCAGACTATTGATCTCATTCTTTTTGTTTAAGATACCTTCTATCATTTTGAGAAGTCATTATTATCATTGCAAGAGTTGTTCCGACTATTGATCTCATTCTTTTTGTTTAAGATACCTTCTATCATTTTGAGAAGTGTCATTATCATTCCAAGAGTTGTTCAGACTATTGATCTCATTCTTTATGTTTAAGATACCTTCTATCGTTTTGAGAAGAGTCATTATCATTACAAGAGTTGTTCAGACTATTGATCTCATTCTTTTTGTTTAAAATACCTTCTATCATTTTGAGAAGAGTCATTATCATTCCAAGAGTTGTTCAGACTATTGATCTCATTCTTTTTGTTTAAGATACCTTCTATCATTTTGAGAAGAGTCATTATCATTCCAAGAGTTGTTCAGACTATTGATCTCATTCTTTTTGTTTAAGATACCTTCTATCATTTTGAGAAGAGTCATTATCATTGCAAGAGTTGTTCCGACTATTGATCTCATTCTTTTTGTTTAAGATACCTTCTATCATTTTGAGAAGAGTCATTATCATTCCAAGAGTTGTTCAGGCTATTGATCTCATTCCTTTTGTTTAAGATACCTTCTATCATTTTTAGAAGAGTCATTATCATTCCAAGAGTTGTTCAGACTATTGATCTCATTCTTTTTGTTTAAGATACCTTCTATCATTTTGAGAAGAGTCATTATTATTCCAAGAGTTGTTCAGACTATTGATCTCATTCTTTTTGTTTAAGATACCTTCTATCATTTTGAGAAGAGTCATTATCATTCCAAGAGTTGTTCAGACTATTGATCGCATTCTTTTTGTTTAAAATACCTTCTATCATTTTGAGAAGAGTCATTATTTTCCAAGAGTTGTTCAGACTATTGATCTCATTCTTTTTGTTTAAGATGCCTTCTATCATTTTGAGAAGAGTCATTATCATTCCAAGAGTTGTTCAGACTATTGATCTCATTCTTTTTGTTTAAGATACCTTCTATCATTTTGAGAAGAGTCATTATCATTCCAAGAGTTGTTCAGACTATTGATCTCATTCTTTTTGTTTAAGATACCTTCTATCATTTTGAGAAGAGTCATTATCATTCCAAGAATTGTTCAGACTATTGATCTCATTCTTTTTGTTTAACCTTTAGCATTCTGCATTATTAATATTACTTTTGTTCACTGCATTCTTTTTCAAGGCCTCTCAATTGAAGTATCCTTATTGTTAATTTCACTCAAAGTTGTTTTCTGTTGCCATAGCAGGATATGACAACACAACTATGAAATGCAAAAACGCTATTGTTCAAGGATCAGAGTCACCTTCAGTGTTAGGATAAAATTTTGTACAGCAAATGAAGACACACACAGAGTGGTAAAGGTTAAAATTACAGAAAGTGAAAAATCTAAGTTCTGCAGAAAAGAACAATGGACTGTATTTGGACACTTGTTTCCTTTCATGAAACGGCTGCAGCAAGTTCCAGATAATGAAAAATTATATTGAAAACTTCTTTGAACAAAAGCCGGAATCGTTCTTTTTAGATGGAATGAAAAATTTAAATTGAAGGCGGCAATGAGGCCATAGAAAGCCCGGAAAAATATTTTGATCACTGAATATTGAAGCTAGGAGTAATTATAATATTACTACTCATAGCATCAATATACAGTCATAATAAATAAAAATAATATTAAAGAATTTTGCCAAAAACGAATAAAGCGTTAGCATCAACTTTTTGTAATGGAATAGCTGAAAAGCAGTGTAGGGATATAGAAAGCTCGCGAAAATACTTTCGTGACTGAGTAATGATGATATGATACATGAATAAACGAATTTGTCAAAAATGTAGAAAGGCTAGATTAGCTGAAAAGCGGTTTAGTGATATAGAAGCCTTGCGAAAATACTTTAGTGATTGAGTAATGAGGCTATGATACATGAATAAACGAATTTGTCAAAAATGTAGAAAGCCTAGATTAGCTTAAAAGTGGTTTAGTGATATAGAAGCCTCGCAAAAATACTTTGTGATTGAGTAATGATGCTATGATACATGAATAAACGAATTTGTCAAAAATGTAGAAAGCCTAGATTAGCTTAAAAGTGGTTTAGTGATATAGAAGCCTCGCAAAAATACTTTGTGATTGAGTAATGATGCTATGATACATGAATAAACGAATTTGTCAAAAATGTAGAAAGCCAAGATTAGCTTAAAAGTGGTTTAGTGATATAGAAGCCTCGCAAAAATACTTTGTGATTGAGTAATGATGCTATGATACATGAATAAACGAATTTGTCAAAAATGTAGAAAGCCTAGATTAGCTTAAAAGTGGTTTAGTGATATAGAAGCCTCGCAAAAATACTTTGTGATTGAGTAATGATGCTATGATACATGAATAAACGAATTTGTCAAAAATGTAGAAAGCCAAGATTAGCTTAAAAGCGGTTTAGTGATATAGAAGCCTCGCGAAAATACTTTGTGATTGATTAATGATACTATGATACATGAATAAACGAATTTGTCAAAAATGTAGAAAGCCTGCATTAGCTTAAAAGCGGTTTAGTGATATAGAAGCCTCGCGAAAATACTTTGTGATTGATTAATGATTCTATGATACATGAATAAACGAATTTGTCAAAAATGTAGAAAGCCTAGATTATCTGAAAAGCCGTGTAGGGATATAAAAAGCTCGCGAAAATACTTTAGTGATTGATTAATGATGCTATGATAGATGAATAAACGAATTTGTCAAAAATGTAGAAAGCCAAGATTAGCTTAAAAGCGGTTGAGTGATATAGAAGCCTCGCGAAAATACTTTAGTGATTGAGTAATGATGCTATGATACATGAATAAACGAATTTGTCAAAAATGTAGAAAGCCTAGATTAGCTGAAAAGCGGTTTAGTGATATAGAAGACACGCGAAAATACTTTAGTGATTGAGTAATGATGCTATGATAGATGAATAAACGAATTTGTCAAAAATGTAGAAAGCCAAGATTAGCTTAAAAGCGGTTGAGTGATATAGAAGCCTGGCAAAAATACTTTGTGATTGAGTAATGATGCTATGATACATGAATAAACGAATTTGTCAAAAATGTAGAAAGCCTAGATTATCTGAAAAGCAGTTTAGTGATATAGAAGCCTCGCGAAAATACTTTAGTGATTGATTAATGATGCTATGATAGATGAATAAACGAATTTGTCAAAAATGTAGAAAGCCAAGATTAGCTTAAAAGCGGTTGAGTGAAATAGAAGCCTCGCGAAAATACTTTAGTGATTGAGTAATGATGCTATGATACATGAATAAACGAATTTGTCAAAAATGTAGAATGCCTAGATTAGCTTAAAAGCGGTTGAGTGATATAGAAGCCTCGCGAAAATACTTTAGTGATTAAGTAATGATGCTATGATACATGAATAAACGAATTTGTCAAAAATGTAGAATGCCTAGATTAGCTTAAAAGCGGTTGAGTGATATAGAAGCCACGCGAAAATACTTTAGTGATTGATTAATGATGCTATGATAGATGAATAAACGAATTTGTCAAAAATGTAGAAAGCCAAGATTAGCTTAAAAGCGGTTGAGTGGTATAGAAGCCACGCGAAAATACTTTAGTGATTGAGTAATGATGCTATGATACATGAATAAACGAATTTGTCAAAAATGTAGAATGCCTAGATTAGCTTAAAAGCGGTTGAGTGATATAGAAGCCTCGCGAAAATACTTTGTGATTGAGTAATGATGCTATGATACATGAATAAACGAATTTGTCAAAAATGTAGAAAGCCAAGATTAGCTTAAAAGCGGTTGAGTGATATAGAAGCCTCGCGAAAATACTTTAGTGATTGATTAATGATGCTATGATAGATGAATAAACGAATTTGTCAAAAATGTAGAATGCCTAGATTAGCTTAAAAGCGGTTGAGTGATATAGAAGCCTCGCGAAAATACTTTAGTGATTGATTAATGATGCTATGATAGATGAATAAACGAATTTGTCAAAAATGTAGAAAGACAAGATTAGCTTAAAAGCGGTTGAGTGATATAGAAGCCTCGCGAAAATACTTTAGTGATTGAGTAATGATGCTATGATACATGAATAAACGAATTTGTCAAAAATGTAGAATGCCTAGATTAGCTTAAAAGCGGTTGAGTGATATAGAAGCCTCGCGAAAATACTTTAGTGATTGATTAATGATGCTATGATACATGAATAAACGAATTTGTCAAAAATGTAGAATGCCTAGATTAGCTTAAAAGCGGTTGAGTGATATAGAAGCCTCGCGAAAATACTTTAGTGATTGATTAATGATGATATGACAGATGAATAAACGAATTTGTCAAAAATGTAGAAAGCCAAGATTAGCTTAAAAGCGGTTGAGTGATATAGAAGCCTCGCGAAAATACTTTAGTGATTGAGTAATGATGCTATGATACATGAATAAACGAATTTGTCAAAAATGTAGAATGCCTAGATTAGCTTAAAAAGCGGTTGAGTGATATAGAAGCCTCGCGAAAATACTTTGTGATTGAGTAATGATGCTATGATATATGAATAAACGAATTTGTCAAAAATGTAGAAAGCCTAGATTAGCTTAAAAGCGGTTGAGTGATATAGAAGCCTCGCGAAAATACTTTAGTGATTGATTAATGATGCTATGATAGATGAATAAACGAATTTGTCAAAAATGTAGAAAGCCAAGATTAGATTAAAAGCGGTTGAGTGATATAGAAGCCTCGCGAAAATACTTTAGTGATTGAGTAATGATGCTATGATACATGAATAAACGAATTTGTCAAAAATGTAGAATGCCTAGATTAGCTTAAAAGCGGTTGAGTGATATAGAAGCCTCGCGAAAATACTTTGTGATTGAGTAATGATGCTATGATACATGAATAAACGAATTTGTCAAAAATGTAGAAAGCTTAAATTAGCTGAAAAGCGGTTGAGTGATATAGAAGCCTCGCGAAAATACTTTAGTGATTGATTAATGATGCTATGATAGATGAATAAACGAATTTGTCAAAAATGTAGAAAGCCAAGATTAGCTTAAAAGCGGTTGAGTGATATAGAAGCCTCGCGAAAATACTTTAGTGATTGAGTAATGATGCTATGATACATGAATAAACGAATTTGTCAAAAATGTAGAAAGCCTAAATTAGCTGAAAAGCTGTTCAGCGATATAGAAGCCTCGCGAAAATACTTTAGTGATTGATTAATGATGCTATGATAGATGAATAAACGAATTTGTCAAAAATGTAGAAAGCCAAGATTAGCTTAAAAGCGGTTGAGTGATATAGAAGTCTCGCGAAAATACTTTAGTGATTGAGTAATGATGCTATGATACATGAATAAACGAATTTGTCAAAAATGTAGAAAGCCTAAATTAGCTGAAAATCGGTTGAGTGATATAGAAGCCTCGCGAAAATACTATAGTGATTGATTAATGATGCTATGATAGATGAATAAACGAATTTGTCAAAAATGTAGAAAGCCAAGATTAGCATAAAAGCGGTTGTGTGATATAGAAGCCTCGCGAAAATACTTTGTGATTGAGTAATGATGCTATGATACATGAATAAATGAATTTGTCAAAAATGTAGAAAGCCTAGATTAGCTTAAAAGCGGTTGAGTGATATAGAAGCCTCGCGAAAATACTTTGTGATTGATTAATGATGCTATGATAGATGAATAAACGAATTTGTCAAAAATGTAGAAAGGCAAGATTAGCTTAAAAGCGGTTGAGTGATATAGAAGCCTCGCGAAAATACTTTAGTGATTGAGTAATGATGCTATGATACATGAATAAACGAATTTGTCGAAAATGTAGAAAGCCAAGATTAGCTTAAAAGCGGTTGTGTGATATAGAAGCCTCGCAAAAATACTTTGTGATTGAGTAATGATGCTATGATACATGAATAAACGAATTTGTCAAAAATGTAGAAAGCCTAGATTAGCTGAAAAGCGGTTTAGTGATATAGAAGCCTCGCGAAAATACTTTGTGATTGATTAATGATACTATGATACATGAATAAACGAATTTGTCAAAAATATAGAAAGCCTGCATTAGTTTAAAAGCGGTTTAGTGATATAGAAGCCTCGCGAAAATACTTTGTGATTGATTAATGATTCTATGATACATGAATAAACGAATTTGTCAAAAATGTAGAAAGCCTAGATTAGCTGAAAAGCCGTGTAGGGATATAAAAAGCTCGCGAAAATACTTTAGTGATTGATTAATGATGCTATGATAGATGAATAAACGAATTGGTCAAAAATGTAGAAAGCCAAGATTAGCTTAAAAGCGGTTGAGTGATATAGAAGCCTCGCGAAAATACTTTAGTGATTGATTAATGATGCTATGATAGATGAATAAACGAATTTGTCAAAAATGTAGAAAGCCAAGATTAGCTTAAAAGCGGTTGAGTGATATAGAAGCCTCGCGAAAATACTTTAGTGATTGAGTAATGATGCTATGATAGATGAATAAACGAATTTGTCAAAAATGTAGAAAGCCAAGATTAGCTTAAAAGCGGTTGTGTGATATAGATGCCTCGCGAAAATACTTTAGTGTTTGAGTAATGATGCTATGATACATGAATAAACGAATTTGTCAAAAATGTAGAAAGCCTAGATTATCTGAAAAGCGGTTTAGTGATATAGAAGCCTCGCGAAAATACTTTAGTGATTGATTAATGATGCTATGATAGATGAATAAACGAATTTGTCAAAAATGCAGAAAGCCAAGATTAGCTTAAAAGCGGTTGAGTGATATAGAAGCCTCGCGAAAATACTTTAGTGATTGAGTAATGATGCTATGATAGATGAATAAACGAATTTGTCAAAAATGTAGAATGCCTAGATTAGCTTAAAAGCGGTTGAGTGATATAGAAGCCTCGCGAAAATACTTTAGTGATTGAGTAATGATGCTATGATACATGAATAAACGAATTTGTCAAAAATGTAGAATGCCTAGATTAGCTTAAAAGCGGTTGAGTGATATAGAAGCCTCGCGAAAACACTTTAGTGATTGATTAATGATGCTATGATAGATGAATAAACGAATTTGTCAAAAATGTAGAAAGCCAAGATTAGCTTAAAAGCGGTTGAGTGATATAGAAGCCTCGCGAAAATACTTTAGTGATTGAGTAATGATGCTATGATACATGAATAAACGAATTTGTCAAAAATGTAGAATGCCTAGATTAGCTTAAAAGCGGTTGAGTGATATAGAAGCCTCGCGAAAATACTTTAGTGATTGAGTAATGATGCTATGATACATGAATAAACGAAGTTGTCAAAAATGTAGAATGCCTAGATTAGCTTAAAAGCGGTTGAGTGATATAGAAGCCTCGCGAAAATACTTTAGTGATTGAGTAATGATGCTATGATACATGAATAAACGAATTTGTCAAAAATGTAGAAAGCCAAGATTAGCTTAAAAGCGGTTGAGTGATATAGAAGCCTCGCGAAAATACTTTAGTGATTGAGTAATGATGCTATGATACATGAATAAACGAATTTGTCAAAAATGTAGAATGCCTAGATTAGCTTAAAAGCGGTTGAGTGATATAGAAGCCCCGCGAAAATACTTTGTGATTGAGTAATGATGCTATGATACATGAAAAAACGAATTTGTCAAAAATGTAGAAAGCATACATTAGCTGAAAAGCTGTTCAGCGATATAGAAGCCTCGCGAAAATACTTTAGTGATTGATTAATGATGCTATGATAGATGAATAAACGAATTTGTCAAAAATGTAGAAAGCCAAGATTAGCTTAAAAGCGGTTGAGTGATATAGAAGCCTCGCGAAAATACTTTAGTGATTGAGTAATGATGCTATGATACATGAATAAACGAATTTGTCAAAAATGTAGAATGCCTAGATTAGCTTAAAAGCGGTTGAGTGATATAGAAGCCTCGCGAAAATACTTTGTGATTGAGTAATGATGCTATGATACATGAATAAACAAATTTGTCAAAAATGTAGAAAGCCTAAATTAGCTGAAAAGCGGTTGAGTGATATAGAAGCCTCGCGAAAATACTTTAGTGATTGATTAATGATGCTATGATAGATGAATAAACGAATTTGTCAAAAATGTAGAAAGCCAAGATTAGCTTAAAAGCGGTTGAGTGATATAGAAGCCTCACGAAAATACTTTAGTGATTGAGTAATGATGCTATAATACATGAATAAACGAATTTGTCAAAAATGTAGAAAGCCTAAATTAGCTGAAAAGCTGTTCAGCGATATAGAAGCCTCGCGAAAATACTTTAGTGATTGATTAATGATGCTATGATAGATGAATAAACGAATTTGTCAAAAATGTAGAAAGCCAAGATTAGCTTAAAAGCGGTTGAGTGATATAGAAGCCTGGCAAAAATACTTTGTGATTGAGTAATGATGCTATGATACATGAATAAACGAATTTGTCAAAAATGTAGAAAGCCTAGATTATCTGAAAAGCGGTTTAGTGATATAGAAGCCTCGCGAAAATACTTTAGTGATTGATTAATGATGCTATGATAGATGAATAAACGAATTTGTCAAAAATGTAGAAAGCCAAGATTAGCTTAAAAGAGGTTGAGTGATATAGAAGCCTGGCAAAAATACTTTGTGATTGAGTAATGACGCTATGATACATGAATAAACGAATTTGTCAAAAATGTAGAAAGCCTAGATTATCTGAAAAGCGGTTTAGTGATATAGAAGCCTCGCGAAAATACTTTAGTGATTGATTAATGATGCTATGATAGATGAATAAACGAATTTGTCAAAAATGTAGAAAGCCAAGATTAGCTTAAAAGCGGTTGAGTGATATAGAAGCCTCGCGAAAATACTTTAGTGATTGAGTTATGATGCTATGATACATGAATAAACGAATTTGTCAAAAATGTAGAATGCCTAGATTAGCTTAAAAGCGGTTGAGTGATATAGAAGCCTCGCGAAAATACTTTAGTGATTGAGTAATGATGCTATGATACATGAATAAACGAATTTGTCAAAAATGTAGAATGCCAAGAGTAGCTTAAAAGCGGTTGAGTGATATAGAAGCCTCGCGAAAATACTTTAGTGATTGATTAATGATGCTATGATAGATGAATAAACGAATTTGTCAAAAATGTAGAAAGCCAAGATTAGCTTAAAAGCGGTTGAGTGATATAGAAGCCTCGCGAAAATACTTTAGTGATTGAGTTATGATGCTATGATACATGAATAAACGAATTTGTCAAAAATGTAGAAAGCCTACATTAGCTGAAAAGCTGTTCAGCGATATAGAAGCCTCGCGAAAATACTTTAGTGATTGATTAATGATGCTATGATAGATGAATAAACGAATTTGTCAAAAATGTAGAAAGCCAAGATTAGCTTAAAAGCGGTTGAGTGATATAGAAGCCTCGCGAAAATACTTTAGTGATTGAGTAATGATGCTATGATACATGAATAAACGAATTTGTCAAAAATGTAGAATGCCTAGATTAGATTAAAAGCGGTTGAGTGATATAGAAGCCTCGCGAAAATACTTTAGTGATTGATTAATGATGCTATGATACATGAATAAACGAATTTGTCAAAAATGTAGAAAGCCAAGATTAGTTGAAAAGGGGTTGAGTGATATAGAAGCCTCGCGAAAATACTTTAGTGATTGAGTAATGATGCTATGATACATGAATAAACGAATTTGTCAAAAATGCAGAAAGCCAAGATTAGCTTAAAAGCGGTTGAGTGATATAGAAGCCTCGCGAAAATACTTTAGTGATTGAGTAATGATGCTATGATACATGAATAAACGAATTTGTCAAAAATGTAGAATGCCTAGATTAGCTTAAAAGCGGTTGAGTGATATAGAAGCCTCGCGAAAATACTTTGTGATTGAGTAATGATGCTATGATACATGAATAAACGAATTTGTCAAAAATGTAGAAAGCCTAAATTAGCTGAAAAGCTGTTCAGCGATATAGAAGCCTCGCGAAAATACTTTAGTGATTGATTAATGATGCTATGATAGATGAATAAACGAATTTGTCAAAAATGTAGAAAGCCAAGATTAGCTTAAAAGCGGTTGAGTGATATAGAAGCCTGGCAAAAATACTTTGTGATTGAGTAATGATGCTATGATACATGAATAAACGAATTTGTCAAAAATGTAGAAAGCCTAGATTATCTGAAAAGCGGTTTAGTGATATAGAAGCCTCGCGAAAATACTTTAGTGATTGATTAATGATGCTATGATAGATGAATAAACGAATTTGTCAAAAATGTAGAAAGCCAAGATTAGCTTAAAAGAGGTTGAGTGATATAGAAGCCTGGCAAAAATACTTTGTGATTGAGTAATGATGCTATGATACATGAATAAACGAATTTGTCAAAAATGTAGAAAGCCTAGATTATCTGAAAAGCGGTTTAGTGATATAGAAGCCTCGCGAAAATACTTTAGTGATTGATTAATGATGCTATGATAGATGAATAAACGAATTTGTCAAAAATGTAGAAAGCCAAGATTAGCTTAAAAGCGGTTGAGTGATATAGAAGCCTCGCGAAAATACTTTAGTGATTGAGTTATGATGCTATGATACATGAATAAACGAATTTGTCAAAAATGTAGAATGCCTAGATTAGCTTAAAAGCGGTTGAGTGATATAGAAGCCTCGCGAAAATACTTTAGTGATTGAGTAATGATGCTATGATACATGAATAAACGAATTTGTCAAAAATGTAGAATGCCAAGAGTAGCTTAAAAGCGGTTGAGTGATATAGAAGCCTCGCGAAAATACTTTAGTGATTGATTAATGATGCTATGATAGATGAATAAACGAATTTGTCAAAAATGTAGAAAGCCAAGATTAGCTTAAAAGCGGTTGAGTGATATAGAAGCCTCGCGAAAATACTTTAGTGATTGAGTTATGATGCTATGATACATGAATAAACGAATTTGTCAAAAATGTAGAAAGCCTACATTAGCTGAAAAGCTGTTCAGCGATATAGAAGCCTCGCGAAAATACTTTAGTGATTGATTAATGATGCTATGATAGATGAATAAACGAATTTGTCAAAAATGTAGAAAGCCAAGATTAGCTTAAAAGCGGTTGAGTGATATAGAAGCCTCGCGAAAATACTTTAGTGATTGAGTAATGATGCTATGATACATGAATAAACGAATTTGTCAAAAATGTAGAATGCCTAGATTAGATTAAAAGCGGTTGAGTGATATAGAAGCCTCGCGAAAATACTTTAGTGATTGATTAATGATGCTATGATACATGAATAAACGAATTTGTCAAAAATGTAGAAAGCCAAGATTAGTTGAAAAGGGGTTGAGTGATATAGAAGCCTCGCGAAAATACTTTAGTGATTGAGTAATGATGCTATGATACATGAATAAACGAATTTGTCAAAAATGCAGAAAGCCAAGATTAGCTTAAAAGCGGTTGAGTGATATAGAAGCCTCGCGAAAATACTTTAGTGATTGAGTAATGATGCTATGATACATGAATAAACGAATTTGTCAAAAATGTAGAATGCCTAGATTAGCTTAAAAGCGGTTGAGTGATATAGAAGCCTCGCGAAAATACTTTGTGATTGAGTAATGATGCTATGATACATGAATAAACGAATTTGTCAAAAATGTAGAAAGCATACATTAGCTGAAAAGCTGTTCAGCGATATAGAAGCCTCGCGAAAATACTTTAGTGATTGATTAATGATGCTATGATAGATGAATAAACGAATTTGTCAAAAATGTAGAAAGCCAAGATTAGCTTAAAAGCGGTTGAGTGATATAGAAGCCTCGCGAAAATACTTTAGTGATTGAGTAATGATGCTATGATACATGAATAAACGAATTTGTCAAAAATGTAGAATGCCTAGATTAGCTTAAAAGCGGTTGAGTGATATAGAAGCCTCGCGAAAATACTTTAGTGATTGATTAATGATGCTATGATAGATGAATAAACGAATTTGTCAAAAATGTAGAAAGCCAAGATTAGCTGAAAAGCGGTTGAGTGATATAGAAGCCTCGCGAAAATACTTTAGTGATTGAGTAATGATGCTATGATACATGAATAAACGAATTTGTCAAAAATGTAGAATGCCTAGATTAGCTTAAAAGCGGTTGAGTGATATAGAAGCCCCGCGAAAATACTTTGTGATTGAGTAATGATGCTATGATACATGAATAAACGAATTTGTCAAAAATGTAGAAAGCCTAGATTAGCTTAAAAGCGGTTGAGTGATATAGAAGCCTCGCGAAAATACTTTAGTGATTGATTAATGATGCTATGATAGATGAATAAACGAATTTATCAAAAATGTAGAAAGCCAAGATTAGCTTAAAAGCGGTTGAGTGATATAGAAGCCTCGCGAAAATACTTTAGTGATTGAGTAATGATGCTATGATACATGAATAAACGAATTTGTCAAAAATGTAGAATGCCTAGATTAGCTTAAAAGCGGTTGAGTGATATAGAAGCCTCGCGAAAATACTTTGTGATTGAGTAATGATGCTATGATACATGAATAAACAAATTTGTCAAAAATGTAGAAAGCCTAAATTAGCTGAAAAGCGGTTGAGTGATATAGAAGCCTCGCGAAAATACTTTAGTGATTGATTAATGATGCTATGATAGATGAATAAACGAATTTGTCAAAAATGTAGAAAGCCAAGATTAGCTTAAAAGCGGTTGAGTGATATAGAAGCCTCACGAAAATACTTTAGTGATTGAGTAATGATGCTATAATACATGAATAAACGAATTTGTCAAAAATGTAGAAAGCCTAAATTAGCTGAAAAGCTGTTCAGCGATATAGAAGCCTCGCGAAAATACTTTAGTGATTGATTAATGATGCTATGATAGATGAATAAACGAATTTGTCAAAAATGTAGAAAGCCAAGATTAGCTTAAAAGCGGTTGAGTGATATAGAAGCCTGGCAAAAATACTTTGTGATTGAGTAATGATGCTATGATACATGAATAAACGAATTTGTCAAAAATGTAGAAAGCCTAGATTATCTGAAAAGCGGTTTAGTGATATAGAAGCCTCGCGAAAATACTTTAGTGATTGATTAATGATGCTATGATAGATGAATAAACGAATTTGTCAAAAATGTAGAAAGCCAAGATTAGCTTAAAAGAGGTTGAGTGATATAGAAGCCTGGCAAAAATACTTTGTGATTGAGTAATGATGCTATGATACATGAATAAACGAATTTGTCAAAAATGTAGAAAGCCTAGATTATCTGAAAAGCGGTTTAGTGATATAGAAGCCTCGCGAAAATACTTTAGTGATTGATTAATGATGCTATGATAGATGAATAAACGAATTTGTCAAAAATGTAGAAAGCCAAGATTAGCTTAAAAGCGGTTGAGTGATATAGAAGCCTCGCGAAAATACTTTAGTGATTGAGTTATGATGCTATGATACATGAATAAACGAATTTGTCAAAAATGTAGAATGCCTAGATTAGCTTAAAAGCGGTTGAGTGATATAGAAGCCTCGCGAAAATACTTTAGTGATTGAGTAATGATGCTATGATACATGAATAAACGAATTTGTCAAAAATGTAGAATGCCAAGAGTAGCTTAAAAGCGGTTGAGTGATATAGAAGCCTCGCGAAAATACTTTAGTGATTGATTAATGATGCTATGATAGATGAATAAACGAATTTGTCAAAAATGTAGAAAGCCAAGATTAGCTTAAAAGCGGTTGAGTGATATAGAAGCCTCGCGAAAATACTTTAGTGATTGAGTTATGATGCTATGATACATGAATAAACGAATTTGTCAAAAATGTAGAATGCCTAGATTAGCTTAAAAGCGGTTGAGTGATATAGAAGCCTCGCGAAAATACTTTAGTGATTGAGTAATGATGCTATGATACATGAATAAACGAATTTGTCAAAAATGTAGAATGCCAAGATTAGCTTAAAAGCGGTTGAGTGATATAGAAGCCTCGCGAAAATACTTTAGTGATTGATTAATGATGCTATGATAGATGAATAAACGAATTTGTCAAAAATGTAGAAAGCCAAGATTAGCTTAAAAGCGGTTGAGTGATATAGAAGCCTCGCGAAAATACTTTAGTGATTGAGTTATGATGCTATGATACATGAATAAACGAATTTGTCAAAAATGTAGAAAGCCTACATTAGCTGAAAAGCTGTTCAGCGATATAGAAGCCTCGCGAAAATACTTTAGTGATTGATTAATGATGCTATGATAGATGAATAAACGAATTTGTCAAAAATGTAGAAAGCCAAGATTAGCTTAAAAGCGGTTGAGTGATATAGAAGCCTCGCGAAAATACTTTAGTGATTGAGTAATGATGCTATGATACATGAATAAACGAATTTGTCAAAAATGTAGAATGCCTAGATTAGATTTAAAGCGGTTGAGTGATATAGAAGCCTCGCGAAAATACTTTAGTGATTGATTAATGATGCTATGATACATGAATAAACGAATTTGTCAAAAATGTAGAAAGCCAAGATTAGTTGAAAAGGGGTTGAGTGATATAGAAGCCTCGCGAAAATACTTTAGTGATTGAGTAATGATGCTATGATACATGAATAAACGAATTTGTCAAAAATGCAGAAAGCCAAGATTAGCTTAAAAGCGGTTGAGTGATATAGAAGCCTCCCGAAAATACTTTAGTGATTGAGTAATGATGCTATGATACATGAATAAACGAATTTGTCAAAAATGTAGAATGCCTAGATTAGCTTAAAAGCGGTTGAGTGATATAGAAGCCTCGCGAAAATACTTTGTGATTGAGTAATGATGCTATGATACATGAATAAACGAATTTGTCAAAAATGTAGAAAGCATACATTAGCTGAAAAGCTGTTCAGCGATATAGAAGCCTCGCGAAAATACTTTAGTGATTGATTAATGATGCTATGATAGATGAATAAACGAATTTGTCAAAAATGTAGAAAGCCAAGATTAGCTTAAAAGCGGTTGAGTGATATAGAAGCCTCGCGAAAATACTTTAGTGATTGAGTAATGATGCTATGATACATGAATAAACGAATTTGTCAAAAATGTAGAATGCCTAGATTAGCTTAAAAGCGGTTGAGTGATATAGAAGCCTCGCGAAAATACTTTAGTGATTGATTAATGATGCTATGATAGATGAATAAACGAATTTGTCAAAAATGTAGAAAGCCAAGATTAGCTGAAAAGCGGTTGAGTGATATAGAAGCCTCGCGAAAATACTTTAGTGATTGAGTAATGATGCTATGATACATGAATAAACGAATTTGTCAAAAATGTAGAATGCCTAGATTAGCTTAAAAGCGGTTGAGTGATATAGAAGCCTCGCGAAAATACTTTAGTGATTGATTAATGATGCTATGATAGATGAATAAACGAATTTGTCAAAAATGTAGAAAGCCAAGATTAGCTTAAAAGCGGTTGAGTGATATAGAAGCCTCGCGAAAATACTTTAGTGATTGAGTAATGATGCTATGATACATGAATAAACGAATTTGTCAAAAATGTAGAATGCCTAGATTAGCTTAAAAGCGGTTGAGTGATATAGAAGCCTCGCGAAAATACTTTGTGATTGAGTAATGATGCTATGATACATGAATAAACAAATTTGTCAAAAATGTAGAAAGCCTAAATTAGCTGAAAAGCGGTTGAGTGATATAGAAGCCTCGCGAAAATACTTTAGTGATTGATTAATGATGCTATGATAGATGAATAAACGAATTTGTCAAAAATGTAGAAAGCCAAGATTAGCTTAAAAGCGGTTGAGTGATATAGAAGCCTCACGAAAATACTTTAGTGATTGAGTAATGATGCTATAATACATGAATAAACGAATTTGTCAAAAATGTAGAAAGCCTAAATTAGCTGAAAAGCTGTTCAGCGATATAGAAGCCTCGCGAAAATACTTTAGTGATTGATTAATGATGCTATGATAGATGAATAAACGAATTTGTCAAAAATGTAGAAAGCCAAGATTAGCTTAAAAGCGGTTGAGTGATATAGAAGCCTGGCAAAAATACTTTGTGATTGAGTAATGATGCTATGATACATGAATAAACGAATTTGTCAAAAATGTAGAAAGCCTAGATTATCTGAAAAGCGGTTTAGTGATATAGAAGCCTCGCGAAAATACTTTAGTGATTGATTAATGATGCTATGATAGATGAATAAACGAATTTGTCAAAAATGTAGAAAGCCAAGATTAGCTTAAAAGAGGTTGAGTGATATAGAAGCCTGGCAAAAATACTTTGTGATTGAGTAATGATGCTATGATACATGAATAAACGAATTTGTCAAAAATGTAGAAAGCCTAGATTATCTGAAAAACGGTTTAGTGATATAGAAGCCTCGCGAAAATACTTTAGTGATTGATTAATGATGCTATGATAGATGAATAAACGAATTTGTCAAAAATGTAGAAAGCCAAGATTAGCTTAAAAGCGGTTGAGTGATATAGAAGCCTCGCGAAAATACTTTAGTGATTGAGTTATGATGCTATGATACATGAATAAACGAATTTGTCAAAAATGTAGAATGCCTAGATTAGCTTAAAAGCGGTTGAGTGATATAGAAGCCTCGCGAAAATACTTTAGTGATTGAGTAATGATGCTATGATACATGAATAAACGAATTTGTCAAAAATGTAGAATGCCAAGAGTAGCTTAAAAGCGGTTGAGTGATATAGAAGCCTCGCGAAAATACTTTAGTGATTGATTAATGATGCTATGATAGATGAATAAACGAATTTGTCAAAAATGTAGAAAGCCAAGATTAGCTTAAAAGCGGTTGAGTGATATAGAAGCCTCGCGAAAATACTTTAGTGATTGAGTTATGATGCTATGATACATGAATAAACGAATTTGTCAAAAATGTAGAAAGCCTACATTAGCTGAAAAGCTGTTCAGCGATATAGAAGCCTCGCGAAAATACTTTAGTGATTGATTAATGATGCTATGATAGATGAATAAACGAATTTGTCAAAAATGTAGAAAGCCAAGATTAGCTTAAAAGCGGTTGAGTGATATAGAAGCCTCGCGAAAATACTTTAGTGATTGAGTAATGATGCTATGATACATGAATAAACGAATTTGTCAAAAATGTAGAATGCCTAGATTAGATTAAAAGCGGTTGAGTGATATAGAAGCCTCGCGAAAATACTTTAGTGATTGATTAATGATGCTATGATACATGAATAAACGAATTTGTCAAAAATGTAGAAAGCCAAGATTAGTTGAAAAGGGGTTGAGTGATATAGAAGCCTCGCGAAAATACTTTAGTGATTGAGTAATGATGCTATGATACATGAATAAACGAATTTGTCAAAAATGCAGAAAGCCAAGATTAGCTTAAAAGCGGTTGAGTGATATAGAAGCCTCGCGAAAATACTTTAGTGATTGAGTAATGATGCTATGATACATGAATAAACGAATTTGTCAAAAATGTAGAATGCCTAGATTAGCTTAAAAGCGGTTGAGTGATATAGAAGCCTCGCGAAAATACTTTGTGATTGAGTAATGATGCTATGATACATGAATAAACGAATTTGTCAAAAATGTAGAAAGCATACATTAGCTGAAAAGCTGTTCAGCGATATAGAAGCCTCGCGAAAATACTTTAGTGATTGATTAATGATGCTATGATAGATGAATAAACGAATTTGTCAAAAATGTAGAAAGCGAAGATTAGCTTAAAAGCGGTTGAGTGATATAGAAGCCTCGCGAAAATACTTTAGTGATTGAGTAATGATGCTATGATACATGAATAAACGAATTTGTCAAAAATGTAGAATGCCTAGATTAGCTTAAAAGCGGTTGAGTGATATAGAAGCCTCGCGAAAATACTTTAGTGATTGATTAATGATGCTATGATAGATGAATAAACGAATTTGTCAAAAATGTAGAAAGCCAAGATTAGCTGAAAAGCGGTTGAGTGATATAGAAGCCTCGCGAAAATACTTTAGTGATTGAGTAATGATGCTATGATACATGAATAAACGAATTTGTCAAAAATGTAGAATGCCTAGATTAGCTTAAAAGCGGTTGAGTGATATAGAAGCCCCGCGAAAATACTTTGTGATTGAGTAATGATGCTATGATACATGAATAAACGAATTTGTCAAAAATGTAGAAAGCCTAGATTAGCTTAAAAGCGGTTGAGTGATATAGAAGCCTCGCGAAAATACTTTAGTGATTGATTAATGATGCTATGATAGATGAATAAACGAATTTGTCAAAAATGTAGAAAGCCAAGATTAGCTTAAAAGCGGTTGAGTGATATAGAAGCCTCGCGAAAATACTTTAGTGATTGAGTAATGATGCTATGATACATGAATAAACGAATTTGTCAAAAATGTAGAATGCCTAGATTAGCTTAAAAGCGGTTGAGTGATATAGAAGCCTCGCGAAAATACTTTGTGATTGAGTAATGATGCTATGATACATGAATAAACAAATTTGTCAAAAATGTAGAAAGCCTAAATTAGCTGAAAAGCGGTTGAGTGATATAGAAGCCTCGCGAAAATACTTTAGTGATTGATTAATGATGCTATGATAGATGAATAAACGAATTTGTCAAAAATGTAGAAAGCCAAGATTAGCTTAAAAGCGGTTGAGTGATATAGAAGCCTCACGAAAATACTTTAGTGATTGAGTAATGATGCTATAATACATGAATAAACGAATTTGTCAAAAATGTAGAAAGCCTAAATTAGCTGAAAAGCTGTTCAGCGATATAGAAGCCTCGCGAAAATACTTTAGTGATTGATTAATGATGCTATGATAGATGAATAAACGAATTTGTCAAAAATGTAGAAAGCCAAGATTAGCTTAAAAGCGGTTGAGTGATATAGAAGCCTGGCAAAAATACTTTGTGATTGAGTAATGATGCTATGATACATGAATAAACGAATTTGTCAAAAATGTAGAAAGCCTAGATTATCTGAAAAGCGGTTTAGTGATATAGAAGCCTCGCGAAAATACTTTAGTGATTGATTAATGATGCTATGATAGATGAATAAACGAATTTGTCAAAAATGTAGAAAGCCAAGATTAGCTTAAAAGAGGTTGAGTGATATAGAAGCCTGGCAAAAATACTTTGTGATTGAGTAATGATGCTATGATACATGAATAAACGAATTTGTCAAAAATGTAGAAAGCCTAGATTATCTGAAAAGCGGTTTAGTGATATAGAAGCCTCGCGAAAATACTTTAGTGATTGATTAATGATGCTATGATAGATGAATAAACGAATTTGTCAAAAATGTAGAAAGCCAAGATTAGCTTAAAAGCGGTTGAGTGATATAGAAGCCTCGCGAAAATACTTTAGTGATTGAGTTATGATGCTATGATACATGAATAAACGAATTTGTCAAAAATGTAGAATGCCTAGATTAGCTTAAAAGCGGTTGAGTGATATAGAAGCCTCGCGAAAATACTTTAGTGATTGAGTAATGATGCTATGATACATGAATAAACGAATTTGTCAAAAATGTAGAATGCCAAGAGTAGCTTAAAAGCGGTTGAGTGATATAGAAGCCTCGCGAAAATACTTTAGTGATTGATTAATGATGCTATGATAGATGAATAAACGAATTTGTCAAAAATGTAGAAAGCCAAGATTAGCTTAAAAGCGGTTGAGTGATATAGAAGCCTCGCGAAAATACTTTAGTGATTGAGTTATGATGCTATGATACATGAATAAACGAATTTGTCAAAAATGTAGAATGCCTAGATTAGCTTAAAAGCGGTTGAGTGATATAGAAGCCTCGCGAAAATACTTTAGTGATTGAGTAATGATGCTATGATACATGAATAAACGAATTTGTCAAAAATGTAGAATGCCAAGATTAGCTTAAAAGCGGTTGAGTGATATAGAAGCCTCGCGAAAATACTTTAGTGATTGATTAATGATGCTATGATAGATGAATAAACGAATTTGTCAAAAATGTAGAAAGCCAAGATTAGCTTAAAAGCGGTTGAGTGATATAGAAGCCTCGCGAAAATACTTTAGTGATTGAGTTATGATGCTATGATACATGAATAAACGAATTTGTCAAAAATGTAGAAAGCCTACATTAGCTGAAAAGCTGTTCAGCGATATAGAAGCCTCGCGAAAATACTTTAGTGATTGATTAATGATGCTATGATAGATGAATAAACGAATTTGTCAAAAATGTAGAAAGCCAAGATTAGCTTAAAAGCGGTTGAGTGATATAGAAGCCTCGCGAAAATACTTTAGTGATTGAGTAATGATGCTATGATACATGAATAAACGAATTTGTCAAAAATGTAGAATGCCTAGATTAGATTTAAAGCGGTTGAGTGATATAGAAGCCTCGCGAAAATACTTTAGTGATTGATTAATGATGCTATGATACATGAATAAACGAATTTGTCAAAAATGTAGAAAGCCAAGATTAGTTGAAAAGGGGTTGAGTGATATAGAAGCCTCGCGAAAATACTTTAGTGATTGAGTAATGATGCTATGATACATGAATAAACGAATTTGTCAAAAATGCAGAAAGCCAAGATTAGCTTAAAAGCGGTTGAGTGATATAGAAGCCTCCCGAAAATACTTTAGTGATTGAGTAATGATGCTATGATACATGAATAAACGAATTTGTCAAAAATGTAGAATGCCTAGATTAGCTTAAAAGCGGTTGAGTGATATAGAAGCCTCGCGAAAATACTTTGTGATTGAGTAATGATGCTATGATACATGAATAAACGAATTTGTCAAAAATGTAGAAAGCATACATTAGCTGAAAAGCTGTTCAGCGATATAGAAGCCTCGCGAAAATACTTTAGTGATTGATTAATGATGCTATGATAGATGAATAAACGAATTTGTCAAAAATGTAGAAAGCCAAGATTAGCTTAAAAGCGGTTGAGTGATATAGAAGCCTCGCGAAAATACTTTAGTGATTGAGTAATGATGCTATGATACATGAATAAACGAATTTGTCAAAAATGTAGAATGCCTAGATTAGCTTAAAAGCGGTTGAGTGATATAGAAGCCTCGCGAAAATACTTTAGTGATTGATTAATGATGCTATGATAGATGAATAAACGAATTTGTCAAAAATGTAGAAAGCCAAGATTAGCTGAAAAGCGGTTGAGTGATATAGAAGCCTCGCGAAAATACTTTAGTGATTGAGTAATGATGCTATGATACATGAATAAACGAATTTGTCAAAAATGTAGAATGCCTAGATTAGCTTAAAAGCGGTTGAGTGATATAGAAGCCTCGCGAAAATACTTTAGTGATTGATTAATGATGCTATGATAGATGAATAAACGAATTTGTCAAAAATGTAGAAAGCCAAGATTAGCTTAAAAGCGGTTGAGTGATATAGAAGCCTCGCGAAAATACTTTAGTGATTGAGTAATGATGCTATGATACATGAATAAACGAATTTGTCAAAAATGTAGAATGCCTAGATTAGCTTAAAAGCGGTTGAGTGATATAGAAGCCTCGCGAAAATACTTTGTGATTGAGTAATGATGCTATGATACATGAATAAACAAATTTGTCAAAAATGTAGAAAGCCTAAATTAGCTGAAAAGCGGTTGAGTGATATAGAAGCCTCGCGAAAATACTTTAGTGATTGATTAATGATGCTATGATAGATGAATAAACGAATTTGTCAAAAATGTAGAAAGCCAAGATTAGCTTAAAAGCGGTTGAGTGATATAGAAGCCTCACGAAAATACTTTAGTGATTGAGTAATGATGCTATAATACATGAATAAACGAATTTGTCAAAAATGTAGAAAGCCTAAATTAGCTGAAAAGCTGTTCAGCGATATAGAAGCCTCGCGAAAATACTTTAGTGATTGATTAATGATGCTATGATAGATGAATAAACGAATTTGTCAAAAATGTAGAAAGCCAAGATTAGCTTAAAAGCGGTTGAGTGATATAGAAGCCTGGCAAAAATACTTTGTGATTGAGTAATGATGCTATGATACATGAATAAACGAATTTGTCAAAAATGTAGAAAGCCTAGATTATCTGAAAAGCGGTTTAGTGATATAGAAGCCTCGCGAAAATACTTTAGTGATTGATTAATGATGCTATGATAGATGAATAAACGAATTTGTCAAAAATGTAGAAAGCCAAGATTAGCTTAAAAGAGGTTGAGTGATATAGAAGCCTGGCAAAAATACTTTGTGATTGAGTAATGATGCTATGATACATGAATAAACGAATTTGTCAAAAATGTAGAAAGCCTAGATTATCTGAAAAACGGTTTAGTGATATAGAAGCCTCGCGAAAATACTTTAGTGATTGATTAATGATGCTATGATAGATGAATAAACGAATTTGTCAAAAATGTAGAAAGCCAAGATTAGCTTAAAAGCGGTTGAGTGATATAGAAGCCTCGCGAAAATACTTTAGTGATTGAGTTATGATGCTATGATACATGAATAAACGAATTTGTCAAAAATGTAGAATGCCTAGATTAGCTTAAAAGCGGTTGAGTGATATAGAAGCCTCGCGAAAATACTTTAGTGATTGAGTAATGATGCTATGATACATGAATAAACGAATTTGTCAAAAATGTAGAATGCCAAGAGTAGCTTAAAAGCGGTTGAGTGATATAGAAGCCTCGCGAAAATACTTTAGTGATTGATTAATGATGCTATGATAGATGAATAAACGAATTTGTCAAAAATGTAGAAAGCCAAGATTAGCTTAAAAGCGGTTGAGTGATATAGAAGCCTCGCGAAAATACTTTAGTGATTGAGTTATGATGCTATGATACATGAATAAACGAATTTGTCAAAAATGTAGAAAGCCTACATTAGCTGAAAAGCTGTTCAGCGATATAGAAGCCTCGCGAAAATACTTTAGTGATTGATTAATGATGCTATGATAGATGAATAAACGAATTTGTCAAAAATGTAGAAAGCCAAGATTAGCTTAAAAGCGGTTGAGTGATATAGAAGCCTCGCGAAAATACTTTAGTGATTGAGTAATGATGCTATGATACATGAATAAACGAATTTGTCAAAAATGTAGAATGCCTAGATTAGATTAAAAGCGGTTGAGTGATATAGAAGCCTCGCGAAAATACTTTAGTGATTGATTAATGATGCTATGATACATGAATAAACGAATTTGTCAAAAATGTAGAAAGCCAAGATTAGTTGAAAAGGGGTTGAGTGATATAGAAGCCTCGCGAAAATACTTTAGTGATTGAGTAATGATGCTATGATACATGAATAAACGAATTTGTCAAAAATGCAGAAAGCCAAGATTAGCTTAAAAGCGGTTGAGTGATATAGAAGCCTCGCGAAAATACTTTAGTGATTGAGTAATGATGCTATGATACATGAATAAACGAATTTGTCAAAAATGTAGAATGCCTAGATTAGCTTAAAAGCGGTTGAGTGATATAGAAGCCTCGCGAAAATACTTTGTGATTGAGTAATGATGCTATGATACATGAATAAACGAATTTGTCAAAAATGTAGAAAGCATACATTAGCTGAAAAGCTGTTCAGCGATATAGAAGCCTCGCGAAAATACTTTAGTGATTGATTAATGATGCTATGATAGATGAATAAACGAATTTGTCAAAAATGTAGAAAGCGAAGATTAGCTTAAAAGCGGTTGAGTGATATAGAAGCCTCGCGAAAATACTTTAGTGATTGAGTAATGATGCTATGATACATGAATAAACGAATTTGTCAAAAATGTAGAATGCCTAGATTAGCTTAAAAGCGGTTGAGTGATATAGAAGCCTCGCGAAAATACTTTAGTGATTGATTAATGATGCTATGATAGATGAATAAACGAATTTGTCAAAAATGTAGAAAGCCAAGATTAGCTGAAAAGCGGTTGAGTGATATAGAAGCCTCGCGAAAATACTTTAGTGATTGAGTAATGATGCTATGATACATGAATAAACGAATTTGTCAAAAATGTAGAATGCCTAGATTAGCTTAAAAGCGGTTGAGTGATATAGAAGCCCCGCGAAAATACTTTGTGATTGAGTAATGATGCTATGATACATGAATAAACGAATTTGTCAAAAATGTAGAAAGCCTAGATTAGCTTAAAAGCGGTTGAGTGATATAGAAGCCTCGCGAAAATACTTTAGTGATTGATTAATGATGCTATGATAGATGAATAAACGAATTTGTCAAAAATGTAGAAAGCCAAGATTAGCTTAAAAGCGGTTGAGTGATATAGAAGCCTCGCGAAAATACTTTAGTGATTGAGTAATGATGCTATGATACATGAATAAACGAATTTGTCAAAAATGTAGAATGCCTAGATTAGCTTAAAAGCGGTTGAGTGATATAGAAGCCTCGCGAAAATACTTTGTGATTGAGTAATGATGCTATGATACATGAATAAACAAATTTGTCAAAAATGTAGAAAGCCTAAATTAGCTGAAAAGCGGTTGAGTGATATAGAAGCCTCGCGAAAATACTTTAGTGATTGATTAATGATGCTATGATAGATGAATAAACGAATTTGTCAAAAATGTAGAAAGCCAAGATTAGCTTAAAAGCGGTTGAGTGATATAGAAGCCTCACGAAAATACTTTAGTGATTGAGTAATGATGCTATAATACATGAATAAACGAATTTGTCAAAAATGTAGAAAGCCTAAATTAGCTGAAAAGCTCTTCAGCGATATAGAAGCCTCGCGAAAATACTTTAGTGATTGATTAATGATGCTATGATAGATGAATAAACGAATTTGTCAAAAATGTAGAAAGCCAAGATTAGCTTAAAAGCGGTTGAGTGATATAGAAGCCTGGCAAAAATACTTTGTGATTGAGTAATGATGCTATGATACATGAATAAACGAATTTGTCAAAAATGTAGAAAGCCTAGATTATCTGAAAAGCGGTTTAGTGATATAGAAGCCTCGCGGAAATACTTTAGTGACTGAGTAATGATGCTATGATACATGAATAAACGAATTTGTCAAAAATGTAGAAAGCCTAGATTAGCTGAAAAGCGGTTTAGTGATATAGAAGCCTCGCGAAAATACTTTAGTGACTGAGTAATGATGCTATGATACATGAATAAACGAATTTGTCAAAAATGTACAAAGCCTAGATTAGCTGAAAAGCGGTTGAGTGATATAGAAGCCTCGCAAAAATACTTTAGTGATTGAGTAATGATGCTATGATACATGAATAAACGAATTTGTCAAAAATGTACAAAGCCTAATTTAGCTGAAAAGCGGTTTAGTGATGTAGAAGCCTCGCAAAAATACATTAGTGATTGATTAATGATGCTGTGATACATGAATAAACGAATTTGTCAAAAATGTAGAAAGCCAAGATTAGCTTAAATGCGGATTACTGATATAGAAGCCTCGCGAAAATACTTTAGTGACTGAGTAATGATGCTATGATACATGAATAAACGAATTTGTCAAAAATGTACAAAGCCTAGATTAGCTGAAAAGCGGTTTACTGTTATAGAAGCCTTGCGAAAATACTTTAGTGATTGAATAATGATGCTATGATACATGAATAAACGAATTTGTCAAAAATGTAGAAAGCCTTAATTAGTTAAATAGCGGTCTAGTGATATAGAAGCCTTGCGAAAATACTTTGTGATTGATTAATGATGCTGTGATACATGAATAGACGAATTTGTCAAAAATGTAGAAAGCCTAGATTAGCTTAAAAGCGGTTTAGTGATATAGAACCTCGTGAAAATACATTAGTGATTGAGTAATTATGCTATGATACATGAATAAACGAATTTGTCAAAATGCAGAAAGCCTAGATTAGCTTAAAAGTGGTTTAGTGATATAGAAGCCTCGCGAAAATACTTTAGTGTTTGAGTAATGATGCTATGATACATGAATAAACGAATTTGTCAAAAATGTAGAATGCCTAGATTAGCTTAAAAGAGGTTTAGTGATATAGAAGCCTCGCAAAAATACATTAGTGATTGATTAATGATGCTGTGATACATGAATAGACGAATTTGTCAAAAATGTAGAAAGCCTAGATTAGCTTAAAAGCTGTTTAGTGATATAGAACCTCGTGAAAATACATTAGTGATTGAGTAATGATGCTATGATACGTGAATAAACGAATTTGTCAAAAATGCAGAAAGCCTAGATTAGCTTAAAAGAGGTTTAGTGATATAGAAGCCTAGCGAAAATACTTTGTGATTGAGTAATGATGCTATGATACATGAATAAACGAATTTGTCAAAAATGTAGAAAGCCTAGATTTGCTGAAAAGCGGTTTAGTGATATAGAAGCCTCGCGAAAATACTTTAGTGATTGAGTAATAATGCTATGATACATGAATAAACGAATTTGTCAAAAATGTAGAAAGCCAAGATTAGCTTAAAAGCGGTTTAGTAATATAGAAGCCTAGCGAAAATACTTTAGTGATTGAGAAATGATGCTATGATACATGAATAAACGAATTTGTTAAAAATGTAGAAAGCCTAGATTAGCTGAAAGGCGGGGTAGGAATATAGGAAGCTCGCAAAAATACTTTAGTGATTAAGTAATGATGCTATGATACATGAATAAACGAATTTGTCAAAAATGTAGAAAGCCTAGATTAGCTTAAATGCGGTTTAGTGATATAGACGCCTAGCGAAAATACTTTAGTGACTGAGTAATGATGCTATGATACATGAATAAACGAATTTGTCAAAAATGTAGAATGCCTAGATTAGCTTAAAAGCGGTTTAGTGATATAGAAGCCTCGCGAAAATACTTTAGTGATTGATTAATGATGCTATGATAGATGAATAAACGAATTTGTCAAAAATGTAGAAAGCCAAGATCAGCTTAAAAGCGGTTTAGTGATATAGAAGCCTCGCGAAAATACTTTAGTGTCTGAGTAATGATGCTATGATACATGAATAAACGAATTTGTCAAAAATGTAGAAAGCCTAAATTAGCTGAAAGGCGGGGTAGGAATATAGGAAGCTCGCAAAAATACTTTAGTGATTAAGTAATGATGCTATGATACATGAATAAACGAATTTGTCAAAAATGTAGAAAGCCTAGATTAGCTTAAATGCGGTTTAGTGATATAGACGCCTAGCGAAAATACTTTAGTGACTGAGTAATGATGCTATGATACATGAATAAACGAATTTGTCAAAAATGTAGAAAGCCAAGATTAGCTGAAAAGCGGTTTAGTGATATAGAGCCCTCACAAAAATACTTTAGTGATTGAGTAATGATGCTATGATACATGAATAAACGAATTTGACAAAAATGTAGAAAACCTAGATTAGCTTAAAGGCGGTGTTGGGATATAGAAAGCTCGCGAAAATACTTTAGTGATTAAGTAATGATGCTATGATACATGAATAAACGAATTTGTCAAAAATGTAGAAAGCCAAGATTAGCTTAAAAGCGGTTCAGCGATATAGAAGCCTCGCGAAAATACTTTAGTGTTTGAGTAATGATGCTATGATACATGAAAAAACGAATTTGTCACAAATGTAGAAAGCCTAGATTCCTGAAAAGCCGTGTAGGGATATAAAAAGCTCGCGAAAATACCTTAGTGATTGAGTAATGACGCTATGATACATGAATAAACGAATTTGTCAAAAATGTAGAATGCCTAGATTAGCTTAAAAGCGGCTTAGTGATATAGAAGCCTTGCGAAAATACTTTAGTGATTGAGTAATGATGCTATGATACATGAATAAACGAATTTGTCAAAAATGTAGAAAGACTAAATTAGCTGAAAAGCTGTTCAGCAATATAGAAGCCTTGCGAAATTACTTTACTGATTGAGTAATGACGCTATGATACATGAATAAACGAATTTGTCAAAAATGTAGAAAGCCTAGATTAGCTTAAAAGCGGCTTAGTGATATAGAGGACTCGCGAAAATACATTAGTGATTGATTAATGATGCTGTGATACATGAATAAACGAATTTGTCAAAAATGTAGAAAGCCAAGATTAGCTTAAATGCCGATTACTGATATAGAAGCCTCGCGAAAATACTTTAGTGACTGAGTAATGATGCTATGATACATGAATAAACGAATTTGTCAAAAATGTAGAAAGCCTAGATTAGATGAAAAGCCGTGTAGGGATATAGAAGCTTCGCGAAAATACTTTAGTGATTGAGTAATTATGCTATGATACATGAATAAACGAATTTGTCAAAAATGTAGAAAGCCTAGATTAGCGTAAAAGCGGTTGAGTGATATAGAAGCCTCGCGAAAATACTTTAGTGATTCATTAATGATGCTATGATACATGAATAAACGAATTTGTCAAAAATGTAGAATGCCTAGATTAGCTTAAAAGCGGTTGAGTGATATAGAAGCCTCGCGAAAATACTTTAGTGACTGAGTAATGATGCTGTGATACATGAATAAACGAATTTGTCAAAAATGTAGAAAGCCTAGATTAGCTGAAAAGCGGTTTAGTGACATAGAAGCCTGGCAAAAATACTTTGTGATTGAGTAATGATGCTATGATACATGAATAAACGAATTTGTCAAAAATGTAGAAAGCCTAGATTAGCTTAAAACGGTTTAGTGATATAGAAGCCTCGCGAAAATACATTACTGATTGATTAATGATGCTGTGATACATGAATAAACGAATTTGTCAAACATGTAGAAAGCCAAGATTAGCTTAAATGCGGATTACTGATATAGAAGCCTCGCGAAAATACTTTAGTGACTGAGTAATGATGCTATGATACATGAATAAACGAATTTGTCAAAAATGTACAAAGCCTAGATTAGCTGAAAAGCGGTTTAGTGATATAGAAGCCTTGCGAAAATACTTTAGTGATTGAATAATGATGCTATGATACATGAATAAACGAATTTGTCAAAAATGTAGAAAGCCTAAATTAGCTGAAAAGCGGTTTAGTGATATAGAAGCCTTGCGAAAATACATTAGTGATTGATTAATGATGCTGTGATACATGAATAAACGAATTTGTCAAAAATGTAGAAAGCCAAGATTAGCTTAAATGCGGATTACTGATATAGAAGCCTCGCGAAAATACTTTAGTGACTGAGTAATGATGCTATGATACATGAATAAACGAATTTGTCAAAAATGTAGAAAGCCTAGATTAGGTGAAAAGCGGTTTAGTGATATAGAAGCCTTGCGAAAATACTTTAGTGATTGAATAATGATGCTATGATACATGAATAAACGAATTTGTCAAAAATGTAGAAAGCCTAAATTAGCTTAAAAGAGGTTTAGTGATATAGAAGCCTCGCAAAAATACATTTGTGATTGATTAATGATGCTATGATACATGAATAAACGAATTTGTCAAAAATGTAGAAAGCCTAAATTAGCTGAAAAGCGGTTTAGTGATATAGAAGCCTCGCGAAAATACATTAGTGATTGATTAATGATGCTGTGATACATGAATAAACGAATTTGTCAAAAATGTAGAAAGCCAAGATTAGCTTAAATGCGGATTACTGATATAGAAGCCTCGCGAAAATACTTTAGTGACTGAGTAATGATGCTATGATACATGAATAAACGAATTTGTCAAAAATGTAGAAAGCCTAGATTAGCTGAAATGCGGTTTAGTGATATAGAAGCCTCGCGAAAATACATTAGTGATTGATTAATGATGCTGTGATACATGAATAAACGAATTTGTCAAAAATGTAGAAAGCTAAGATTAGCTTAAATGCGGATTACTGATATAGAAGCCTCGCGAAAATACTTTAGTGACTGAGTAATGATGCTATGATACATGAATAAACGAATTTGTCAAAAATGTACAAAGCCTAGATTATCTGAAAAGCGGTTTAGTGATATAGAAGCCTTGCGAAAATACTTTAGTGATTGAATAATGATGCTATGATACATGAATAAACGAATTTGTCAAAAATGTAGAAAGCCTAAATTAGCTGAAAAGCGGTTTAGTGATATAGAATCCTCGCGAAAATACATTAGTGATTGATTAATGATGCTGTGATACATGAATAAACGAATTTGTCAAAAATGTAGAAAGCCAAGATTAGCTTAAATGCGGATTACTGATATAGAATCCTCGCGAAAATACTTTAGTGACTGAGTAATGACGCTATGATACATGAATAAACGAATTTGTCAAAAATGTAGAAAGCCTAGATTAGCTGAAAAGCGGTTTAGTGATATAGAAGCCTTGCGAAAATACTTTAGTGATTGAATAATGATGCTATGATACATGAATAAACGAATTTGTCAAAAATGTAGAAAGCCTAAATTAGCTGTAAAGCGGTTTAGTGATATAGAAGCCTCGCGAAAATATATTAGTGATTGATTAATGATGCTGTGATACATGAATAAACGAATTTGTCAAAAATGTAGAAAGCCAAGATTAGCTTAAATGCGGATTACTGATATAGAATCCTCGCGAAAATACTTTAGTGACTGAGTAATGATGCTATGATACATGAATAAACGAATTTGTCAAAAATGTACAAAGCCTAGATTAGCTGAAAAGCGGTTGAGTGATATAGAAGCCTCGCAAAAATACTTTAGTGATTGAGTAATGATGCTATGATACATGAATAAACGAATTTGTCAAAAATGTAGAAAGCCTTAATTAGTTAAATAGCGGTCTAGTGATATAGAAGCCTTGCGAAAATACTTTGTGATTGATTAATGATGCTGTGATACATGAATAGACGAATTTGTCAAAAATGTAGAAAGCCTAGATTAGCTTAAAAGCGGTTTAGTGATATAGAACCTCGTGAAAATACATTAGTGATTGAGTAATTATGCTATGATACATGAATAAACGAATTTGTCAAAATGCAGAAAGCCTAGATTAGCTTAAAAGAGGTTTAGTGATATAGAAGCCTCGCGAAAATACTTTAGTGTTTGAGTAATGATGCTATGATACATGAATAAACGAATTTGTCAAAAATGTAGAATGCCTAGATTAGCTTAAAAGAGGTTTAGTGATATAGAAGCCTCGCAAAAATACATTAGTGATTGATTAATGATGCTGTGATACATGAATAGACGAATTTGTCAAAAATGTAGAAAGCCTAGATTAGCTTAAAAGCGGTTTAGTGATATAGAACCTCGTGAAAATACATTAGTGATTGAGTAATGATGCTATGATACATGAATAAACGAATTTGTCAAAAATGCAGAAAGCCTAGATTAGCTTAAAAGAGGTTTAGTGATATAGAAGCCTAGCGAAAATACTTTGTGATTGAGTAATGATGCTATGATACATGAATAAACGAATTTGTCAAAAATGTAGAAAGCCTAGATTTGCTGAAAAGCGGTTTAGTGATATAGAAGCCTCGCGAAAATACTTTAGTGATTGAGTAATAATGCTATGATACATGAATAAACGAATTTGTCAAAAATGTAGAAAGCCAAGATTAGCTTAAAAGCGGTTTAGTAATATAGAAGCCTGGCGAAAATACTTTAGTGATTGAGTAATGATGCTATGATACATGAATAAACGAATATGTTAAAAATGTAGAAAGCCTAGATTAGCTGAAAGGCCGGGCAGGAATATAGGAAGCTCGCAAAAATACTTTAGTGATTAAGTAATGATGCTATGATACATGAATAAACGAATTTGTCAAAAATGTAGAAAGCCTAGATTAGCTTAAATGCGGTTTAGTGATATAGACGCCTAGCGAAAATACTTTAGTGACTGAGTAATGATGCTATGATACATGAATAAACGAATTTGTCAAAAATGTAGAATGCCTAGATTAGCTTAAAAGCGGTTTAGTGATATAGAAGCCTCGCGAAAATACTTTAGTGATTGATTAATGATGCTATGATAGATGAATAAACGAATTTGTCAAAAATGTAGAAAGCCAAGATCAGCTTAAAAGCGGTTTAGTGATATAGAAGCCTCGCGAAAATACTTTAGTGTCTGAGTAATGATGCTATGATACATGAATAAACGAATTTGTCAAAAATGTAGAATGCCTAGATTAGCTTAAAAGAGGTTTAGTGATATAGAAGCCTCGCGAAAATACTTTGTGATTGAGTAATGATGCTATGATACATGAATAAACGAATTTGTCAAAAATGTAGAAAGCCTAGATTATCTGAAAAGCGGTTTAGTGATATAGAAGCCTTGCGAAAATACTTTTGTGATTGAATAATTATGCTATGATACATGAATAAACGAATTTGTCAAAAATGTAGAAAGCCTAAATTAGCTGAAAAGCGGTTTAGTGATATAGAAGCCTTGCGAAAATACTTTAGTGATTGAATAATGATGCTATGATACATGAATAAACGAATTTGTCAAAAATGTAGAAAGCCTAAATTAGCTGAAAAGCGGTTTAGTGATATAGAAGCCTCGCGAAAATACATTAGTGATTGATTAATGATGCTGTGATACATGAATAAACGAATTTGTCAAAAATGTAGAACGCCAAGATTAGCTTAAATGCGGATTACTGATATAGAATCCTCGCGAAAATACTTTAGTGACTGAGTAATGATGCTATGATACATGAATAAACGAATTTGTCAAAAATGTACAAAGCCTAGATTAGCTGAAAAGCGGTTGAGTGATATAGAAGCCTCGCAAAAATACTTTAGTGATTGAGTAATGATGCTATGATACATGAATAAACGAATTTTTCAAAAATGTAGAAAGCCTTAATTAGTTAAATAGCGGTCTAGTGATATAGAAGCCTTGCGAAAATACTTTGTGATTGATTAATGATGCTGTGATACATGAATAGACGAATTTGTCAAAAATGTAGAAAGCCTAGATTAGCTTAAAAGCGGTTTAGTGATATAGAACCTCGTGAAAATACATTAGTGATTGAGTAATTATGCTATGATACATGAATAAACGAATTTGTCAAAATGCAGAAAGCCTAGATTAGCTTAAAAGAGGTTTAGTGATATAGAAGCCTCGCGAAAATACTTTAGTGTTTGAGTAATGATGCTATGATACATGAATAAACGAATTTGTCAAAAATGTAGAATGCCTAGATTAGCTTAAAAGAGGTTTAGTGATATAGAAGCCTCGCAAAAATACATTTGTGATTGATTAATGATGCTGTGATACATGAATAGACGAATTTGTCAAAAATGTAGAAAGCCTAGATTAGCTTAAAAGCGGTTTAGTGATATAGAACCTCGTGAAAATACATTAGTGATTGAGTAATGATGCTATGATACATGAATAAACGAATTTGTCAAAAATGCAGAAAGCCTAGATTAGCTTAAAAGAGGTTTAGTGATATAGAAGCCTAGCGAAAATACTTTGTGATTGAGTAATGATGCTATGATACATGAATAAACGAATTTGTCAAAAATGTAGAAAGCCTAGATTTGCTGAAAAGCGGTTTAGTGATATAGAAGCCTCGCGAAAATACTTTAGTGATTGAGTAATAATGCTATGATACATGAATAAACGAATTTGTCAAAAATGTAGAAAGCCAAGATTAGCTTAAAAGCGGTTTAGTAATATAGAAGCCTGGCGAAAATACTTTAGTGATTGAGTAATGATGCTATGATACATGAATAAACGAATATGTTAAAAATGTAGAAAGCCTAGATTAGCTGAAAGGCGGGGCAGGAATATAGGAAGCTCGCAAAAATACTTTAGTGATTAAGTAATGGTGCTATGATACATGAATAAACGAATTTTTCAAAAATGTAGAAAGCCTAGATTAGCTTAAATGCGGTTTAGTGATATAGACGCCTAGCGAAAATACTTTAGTGACTGAGTAATGATGCTATGATACATGAATAAACGAATTTGTCAAAAATGTAGAATGCCTAGATTAGCTTAAAAGCGGTTTAGTGATATAGAAGCCTCGCGAAAATACTTTAGTGATTGATTAATGATGCTATGGTAGATGAATAAACGAATTTGTCAAAAATGTAGAAAGCCAAGATCAGCTTAAAAGCGGTTTAGTGATATAGAAGCCTCGCGAAAATACTTTAGTGTCTGAGTAATGATGCTATGATACATGAATAAACGAATTTGTCAAAAATGTAGAATGCCTAGATTAGCTTAAAAGAGGTTTAGTGATATAGAAGCCTCGCGAAAATACTTTGTGATTGAGTAATGATGCTATGATACATGAATAAACGAATTTGTCAAAAATGTAGAAAGCCTAGATTTGCTGAAAAGCGGTTTAGTGATATAGAAGCCTCGCGAAAATACTTTAGTGATTGAGTAATGATGCTATGATACATGAATAAACGAATTTGTCAAAAATGTAGAAAGCCAAGATTAGCTTAAAAGCGGTTTAGTAATATAGAAGCCTGGCGAAAATACTTTAGTGATTGAGTAATGATGCTCTGATACATGAATAAACGAATATGTTAAAAATGTAGAAAGCCTAGATTAGCTGAAAGGCGGGGCAGGAATATAGGAAGCTCGCAAAAATACTTTAGTGATTAAGTAATGGTGCTATGATACATGAATAAACGAATTTTTCAAAAATGTAGAAAGCCTAGATTAGCTTAAATGCGGTTTAGTGATATAGACGCCTAGCGAAAATACTTTAGTGACTGAGTAATGATGCTATGATACATGAATAAACGAATTTGTCAAAAATGTAGAATGCCTAGATTAGCTTAAAAGCGGTTTAGTGATATAGAAGCCTCGCGAAAATACTTTAGTGATTGATTAATGATGCTATGGTAGATGAATAAACGAATTTGTCAAAAATGTAGAAAGCCAAGATCAGCTTAAAAGCGGTTTAGTGATATAGAAGCCTCGCGAAAATACTTTAGTGTCTGAGTAATGATGCTATGATACATGAATAAACGAATTTGTCAAAAATGTAGAATGCCTAGATTAGCTTAAAAGAGGTTTAGTGATATAGAAGCCTCGCGAAAATACTTTGTGATTGAGTAATGATGCTATGATACATGAATAAACGAATTTGTCAAAAATGTAGAAAGCCTAGATTTGCTGAAAAGCGGTTTAGTGATATAGAAGCCTCGCGAAAATACTTTAGTGATTGAGTAATGATGCTATGATACATGAATAAACGAATTTGTCAAAAATGTAGAAAGCCAAGATTAGCTTAAAAGCGGTTTAGTAATATAGAAGCCTGGCGAAAATACTTTAGTGATTGAGTAATGATGCTATGATACATGAATAAACGAATTTGTTAAAAATGTAGAAAGCCTAGATTAGCTGAAAGGCGGGGTAGGAATATAGGAGGCTCGCAAAAATACTTTACTGATTAAGTAATGATGCTATGATACATGAATAAACGAATTTGTCAAAAATGTAGAAAGCCTAGATTAGCTTAAATGCGGTTTAGTGATATAGACGCCTAGCGAAAATACTTTAGTGACTGAGTAATGATGCTATGATACATGAATAAACGAATTTGTCAAAAATGTAGAAAGCCAAGATTAGCTGAAAAGCGGTTTAGTGATATAGAGCCCTCACAAAAATACTTTAGTGATTGAGTAATGATGCTATGATATATGAATAAACGAATTTGACAAAAATGTAGAAAACCTAGATTAGCTGAAAGGCGGGGTTGGGATATAGAAAGCTCGCGAAAATACTTTAGTGATTAAGTAATGATGCTATGATACATGAATAAACGAATTTGTCAAAAATGTAGAAAGCCTAGATTAGCTTAATAGCGGTTTAGTGATATAGAAGCCTCGCGAAAATACTTTAGTGACTGAGTAATGATGCCATGATACATGAATAAACGAATTTGTCAAAAATGTAGAAAGACTAGATTATCTTAAACACGGTTTAGTGATATAGAAGCCTCGCGAAAATACTTTAGTGACTGAGTAATGATGCTATGATACATGAATTAACGAATTTGTCAAAAATGTAGAAAGACTAGATTAGCTTAAAAGCGGTTTAGTGATATAGAAGCCTCGCGAAAATTCTTTAGTGATTGAGTAATGATGCTATGATACATGAATAAACGAATTTCTCAAAAATGGAGAAAGCCAAGATCAGCTTAAAAGCGGTTTAGTGATATAGAAGCCTGGCGAAAATACTTTAGTGACTGAGTAATGATGCTATGATACATGAATAAACGAATTTGTCAAAAATGTAGTAGGAATGCTAGATTAGCTTGAAAACGGTTTAGTGACATAGAAGCCTCGCGAAAATACTTTAGTGATTGAGTAATGATGCTATGATACATGAATGAATAAACGAATTTGCCACAAATGTAGAAAGCCTAGATTAGCTGAAAAACGGTTTAGTGATATAGAAGCCTCGCGAAAATACTTTAGTGGTTGAGCAATGATTCTATGATACATGAATAAACGAATTTGTCAAAAATGTAGAAAGCCTAGATTAGCTTAAAAACGGTTTAGTGATATAGAAGCCTCGCGAAAATACTTTAGTGACTGAGTAATGATGCTATGATACATGAATAAACGAATTTGTCAAAAATGTAGAAAGCCTAGATTAGCTTAAAAACGGTTTAGTGATATAGAAGCCTCGCGAAAATACTTTAGTGAATGAGTAAGAATGCTATGATACATGAATAAACGAATTTGTCAAAAATGTAGAAAGCCGAGATTAGCTTAAAAACGGTTTAGTGATATAGAAGCCTCGCGAAAATACTTTAGTGAATGAGTAAGGATGCTATAAGATATGAATAACCGAATTTGTCAAAAATATAGAAAGCCTAGATTAGCTGAAAAGCCGTGAAGGTACATGGAAGCTTCGCGAAAATACTTTAGTGATTGAGTAATGATGCTATGATACATGAATAAACCAATTTGTCAAAAATGTAGAAAGCCTAGATTAGCTGAAAAGCGGCTTAGTGATATAGAAGCCTCGCGAAAATAGTCTAGTGATTGAGTAATTATGCTATGATACATGAATAAACGAATTTGTCAAAAATGTAGAAAGCCTAGATTAGGTGAAAGGCGGTGTAGGGAAACAGAATGCTCGCGAAAATACTTCAGTGATTGAGTAATGATTCTATGTTACATGAATAAACGAATTTGTCAAAAATATACAAACCTAGATTATCTTAAAAGCGGTTTAGTGATATAGAAGCCTTGCGAAAATACTTCAGTGGTTGAGTAATGATGCTGTGGCACCATTTAACGAGGCAGAAAGGGAAAAGAAAGAATAGAAGTAAAGAAGAGACTAAGAACCGAATCGTGAGTGATAAGCAAGAACACACACACAGCTAAGAGACAATGGATAAAAGGATATTTTGATAAGTAACAAATGGCGAAAGAGTGTCATTACAATGACAGGGAAATTCTGAGTAAAAAGAAAGGGAAAGAAGGAAAGAATCAGATATGTTTTGGCATCGGCTGTGTTATCTAAGAATATGAAAACAAACTATTGGTACGGGAAGACATCTTATTATCAACTACAGACCGGCTGGCCAAAGAAAAAAAAAATTCAAATGAAAATGATTTTTCGTTAAGTGACGAAAAACAGGCAACTAATAGGACTTGGACAGATATGAAAAATAAAAACCACCCATGAGCGTCCGACGGAACATCCTTGGCCTGCGATAATAAAATTTTGTTTTCAGGAATTTGTACCGAAGGAAAATGAATGTGTTTTTTTTTTCTTTCTTCGAGGCGACAGACTGACTGGAACTTTGGAGATGTTTCTTTTTGAGACCGTGTTAAGAAGACCACCCATTCTGATAATTAGCGATAAAATACCTGACGTAAACCACGTGTAGAACAAGAGTTATGACCGCCATTGTCATATTGTCCCGTTCGCAGCTGGAGAAATGATAAACCATTAAGGGGAAGAAAAGGGAAAGAAAAGGGAAAGAGAAGAGATAATTTTTTTTTTTTAAGCAAGATATTTCTTTTTTCTTCGTCCACGCCCGACTAAGACATCATTGGTCGAGTGGTGATCACGTGATGCACGAGGGAGGCTGTTGCCGCCCATCTGGAGAATGAGTAAGAGAGGTTGCCACGAAGATGTGGGGAGGGCAGTTCACGCCCCTCTGAAGTATGATGAGAATGTGGGAGTGAGGAAAGGTTCCCAAAAATGGAAAAAGGTGGAAATTCCTAACCAGAGAGGTGGATATGTATTTAGAATTATCGAGGAACCCCCCGGCACCGACAAACTCACCCCGGCTTTGGTCGGCGCCCATATAAACGAAGCCACAACGAGCAGAAATGAGTCGAGTCCCAGCAGTTCACAGAGTCAGTCTTCGGTTGAGGCAAGCCTCGCAGATAGCTGACCAGGATTCACGCACATTCCGGACCCATCTTCAAACCAAGAACAATTATTTTGAAGAGCGACTTAGATCCAGATCACCGAAATAAGTTTTTCTTTTGACTTTCGTCCAAAGACCCACCGAAACACCAATTTCTTAGAGAGCAGACGACTTGAAGTGTTAAAACATGCCTAGCGGAAAACGACGTGTCACAATCCATAGAACGGGTCGGGAGATAGATGCAGTCCTATGTATCGAACAACTAGACATAAAGTTTGTTACCTTTTTCTTTGATACTTTGAACTTTTGAGTTTTCATTTTATTGTCTTTTATGCATATTTGTGTGGTATCACCCTCGTTGAACTCGGTTTGCAGTACTGCCCCAACCACTGTTTGATCTCGTCTGCCTAAGATCAATTCACAACGTGGGTAGGCAGACTGGGAATCAAAGTAGTTACTTCGGTAACCAGGCGTTGGAAGCGAGTTGGGAACGACGAGGCTGATATCAAATCTAACCAGATTCCCACCCGAATCACCAAAAGGTTAGAACGCCACATTTGGAGCAGCGACACCCGAACGAAGCAGCGAGGAGCGAACGGCTGCCGCCGCGGCGAGGACATCACAGTTGGTGCCGTGGTAGACTAGGATAGAACGACACGGTTGGCGCTGCGACCAGGGGACAACGTCACAATGCGATGATACATGAATAAACGAATTTGTCAAAAATGGAGAAAGCCTAGATTAGCTGAAAAGCGGTTTAGTGATATAGAAGCCTCGCGAAAATACTTTAGTGATTGAGTAATGATGCTATGATACATGAATAAACGAATTTGTCAAAAATGTAGGAAGCCTAGATTAGCTGAAAAGCGGTGTAGGTATATAGAAATCTCGCGAAAATACTTTACTGACTGAGTAATGATGCTATGATACATGAATAAACGAGTTTGTCAAAAATGTAGAAACCTAGATTAGCTGAAAAGCGGTTTAGTTATATAGAAGCCTCGCGAAAATACTTTAGTGATTAAGTAATGATGCTATGATACATGAATAAACGAATTTGTCAAAAATGTAGAAAGCCTAGATTAGCTGAAAAGCAGTGTAGGGACATAGAAAGCACGTGAAAATACTTTAATCATTGTGTAATGATGCTATATGAATTAACGAATTTGTTAAAAATGTAGAAAGCTCTTGCTTCAATCTTTTGTGTTTAGAATAGAATAGATGAAATGCGGTGTATGGTTACAGTAACCCCGGGAAAGACTTTGATGACTGAATGATGATGCTGTGATATATATTCATTTTATTTTTATTTTCTCTTAAAATAATTTTTCACGAAAATTGTTTTCTCAATTCCCGTAGCTGTTATCGCCTTTTACAGTATTTTATTAACCTTTTCACTAGAAGAAACATTTGGCATTCAGTGATCGATCAGCCAGTATTTCTTTCGGTTGAAATTTATAAAATCTTTCTCTTAAAACAATTTTTTTAGAAAAGTAGATTTCTCAGACCAACTAGCTGTCATTGCTCTTTCCAGTACTGATGAAGTTTTCCTTTCTAACCTTTTGTTTGAAGTAGTGTGGAATGTCAACATCTTGATTATGTCATTATTTTCTCTACGATTTTATGTGCTATCCATTTTAGTTTTGCCGTCTTCGAGGTTCGAAGAAGTATGGTCCCAGTAAGGCCTAGATGCTTCATTCGCCATTTTGAATTATTCATCTTAGAAAGCGGTTGCATACAGATAATAGTTTAGATAATTCTGAACGCGTTTGGTTCCATTCATGGCATCCATGTGAATATCTCAATTTTGATGAGACTATGAAAGAACATCTCTCGAGATTTATGTTAATCTTTTGGTTTTGTAGCAACTGGAGGTATTATGCGAAACTATCCCTAGCGCTATTTATTCTCTATTCAATTTTCTTTTCTCCTATAATAAATATGGAATGAACAATTTCGTCGGAAGGTTTTTTTTTTCAATCATTTCACTCCAAGCAAGGCGATAATGCCACTAAGTCACAAAAATGAAGTGGAAAAGAATAAAAATACTTAAACAACCAAAGACACGTCAAGAAACCTTTCGCAGACATCTGGGCCCTGGCATACAACCGCGACACATGAGTAGAACCCCGTTTCAGGACTGTAGAAAAATGCTAACAGATTTAAGTGAAAACTCAGTTCTTGTACATTAACTGGCTCATAGAAAGTAACTCAATTTTTGTACAAAACCGGCTCCAATTATTTGAATATTTGTATTCATCTACATATTAACCAATCAGCAACATCGTACGAAACGCGTGGTGTTCTTTGAATTGGAAGACGACAAAATAACTCTTAAAAATGAAATTTTGGTGGCTCACTTCAGAATATGATCAAACAATATTTTTTCCTTAAAAGAAATATCTAAAATTAGGAAAATATATATTAGCTAATAAGCTTGAGATTATAAATCTAAATTCTAGTTTCATCCAGAGCCTACTATTTTATTATAAATATGATCAACTCTTGTTCGCTAACTAGTCTTTCAGGGAACCTTTGACCAGGGTGTTTGTTCGATCGTTTGTCACACAAACGAAACTGAAATTCTCGAACTTAATTTCTCACATCTTTCGCATAGTTATTTGACTATACAACATTACAAAAATTATGTTTAGCGATATTGACAATGCGCATGCTAACTTGTTTACATGTGGCGATAGTAGCAACTAACTTCCTGTCTTTCTTTCATGAGTTTGACGACCAGTTTCATACACACACTGTAAACAATGTATGCCTGTGTCACATAGTACTGGTCACATATAAACGCATTTTCCGTTTATCCTATACTAACGTAATTCATTCGGTTGTACCGTAAAAATAAAGATACACAAAATATTTTGTGAAATTTGTAAAGAATCTTTGTAATTCATTTCTTTCAATTTGAAAGAAAAATAATACTAAAAAAAAAGACTCAAAGAAATAAAAATTATTGAAATTTGTACATCCGTGTTTAGTTAAATTTCCAAGAATAATTCTGAAGACAAATTGGTATAAATATGACAATGGAAAAAAAAAAAAAGTCTTAGTAAAAAGGAAGTTAACAATATCCAAAATGAGGCTTACACAGGAGCGCCTCTTTTTCAAATTTTGGATTTGACGTAATTATGGCTACAAAAATTTCACTTTCATTGCTTGTCTTGATAAATTCGGAAGACAACGCGTCGGCAAGAACTACGAATTTTTCCACATCCGTGTTTGAAGGTTAACTTAATTCTTCGTTTATACACGCATATTCCGCTACAGAATGGTGGACGGCTCAGCATGTCGGCGCCTCAACGGCTCCTTTCTGTGTTAAGGGCGAAAAGAGGAGGAGGAGGAGGAGAAGAAGAAGATGAGGAAAACTATCTGCTTTTATTTGAGATGTTCCTTCTACCTGTCTTTCCCAGTTATTTTATTGTTAATTAGATGATAGATAAGGATCATGTTTTCTCTCGTTTTTATTGATAATTTGTTTTTGTTTTTTTATTTATTGTTAATCTTTTAGATTTACCAAAGGCCCTCTTTGATAAGCATTGATCAAAAATCTGGTTGTTTTAGATCGGGTTGGGCAACCTTTTGAAGAGAGTAGTCAAGTAAGCTCGGCAGTGTCTAGGACGAGGGTCAAGATATCAAATGTACTACAGGGTGTCCCAAGAGTCACGCTACAATTGGCAGAAAACATACATTTGTGAAATAGCCATAAGAAGAATTTTGTATGACACGATCTTTCATAAGTCGACCAATAAAATTTCCTAATTGTCATACGTAGAAACATTATTTCATTTGGTAAATAAATATAAAATTTACAAAGTTTTTTGATTTTAAAGCGACTTTTGTATAATAAATTGTCTTGACAGACAGTTCCATCCAAAAGTCTGACTTGGTCTGGAGATTTAAAGAAAACACGACGATGTTTAAACAAGGTTCCTTATTTTGCTGCAGGAATAACAGGACAACTAACACAATCGACAAAAAATGCAAATTCCTTACAGCTAGAAATAGAAAATTATTTAATGAGCCATGGGTACCTCGAGTTGGTGTAATGGTTAGCAAGCGTGTCTCGCTAGCACAATTACGACTGAGTAGTGAGTTCGATCCTCACTGGGTGTCCCATACTTTCGGCCTTGTGTCACATCTAAGCTACACTTAGAAAATCCTTTAGAGCATCTCCAGTTGGTGTAATGGTTAGCAAGCGTGTCTCGCTAGAACAATTACGATTGAGTAGTGAGTTCGATCCTCACTGTGGTGCCCCATACTTTCGACCTTGTGCCACATCTGAGCTACGCTTAGAAAATCCCTATTTAATGAGACAGTTATTTCTGCTTATTGTTCGATAACTTCTCCACATCAGGTGAAATATGTGTTGAGGAAAATATCACCGAGGTGGTCATCACCCAAACCTTGTTCTTAAACAATATATATTCAATTTTCGGGGAAAAAAGTTGTTCATAAGCATATGTAGTTTCAAATAATAATATGACCATTTTCGCATCATTCATTCAGTTTTTCTATTTTCCGTTTGACAAAACATTTCTTGTAGAAGTCAGCAGTTGATTCGGAATTAAATTTTGATTTCAAAAATTCTTCGCATTGTAAGTCGATTAATTCCAACTAATATATTTCTATCACTTGCTCCGCAAATTAATTAGATAATTAGTGTTCAGGTGTTAAGTTAGCATGCCGGAAAAAATCCTTTTACGGGCCAGACAAAAATCATTCGCACGCCGGGTGTGGCCCTAAGGCCCGGTGTTGCCGATCCCTGCTCTAGGGGATTCAGTTGGAGTACTCTATGCCCACCAATAGCTAGGAGGAGAAAAGAGGTGGTTTCATACTTTTTCCAAGGGTATTTGCACGTAAGTTAATATAACAAACTCGACTGGAATTGTAACTCCGACAGGAGCAAATTATCATCCAAGTGGTCATCACCCAACCTTTTTCTTAAACGACTTTTAGTATATTTCATTTTCGGAAAAAAGGTTATTCACAACCATATGCATATCCAAATAATGATGCCATCGTTTTCGTATTATTCAATCGGTATTTATATTTTCCGCTTGGCAAAAAATATTTCTTGTAGAAATCAGCAGTTAGTTCGGAATTAAATTTTGAGTTAAAAATTCATCGCATTGTGAGTTAAAAATTCATCGCATTGTAAGTCGATTAATTCTAACTGATATTTTTTTGACACTTGTTCTGAAAATTAATTAGATAATTAGTGTCCAGGTGTTAAGTTGGCGGGCCGGACAAAAATCCTTGGCGGGCCGGACAAAGATCTTTCGCGGGTCGGACAAAAATCCTTCGCGGGCCAGACAAAAATCCTTCGCGGGCCAGACAAAAATCCTTCGCGGGCCAGACAAAAATCTTTCGCGCGCCGGACAAAAATCCTTCGCGGGTCAGACAAAAATCCTTCGCGGGCCAGACAAAAATCTTTCGCGGGCCGGACAAAAATCTTTCGCGGGGCGGACAAAAATCTTTAGCGGGTCAGACAAAAATCCTTCGCGTGCCAGACAAAAATCCTTCGCGGGCCAGACAAAAATCCTTCGCGTGCCAGACAAAAGTCCTTCGCGGTCCTGACAAAAATCCTTCGCGTGCCAGACAAAAGTCCTTCGCGGTCCTGACAAAAATCCTTCGCGTGCCAGACAAAAATCCTTCGCGGTCCTGACAAAAATCCTTCGCGTGCCAGACAAAAATCCTTCGCGGTCCTGACAAAAATCCTTCGCGTGCCAGACAAAAATCCTTCGCGGGCCAGACAAAAATCCTTCGCGGGCCTGACAAAAGTCCTTCGCGGTCCTGACAAAAATCCTTCGCGTGCCAGACAAAAATCCTTCGCGGTCCTGACAAAAATCCTTCGCGTGCCAGACAAAAATCCTTCGCGGTCCTGACAAAAATCCTTCGCGTGCCAGACAAAAATCCTTCGCGGGCCAGACAAAAATCCTTCGCGGGCCAGACAAAAATCCTTCGCGGGCCAGACAAAAGTCCTTCGCGGTCCTGACAAAAATCCTTCGCGTGCCAGACAAAAATCCTTCGCGGTCCTGACAAAAATCCTTCGCGTGCCAGACAAAAATCCTTCGCGGTCCTGACAAAAATCCTTCGCGTGCCAGACAAAAATCCTTCGCGGGCCAGACAAAAATCCTTCGCGGGCCAGACAAAAATCCTTCGCGGGCCAGACAAAAATCCTTCGCGGTCCTGACAAAAATCCTTCACGGGCCAGACAAAAAAAGGTGAAATATTTGTCGATGACAGGTACAAAATATCACCCAAGTGGCCATCAACCAAACTTGTTCTTAAAAGACTTTTAGTAGATTTCATTTTCAAAAAAATAGTTGTCCATGAGCTTATGTACTTCCAAATAATGATCATTTTCGTATTATTCAATCGGCTTTTATATTTTCTGCTTGGTAAAAGATATTTCTTGTAGAAATCAGCACTACCTACCTGCACCTGTAACGGCATTCACACGGGGTGGGCTGAGCCGGCTCCAATATTGGAGTTTCATGGGAATTTGGAATTTACAAGCGGTCCCCAACCTGCATGTATAGCACATGAGATTTGATTATAGTGGTGAAGGTTTCGTGCAGGACCATCCATACTTTTTGAAGGGCCGATTACAGTGCACTAAGTGCCACAAAGTCCGCAAACGGCCCTCCGCAGGTTTTGAGTTCAGAGTGGACTAATGGATTGAGGAATCGGAGAGCCGAGTTCGAATTCCAGTCGAATCCATTACATTCACTTCTGTGCTAATATCCTTGGGAAAGGTGTGAATCTTCCTCTTCTCCCCCCAGCTATGGGGTAAAAAAAAAAAAATAATAAAATAAGCACTGGGATTCGGAATGAAATTTTGATTTAAAAAATTCGTGGCATTGTAAGTCGATTAACTCCAGCTGATGTTTTTATGCCACTTGCTCCACAAATTAATTGCATAATTAGTGTCTAGGTGCTAATTTGGTGGGCTGGACAAAAATCCTTCGCTTGCTGGATGTGGCCCGGTGTCTGGAGGTTGCCGACCCCAGGTTTAAATGAATTGTTCCACTCTTTTACTTGTACTTCTGATTGTAATTTTTAATACGTCTCTACTACTTTATTTTATACTATTGGTTTGATTGTTTTATCTCCCTTCGTCATTGATAAGGGTCGATCAAAAAGCTGGTGGTTTAAGATGAATTATACATTCTTTTTCTTTTACTTTTGATAATATTTTTAAACTTTTCTCATGCAAAACTTAAGGTTTGTAACACTTATAGATTGTATAACTAATTTGTATAACTAAATTCGTTTTATTGTTTAAACTTTTAAATTTATTAACAATTCCAATTTGATATGGGTTGATTAAAAAGTTGTATCTTTAAGAGGAATGTGCCACCATTTTTCTTGTACTTTTCATTGTACTTTTCAACATGTCCCCGTTTCGTTTTGCTATACTTAAGTTTTATACCACTAAGGAATTGTATGACTAATTTCGTTTTGTTGTATTAGTCATTTAAATTTTAAAAAACAATTTTCTTTGATAAGGGTTAACTGAAAAGCTGGCGTTTCAAGGGGACTTAACATCATCTTTGCCTGTTTCTCAGTATTAATTTTCAAATCCATTTTTTTCGTTTGTCTTGCCACATAAATTCAAAGTTTGAAAGCATCACTTTCTCTTAGTTATTTTGATAATTTTGTTTTATTTTATACATTTTTAAACAAGAAGATTTCTTTTCAAATTTATTTTTTTACAAAATGGTAAATAATAAATCTTTATAAACGACATAATAAATATTGTATTTTACTTGGTTCAAATAATTTTTTTAATAAACATTTTTGAGGGAGTCAAAAGTGTATACAGTAATAACGGTGTTTATTGGCGGGCACGAAGGTTATATTACCGAAATTTCTACCTTTAAATAAATAAATATTTATTACTGATATATTTTGACTTGCCTGAGATTGACGAGGGATCATGGATACCATAAAGCGGCCAATGGTCTAAAATGTTTCGGGCGCCCTGAGCGAGTATGTGTGTGTTCTTTTATACATACGGTTTACATTATAGCTGCATATCCACACACACAAAAAATCAAATTAATATCTGACTCTTCTGTTACAAATTACGTTTCGACTCACGGATCCATTAATGATCCGGATATGTTAAGCAAGCGCAAACTGAATGTGAAATTTCAGGAAATATGCCCTGTCACTACCAATACATCTTTTAGCCACAGACAAACTGATGGATATTTTTTTTCAATGCTATTATAAAAAAAAAAAAAAAAAAAAAAAAAAAAAAAAAGGAAAAAAGACGAGCGTGTCTTCATACATACGTATGCGAAACTATGTCCGCTTAGAGAGACTGACAGATCGGGGTGGCCACCCTCGCCAGATGAATAGGCGTCACCCTGCTGGGTGTCGGAAGTTTAACTGGAGTGGAAACCTGATAACCACTGATACGAACATCACTTTTACAGTCCCCATCGCATTCATTTGTTCTGCCCCCACCCCTCATTCCCATTCATACCATTAAACCACTGGTATCATCTGGTACCAGATATTCCAAAAGCAAGTCACACAGCTATAGACTAGTCAGGTACAAGATTACAATAATGAAGCCTTGGAGATCGCATTTTGTTAAGCGTCCCTAGTAATTTAATAAACAGATTGCTGTCAAGATTTCGCTTTTAGGACTAAAGTTTTCCGCTGATATGAAGAGGAAATACTCCTTTCTGCCATCCATCATCATGGCTAATGTTAACCTCCAGGAGAATGAAACGTTACGACTTCTCGGGCTAATATTTTCCGCTGACATCAAGTAAAAAGACCTCTTTTTGTCATCTATCATCATGGCTAATGCTAACCTCCAGGATAATGAAACGTTACGACTTCTCGGGCTAATATTTTCCGCTGACATGAAGTAAAAAGACCTCTTTTTGTCATCCATCATCATGGCTATTGGTAACCTCCAGGAGAATGAAACGTTACGACTTCTTGGGTTAATATTTTCCGCTGACATCAAGTCATCCATCATCATGGCTAATGCTAACCTCCAGGAGAAGGACTCGTTGCGATTTTTCAGGCTAACGTTCTCCGCTGGCATCAAGTGGAAAGTGTGTATTTGCATCAATTGCCGGTTTGCTGCTAGGAAAGTGGGTTCTCTGTATCAGGCTAGACATTTTTTCGCCATAAATCTATCTTGCATATTTATAAGTCTACCATTCATCCTTGCTTTGAATATTGCTGCCACATCTGGGCTAGTGCTCCTGTTATATATTATGACATTGTTTATAAGATCCAAAGAATCTGCAGTATTATTGGTCCTGAGCTGGCATCTCGGCTTCAATCATTTTCCCACGTAGCTTCCCTGTGACCTTTTTCTATAAATACTTTCATGGTAATTGTTCTGATGAACTTTCCTCTATTGTACCTTGACTTTATGAATTTAAGCCCAGTACTAGATTGGTGGCAAGGTTTCATCTGGATAGATGTAACCGCAAGTTTTATGTTAAGAGTTTCTTCTCTTGCACTTCTCGCTTATAGAATTCTCTTTCCGCTTCTTGCTTCCAAAGTTTTTTTTTGTTTTTTTTAATTTTTTTTTTTAGCCTTTCACCCCTAGCAAGGCGGGAAGCCACTAGCACGCAAGGGGTTACAGAGGATTTGGAGCGAGAGCAGATAGGAATGATAGAGGAAAGGATGAGGAGAAGGATAGTGGATAGATCAAGGCAACTGGAGAAGTCGATTGACATTACGTTTGAATACTTGGAGGTTATAGCTATCAGGGAAACAGGAATAGGGAAGGGAGTTCCACAGACGAGAGGTGTGAGTATTGGAGTAGAAGAGTTAAATGCAATTTCAATGGCTGTCTTCTGTCTTCTTAATTGTTGTTCTTTTATTGTTCTCTCTCCTTAATATTCTTTTAAACCCCCGCCCCTTGCGTCTTAGGGGCTTTAATGCCTTGTTGGAGTGAAATGATTAAAAAATTATCTATATATAAAATTCAGTGACTTCTGTTAGTCTTTCCTCCCGTCCGTTACACCTAAAATAGCCAGGCATTGACCGAACGAAACCAAATTTTGGAGAGAAGTGCAAACGGATATGATGGTGCAAAGTACAGCTGGTTTTACTCGGATAGATTGGTACAATACAGTTTCATTCAATGTCTTTTTGAAAAATTAAAAGTTTTATTATTCAATATACAAAATACTCCCACTATTTTAAAAACAATTTAATGATTAAAATAACAAAATACTTATTTAACAAAAAAGCAACATTGTCTTTTTCATATCTTTTCGTTAAGTTTTTATATACAAGAATCCAGTCTCCAGTTTTCCCTGCGTTTGCGAGAACTATAAACAGATTACAAGGCCAAAGGCTTTAATAAGTTGGAATTTGGCTCCAGGAAGAAATATTTACACATGACCAGTTGTATGTTACATGCTCAAGAGTAAGAAATCCTACGAATTTATACTTCGCTGTTAAAAAGGAAAAAAGAAATTCTCTTAAAAAATAAATTGAATTAAAGTAATTATTAAACAGCGAAGTAGGTTTTTGTCAAAGTATTTTTCCAAGCAAATCAGCTTGTTTAAATTTCATCGATTGGTATGCTAAATTGAACGAAAGGTAGAGTTTGTAAATTTCGACAAAAAATGCTAGCGATAACTTGAACAATACTAAATACTGTGAGGATTTCAACACGCGTCAGAAAAAAAAATTAGTATTTTAAATACTGTAAGTGCTGAGTCGAGTTTTCTTTGCAAAGAAAGAAAATGATGGCTGTATTGAACCGGAAGAAAAATTCGAAACGTTTTTAAATGAATATCATCATCATCATCATCATCATCAT